>CM053605.1:131884633-131911325 GCA_028646535.1 Procyon lotor
GAATGGATAAAGAAGATGTGGTATATATATACAATGGATTACTATGCAGCCATCAAGAGAAACGAAATCTGGCCATTTGCAACGACATGGATGGAACTGGAGGGTATTATGCTAAGCGAAATAAGTCAGTCAGAGAAAGACAAGTATCACATGATCTCTCTGATATGAAGAACTTGATAGGCAAGGCAGGAGTTTGGGGGGGTGGGGAAGAGAAATGAAACACGAAGGGATGGGGAGGGAGACAAACCATAAGAGACTCCTAGACTCAAGAAATGAACTACGGGTGGCCGGGGGGGTGGTGGGGTAGGGATAGGGCGGCTGGGTTGTGGACAATGGGGAGGGTATGTGCTATTAAGTGCTGTGAAATGTGTAAGCCCGAAGATTCACAGACATGTACCCTGGGGCAAATAATACATTATATGTTAATAAAAATTAATTAAAAAAAAAAAAAAAGAGTCATGGTTTTCTCCTTCTCTGATTATTTCCTTCCCCTACAGTCCTCTGCCCTGTATCTTACATTCCACATGTGAGTGCAGCCATACGATAATTGTGTCTGATTTACTTATTTCACTCAGCATAATACTCTCCAGTTCCATCAATGGTGATGTAAATGGTAAGTACTCATCCTTTCTGATGGCTGAGTAATATTTTGTTATATATATATATATATAAAAATATATATATAATACTATACATATATATATATATACCACATCTTCTTTATACATTCATCTGTCAATGGACATCTCAGCTCTTTCCACAGTTTGTCTGTTGTGACATTGCTGCTATGAACATTGGGGTGCAGGTGCCCCTTTGTATCACAACATTTGTATCTTTGGGGTAAATACCTATAGTGCAATTGCTGGATTGTAAGGTAGCTCTATTTTTAACTTCCTGAGGAACATCCATACTGTTTTCCAGAGTGACTTCACCAGTTTGCATTTCCACCAATGGTTTAGGAGGGTTCCCCTTTCTCCACATCCTTGTCAACATTTGTTATTTCTGTCTTATTAATTTTAGCTGTTCTAACTGGTGTGATATTGTATGTCATTGTGATTTTGATTTGTATTTCTCTGATGCCAAATGATGTGGAGCATTTTTTCAAGGGTGTATTGGCCATTCGTATGGCCTCTTTGGAGAAATGTCTATTCATGTCTTCTGCCCATTTCTTATCTGGATTATTTGTTTTTTGTTGTTTTGAAATTTCCTCTTGTGATTGAGGTCAAGTTTCAAAGTATTACAGACTGAAAACAAGCAGGAATAATCCCAATCTTCTGGTATTGGTTGAGACCTGATTTGGGACCCAGTATATGATCTATTCTGGAGAATATTCCGTGTGCACACAAGAAGAATGTGTATTCTGTTGCTTTAAGATGGAATGCTATGTATGTATCTGTGAAGTCCATCTGGTCCAATGTGTCATTCAAAGCCCTTGTTTCCTTATTGATCTTCTGCTTAGATGAACGGTCCATTGCTGTGAGTGGGGTGTTGAAGTACTCTACTATTATTGTATTATTATCAGTGTGTTTCTTTAATGTGGCTATTAATTGGTTGATATAATTGGCTCCTCCTATGTTGGAAGCATAAATATTTGCAATTGTTAGATTTTCTTGTTGGATAGACCCTTTAAGTATGATATAGTGTTCCTCTTCATCCCTTACTACAGTCTTTGGTTTAAAATCTAATTTGTCTGATATGAAGATTGCTACCTCAGCTTTCTTTTGATGTCCAGTAGCATAATAAATGGTTCTCGACTCCCTCACTTTCAATCTGGATTTGTTTTTAATGTCCAAAATGAGTCTTGTAGCTAGCATATGGATGGGTCTTGTTTTTTTTATCCAATCTGATACCCTGTGTCTTTTGATTGAAGCATTTAGCCCATTTACCATTCAGAGAAACTATTCAAAGATATGAAGTTAGTGCCATTGTATTACCTGTGAGGTACCTGTTTCTGTAGATTGTCACTGTTTCTTTTTGGTTTATGTTATTTTTGGGCTCTTGCTTTGCTTACAGGATCCCCTTTAATATTTCTTGCAAGACTGGTTTAGTGGTCACGTATTCTTTTAGTTTCCACTTGTCCTAGAAGCTGTTCATCTCTCCTTCAATTCTGAATGTCAGCCTTGCTGGATAAAGTATTCTTGGCTGCACATTTTTCTCATTTAGTATCCTGAATATATCATGCCAGCCCTTTCTGGCCTCTAGGTCTCTGTGGCTAGGTCTGCTGCCAGCTTAATGTTTCTACCTCTGTAGTTTAAGAACCTCTTGTCACCAGCTGCTTTCAGGATTTTCTCTATCTCTGAAATTTATAAGCTTCATTACTATATGTAGGGGGTTTGATCTATATTTTATTGATTTTGAGAGAGGTCCTCTCTACCTCTTGGACTCCTATTTCCTTCCCCAGATTAGGGAAATTCTCAGGTATGATTTGCTCAAATATATCTTCTGTCCATTTCTCACTTTATTTTTCTTCAGGGACCACAATAATTCTAATATTGTTTTACTTTATGTTATCTGATTTTCTAGAAGGCTCCCCTCATGGACCATTAGTTGTTTTTCTCTCTTTTCCTTGGCTGCCTTCCTTTCCATCAACTTGCCTTCTATGTCACTTATTCTGTCTTCTGCCTCTGTTAGAGCATCCAATTTAGACTGCATTTGAGTTAAAACATTTTTAATGTTGGCCTGATTAGATTTTATTTCTGCACTAAGAGATCTTCTAGTGTCTTGTATGCTTTATTCAAGCCCAGGTAGTAACTTTATAATGGTTATCCTGAATTCCAACTCTGACATTTTACTTATATCTGTATCAATTAGATCTGTGGCAGAGAGCATTACCCCTTGTTCTTTCTTTTGCTGTGAATTCCTTCTTCTAGTCTTTTTGCCCAGAGAAGAATGGAAGAACAAGAGGACAAAATCAAAAATATCAACCACAACCCAATGAAATACATACTAGACAAATCTGAAGATGCCAGAAACCAAAAAAGAAACAGAAAAAAAAGTGGTGTGGGGGAGAGAATATAATCTCCCAGGCGGACAAAACAGGGTGATCCACTTGGTCCTGGGTGTATTTTGGTCTGTTTGTTAGAAGACATTAAATCCCAAAATTGTAAAGAAAGCATAACTTATATATACACAAAAATAAAATTGAATTCAGTGAAAGGAAGCCCAAAATGAAGAATATATGTATAACATATAAATGTAGAAAATTAAAGTTAAAAAAAAGCCTTAAAAACAAGGAGTTGATAAAATAAGAAACTAGGCGAAAAGGAAAAAATAAAAAAAAGAAAAAGGAAAAGGAAAATTTTAAACTGAAAGACAAAAGAATCATGAGGAAAAAACCCACCAAATTCTATATACTATTTTACTCTAGCACTGGAGTTTTATAGTCCTGCATGCTTGTAAACTTGGAAGTCCACTGTTCTTCAAGTTGGTCATCTGGGGAAGGGGCCTGCTGCACTGATTATCAGGTGCCTCTGTCAGGGGGACAGGCTCAATGTAAACTGCTTCTGGCTGCTCTATGTGGCTTTTGTCTCCTGAAGGCTTTCCATGCCTCTTTAGAGGATGAAAATAAAAATAGCCACATCCCCATCTCCAGTCCTGGGGCTGAAAGATTGCAGTCCCCTCTCTTCAGTAAACTCTTAGGAATAAGTGGTCTTCTTCTCCCTTCTTGTTCTTCCTTCTTCCTCTTCCTTCTTCTTTCTTCTTCTTCTTCCTTCTTCTTTCTCCTCCTTCCTCCTTCTTTTCCCTCCTCCTCCTCCTCCATTTTAAATCTTTAATTTGTCTTCACGTTTTTCCTTCTTTTTGCTTCCAAAAGGAAAGGAGAGCATAGCTCTACGCCTGTACATTGTCCACGGCCCCTGGGCTGAGGCATGTCTCCGCATGGCCTGGACCGCTGACGCCCCATCTGCCTCAGAGGACTGGGGTGCAGTAGGGGAGTCGTTCACATGCAGCCCCCAGGCCCTCCACCCACAGTGACTCCACTGCCTTAAGGCAGCGCTCCTAGAGTGTCAACCCGTGGGAGAAGGTGATTACTTCATCCTCTGTGCCATGGATGATGAACACCAGTGATGTTGGACACCTTCTTGATGTTAGCGAACGCATGAAAGCTGTAAGTCTTAGTCTCAGGGAAGGGAATGTGCATGCTCTAGGTGAGCGGAGAGTGCAGCACCATGGCAGCGCACTCATAGTGAGAGGCCAGATCCACGGTGGACACCGTGCCAATGCTCTGCCTGTACAGGATGATGCTGTCTGGGATGATGCCCTGCCGGATGCGCAGCTCCTGTCAGGTGATGTGGATATCAGTGTACAGATTCTTCTCAGAGGGCTTGCCCGAGCTGCTGCTGCAGCCCGGGTAGTCAAAGGAGAAGATGTTGCAGCTGATGTGTGTGCCCAGGCCATTGTAGAACCTGCTCATTTGGCCCAGGTCCACCACGATGCCATGTGAGAAGACAACCATGTACTTGGTGCCAGGCACACAGCACATGTACATTCAGGAGATGCGGTTGCCCAGGCTGCTCTTGGTCAGGAAGACCTCGATGGTGTCTAGCTCGCGCCAGCTATACTGGAAATCAGCGCGCTCCATCAGGTGGAGCTTCCACCCTGCCACCCAAGGGTGCCACAGAGGCCTGCAGGGTCCCGGAAGGGGTGGCCCCTGCCCAGCAGGCCCAGGCTGGGGCTTGGGCACTAGCCAGTAGGTGGGCTCCAGCTGCAGAGAAGCAGCTTGGCAGCAATACGGAGGGAGCAGGGTGGGCAGCAGAAAAAGCAGCAGAGCTTGCTTACTGCCAAACTCTGCAGTCTCCTGCAGTGCATGTCCATACCAGTCCTCCAGAGGAAAGGTAGGGAGTCACTGCTTTTCTGTCCTTTGCAGTGGCCCTGCAGAGAGCTGTCACCTGACCAAGCAGTGGTTTGTGATTTATGGCAAACCAAGATGAGAGAAGACCCTTCCTGGGCTCACTGACCCTTACCAGTTTCCCAGCTCCAATGCTTGGAAACTCTGCTGGCTCAGGCACCCTTGTTCTTTCTATGACCCCAGGACCTTGAGACCACACTGCCCAACCTAGGATTCTGCCCTGATTCACCACCTGAGCACCTTTCAGCAGTGACCTCTTTCACTGGAGCAGATATCTAACAGTTCAGATTTTGTGTTCCAGGACTATATGGCTTTCCCACAACTGGCTTCTGGAGACTGCCCCCCCAGCCCCCTCCCCACTATCTTCTAGTATATCCCCTCAGATTCATTCTCTGCACCTCCTACTTTGCAAAGAGTGGTTGTTTTTCTATTTGTAGAATTCCCGGATTTCTTTGCTTATATCTTAGGTTGAATTCATAGGTGTTCAGAATGATTTAATAGTTATCTAGCTAAATGCAAGGGACCAGATGAAACAAAGTCCCTTACTTTTCTACCATCTTGCCCCTCTCAAATTCTAGATTTATTATTTTGATTTCACATTAAAAATAGAGCCACATTTCATATGTTTTGTTTGACGTACAATAAGACTAGTCACCAAAAAATATTTTAACAATAATTAGAAAGTATCAGTTGATGTGTTAGATTCACCACTGATGCAGAAAAAAAATGTAAAAATGAGTCAAATTTAAATGGAGCTGGGGTAAGTCACACATCATTTGCCTTTTACCACCTACAAAAGGTGCAAAAGGATTGTGAGTAAAGAAGGAGTAATAGTTAAAATGAATAATAAGGTCATAATGTAGATAATAATATATATCTGAACATTTGAAATATGTAATTATTTTCATCTCAATGAAGGTAGTGTCTTTCATTTACTTAGTAAAATCTCTGTTTAGTTATATCAAAGCAAAAATAATAATAGCAAAATGTGGGTGGAAGGTTTTGGGGTGAGAGTAGTAAATTATATTTTTTCCACAAAATGTATGTGTGACGGAAAAAATGTACGAGTGAAAATATGTTGCTAGATATTGTACATAGAAGTATTCATTCTGAAATTTAACCAAAGTAAATATATCATGTTTCTATTAAAGTTACAAGTATTTTCAAAGTAATATTTTATAGTATTATTTTGGAGAGATGAAAATCTTTTCATATTATCAAAATAGTCTCTATAAATACAGAAATATATTTTTCTCTATTTTGTAAATATTCCCTTTCAGTATGTCTGAAAACAGAAAGAAATGATAAATATGTTTCAAATTAGTAAAGTAAAAGAATGAGAAAAACAATTCTCCTTAAGAAATTATATTATTTTTACAGTTGGAAAAGATATATTGATTTATTTTATTATCTTTATCAATGATATGCAAACTTCCCTGTAAATAGCCAAATAGCAAATATTTTAGGCTTTGTGGGCCATGAGGTCTCTATTGCAAACACTCCATTGTAGCAAGAATGCAAAGAGAGTACAGTTTACTTAATGACAGGCAACCTTGCACTGAAATAAATTTCTATAGATAAGAATTATGAGGTCTGGAGAAAACACATAACATAGATATTTGGAGACACTGGGAATAATTATAAACAGACAGAAACTGCTAGGAACTTAATCTTTGAAAGAATGAAAGCACACTGCTTAAGATCCACATTGATAGACCCTTTCCCCTGAGGACATGTCCCAATCTACCTGTTACCGTGAAGAAAGAATTCATGCCCAAATCTCCAGTTTTATTGTGTTGAGGTAGCAGAGGCCAATTTTTTGGGTTGCTACAGGGACTGGACATTGTGTAAGTAAATCCAGGAAAGAAAGAAATCACTAATGGTAAAACCTGCTATTTGCATAAAATTCCTGTTATGTTCTTAGTTGACATCTGTGATGTGCATGTATGGGAGAGAATCAATGTGCCAGATAAGAGAGAACATAAATAAAAGCAAAAAAAAGAAAAAAAAAAAAGAACATAAATAAAGGCAAAACAAACAAATCAATTGGAAGACTGAAAAACTTTATTTTAGCTGGGTTTTACCAAAAGGGATGTGGAGGAGTTTAAATCCCACTAAGTTAGAAGGAGTTCATAAATGTCTCAGATTTTCTAAATGTCACTCTCTCACAAAGCATAAAATATTCCTACACAATGTAAGGTTATCAGTCCATAATATAATTGCCTAATTGAATCAAACCAAATCTATTCAGAGGGGAATAATCAAATCCAAAATATCTACAGCGTACTTTTAATATATCCGGTATGCAATTAAAGACATGCAAAGAATCAGGAAAATGTACCTATTGTTTGGAAATACATAGGCAATAGAGACAGAACCAAGATGACTGATGGTAAAGTTAGCAGCCAGATACTTGGAAGCCACTCCAATAAATGTATTCAAAAACTTAAAGTAAGTAATGGCCATTATAAATGAATGGATGGGAAGTCCCAGAATAAATAGGAAAACAAATCTAAAATAATGGAAATTCTAGAACTCAAAAGCACAATTTCTGGCAAAAGATTCCATTTCATGGATTTAAACAAATTGGATACTATAAGGAAATAATTAGAAATCAATAACAAAATCATATTTTCAAATTTCTTAAATGTGTGGAGATTAGAGAATAATTTCTAAGCTTAACTGTTAATCAAAATAAAATTCAACATTCTTTTAACAAAATTACTCAATACACTTATAAAAGAGCTTAGAAGACTAACATTTTTAAACATTGCTTTCCTAATTGGATGCCACTGCTCTTTAGTTTTATTAGTCTATTCCTATATCAAATTAAATATTATTAAATTTTATTTTCTATAGACTTCTATTTATATTTACACTGTTTTCTTTTTTATCATGCTTTTTTATTATTATTTTTATTATTTTTTATTTTTTTATTATTTTTTTATTTTTTAGTTTTATTTTTTTATTATTTTTTATTTTTTATTATTATTTTTTTATCATGCTTTTTTATCAGAACTGTTTTTTGGTATCATTTTCATTCTTCCATATGATATAGGAGCTCTTTTAAGAAAGATTGATATTAAGGTTATATTTTTTCTTAAAATAAATGAAAGAAACCATCTCCTAATATGTAGTTACAGGTTACCATTATTTTTTCTCAGCACTTTCTTTCATTACCATTTTCTGTCTTCCACTACATTAATGGTGGGGAGTCAATTTTTACTGTCATCTCTTTGTCTGTAAGTGGTCCTTTCTCTGTGATTGGGTTTTTAGATGAATTATGAGTTCACAGTCTTTAGAATGTATTTTCCTGAAAGAACTAAGTCCTGGGTTAAATGTGTGTAGCAATAGAGAGGAATATCATTTGTTTCTACATGTCAATGGAGGTTCAAAAGCACCAGATGTAACTATGGGGATAAATTCAGGGGAGATTTTGCCCTTTTAACAAGAGTAGAGGTAGAGATTATGTATTTCCTTATTTTTTCTGTAAGAGTAACCTCTTTCAAGTTTATCTACAATGGATATGGTGAAGAGCTATGCAGGAACTAGTTGGTCCTAGGTTTTCTTTGTTCTGTGCGGTTTTTTGTTCATTTGTCTGTTTGTTTTGGTATTTTTTTTTCCTCTCTGTTCCCCATCAGGAAGCTTTGGAATAATAGATTAGCCTGTTCTCCTAGGGAAATCATTTATATTTCCTTACTTTTCTGGAATTTGGCTCCATTATACATTTTAGTCTCTGAAAATTTGTACTTCATTTCTAAACAGCTAAGTTATGCATTATGTGCACATATGCACATATATTCTGTATTTATTTATTTTATATAATATAGATATAGCTTTCATTTAAATTCATGATTTTTAGGTTTTTATCATAATAGATTTTTAATGTATTTAGATTGCCTTATTACTCTAATATCTTATTACTTTTGGCTGTTCTTCCTCTGTACTTCCTGTGTTATAGCATGGCACTTATTATTTCAAGGGTCAAATATTTGTTTATGTGTTTATCTCCAAAAATTATATATATATATTTTAAGCAAGAAGTATGATTTATTCATATTCTCTTTCCCAGGGTGAGAAAGAAGAATGTAGCATTTGACTTATAAGTGATGGTTGTCCTCATAAATTAATGTATAAAATTTGGTTTGCAAGAATAATGATTAACTAAGATATTTATATGTCAACCTTTATTTTAAAAAATATGTTCTGTAATCCATAGTTTAACTTTTCAGATAGAAGTTTCTTAGTATACATCTGTTAAATTGAATCATGCTCCCTACCACAGGGGAATAAAAAAGCAAATGAGGAACACAAATGGCTCTCTTGAACAGAAACCCTGTACATTTTTGTTTTTTATTTTGTTTTGTTTTTTAATGGAGGCTTCATCACACAGGCATGATCAATCATTAAGTCTGTTTTCAACCTCTCTCTCCTCTCTAGAGAATGGGAAATGGGACTAAAAATTCCAAGCTTTTAATCATGGCTTGGTCTTTCTGGTGACCTGCCCCCATCCAAGAGCCCATCAAGAGTCAACTTATTAGAACAAAAGATACTGCTATCACTCAGGAGATTCTAAGGGATTTAAGAACTCTGTGTTAGAAGCCAGGGTCACAGACCAAATATTACAACAAAAGATGTTCCTAGTGCTCTTATCACTAATGGTATTACAAGAGTTTTAGGAGCTGTGTGCCAGGAACCAGGGACAGACACCAATATTTATATAGGTATATGTTTCTTCCTATCATCTCACAATATTATTATAGAAAAACATAAAGGAGTAAGTATGCAAGTACAAATATAACAGTTGAGTAGAATATTTGGTATTTTTTTTCTTAAGTACCTTATATATTATCTGTGGTATTCTGTTAGGTTCATATGCATGAAGCATAAGCAATATTTAAGCTTAAACTAACTTAAATTTGAACCCTACACTTATATCTATTGGTAGGAGAATGTTTTTAGATTCTTATTTTTAAATATTATTAAACACTAATATTACTACTGATATTTTTCTGTACTTAAATAGGGTAACGGAATGCATAGACTTATATAAAAAGGAAGTTGATAACCATCTTTTGTTATCTTTTGAGAAGTGTACTAAGAACAGTTATTCAACTATTTTACTATTTCCATATTCATGATATCTCCAAGAGGACATATTTATATATTTCTTAAAATGCTATCAAACTGAGGATAGGGTAGTTTAAGTCAGTTAAAATAAGTTTATTATATCTGAATGTCATGCAAATGAAATAATGGCTTTAGCTAAGTTGATTTTGCAGTAACCACCAACATACTTAGTGAAAAAAGGATAGAAGTATTCATTGCTATGAGATCTTTGATTAATGATTTCCAATAATAAGGATAATTTACTTAAAACTATTTTAATCTTTAATTTGAGATTTTTCCATGGTAAACTTCCCCTGTTCTGAAATTAAAGGATTTGTTTTTACTTGATGCATTTATCATTAGCTTCCATTCTCTAAGAATTAGCAGTCAGAGGGTTCTAATCAAGCAAACTCGTTCCATTAAACAATGCAAATGAGTACCAGATTTTATCATTTGAACTGTGTTTGTGTTAGATAAGCCACAAACACAGTCAGTTTTCAACTAACATTTTGGTCCCAGAGCCTCTTAAAAATCAAAACAAACAAAATGTTATTTTTCAACTTGAGGTTGTACATGTATTACTTGACTTAAAAAATATATATATACTTACACATATATATATATATAAATATTTTAAAAAACAAATACATGATTTATGTAACTTTATTGATTTTTAAGAAAAATTACCCAAGCTTTAGAAATGAGATAAAACATTAACAGCAATCTTTTCAATATCTTTCAATGAGGCATTAGAGGCCCACCTCTCTCTCTAAAGGGCATGTAACTCTGACACTATTCACAATCAATCAGGATCCAGATATTTTGGCATTTTATAGTTCTGGAAAGTTACATAAAATGAACAGCAAACTGAAAAGATGAAAATAATTTTTAGACTTTTAAAGATATAACTAATTTCTGCCTAGAAGACAAGGCAATGCGAAAAATGATGGTTGTATTCTACTATAGGATGTTAGCCAGATTGCATCTAATTTAGCAATATTCAGGCTTTCTTTCTTTTGCATCCTCTTTTGAACCACAGTACTGTCCTGGCAGTCTCTTCACTTAGTTAAACTGAACTTCACCATGTGCTTATATGTATTTAAGTGAGAATTACGTATTTAACATTTATAAAACAATTTTTTTGACACAGTTAGAGAAGGAACAATTGATCTTTCTTGAAACACAGAAAGACACAAACTTGAAGCTTGGATGTGGTTTAAGCCAGTTTCTCAAATTTGACTAATGGTAAAAATCACGTATGACGCCTGATAGAGCTGAAAAAACCCTTTCTGTCATATTCAAAATTTCCAAGGAAGAGTCCTGTTAATCTGTGTTTTTAGAGTCCTGGGTGGCTATCATTAGCTAACTATGCAGAATGCAGATCTAGGACACTGGTTCTAAAAATTGTAGTCCACAGTTACCCCCAAAGTTTTAGAACTTTGAGACTCTTCATTATTTCTTCCCTTTGACTGCTTTACTTTACGATAACCATGTATAACGCAATTAAACTAATAGATTTTATTAAACTATAAATATTAACACTCTGCATTGATAACAATGACTTCAGACTAATATAACTTCTTAAATTTTTATAATCTCAATGGTTAAGTACAAATAACAGAATAATCTTTGCATGCTTTATATATTCTGAACATTGAAAAATTATAAAATAGTACAGCAAAAGGCAAAAGGCTTAAATAAATTCACTTTACCTATTATGTACTGTGCTTCCAAATAGAGATTCTTATTAAAAAAAAACAAAGAAACTCAAAAATGCTTTTATACTTTTTATATATTGCAAAGTAATATTGAAGTCATGAAATAGTATAAACAATAGCAAAACAATAAATGCTGTGTTTATAGAGTGCCAAGTCCGTTCTAGTTATCTTACACATATTATTTTCATTTATCACAACCATTCTATACTCTATCTCCTATGCATATACTAATTCTCTTAATTGTTACAGATTTTTTATCTAGGAGTTTTTGCTCTATTTACATATGAGAGGACCACAATTCAGAGCGTTCAAATAACTTGCTTAATTCACAGGGCTAATGAATGATGGAGTAGGGGATCTTGATCTGATCTGTCTCCTGAGCTCATGCTTTTCCACACTTACTAATCAGTTATCTCAAAGCAATTCTTTGTTAAAATCTTAAAAGTGGGATTTCAATCATATATCTGGGTCTTAAATAGTTACATATAGATGACATACAACTATACATCATAAATGCTGCATTTCAATATAACCCTTTATATTTTGGAAGACCTCCCTCTTCAGCTAAACTTAGGGAAATCTTTATGTTGAGTTAATATAGTATATGTAATAATTTTTTTCCCCCAAGTATCTGGTCTGCCAACATTTCAGCCTTGCATCTCTTATTCTGCCAAATCCATTTGAAATTGTTCTTCACAAAGAATTTTAAGTTTCTGAACTTTCTTCAAGCTGTCTTTTGAATATATTACATGTCTTATATTTTTATTATTGCAATGGTGAATTTAAAAAATTCATATTTCATATTATGAATTTCTATTCTATTTCATATTATTTTATAAAAATTTTCCTCACATTTCATATTATTTTATAAAAATTTCTATTTCATATTATTTTATAAAAATTTTCCTCACATTTCTATTCTCTTAACTTCTTCTTTCTTTATTTCATTGTCTTTATTAGCATTTCCTCTACCTTCCCTTTTAGCACCATCTGTGAGTTTCCTGACTTTGCATTTACCCTCTTTTAACAACAATTAGGATGTTAAATAAGACTAAGACAGCACTAATCTTTGCTTTGTCCCCAGTAGGTTACTTCTAATTTTTTTGCACTGTCTTATACTAATAAACCTTGTTTACAAGTTCTTAGACAATTTGTAGTATATATTCAGAGCTCAGTTCCACTATTGGGCATATTGTAAACACATCTTGTAATTGAAAAATGCATAGCATAATTTTAAAAACCCTTTAACTGGGGCGCCTGGGTGGCTCAATGGGTTAAAGCCTCTGCCTTTGGCCCAGGTCATAATCTCAGGGTCCTGGGATCAAGCCCCACATTGGGCTCTCTGCTCAGCAGGGAGCCTGTTTCCCTCTATCTCTCTGCCTGCCTCACTGCCTCCTTGTGATCTCTCTCTCTGTCAAATAAATAAATAAAATCTTTAAAAAAATAAAATAAATAAAAGCCCTTAAACAATTATATTTTCAGTGGCTTTACATATTTTTCCATCTTGGATTTACTATCAATTTCAAGTAAAGTGAGACATGCAAAATTACTTTAATTATTCTTAAAGACCTATTTTTTCTAAGTTAATATCATTTGTCTGAAAAATGATTTGAATTGTTAAATAATATATTAAAACCTGTATCATAAACTACTCATGGAGTCAAATCACACACCACACTTCATTAGATCAAGTAAATAATCATTTGTTGCTGGTTATCATGCAGGGGATGACAGAAATATGCCAGGCCACAGAAACACAAGGTTTCTGTGTAAGATATGGAAAAATTTAAAATTTAGTTCTGACAAGGGTTTTTCTAAGCTTTCTATTTTCTCTTGCATAATTGTAAACAGTTTCTTTGTAGTCTCCCAAGGACATGATGGGACGTTTGAGCAATATTTGTAGAATGAGAGTGCAGTCTGGGACATCAACATAATTGATCATTTCTGGTTTACTTCAGTCACCTCAGAATTAATCCAGTCTTTCAGATTTCTTTATTTCTGCCATTACTCTTTATATTCTTCTAATATGATATCTGGATATCACATTAATAATGTGATATCTGGAAAAACTATGAACATTTTGTGCTGGACATCTAGTCCCTTTGCCATACATTGGTTCTCATTCCCTTCCAGGGTGGATCTCATATTTTAAGTTCTTTGGTGTCAGACTCAATTTCCATTGTTTCCACTGTTGATTCATATATTGTTTTCTTGGGCAATGCAATGTAAATACTTAGGGTAGGTTTTCTTTTAAGCCTTAATGTCTCCAGGATCCAGTCAGTCTGCTGAGAACTTACTTCTTTAGATTGTACCAGCCTTCCAATTGTGAAATCCAAAAGAGAATTTCTAATTCTTACTTTGTTGACCTAAAATAATTTCAATAGAATGAACATGTGAGCCGTATATATTAAGTTGTGTTTTAATAAAATATTTCTAAAGTTCAGCTTATAATTCACTATATAATATAAAAGTAAGTTAATTCCACTATATACCATAAATAATATGTTTTTCATATTTATTTTGGAAAATGTATTTCCATTAATTTAAAAAATCCGTTTCCTGCCTAAAATAACATGAATGTTAAGAAAACCATCTGTCGGTATCGTTTCTTATTTGCTTTATATGATATATTTATAAGATATATCTATAAGCTATATAGATATTTTAATTTAAAAAGATAAAACCTCTCTATTTTTTTATGTTTTAATTTTATTTATTTGTTTGAGAGTGAGTTAATGTGCATGGGGGAGGGGCAGAGGAAAAGGGACAGAGAGAGTGAGAGCAAGTGGGAGAAGGGGCAGATGGAGAGAGAGAATATCAAGCATACTCTCCCCTAAGTGTGGAGTCCGACCTGGGGCTCAATCCCATGACCCTGAGATCATGACTTGAGCTAAAATTGAGAATTGGACACTTAACTGACTGAGCCACCTAGGCACCCAACAATTGGCCTTTGGAATTCCATGAATATATTGATTTCTTCAGTTTACATGTTAGCTATGAAGTTACATGATGGTTAACTTTTTTGTGTCATTTTGACAGGGCCACAGGTTGCCTGAAATTTGGTCAAACATTTTTCTGGGTGTGTCTGTGATGATGTTTCTGAATGAGATTAACATTTGAATCTATAGATTGAGGAAAGTAGATTGCCTTCCCCAATATGGGTAGGCCTCATCGGATCCTCTGAAGACCTAAATAGAATAAAAAGCTAAGTAAGAACGAACTTTCTCTCTCTTTGTCTGATTGTCTTCTTTTTTTTTTTAAGATTTTATTTATTTATTCGACAGAGAGAGAGAGAGAGAGAGAGAGAGAGAGAGAGAAGGAGCACAAGCAGGGGGAATGGCAGAGGGAGATGGAGAAGCAGGCTCCCAGCTAAGCAAGGACTCCGACTCAGGGCTTGATCCCAGTAAACTGGGACCATGACCTGAGCCAAAGGCAGGTCAACTGACTGAGCCACCCAGGCACTCCTGCATGACTGTCCTTAAGCTGAGACATTAGACATTTATATATATAAGACAATACACAATACATGTGTGTGTGTATGTATACACACACACACACACACACACACACGTAGATATATAAACACACATACATTATTTATATAAGATTTATATATATTATTAGATTTACATATATTAGATTTATATTTTACACATATGATATATATCATATATATGTATATGAATATAGGTATATATTATATATAGATGTATATCTCCTCTTGGTTCTATTATTCTGGAGAACCCAGATTAACATAAGCTGTAAGAGAAATGTATGCTATTTTTTTTTTTTTATTTTTAACTTGCACTCACAACTTGCACTTTCTATGGTGCAGTTTGTAGTGAACCAGTACTACTTACAATTTAATATGTTTTTCCAATAGTCATTATTCAAGGGGTGGAACATCAGATGGGCACATAATTCAGCAAAGATAGACACAAACCTAAAAGGAAAAAACAAACAAATGTTCAGTGTTGAGGTAAATTTGAGGGATTGAATATGCTTAGAATATAGTTTGCTAATCAGTCACAATCGTAGCTTTAAGGTAAATTCAACATTGTACATGTCCATTTATAGATATTAATGTAACATTCTGTATGTTGATTATGAATTCATGTAATTATTGATTATGAATTTGTATAATTTCCAGAGAAAACTTTAAAATAAATTTTAGCAACAGTACACTTAATGATATTTTTCATTTAATAGTTGTGTTTATGATGAATGTAGTGAGTCTATTTGAATACCATGATGATACTTTGTAAATAGTTACAGGGTAACTATTTCCTTTAACTTGACTAGAGAGATACAGATTTACCATTAGCTATGTTACATGAAGAATATATGTCCACCTATTCTACACATTGCCTTCTTTCTTCCATTTTCTTTTTATGTTTGTTATTTAGTAAATTATCACATAGATGTGTACATAACCTCAATGACTATAACATATATAAATCTAGATTTTTGTTTGTTTGTTTTTAAAAGCCAATACATAAGCATTAACATTTGCAAGAACTTTCAGAGATATATAATTTACATTTGAATTTCCTGCAAAATATATAAAAGTAGTATAAATTAACACACTAAAACCCATTGCATTATTGAAAAATGCAATTACATGTTTTCATTTTCAACCAAGAAAAAATAATTGACTATTTAATGTGCTTTTACATGTTAAACTTCCAGATTTAAGAAATAAAGTTGAGGGGCGCCTGCGTGGCTCAGTGGGTTAAAGTCTCTGCCTTCAGCTCAGGTCATGATCTCAGGGTCCTGGGATCGAGCCCCGCATCGGGCTCTCTGCTCAGCAGGGAGCCTGCTTCCCCCCTCCTCTGCCTGCCTCTCTACCTACTTGTGATCTCTCTGTCTCTGTCAAATAAATAAATAAAAATCTTTAAAAAAGAAAGAAAGAAAGTTGAAATTATGATGCTATCAGTACATACATAACCATTTATTTGTTTTTTTCTTAAGTTAAAATGTTGAAAATTATTATAATTTCTCATTTTCATATCTGAAAGTACATGCTTTTCCATTACAAGAAAATCTTAATGTATAGCTCTTATTTTAAAATCTTCCCCATAATATATGCCATTTGCATATGATTTTTCAAATATATTTAATGGTGAGATCCAGAATCACATTATTTTCTAAATGTTACAATGTTATAATTCAGCAACGCATTACCAAGAATGATTAAATATATATCAAATTCTTAATTATTCACACTAATGGAGAGGAAAAAAGGTGTATGTAGCATTAAAACAAAGGCAAATTTCTAACTCATTTTTAGCTTTGGAGCTTTGGAGTATAATTCATCATATCCATAGCTCTCTGTAGCAGCTCGCACTTTGTATCTTTCCATGGCAGTCCTAAGCTTTAATATCAGGGCATCAGAAGACCTAACCAGAATCTTTTGGGATGTCAGAGTCCAAAGAATAATCCAGGAAACTGACATTTTATTAAATGTAAATTGATGCTACATTAACAAAAACATTATATATGAGACTTAATATTTCCATGAGAAACACTCCTGGTGGTTATATTTATATTCATTCATTTATCACATATGTACTAAGATGCTTATAATATCCTAAGCAATTTTCTATGTGCTGAGAATATAGTTGAAGTAAACATAGTTTCTGCTTAGTAAACATTATATTCTAATAGTGGGGATCAGGCAATAAACACAAAATACACACATACCAGTAGGGATAAGAGCTAAGAAAAATAAGTAAGAGTGATGGGGTTACTATTTTAGAAAGCATGATCTGAAAAGTCTATTTCTTATATATCATTTCATCAGAGACATGAATGAAATGGATAATGATACAAGGAAATAGCTAGGAAAAGAACATTGATTACAGTAGGAGCCACAACTGCAAAGGCCCTGTGGTGAGCATGCACTTGCCATGTTTGAGTCCACATATCTGAAGATGAGTAAGGGGAGCAGATTATGTAGGGTGCTGTGGATGTAGGGTTTTATTCTGAATTCTACAGGAAGATTTGGGAGATTCTGAGGAAGTTGATGTAATGTGACTTATATCTTATTAGAATCCCTCTTGAATATTAAACTATAGAGAGAAATGGATAGATGTGTGGTAATCAGTTAAGATGATGTGAAAACTAAGGTGTGGTAGAAGTGGAGAAATATTGTATTATAGACCTAATAATAGTTGGTGTTGTTCTTATTTTCAGTATTAGAAAGATATATTTAGACTCTTTTTAATCTACTATCCTGTAGATTATGTATTATTATATTCTTTCAACCATTTCTTTTTAAAAGTCGCATGAACAATGGTCTATGAATAATTGTTTAGCTCCTTAGAACCACAATCACTTACTGCAACATTGCCTCTCTACTAAAATTGCTCTTCCTGTGAACACTAATAATTCTGTTAAATCCAACTCAAACCTGAGCCTATGTAACTCTTTTATTAATACATTAAACTACTATTTTTATTTTAACTTTAATATACTTTAATGTTCATATAGATCTCTTTTAGAGGGGATGCAAGTGGGTAAAGTATTGTTATTCAATTCAAACCCCCTTTCCATACTAGAAATATCATTTCCTTCATTTTACCATGATCTCTCTCATCTCATTGCCTTTATGCAATATGGCCACTGGACCTTGAATACTTTCTCACTCTTCTTAAAAACTTCCAACCTCAGGGGTGCTTGGGTGGCTCAGTGGGTTAAAGCCTCTGTCTTTGGCTCAGGTCATGATCTCAGGGTCCTGGGATCAAGCCCAGCATCAGGATCTCTGCTCAGCACGGAGCCTGCTTCCCCCTCTCTCCCTGCCTCCTCTCTTCCTACTTGTGATCTCTCTCTCTTTGTCAAATAAATAAATAAAATCTAAAAAAAAAAACAAAAAAAACTTCCAACCTCAAATCAAGTGCTATTTAATCAGGGAAGCTCTCTTTCACTTGCTGGGTCATATCTTCTGCTATAGATTTTTAATTAACAGCATTTGTCATGCTTGCTATTTTATATTTTTCATGTGACTATTTGATTTATGTCTGTCTCCTCTTACCTATTTTAGTACTCAGGATTGACTCTCCAGCACTGGACTTGCCCCAAATAGGTGGCCTGAAAATATTTTTTGATAAAAGATTGGAGAGTGTCGCTCTCTTGAATGAACCTGTTTTCATTCCTATTCTTTGTTAGGGTTCTTCATAGAAACAGAACCAGTATGTTAGATAGATATAGGGGTAGGGAGAGGGAGGAGACAGAGATGGAGAGGGAGAGGGAGATAGAGATAGAGATGATAGAGATAGAAATAGAGATGGTAGAGTCAGAAATAGAAGTGGAGATGTATTATAAGAATTGGCTCATGCGGTCATGGAGGCCAAGAAGTACCACAGTCTGCTGTTTATAAACTGAGAACCAGGAAATGTGGTGGTAAAATTCAGTCTAAGCCCAAAGTCGTGGGAACCAGAGGAACTGATAGTTTAAATGCTGGAGTCTGATCGCCCCAGAAATAGGAGCTTTGATGTGCCAGATCAGAAAGAGAGAACAAGAATTCATCCTTCCTCCACCTTTTTGTTCTCTTTGGGGTCTCAGTTGATTGAATGAATCTATCTGCATTGATAAAGGCTGACCTTGACTCATACTGATTTAAACAGTCATCTCTTCAGAAACACCTCTGAAGAGGTGTCTCACAGACACACTGAGAAGTTTTATCAGCTATCTGGGCATTCCTTAGCATAGTCCCACTGACACATAAAATTAGCCGTAATAGATCCCATACTGTATTGCCAATTCTTATTTCTTTAGTCGAATTATGTTGTATATTTTCTTTTATTGTTTTTCTAACTAAGAATTGGAAGAAATTTATTTTGAACTTATTTCTACTATCATTCTTTTTGTGTATTAAAATATTTTTAAACTTTATTTCTGTCTCATTTCTTCCCTTGATTTATTCTGTAATCTCTCCAACCTAACAGAATGTCATTCTCCCATACTCCATTTCCCACTTTTTGTGACCGTCAATGCTGTTACCATTGTTGTTTTAGTATAATTTGAAATTTATCAATACTTCATTTTAAGGAGTTATTTTATTATAAAATAAAACACTTATTTTCTTATGTGTTTTCCTTTGTAATAATAATTTAAGATATTTACCTTGGTTGTGCAATTATATTTATAATAGTACTTACTTTTAGATACATACTTACAAGGCTTACTGCTAGTTCTTTTATATTGGAATTTCCTTATTTGTCATTTATGGCAATTTTTTTTTCCTTTTTTTAAATTCTATCTCGGTATTTAAGGTACAGCACTGATTATGTTTGTAGGAAAGTATTTAAGTAATTTTTAAAAGAAGTAACGATTTATATTTTAATAGAATTGGCAGATAAAATGCAGGATATCCAGTTAAATTTCAGATAAACAACAATTTTTAATATAAATGTTTATATGTATTTATAATTCATACAAAGAAAAGAAGTATAATTTTAAGTATAAAATTTTAAATACAAAATTTTAAGTATAGTAAAAAAAGAAGTGGATATAAAAAAGTTCGAAGAAGGATGAATTCTTGTTCTCTCTTTAAGTATCTGTCTTTACTTAGAAACTTTATTTTTTAGGGACACCTGGGTAGCTCAATCAGTTTAGCATCTGCCTTCAGCTCAGATCATGATCCCAGAGTCCTGGGATCCAGTGCTACATCAGGCGCCTTGCTCAGTGGGGAGCCTGCTTCTTCTTCTGCCTGCCCATCCCTGCTTGTGCTCTGTCTTTCTCTCTGACAAATAAATAAAGAAAATCTTCTCCCTCTGTCTGTTGCTCCTCTTGCTTGTGCTCTTTTTCTGATAAACAAACAAGTATACATATAAATAAATATCTAAAAAAAATAACCTTATTCTTTAGACTTACATTCTTGTATGAGAATGAATATCTTTATAAATTCAATATGTCAGTCATTTTAACAATTATTGGCTTATAAAATTGACATCCAGTTAGTTAATTCTACTTCTGAATATTTTTTTCAATGCAGAGGGCAGTGTAAATTATACTTCTGACATTTTTTATCCCTGTTTCTATTTGGTTTGTTTGGGGATCTATAATTTTTTGTTGTCTTTCTGGTCATTTTTTTATTGTTTTCATGTTGTTTTTCTCTAAATTAAGGAAAACTTTTCAAATTTATCTTGTATATTACTCATTTGGATTCCGGTACAATAGCTATAAGATTGTTCTTTCGTATTATTTTTTCTAATTCTATTTTAAATTTTATTATTCTGTAACATATTCTTATACTATTCCCTTTTCTCAGCCAAATCCTTAATCTTATTTTTATTATGTTATTTTCATACCTTCTTTAATGAAATTATTGTACCTTTTTTTAAACCTTACTGAAAATACAGAGGAGATGCCATCTGAAACCTATTCCTTCTTCCTAGCATAAATCTTTCCATCTCAAAACCATGCCCTTCTTTTGCCTCTTCCTTTTTCTAATTTACTAAATGAATTCATGATGGTCATAGTTGTGGTTGGGTCATATTATTCATATTTGAATGAGGGTAGTCACATTATGGCATGTTTTTTTTTTTTTCTTCAGTAATTTTGCTGCCCCCGGAATGCAGTTAAAATTCTCTCTCTTACTTAACCTTCTCTACTGGTTGATGTCCACATTAATAATGCTATGATCAGCCATTCGGAGCCATGCATATTATCAGAATGGTTATATGCCCTTTATCAGTAAAACCAACCATCAAGTCCAGTTCTAAAGTATAGTTTTGTGGTGTTATTAGAGGTATTTCCCTCTACTCTATCCATTTTGCAAGTAGGCTTTTTATATTTGATGATTTTAGAGTTGCATTTGGTTTAGTCATAGCTGAATTTAGGACTTTAAATCATATTACTTAGACTGTCTTCCTCTCTCTATCTCTTATTTTTTGGACTCCCTGAGTCTACTTCTCTTTGTGTGGTAGCCACATTTTGTCTTATTTAATTGGAAAATATTTCACATTGGAAAATATTTCAATTTCACAATTGAGGGGTACCAATAACCTCAGTAAAATAGAGAGCTTCTTTCTCCAAAAAATTAAAAATTCATCGAGAGAAGGAAACTTAATAGCTATTTGTTTGGGTTTAATCTGGGTGCCTTGGACACAAAATTAATGTCAGAAGAATGTTGTTCTGTGTTTGTTGAAGACAATGAATGTTGAAGACACACACACACACACACACACACACACACACACATATATATGGCTTATTTCATTCCCCCTCCTTTTCACCCTCTCCAATCATATAGATTAAAAGGAAAGATATTAGACAAGGAATAAATACTTATCCACTATATTTTATACCTTATCTTGTCTTTTACACCTTTTACACCTTGTCTTGTCAGCCTTCATATATATATATATATATATATATATATATATATATATATATATATATATATATAACACACACACACACATACATACCCACATGTATATATATATATACATTAGCTTATATATGCTAATATATATATTAGCAAAATGCAATTCTAAGAATTCATACCCCTAAAATCATAAAACAATGAGACATAAAACAAAAACAAAAATGCAATACAATCACCCTGATTCCCAATGGCAACAGCTAAAGTTACTCCAGGTTTCCAAAATAGAATTTCAAATCCAGGATCTTGAGGTACTATTTATGGCCAATTAGTCTGATCTGGATGTAACTTGGGATTTAGCCATTTTCATTTCAATAATATAATCAACCAGCACTGCTCTTTCAAAATGCAAAATATTCAGGGCTTGAGGAAAAACAGGCTAAATAGCAATGAAAATGCATATTTGTAAATAGGGGAAGGAGAAAAATGTTAGCCATTAGCACTGTTTACCAAGGTGTTTGCTCCTTCCTGGCACAAAGAAGAGGTACACTTCACTCTCATTTTAAGTTAAGCATGATGATGTTAATTGCTTTGCCCTTGATTTGTAATTTGAAATCAGGTATGCAACTTCAAGACAAAAGTATTTTCTAGCCAATGGGGTATTGTTAGTTATGGTGATTGTGACAGAACATGTCTATCTGGAGGAAAAAAGCTGAGCCATCCATTAGAAGAGTTGTTCAAAGGTATTCTGAATCTGCCTTCTACTGTGAGTAAGAAATCAACTTTGTTAAGTGAAGCCATTGAATGTCCTAGGATGTTTGTTTCTGCACATAACCGGGTCTGAAAAATAGAGGAAACAACATATAGTTGTCAGCGGTTTACGCCTCTTATACAGGCTTATCTAAAGTGAGTAAAAGCAACAACTCGCTCCACTGGTCACACAGTAAATTCTTTGTCACTCAGCATGAGCGAATGTGGTTCTGCCAGATAGAGGCTTTAGCACTTGAGGCTGCCTCAATGGTTGCATATTTATAACATGTTTTATGCCAGGGTTGAGATTTCTCTGGCAATAAATTTCATTAGAATAATAGGCAGAGTGTGTTTTTAATTTCTGGCCATAAAATAAACTAGCAAACAAAACCAGACATTTTTTTTTCTCCATGTTGTTACGGACTTTGAAACTGAAGAGTGTCTGTTTTTGTCTCTCTTAGAAGTCCCCAAACTTTGCTAAAGGTTGGCTACTTCTACAGGCTTTGTTTAGTAACAATAGACTGAAATGGAGATGCAGAGCTAATCTGGACTCTCCTCCAAATTACATCCTAATAGAAGAGGCAGTAGCATAGACAGAACTGGGAGATAGACAGGCATATTACTAAGACAGGGAATGAAACAGGAAATACTTCAGTGGAGTAAAGAATTCAAGTTTTCTTCTACTTTAGAAAATCTTCCCAAGCGCTCATAGTATCTCTTCTTGTTCTTCATGTCTCCCTGAATTTGAGCATTGATTATAGCTTGGAAAAGTTAACTTAGTCTCTGTTGGCATGTAATCTAAGCTTCCATGAGTACATACACAAGCACCAAGACTCAGCAGAGAAAGATTAGGACTGTAATGTCTCTTTCAACAAAGACTCTGAATCCTGAAGCAGTTGTTGCCGTATATCATTATAGTTCAGTTTTCCAGGTTATCTAAATTTTGGAGGAGATGTGGAGGATTTGGATTTCTTATGAATTCTCCAAATTCTAAATATTCTTAATTGATTCAACTAAAACAAAACAAAAAAAAACAACTTAGCATGCGAAATTAAACATATCTGCGAGCCAAATATGATCCATGGGCCACTAAACTGAAACTTCAGAACTACTAGTAAATCCATTTAACTATTATGAATGAACCATAGAATGAATGAATGAGTTTCTCTGTCATTTTGTTATAAAAAAAATAAGGATGATGGGGGCTTTTAATGACAGTGGTCAAAAGCATGGTTAGGTTATCAAAATGCCTGTGGTTACCTGAGGATAGCAGAATATGTCACTCCAAAATATGATGAGTGGGAAGAGGGACAGAAGAAGACTCCCTGTGGAGCAGTGAGTCTAACAAGGGATTCGATCCCAGGACCCTGGGATCATGACCTGAACTAAAGGCAGATGCTTAACTGACTGAGCCACCCAGGTGCCCTCCCCTTCTTTTCTTATTAATATGATATTTAAGTCTGAATTCTAAGCCACCTCAGGGTTACTTATTTTTCCTGTGTTTATATACATGAGGTAAACATTGCGATAAACTTCTCTTTGTTTTCTCTGGTTTAACTGTCTTTTACTAGAGGAATCTCAGATAAGGATTTAGAAGGGTAGAGGGAAAATTGTTTTTCCTCACATACTACATGCTACATATCTGACTTGGACAAATTATATGTAATTTCTCTAGCCCAACTTCTCATCTGTTAAATGGAAAAACAGTTGTACTTCATGAAATTATTAAGAGTATTAAATGATGCTATCTGTGTAAAAGTAAATAGTCTAGGAACACCTGGGTAGTGTGTGCCTTCAGCTCAGGTCACAATCCCAGGATCCTGGGATCAAGTCCTACACTGGAATCCTTGCTCGGCAGGCAGTCTGCTTCTCATTCTGCCTCTGCCTGCTGCTCCCTTTCCTCCTGCTCTCTCTTTCTCTCTCTCTCTGCCTCTCTCTGACAGTAAATAAATAAAATCTTTTTTTTTTTCTAGAATTGTTTTTATTCACGAAGGTCAAATGGTAGTTTTCCTTCATGCCACCTAAAGTTTTATTTTTTATTTTTTCCCAAATATGTTTGTCTTATTTTCTCAGTGTTACAAGATTAATTGTTCATGCACCACACCCAGTTCTCCATGCAATACGTGTCCTCCTAAATACCCACCACCAGGATCTCCCAACCTCCCATCCCCCTCCAGAACCCTCAGTTTGTTGCTCAGAGTCCACGGTTTCTCAAGGTTGATAGCCCCCTCCGATTTCCCCCATTCACCCTTCCCTTCCTTCTCACAATGCCCTCCATGTTTTTCCATATGTTCCAGACATAAGTGAGACCATAAGATAATTGACTCTCTCTGCTTGATTTATTTCTCTCCTCATAATCTCTTCCAGTCCCATCCATGTTGATACAAAAGTTGGGTATTCATCCTTTCTGATGGAGGCATAATATTCCATTGTATGGACTATATCTTCTCTATCCATTCATAAGTTGAAAGGCATCTTGGTTCTTTCCACAGTTTGGTGATTGTGGCCATTGCTGCTATGAACATTGGGGAACATGTGTCCCTTCTTTGTACTGCATCTGCTTCTTTGGGGAAAATACCCAGTAGTGCAACAGCAGGGTCATAGGGTACCTCTATTTTTAATTTCTCGAGGAATCTCCACACTGTTTTCTAAAGTGGCTGCACCAACTTGCATTCCCACCAACAGTGTAAGAGGGTTCCCCTTTCTCCACATCCTCTCCAGAATTTTTTGGTTACTGTCTTGTTGATTTTGGCCATTCTAACCGGTGTAAGGTGGTATCTCAGTGTGGTTTTGTTTTGAATCTCTCTGATGGCTAAAGATGACGAACATTTTTTCTTGTGTCTGTTAGCCATTTGTATGTCTTCTTTGGAGAAGTGTCTGTTCATGTCTTCTGCTCATTTTTTGATGTGATTATCTGTTTTGTGAGTGTTGAGTTTGAGGAGTCCTTTCTAGATCTTAGATATCAGACCTTTGTCTGTAGTGCCATTTGAGAATATCTTCTCCCATTCTGTGGGTTGCCTGTTTGTTTTGTTGATTGTTTCCTTCACTGTGCAGAAGCTTTTTATCTTGATGAAGTCCCAAAAGTTCAATTTTGCTTTTGTTTCCTTTGCCTTTGGAGACATGTCCTGAATGAAGCTGCTGTGGCTGATGTCAAAGAGGTTACTGCCTATGTTCTTTTCTAGGGTTTTGATAGATTCCTGCCTCACATTGAGTTCTTTTATCCATTTCGAATTTATCTTCGTGTATGGGGTAAGAGAACGGTCAAGTTTCATTCTTCTACATATAGCTGTCCAATTTTCCCGGCACCATTTATTGGAGAGACTGTCTTTTTTCCACTGGATATTTTTTCCTGTTTTGTCAAAGATTATTTGACCATAGAGTTGCGGGTCCATATCTGGGCTCTCTATTCTGTTCCACTGGTGTATGTGTCTGTTTTTGTGCCAGTATCATGCTGTCTTGGTGATCACTGCTTTGTAGTAAAGCTTGAAATCAGGCAACGTATTGCCCCAGCTTTGTTTTTCTTTTTCAACATTTCCTTAGCAATGTTGAAAATGTTGCTTTTCTGGTTCCACACAAATTTTAGGATTGTTTGTTCCAGCCCTTTGAAAAAAACCAGTGGAATTTTGATCAGGACGGCATTGAAAGTATAGATTGCTCTAGGCAGTAAAGACATTTTAATAATGTTTATTCTTCTGATCCATGAGCATGGAATGCTTTTCCACCTTTTTGTGTCTTCTTCAACTTCTTTCATGAGCATTCTGTAGTTCCTCGAGTACAGATCTTTTACCTCTTTGGTTAGGTTTATTCCCAGGTATCTTATGGTTCTTGGTGCTACAGTAAGTGGAATTGATTCTCTAATTGCCCTTACTTATTTTCACTATTAGTGTATAGGAAAGCAACTGATTTCTGTGCATTGATTTTGTATCCTGGCACATTACT
>CM053605.1:131911825-131936903 GCA_028646535.1 Procyon lotor
CAAATGTTGAACCACCTTGCATCCCAGGGATAAATCCCATCTGGTCATGGTGAATAATCTTTTTAATGTGCTGTTGGATCCCATTAGCTAGGATCTTGTTGAGAATCTTGGCATCCATATTCATCAGGGATAGTGGTCTGAAATTCTCCTTTTTGATGGAGTCTTTGCCTGGTTTGGGCAAGGTAATGCTGGCTTCATAGAAAGAGTCTGGAAGTTTTCCTTCTGTTTCTATTTTTTGGAACAGTTTCAGGAGGATAGGTATTATTTCTTCCTTGAATGTTTGGTAGAATTCCCCAGGGAACCCGTCAGGTCCTGGACTCTTGTTTTTTGGGAGGTTTTTGATCACTGCTTCAATCTCATTACTAGATATTGGTCTATTCAGGTTGTCAATTTCTTCCTGTTTCAGTCTTGGAAGATTAGGGGTTTCCAGGAATGCATCCATTTCTTCTAGGTTGTTTAACTTATTGGCATATAGCTGTTGATAATAATTTTTGATGATTCTATTTCCTTTGGATTAGTCGTGATCTCTCCCCTTTCATTCATAATTTTGTTAATGAGGGTCCTCTCTCTTTTCTTTTGGATTAATTTGGCCAATTTGTTTGTCAATCTTATTGATTCTTTAAAAAAAAAAACAACTTCTGGATTCATTGATGCATTCTACTGTTTCTCTAGTTTCTAACTTGTATTGATCTCTGCTCTAATCTTGATTATTTCCCTTCTTGTGCCTGGGGTTGGCTTAATTTGTTGTTGATTTTCCAGTTCTTTAAGGTGTAAAAAGAGCTGATGTATTCTAGATTTTTCAATTTTTTTGAGTGAGGCTTGGATGGCTATGTATTTCCCCCTTAGGACTGCCTTTGCCATGTCCCATAGGTTTTGGATCAATGTGTCTTCATTCTCATTGGTCTCCATGAATTGTTTAAGTTCATCTTTGATTTCCTGGTTGATCCAAACATCCTTGAGCAAGTTGGAGGTTGGTCTTTATCCTCCAAGTGTTTGAATTTCTTCCAACACTTTTCCAAACTTTTTCTTGTGGTTAAATTCCAGTTTCAAAGTATTGTGGTCTGAGAAAATGCAGGGAATCATCTCAATCTTTGGTATCAGCTGAGTCCAAATTTGTGACCTATTATGTGGTCTATTCTGGAGAAAGTTCCATGTGCACTCGAGAAGAATGAGTATTTTGTTTTCAGGTGGAATGTTCTGTATATATCTATGAAGTCTATCTGGTCCAATGTGTCATTCAAAGCTCTTGTTTCTTTATTGATTTTCTATTTAGATGATCTGTCGGTTACTGAGAATGGCATGTTAAGATCTCTTACTATTATTCTATTCATATCAATATGACTCTTTATTTTGATTAACAGTTGGCTTATGTAGTTGACTGCTCCTATGTTGGGGCATAAATGTTTACAATTGTTAGAACTTCTTGGAGGATAGACCTTTTAAGAATGATGTAGTGTCCTTCTGTATCTCTGACTACAGTCTTTAGCTGAAAATCTAATTTATCTGAGATGAGAATCGCTACACCAGCTTTCTTTTGCGGCCCATTGGCATGAAAGATGGTTCCCAATCCTTTCACTTTCAGTTTGGATGTATCTTTTGGTTCCAAATGTGTCTCTTATAGACTGCATATGGATGGGTCCTGTTATTTTATCCATTCTGCAACCCTGTGCTGTTTTATGAGAGCATTTAGGCCATTCATGTTGAGAGTGATTATTGAAAGATAAGTGTTTATTGACATCATGTTGCCTGTGTAGTCCTTGTTTCTGTAGATTGTAAATTTCTGTTCTAAGTTACTCATGGGTTCTCTCTACTTTTATAGAACCCTCTTTAATATTTCCTGGAGTGCCACCTTGGTGGTCACATATTCTTTAGTCCTTGCCGGTCTTGGAAGCTCTTTATCTCTCCATCCATTTTGAATGTCAGCCTTGCTGGATAAAGTATTCTTGGCTGCATGTTCTTCTCATTTAGTGCCCTGAATACACCAGCCCTTTCTGGCTTGCCAGGTTTTTGTGGACAAGTCTGATGTTATTCTAATGGGTCTTCCTCCGTATGTAAGGAATTTCTTCCCTAGCTGCCCTCAGGACCTCTTGTCTAAAATTATAATTTGTAAATTTTACAATTATGTGTCTAGGTCTTTCTAGACTCATTGATCTTGACAGGTGTCCTTTCCATCTCTAGGACATGAACTCTTGCTCCATTTCCCAGATTGGGGAAATTTTTATTCAGAATTTGGTCAGCTATATCTTCTCATCTTTTGTCTTTCTTTACCCCCTCTGGCATTCCAATAATTCTGACATTGGAATGTTTCATGGTGTCATTTATTTCCCTAAGTCTCTTCTCATGATTCCTGAGCAGTTTGCTCCAGCTCTCCTCCTGACCTTTCTTTTCTACCATTGTATCCTCTAAATCACTAATTCTATCCTCTGTCTCTGTAACGCTAGCTTTAGACTATTTAGATTGGATTGGATTGGATCTCACTGATAGCATTTTTTACATCAGCTCTACTGGTTCTCATTTCTGCCCTTAGAGATTCTATGTTGTCATTAATGTTTTTCTCCATCCTAGCCATTGCCTGGATAATTGTCACCTGAATTCCCATTCTGACATACTATTTATGTCCATGTCTAATAATTCTGAGGGAGAGAGTGCAGTCTCTGGGTTTTTCCTCTATTGGGTGTTCCTCCTCCTAGTCATTTTGATGAGAAGTGGATGAGAGGATGTATCACTGGATATATTGCCCATGATCCAGGCAGAGTGCACTCTGGAAGGTTTAGGAACAATTGGGATTCACCACCAGAAAGAAAGAATAAAGATAAAAAAAGATAGAGAGAAAGAAAAAAAGACGAAATCCCATCCAGAATGGGCCCCAAAAATAAGATTTATAAGATATGTAAACAAACACAAACATATAGACCGACAAAAGTAAATGACAAGAAATAAAAAAACCTAGTCAGAATAAACCCCAAGAATAAGATTTGTATAATAGCAGAACAAAAGCAAATACATAAAAACACTGACAGAAGGATAAGATGGGAAGGTGGTTATAACTCCTCACGGGCAGGTCTTCCTGGGTTTATTGTTGTATTAAGCCTCTAGTTGTAATGTTAAGTAGTTTAAAAAAATTTTAAAAAACCAAGAAATGTGAAAATGAGTGAATAAAAAAATAGAAAGAAAATAAGAAAGAAAGAAAACTTGTATCTATGAAATATACAGGTTTGAGGGTATTATTAGATGCTTAATATATTGATTTCCCCTTGGTGTTGGGAATTTAAAATTTTATGGGGACCCTGTGGTTATTGTCCTTTTGTTTTTTGACTTGTCTTCTAGGGGAGGGGCCTGCTGCCTTGTTTTCCAGTCAGTCTTGCTTGGGTTGAGTTACCCTGTCCCCCAATGGAGGGGCTGAGCTCTGTGGAAACCTGTTTCTCAGTCTTTCGCTCTCTGCAGGTTTTTGGCCTATTGTAGCTTTTTTACCTTTTCAGAGAGTCCAAGCAAGGATTCTGCCCATATCCAGACCTCTGCATCACAGAGAAGCCTCAGTCTGCTCCCCTCTGGGTGGTCCAGAACACACATGGCCCTCTGCAAAATTCTGCTCACAGCGCAGCCTGTCACAAGTGGTGCTCACCCCCCACCACCATTCAGCAGCTCTGCAAGTGCTCTCTGGGCTCCAAGCCCGCGCAGAGTGTGCTCAGATTCCTGCTGGAGATTAGGCTGCCTGCCTGTGTTCTCTCCGGGCCTAGCTGGGAACCTATCACAGGCCTCGAATGTCTGTGGTCAGTGGTGCACAGTCCAGAGAGCACTGCACACACAGAAAAGCTGCAGGCTCCTGGACCACACCAGACTCTCTAAGGCGCTTGCAGGACTGTACCCTGCCCACAAAATGGTGCAATGAGCAGAAAGCTGCAGGTTCAGGAACCACGTACTGGACCACCCCACCAGTATCTCTTTGAGGCAAGTGGTATCCTTCCTGAGAGCGTGGGCCTAGGCCCGTGCCAGCAACCACCACCACTAGTTGGTCCCAGAACCTTTTGCTCTTTTTAAGTGGTTTTAACTGGATTCTAATTGAATGCCGGTCCCCAACCACCAGGCACTTTCCTTTGGGGTATTACTGTCCTTGGATCGCTTCTGGTGGCTCCCTCCCCCTTTTGTTTATCCTCCAATATATGGGTTCGAGTGTTCCCACTTTGCTTTACCTCTCCACCACTGTCTTCTGCTCCTGTGGAGATCCAGAAGTGAAAAATCTTGCTCCTCAGGCTGATTTCATGGGTGTTCAGCGTGTTCTGGTAGATATCCAGCTCACTTTTGGGGACAGGATACAACAGGATCTCCTACTTCTCTGCCATCTTGCCCCCCTCCCAATAAATAAAATCTTTTAAAAAATGTAAATAGTCTAGTGCTAGGCAAAGAGTTCATTAAATTTTAGAAATGGCGTAGATGGTAAAAATTGAAGATTTTCTAAAAGAAGAAAATTACTGAATTTGAAAATTGAATTGTAGAAAGTAAAAGATGACTCTAAGATGACATTCACTTTTTTTGTTTTTTTAAGTAATCTCTGCACCCAACATGGGATGCAGAGGTTTGAACTTGCAACGCTAAGACCAAGAGTTGGAAGTTCTTCCAACTGAGCCAGCCAGGTGCTCCAAAGATGGCATTCACTCTCCTCTCTTTCTTTTTCTTTCTTCCTTTCTTTTCTCTCTTTCTTTCTTTTTCTTTCTTTCTTTCTTTCTTTCTTTCTTTCTTTCTTTCTTTCTTTCTTTCTTTCTCTTTCTTTCTTTCCTCCTTTCCTTCTTTCTTTCCTTCTTTCCTTCAATAGAGGCAGAGAGAGAGAAAGAGTAGAAAGAGAAGGAGAGAGAGAGAGAGAGAGAGAAAGCACCCTCTTGAACATGGTAGGGGCAGAGAGAGAGGGAGAGAATCTTAAGCAGGCTCCATGCTCAGCGTGATGACATTCATTTTTTAATTGTAGCTCAACTTTCTCCAGCTGTTTAGTTCAAATTTCACACAAATATTTATATCAACACTTCTTAGCTTTAGATATGGCATGAAAATAGAAACTGATCTTCAAAATATCTGGGCCTTCATTCTTTCACTGCTTACCAAAATTTCCCCCATTGTCACTGTTTACTTGTTAAAAGATCTGTGAAATTTGCATTTTCATTCTCATTCACTGATTTTTTTTTTATCATTTTTGTAGGTGACTTAAGGAATCTGAAAATGGGGCACCTGGGTGGCTCAGGGGGTTAAAGCCTCTGCCTTCAGCTCAGGTCATGATCTCAGGGTCCTGGGATGGAGCTCCGCATCGGGCTCTCTGCTCAGCGGGGAGCCTGCTTCCCTTTCTCTCCCTGTCTGCCTTTCTGCCTACTTGTGATCTCTCTCTGTCAAATAAATAAATAAAACCTTAAAAAAAAAGAATCTGATAATGGCTAAATATTAGTAATGTATTTAGCTACAACAAAAATAAATGAAATATAAGAAAAGGAACTGCTTGTAGGAAAAACTATAGGTTTATCATTTCTATATGTGCATATCCATTATATACATATTCTTTTGACTATCTTTTTTTAATATTATTAATTTCTTGTGCATACTGAACACCACCTTTGTGGAATTCTAACAGTTAGTGAGCGATTTCAACTTTAAAGAAGGCATGAATGAGCCCCTCAAATTCTGACTGCTCTGTCAAAATGAATTGCTCATGCAAATTGTTTTTAAAGACAATTTATTTGTTTCCAAATGACAGAACAGTATGAGAAATATCTGAAAGTCAACACTAAAAGTGACTTCACATGAGGAAAAAATACCAAGTTATAGAAAAAAATTTTAACTATTATTTTAAGTTCATCTTTATAATATATAGAATCATAAAAAAATCTCATTTGCTGGAACACAATTTTCTATAACTACTGCTACTTAAAATCAGAAACTACATTGGAATATGCATTTGTAAAAATATATAAAAGTATATGTAAGCAAGTAAATTTTTTTCTCATATGGACATAATATACATATATTCTTTTATTGCATATATTCTTACTCTAGTGAATTAAGATCTTAGTAATTATATTTTAAATAGCCATTTATGATGTTACTATACATTTATTTTAAGATAAATGATACTGTATTTCCTATATTAAGGCATTAGATAAATTAGAATTTAAGATTTTTCCCTGGATCTCATTAATTAGGAGACAGTGATTTAGGGGACAGTGTTAATAGAACTTTCCTTTATTTTTCTACTTATAGTATCTAATTGTGGGCTTAATTTAACATGATGCATCATTGCATTTGGCAATTGACTACTAAGGGGAGCGTTTTAGCATTTGTGCTTCCCAAAGTCATTATAATTGGTGTCTAATGCTCCACATAAATACTGTTCTATACAAAACTACCTAAGGTTATGCATGCAAGAAGAAGTAGGATATTGGTATTTTGATATTGGTTCTATTTTTCCCACTAGTGGGTAAATCCTGAAAGAAAAAAAAAAGAAAGAAAAGAAGATAAATAGATTAGAGATTTTACAAAAGACTGAACAAATATCCTTGAAGCAATGAGAGTCTCCAAACTCTTCTTACTTATGATCATTTATCTACATTTAAAGTACCTGACATTATTCAATAATGCAGTATTGTGACAAATTTATCCCCCAATGGACTTAATTTTGATTATCCTTACATGTCTGCAAAGCTCCTCAGATTGCTACCTGTTACTGACTGGTGTGTAACCCAAACTTGCAGAATATTCTCTTCTCCGGGCCTCACTAACAAATCTATCTATAGATTTTTACACTTCTTTCAAGCCAGAACACACTGAGATTTGTCTTTTTACCGTTCATCCCACACTGACCTATTCAATCATGTTGGGTGAGGCATGTTGGAGGACTGAATAAGCACCACAATAGTGATCAGAGAAAGGATACGGTAACAAAATTTGATGATAAATTCTATCCTCTATATAATAGGCAAGTTTCTGATGTCCAGAAAACAAAAGGCGTTACCCAGGTATCAGTTGGAAGACCTAAGAATCAAAACAGGAAAAACAAAAAAACAGGAAAAAAAAAAAAAAAGTAGATTATATCCAGGAAGGAAATTGAAGTTTAAGAATGAAGAAAAACCACAGAACCACCAGTAAAAATGGAAAAAAAAAAGCTTTAAAAAGCTTTAAAAAGCTGTGTATTGTCTGTTATCATTATTTATGCTACAGAGCTCTCCATCCAGGTCAACACTTGTCTTCAAAATTGTTCTACTTTCTCCCTTTCCGCACTATTAGATGGTAAAGTACACATGTAATCCTTTGTGACAGATTTTTATGCAATTTTTTATTAACTACTTAAACACTTAAAAATGTGTTAATGTCACTAAGCAGTAAAATGTTTCATTAAATGTACTTAATATTTTCACAGGTAGAAAAAATAATGTTAAAGGGACTATATCATTTTTAATGTACCCCATCTCCTGGTTCTATCCTATCTCTGCATTTGCTAGAACTCTAATCAGATATTTTCCACTTTATGCCTTCTGACCTTTGACCTAGCAAATGAGAACTCTCAGCTTTCCCCTTTTTTTGGCTACAAAATCTATTTTCAGAATAGTTTACCCTTGGACTATGAGTAGATTTCTGAGACAATGATACGATCTTTGTGTGTTTGTGTGTAGATGTGTGTGGGGTATTTTATGTTTCCCCTCTCTCCTTCCCTCCCTTTCCTCTTTTCTTCCTTCTTGATTGATGTAGAGACTTTTGATATTTATGTTATACTCTGGGTTAAAAACGTAAACACTATTCTGTTTTTCATTGTTCCAGCTTTGGCTAGAGCCTAAGAAGGCTTCTAGGCCTTCTTAGCTGATATGGGGGTGATGGTTGCCTTCCAACCTCAATTCTCTGAGGAGCTCAAGGAAATTCACTGATTTTTTGACGTATTAATCTTTTTTCTTGCTTAAAGGTAGTAGTGAGAAATCCAAGCATTTTATATATTTCAGCTAAAACTGGAAGTTTAAAACATATTGTGTTTTAAAGACACAATATAAAATTCAGAGACACTTTCTATCTACATAGTCATTCTAATGTGATGAACTTCAAACAGAATGCTCTCCATTATGCTCATTTAGACTGAACATGAAATACTCTTCAGAGATTTAAAACAACAAAGGTCTACTTCTTGCTCATGTTTTAGGTAAGTCAGTTGTGTCTCTAAAGCTAAATTCTATCATTAAAACATCCAGGTTAAAGAATAATCCTCAGTGAAATGGCTTGTTTATGTTTGTGTATAAATATATACATGTATATATAAATATATACACACACACACATATTCACATATAAGTGTATATATATATATAGAGAGAGAGAGAAAGAGAGAGAGAGAGAGAGAAAACCTCATTATAGTTCAACTAACCAACATACAGTGCAGCATTAGCTTCAGATGTAGTATCTAATATTTCATCAGTTTTGTATAACACCCAGTGCTCATCACATCGTGTGCCCTCCTTCATGCCCATCACCCAATTATCCCATCCCCCTACCCACCTCCTCTCCAGCAACCCTCAGTTTGTTTCCTATAGTTAAGAGTCTTTTGTGAGAGAGAGAGACTCTTCCATTCCATTTTCCTTCCCTTCCCTTGCAACATAGCTTGTTTTGATTCAAGAAGGAAATGAGAGATGAGAATACATTAAGAATGTATTTTTACTTTATTTTTAAAATAATATTTATATTATTTTAATATAGTATTAAAATAATACATTATTTTAATACATTATTAAAATAGAATACATTTTTAAAACATTTTTTATTAACATATAATGTATTATTTGCCCCAGGGTACATGTCTGTGAATCGTCAGGCTTACACATTTCACAGCACTTACCATAGCACATACCCTCCCCAATGTCCACAACCCAGCCACCCTATCTGGGTGGCTCACCCTACCCCCCCACGTCCCAGCTACCCATAGTTTGTTTCGTGAGTCTAGGAGTCTCTTACGGTTTGTCTCCTTTCCCATCCCATGTTGTTTTATTTCTCTCCCCACCCCCCACCCCCCGCCCTGCCTGTCAGATTCTTCATATCAAAGAGATCATGTGATAATTGTCTTTCTCTCACTGACTTATTTCGCTTGGCATAATACCCTCCAGTTCCATCCATGTCATTGCAAATGGCAAGATTTCATTTCTCTTGATGGCTGCATAGTATTCCATCCTGTGTATATGTGTGTGTGTGTGTATACACACACACGCACACACACATATATACATATAATTATATATATAATTAAATAAATAAATAAATAAAATAATTTGAATAAGTAAGTAAATAAAATCTTTAAAAAATAAATAAAATAAAATATTGTGTTTAGAATTGACCCGTGTCGCTTTCATCTTTCATTAACCTAAAAAAGTTTTATGGGCAAAGTTGTCAATTGTGACTGAAATGCCCCCAACCCCCACTGAGAGGCTATAAAGAATGGGTTTCTGAATACTCTGGGCAAAATAGAATCTAACACAAATAGCAATATAGATGTTCACATGCCACAGTGGAAACTGAACATTATTCCTTATAGCTGTGTCATATTTGAAAGTTTTCAACTACCTTAACATTCTTATAGTCAATAGTTAACTGATTTTATGTTATATCTCCTTACTTTTTTGGATATAGTAGCTTCATCCTTTGCTTCTTGCATTTCTTTCTCCTCCCTTCCTCCTTTCCTTCTTTCTTTCTCTTTCTTTCTTTCACTTTCTTTCTCTCTTTCTTTCTTTTTTTCTTTCTATCCTCCCTCCCTCCCTTTCTCTTCCTCCTCCTCCTCCTTCCTTCCTTCCTTCTTTCATTTCATTCTTCCTTCCTTCCTTCCTTCCTTCCTTCCTTCCTCCTTTCTTCTTTCTTTCCTTTTCCTTCCTCCCTCCTTCCTTCCTTTCCTTTCTATTGCCTTTTCTTTTTGTTTATTTTCTTTTCTCTTTTCTTTTCTTTTCTTTCTTTTCTTCTTTCTTTTTTCTGTGATATGAGAAAATCTGCTCAACTACTGCCATTCAGCTACAAGATAATTTTGTTTGTAATAGTCAAGAAACTACCATATTTGTTTTATATTTACATACTGAACTTTAATATTGAATAAAATGAAGTTTTGGTGTTTGTTTCATTTGTGTGTCATATGTTATAACTAATCAATATACACAGATATAAAGATATATTGACATTCAGACATTGTCATATTTAATTTGGGCTGCACTTCTTATTTTCTGTTCCCTTACCACTCATCTCCTCTAATTGCATATTGGGTTATTTGGGGCAATAGAGATGAAAGCAACCTTACAGAGTACCTTTTATAACTTCAAAGTGGAGCTATAGAAGTTGAGTTCCATGTATAGAATAAATATACTAATTATCAAAATGAAAGGCAAGAATGTAGCCAACAATTCTTTGGCCAGCCTGCTTGCCATGACAATCTAAAATGGGGCAAACCACATAGATGCATTACAAGCACAGAAGCTGTTATTCAAATGCTTTTTTACTTTGTATACAAGTTATATTAAGAAAAGTGCCCTCAGTCTTAATCAGCACTGCAGGAAACATTTTATTGCCTTTTACATGCTCTCTTTACAAAGTAGCGCTTGCTTAATTAACTCCACCCTTACGTAACCAAAAATTAGTTTACAAAACAATATTAAAAGAAATTCTAAAGGGAGCATTTGTTGAAATAAGTTGGCTAGCCATTACTGCAAGAACAGCTTTGTGCCTACTAATGATTGGATTTATAACTGATGTCTACTACTTTTAATGTTACACTATATTTTCCTAAATGTTTCTCAGCACAGTAGCTAGATGCAAATAAAAAAAAAGTTCTCCTACTTTCCATTTTCTTTGTAATTTACAAATGCAATAAAAGACTAGTTCATTAATGCAAAGGACAAATATGGGCAATACTTACAGCTATATACACTCATACGCAAACAGAAACATGCAAATTATTATGGCAATAAATATAAAATATGGGAGTGTGTATAAAGTACAAATTTCCCTTTTTAATAGAAAATCTGTGTACTGCATTTTAGTGCTCTAACTTGTCAAGCCCTCCCAACCAAATTCATGGAGAAAATAGAATAATATGAGAATAACAAGTAATAGTAATTCTGGTTAATATGTGCATCTTAATGCAAACCTATTCAAGGAAATGTATTAAATGAGGCAGTATTTCACTAGGATAGTGCAACCATAATCTGAATTATCTTTGATTACATAGCAATGGATCAAATAAATGTATCATATCATGCATATTTTGTCTTGGCAAAATATTTTTAACTCATCAGTGATGATAAATGTGAGCTATTAAAGATTTATAATACGTAAGGAAAGCAGAATTTTGCTGACAAGAAAGGACATAACAATCATTTTCATAGTCAGGGTTGCTATGTAACAGAAAGAAATGCTTAACAAGATACAAAGTCAATATAAAAAAGGCAGGAATGAGGCTTCATAACTGTGGGATGGAATATTAACTTAATTGATACAAATCATGTCTTGGAAGTGTAGACAGATATTAATAGCCAATCAGCATTATCTGGACATATTTTATGTAGATATACAGAAGCTCGTTCAAGACTTCATTTTTTCCCCCTATTTTTTCTCATCTGTTTCACCCTGAAAATTTTGACTGGTAGTGTTTAGAGCAATTAGTAATTTAACGTGTGATGATATATATATTCCTTTAGTACAGTAGCCAGTGATTTTATTTTTCTTTAATGGATAATATACAAACTGAAACTTGAAGTGCAGACATTTTCTGTTCTCACATTTAAAATGCAAGTGGTTTCATCTCAAGAGCTGTGGTTCTCAAGATTAGCATTAGCATTTTTTTTAGTAGTTGCTGAAAGAATCAGGCAATCTCTTAAAAGAAAACTTAAAAATATGTGATTTGTGATGAACTTTAATAACGTATGAAGCTTCTCAATTACGCATGAAAAAGTAAATGTGATTAACATATTTTATACTGAATATATATTGTAATATAGTTTAAAAATCTTATAGCTTATCATATCTTTCTGGTAAATGCTTCAACAGGATTTTTAAACCCATTCACTCTTGGACTGGAATGCTTAGTATTAAAAAAGAAGAAAAAAGTAGCTTCTCCACAATATTATGATTCTAATTTCCAAAAAAGGAAAATATCTTTCAAATTAAATATTAGTTATCTCTCAGTTACTGCTTTCAACATAGTTTTTATACATACTAAAATATAGTGTGATAATAAAACTTTATCTCATTAGATTGAAAATCAATTGTACAAAATTAATTACTGGTTTCTTGGTTAAAAACAATATAATATCCATAAATCAGAAACATTTAGTAAATATTAGCTTAAGAAAATATAAAATTAGTGTTGAAATGTATACATAGATTTTCACATGGGTCATTCCTGTGTAAACATGATGTTAGATAAAAATTTTAAGAGACACGTTGCAAAACTCTATAAACATTATAATACCATAATGTAAAATGTTTAAATGAATATCATCAAAAGTAGTTAGGAATACTAGAAAGATTACAATGGTTTGTCAAATTAATAAAAGTAGAAATAATTTCTGTTTTATTATTTTCTCCAGTAATATTGATGTGGAGCTTTTGTTATAAATTATATTTGTATACTTTTCTAAGTACTCTTGATTAATGTTTTAAATCCAAGAGTTTGTATTTATGTGACATTACTCTAATTAGTAGTATCAATATGCATTTTTTAAACGCCAGAGTCAGAATTCCATACACATGAGTCTGAGCTCCATTTCCAATAATAACTGATTATATAGCCTATTGCATTTGTGTTGAAATGGGGGTAACAGTAGAGCCCAGCGTTTGAGATAGGTATGATAGTGACATGAGATAATGCATATGAGGAGTTTGGGACAAGGTCTTGTACATGTTAACACAATATTAGCTTTAAAAAACTGGAAAACTAATACATTCTATGTCTTTACATAATATTTTTTATTTGTTTGTTTATTTATTTATTTATATGTAATGTATCATTTGTTTCTGGGGTACAGGTGATTCATCAGTCTTACACAATTCGATATAATTAATTTAATACTTTATTTTTAAAAAACAGTACTCTGAGCAGTTAATATTGACTATAGCATGATTAATCCAAATATAATATGAAAATATTATTTTATATTGTATGGCTTTAATATTTCTTGTTTCCTTTGAAAATACTTAGAAGTTTAGCATAATTGCTCCCCTGTTCCCCACCACTCCACATTAAAAAACAAATTAGACATGGGAGTAAGCATTGGACACAATAGCCACTGATTCTAATGATAACTTAAAAATAATCCATTGGATGCCATCTATTGCTTGACTCCTACCAAAACATATATTTTATTACTAATACTCTTTCATCTTTTTTTCCCTTTTTTATCCCTCCCTCCTTTTCATTCTCCCTTCTTCTCTTTCTACCTAATTCAGGAGAATATATGATGTGAGGGTTAAGTTAATACCCACACAATTTGACATAATTTTCTAAAATAGTGAATAACTTCATAATTATCATTTAGCTCAGATATTTTTGAAAGAAGAAACAACTATGTAATCCATACTTTGCCCTAAAAGTGAGTCTTGGTTAATTTATCCCCACACATATGGTAACTGGACAGTTTTTTATTATATAGAATAGCAGTATAATGCTTTAGAGGGAAAAAAAAGGAAGATAGACACAGAGTAAATAGATATCTCTATCTATGGATAAGACAAAGAAATATTAAAAGAGCAATAAAAACCATGCATGGCATTTCAGTAGCAGCAGCTGTGGGAGCATAAGTAGCACTAAATTATACATGCATCACTCAAAGAATAATTATGTTGTTCATCAATAATAAGTAATTATCTGAAAAAAATTATCATGTCACATGGAAGCACATTTGTAAAAAAATAAATAAAAGCACATATGTCACTATAAAGATGTTTAAATACCATTTACCACTCTATATTTATCAGATCAGATGCAGTTTTTAAACTCTATGCTATAAGGAGAGTAGGCAGTTTATTTTTTGACAGTTTGTCCCAAGGAAAATTAATTTACTTTTACAATTTGGGGAAACTAAAAATAGATGCCCATTATTTTTCTTTTTGAAACTGTTCAAAAGTCCAGGTGAAAAACAAGCTCCAAATCACATAAAACAAAACATTCTGCTTTAAACCAATAGACACATTCCCCAATTATTCAACTTGTCAGCCATGAACTGACAGTTAAAAGTCCCAAATAGATGGAACCAATCATAAGCACCATCCCCTATTCTTCTATGTTTGTGACTGAACTCCACATACACTCCTGTAGTATATAGTTTGCATTCAATATGCAATTCTCCTTAGATCACATGATGGACTTTCTATTATTATTTTTCATGTCTCCTGCCAGGTTATTTTCTCCTCCAATACTTTTCAAAGAGTTTGGTTGGTGATGGAAATAAATATTCTGCCACAGAGATTGAGTCTTAAAACCAAGCAATTCCTTGAGGATAACACCTGAATCAGATACTTCTGACCCAGCCAGTGCCATGGAATCATTGCAAACTCAGAAATGATACATAGAAAATATTCATAGGTGATACTGGTACTTATTTAAATTGTGTATATTAGGAGGTAAATGGTTTATCACACTGTACTTGCCTACATGCATCAGATATTAATATTCTGCCAAATTAATTTATAAAATCCAATATCTGTTTATAAAAACATGAAATAAAATAATTTTTGAACTCCTCAAGATTAAATTCTGTCAGTGGGAAGTCTGACTTCAGTCACTACAGTAGAAAAACATAGCCCCTAAAGTAATTCCCAGACCTGAGCTAGTTTAAAGACCCACAGCTCCTTGTTTAAAGAAGAAAATAGGTTCCTTGGGAAAAAACCTTTCCATGCTGCAAAACTTTCTCCTCACCTTCTCCAAAGGAACAAGCAGCCATTTACTAGGGTGACTCTGTATTAGAAAAGGAGACATGACCAGACATTTTGGCAATTATTGCCTTTGAACTAATACTTCTTTCTTTACTGATTTAACCATCTACTCATTTTCTAGTTCATTGCCCTATTTTGATTATCTGCATTTTACTTACCAGAGATTATTTATTTTCTTATTTATTTGAGTATTTTTTACTCTGTCCAATTAAAATGTAACTTTCAAAGAATCAAAGACTTTTCTTTTTTGGTGCTATATTGCCATTAGCTAGAACACTGCCTTGATAGATAGTAAGCATCGAACTCGTCCAAATAAAAGTCTACTTAAACTTGTCTAAATAAAATGTCTAACATAAAACTCACTAAATAAAAGAAAAAAATATTTTCGTATGTCACTTAACAGTTTGTTTGTTCATCATTATCAAGACATAACAGTCCAAACTGAGAGAAGACAGGTAATTGAATTTTCTGTTAAATTATTTTAAATAGCAATTAAGAGGCGCCTGGGTGACTCAGTCATTAAGCGTCTGCCTTTGGCTCAGGTCATGATCCCAGGATCCTCGGATTGAGCCCCCAATCAGGCTTCCTGCTAGGTGGGAAACCTGTTTCTCCATTTCCCACTCTCCTTGCTTGTGTTCCCTCTCTCACTGTCTCTCTGTCAAATAAATAAATAAAATTCAAATAAATAAATAAATAAATAGCAATTAAATTAGAATACACATACATATATATGGCATATAGGTGAAATTATATTGAAAAGTATACATTTCACTTGGACTCTTGAATGGTTTCAAAAAGAAAAATAATGGGCATCTATTTTTTCTTTCCCAAAATTGTAAAAGTAAATTAATTTTCCTTGTGACAAACTGACAAAAAAATAAACTGCCCACTCTTCTTATAGTGTAGAGTGAAAAGCTGAAAACACAGATAAACATGTCATGTTAAAAAACAAGAACATGGTTGATTAAATACAAAATATTGACCAGGGAACAGATTTTAAAATATTAAAAAATGAAATAAGATGAAAAATATGAAAATCCTTATACTCTACACCATTGAAGTGGAAGTTAATGGTGACATAGCATGTGCATTTTTTATGTGTTTCAATGAAATGTAACAAAAATATTCAGTGATATATATATATATATATATATATATATATTATATCTCCAGTGATATAAGGAGAAATTCTTTTTTATTGAAGGTGGTTTTGAATTTGCAGATTGAAAGGGCAGATTATATTGCAAGAACAATATATAATGTATTCAAAATTTAAAAATTACTAAGGAATCAAACTGGGGGACAGATGTTTTCCACAATGGAATGCAGATTGTGGCAAAACAATCTAACTACAGTACAAATGTGTGTATGGTATAATTTCATTTAAGGTGGTATGCAAAAAGGTGCTAACTTAAGTGACTTTGGAAAATGATATTTTGTCTGGAAGCTTCAAGACTTAACATGAAAGGAAATATCTATATATATGGATTAACTAAATAACTAATGAGTGGCAGATGATGGGAGTCGGGGTTTTCACTGCTGGAGATGGACTGCAAATAAGAATGATGTACTATATGTTGGCTAACTGAACATAATGATGAAAGAAAGAAAAAGAGAGAAAGGAAAGAAAAAAGAAAGAAAGAAGAAAGAAAGAAAGAAAGAAAGAAAGAAAGAAAGAAAGAAAGAAAGAAAGAAAGAAAGAAGAAAGAAAGAAAGAAAGAAAGAAAGAAAGAAAGAAAGAAAGAAAGAAAGAAAGTCTCCCTCCAAAAAACCAAACAAGCAATAAATAAATAAATATAAACAAGTCAAAACAAAACAAAATAAAACAAGAACAAAAAAACAACAAAAAAGAATGATGTAAGGCTGTAATTTAGCCATGTAATACTGGATTAGATTCTGAGATATCAGTGTGAAATGTTTAGCTTCATATAAATAGAGGTGAAAAATGCAAAATTAATTATAAATATTAGGTATACATGAGCATATATACAATTACTTCTTAATTTTGACAAGTTATGCATAGAGTTTCATAATATGTATATGTGTATATAGAGAGTCATATACATGTATGTATATATGCATGTATGTATGTAGAAACAGTCATGCTTATAGTGTGGTGTTTGTGTGTATATCTACATAGAGAGAGAGAATCATATATAGAGAGAGTCATACATGTGTACTTGTATATATGTAGGGAAGGAATCCTATATAAAAGTTGGTCATATATATGTATATGTGTATGTACATGTAGAAAGAATCATGTATGTATATATATATATTAGTAATCCTATATATGTATATATATGTGTGTGTGTATATATATATATATATATATATATATATATATATATATAAAGAGAGAAATTGGTACATTACAATGGCTGACATGTCCCAAGATCTATAGTCTATAAGTTGAAGACCCAAGAAACCTGAGAATATAGTTCCAGTCCAGGTCTGAAGATCTGAGAACTAGGAGAGCCACGTATATAAGCTCCAGTCCAAAAGCTAGCAGGCATGAGACCCAGGAAGAGTCAATCCTTCAATTTGAGTGCAGAAACATGAAAGGATCAATGTACCAACTCATGCAGTCACACAGTATGAGTTCCCTCTTATTCAACGTTCTTGTTCCATTCAGGTCTTCAATTGATTGGGTGAGGCCTGTCCACATTAGGGAAGGCAGTCTGCTTTATATCATCTATCAATTAAATGTTGAACTCATCCCAAACACCTTAACAGATACATCCAGAATAGTATTTGACCAAATATCTATGTAACTTGTGGCTCAGTCAAGTTGGTACATAAAATCAAATTAAAAATTAAAAATTAGAATAAAATTTATTAAAATTAAATTAAATTAAATTAAAAATTAAAACTAAACATCATAAATAGGGTATGAAAAAGAATGGGATAAAGGAACTTTGCAGAGAGAAATCCTGCAAATACTAATTAAGTTGTGTGACCAAAGTCAGCATCAACAATAATAAGTCATGGGCACGTGGGTGGCTCAGTGGGTTAAAGCCTCTGCCTTCGGCTCAGGTCCTGATCTCAGGGTCCTGGGATCGAGCCCCACATCGGGCTCTCTGCTCAGCAGGAAGCCTGCTTCCCCCCTCTTGCTCTGTCTGCCTCTCTGCCTACTTGTGATCTCTCTCTCTCTCTGTCAAATAAATAAAAAATCTTTAAAAAATAAAATTAAAAAAACAATAAGTCATAATGATAGAAGGTACTCTTGTTATAGCAGATTGAAAATTGTACTCTATCTCTATGATCATCCTCCCCAAACCTATAACCCAAATTTAACCATGAGAAAAATATTATACAAACCAAACCTGAGGGACATTATACAAAAATACCCAACTACCACTCCTCTAAACTCAAGGTTATCAACAACAACAGAAGTCTGATAAACTGTCACAAAACAAAAGGAAATAAGAATAAATGAAAATTAAATGTAATGTAGCATTCTGAGTGGAATTATGGAATACAAGAAGGACATTAGATAAAAAGTTATGAAATATGAGCAGAGTATGGAGTTTAATAGTAATACACTGGTATCAGTTCTTTAATTGTGACAAGTGTACAGTGACATTAGCAACCAATAAAACTGGAAGAAGGTTTAAGAGACCCCTCTGTAAATCTTGACTTACTCTAAAAGAATCTAAACCCATTCTAAAAGAAAATATTTATTACAATATACATAATGAAATTATTAAGTTATTTTGTAATACATCATTGCATTTCAATGAAATAGAAATAAACCTATGGATAGTAAGGTAGAATTAGGCTGACTTCAAACTTTCTCAAAAATACTCACTATTTAAGATGAGAGTCAATATGTTCAGAATTTGAGAAAGATAAATTTTAAACCAAAAAATAATATACCAAAGTTATTCATTAAGTGCAAAGTATCAAGTATAACGTATACAATATGCACACAAATGAAACACATTTTAAACTTAGAGAAATTCATTAAACAATGCCTACTCCATGAACTTTCTTAGAAAAAACTACCTTTTTCTTATGCAAACAATAGACAAACTCTCAAACTAATCCTTGAAGGAAGAGTTCATAATAATCGATATACTTTGTTCTGTTTTTGATTTTTAAAAATATTTTATTTATTTACTTTCAAATCAGAGAGAGTGAGAACAAGCAGGGCAAGTGGCAGGCAGAAGGAGAAGTAGGCAGCAGGCAAAGGGAGAAGCAGGCTCCCTGCTGAGCAAGGAGCCCAATGTAAGACTCGATCCCAGGACTGTGGGATCATGACCTGAGCCTAAGGCAGCCACTTAACAGGTTGAGCCACCCAGGTATCCCTAAATTGTATACTTTGATTGCTGAATCTATTTCCGATACTTACGTGTATTATAAACAGCTATAGAAATCAAATATCAAGAGAATTTAATTTTGAAAACATGTTAGATATTTACATTTTTAACATTAACAATTAACTGAGAAGAAAGAAGAGTAAATATGGCTTTTGATTTCAGCTCAGGTCATGATCTCAGAGTTATGGAATGGAGCCCTGTGTTGGGCTCCACACTCAGTGGGGAGTCTGCTTGAGGATTCTCTCTCTCCCCTTCCCTCTGCCCCTCCCCCAAACTCACACACACTCCCTCACTATCTCTGATAAATAAATAAATATTAACAAAATCTAGGCATAAATAAAACTCATCATAACCTATTTCTAAAGTTCACCAGAATTATCCTTTAATCAAATATATATCAGTATTAGGCAGTGCAGGGCTTTTGTTATTATTGTTGCTATTGTTAATTGAGGTACAAACTTATTCTCCCATCTCAAAGATATTTGTGCACATTAAATTACAGAGAAAGACAGAAACTGCCTGTTGCTCTCACTTGGACAGAGACACCTTGAAATGTGGACATCTGGCTAATCATTCTTGCAATCTGCCACTTTACTTTCCTCTTCATAAACTGATCTTTTGATCTCTGTTATCCCTTCAGAGACACGTCCTTATGAGTCTATCCATCAAATGACAAACTCCTGGCCTCACTAATATTTTTTGACAGGCAGGCATTGCCTGACCCTGAGAGCCTACCTAGAATCTTGATTCTAAAACTCCTCAATGTTATTTCCTCTTGTCTGTGGAAGATTTATTGTTTCAAACAATGTTTGTTTCATATATGTATCAAAACCGCAAACACCTGTGAATTACCGGGTAGAGAGTATACATACACATATACACAATCAAACCCACCCCCCACATAAATACGTTCATACTTGTAATAGGAGCAATAGATATCAAAATTCACCTGTTGTAGTAGATACACACTTTTTTCCTGTAAGTTTTAGAGTAATATTTGAAGTGTGTATAGTTTATAGCCAAGAAAAAGATGTACCAGATGGGGTAAAATAGGGAAAATTTTATTTGAGCCCATAGCAATAAAGTCAACACTTACAATAGGGAAGAGGTTGAATTTAACTCTAGTGAAACCGAAGGAAAACCTGAGGAAAAAGACATTTGAGAAGAGCTTGGTCTCAAAATTAGGCTCTCTGTGTTTGCTAATTGTTGTTTGTCCAAGTTAGACTTCTACTTTCCCCAGAAACTGGGAAATAGAGCCACTATCTTTCTTGATGATTACAATTTAAAGGAATGGCTTCTGGGTCCTTGAGAAAAGACATTTCTGGCTTGTAAAACTAACGAAAGACCAGGAGAAAATTTATATCTCAAAAGGGCATGGGAAATTTGCAATTATGAGTTTCCAATGTAAAAATTCCCTAAGAAAAGGGAGATCAGGGGCCTGCAGTCGGGAGGAAACCTGCCAAAGTTTATTGGAACTGAGGGAAATGTTAAGCCTGTCTTGGTCAGTAAAAAAGCTCTTGCATAATTATATTTCCATTTCCATATCTTGGCTTACCCACCACGGTCCCAGCATACACACTGCACACTGCATCAGCCACACTACTTTCTTTGTAGGAATCAGATATGCCATATTTAATTTCATGCTTTGTTTCCTTCTAGCACTTTTCTTTCTTATGTAACTGTGCACCAGATCTTAAATACATGGTTAGGGTCCCTGGAATCTTTCCTTGCTTCAGTAATTTGATGCTTTTACCTTTTATCTGTCCCTCTATTGCATCCATATAAGCATGGTGTAATGTTGTAAGAGTATGAATTCTAAAGTTACATTGGATGCAGTTAATGATGGAACAAATACTAATTTGATGTACAATTCAGAAAGGTATTTAATCTCTTGGAATTTTGGTGTCTTATATGCAAAATGTAAATAATCATAGTACCTACCTCACATACTTTTCTTCGTTCCTTTTCATAATATTTTGGTGAAGATGAAATTAACATGTACAAAGTAAAGGCCAGAGTATTGTCTTTATTATGCCACTCACACTTTCTATTGTATGTACGCATGTATGTATGTATGTATGTATGTATGTATTTATTTATTTGAGAGAGTGAGCACGTAAGTGGGGAGAGGAGTAGAGGGAGAAGTAAACTCCCCAACAAGCAGGGAGCCCAATGTGGGACTCGATCCCAGAACCCTGGGATCATGACCTGAACTGAAGGCAGATGCTTAAATGACTAAGCCACCCAGGTGCTTCACACCTTCTATTATTAATTTCTGTTTATTTCTCCTCTGAAGCTGTAATGACATTAGAATAGAAAGTAACTTTTTGTTCTTTGGTGTATATAGAACACTTTGTTTTATTTAGTATTTTTATTAAATACTAGTTGAAAGCAAGTTCAGTTACTGATATTTGACATTCCCACATGTAAATATGTTGTAAAGAGACTTATAGTTTTAAAATGATATCAAGAGATTTATGGTTTTAATGTATATTTATATATATGTTAAAGAAGCTTATTAAAATAAATGTAAATAAATTTAATTTAATTTATTTTGTTAATTTAAAAAATTAATTAATAAATCAATAAAATAAATTAAATAAGAATTTAATAAATTAATTAATAGATAATTTAATAAATAAAATTAAATTTATTTTAATAAAATTAAAATAAATATTTCTTGTTTGTTTATCTGTTCCATGTTTACTTAAACTACTTACTTTTGTTTTATTTTAGTTTTATTTTTTATTAATTTATTTTTTAATTAACACAAAATGTATTATTTGCCCCAGGCTACATGTCTGTGAATCATCAGGCTTACACATTTCACAGCACTTACCATAGCACATACCCTCCCCATTGTCCATAACCCAGCCACCCTGTCCCTATCCCTCTACCCCCAGGCCCTCAGTTTTTTTGGTGCGTTTAGCAGTCTCAAATGGTTTGTCTCCTTCCTGGTCCCATCTTGTTTCATATCCCTCCCCCACCCCCCACAACCCACTGTCCTGCCTCTCAAATTCTTCATATCAGAGAGATCATGTGATAGTAGTCTTTCTCTGACTGACTTATTTCACTTAGCATAATACCTCTAGTTCCATCCATGTCGTTGCAGATGGCAAAATTTCGTTTCCTTGATGGCTGCATAGTATTCCATTGTATATATATACCACATCTTCTTTATCCATTCATCTGTTGATGGGCATCTAGGTTCTTTCCATAGTTTGGCTATTGTGGGCATTGCTGCTATAAACATTCGGGTACACGTGCTCCTTTGGATCACTACATTTGTATTTTTAGGGCAAATACACAGTAGTGTGATTGCTGGGTCATAGGGTAGCTCTATTTTCAAGTTTTTGAGGAACCTCCATACTGTTTTCCAGAGTGACTGCACAAACTTGCATTCCCACCAACAGTGTAGGAGGGTTTCCCTTTCTTTGCAGCCTCACCAACATCTGTCATTTCCTGATTTGCTAATTTTAGCCATTCTGACTGGTGTGAAGTGGTATCTCACTGTGGTTTTGATTTGTATTTCTCTGATGCCGAGAGATGTTGAGCACTTTTTCATGTGTCTGTTGGCCATCTGGGTGTCCTCTTTGCATAAATGTCTGTTCATATCTTCTGCCCATTTCTCGATCAGATTATTTGTTCTTTGGGTGTTGAGTTTTAGAAGTTCTTTATAGATTTTGGATACTAGCCCTTTATCTGATATGTCATTTGCGAATCTCTTCTCCCATTCTGTCAGTTGTCTTTTGGTTTTGTTGACTGTTTCCTTTGCTGTGCAAAAGCTTTTGATCTTGATGAAGTCCAAATAGTTCATTTTTGTGCTTGCTTCCTTTTCCTTTGGTGATATTTCTAGGAAGAAGTTGCTGTGGCTGAGGTCAAAGAGGTTGCTACCTGTGTTCTCCTCTAGGATTTGGATGGATTCCTGTTTCACATTGAGGTCTTTCATCCATTTTGAGTCTATTTTTGTGTGTGGTGTAAAAAAAAAAACGTCCAGGAAATGGTCTATTCCAGCATTGTAATAGAGCTTTGTCTGGAATTGTATTGCCACCAACTTTGGTTTTCTTTTTTAACATTCCTCTGGCTATTCGTGGTCTTTTCTGGTTCCATATAAACTTTACATTATTTGTTCCATTTCGTTAAAATAAATTGATGGTATTTGGATAGGGATTCCATTAAATGTGTAAATTGCTTTAGGTAGCATAGACATTTTCACAATATTTGTTCTTCCAATCCATGAGCATGGAACATTTTTCCATTTCTTTGTGTCTTCCTCAATTTCTTTCATGAGCCCTTTGTAGTTTTCTGAGTACAGATTCTTTGCCTCTTTGGTCAGGTTTATTCCTAGGTATCTTATGCTTTTGGGTGCAATTGTAAATGGAATCGACTCCTTAATTTCTCTTTTTTCTGTCTTGCTGTTGGTGTATAGAAATGCAACTGATTTCTGTGCATTGATTTTGTATCCTGACACTTGACTGAATTCCTGGATGAGTTCTAACAGTCTTGGAGTAGAGTCTTTTGGGTTTTCCACATAAAGTATCATATCTGCAGAGTGAGAGTTTGACTTCTTCTTTGCCAATTTGGATGCCTTTTATTTCTTTTTGTTGTCTGATTGCTGAGGCTAGGACTTCTAGTAGTATGTTGAATAACAGTGTAGATAGTGGGCATCCCTGCTATGTTCCTGAACTCAAGGGAAAAGCTCTCAGTTTTTCCCCATTGAGAATGATATTTACTGTGAGTTTTCATAGATGGCTTTGATGATGTTGAGGAATTTACCCTGTATGCCTACACTGGGAAGAGTTTTGTTGAAGAAAGTATGTTCTACTTTGTCAAGTGCTTTTTCAGCACGAATTGAGAGTATCATATGGTTCTTGTTCTTTCTTTTATTAATGTATTGTATCACAGTGATTGATTTGTGGATGTTGAACAAACCTTGCATCCCAGGAATAAATACCACTTGGTCATGTTGAATAATCTTTTTAATGTACTGTTGGATCCTATTGGCTAGTATTTTGGTGAGAATTTTTGCATCTGTGTTCATCAAGAATATTGGTCTATAGTCCTCCTTTTTGATGGGGTCTTTGGTTGTGAGATCAAGGTAATGCTGGCCTCATAAAATGAGTTTGGATGTTTCCCTTCCATTTCTATTTTTTGGAACAATTTCAGGAGAATTATTTCTTTAAATATTTGGTAAAATTCCCTTGGGAAGCAATCTGGCCCTGGGCTCTTGTTTGTTGGGAGATTTTTGATGACTGCTTTAATCTCCTTACTGCTTATAGGTCTGTTCAGGTTTTCTATTTCTTCCTGGTTCAGTTTTGGCAGTTTATGTGTCTCTAGGAATGCATCTATTTCTTCCAGATTGTCTAATTTGCTGGTGTACAGTTGCTCATAATATGTTCTTATAATTGTTTGTATTTCTTTGGTGTTGGTTGTGATTTCTCCTCTTTCATTCATGATTTTATTAATTTGGGCCCTTTCTCTTTTCTTTTTGATAAGTCTGGCCAGGGGTTTATCAATTTTAATAATTCTTTCAAAGAACCAGCTCCTAGTTTTGTTGATTTGTTCTACTGTTCTTTCGGTTTCTATTTCATTGATTTCTGCTCTGATCTTTATTATATCTCCTTCTGCTGGTTTGGGCTTTCTTTGCTGTTCTTTCTCCAGCTTCTTTAGGTGTAGGGTTAGGTTGTGTATTTGAGATCTTTCTTATTTCTTGAGAAAGGCTTGTATTGCTATATACTTTTCTCTCAGGACCACCTTTGCTGTGTCCCAAAGATTTTGAACAGTTGTATTTTCATTTTCATTTGTTTCCATGAAATTTTTAAGTTCTTGTTTAATTT
>CM053605.1:131937403-131977602 GCA_028646535.1 Procyon lotor
TCATAGATATTTACAATTGTTAGATCTTCTTGTTGGACCATCCCTTTACGTATGATATAGTGTCCTTCCTCATCTCTTAGTATAGTCTTTGGCTTAATATCTAATTTATCTGATATAAGGATTGCCACCTCAGCTTTCTTTTGTTGTCCATTAGCATGGTAAATTGTTTTCCACCCCCTCACTTTAAATCTGGAGGTGTCTTTGGGTCTAAGATGAGTTTCTTGTAGACAGCATATCGATGGGTCTTGTTTTTTAATCCATTCTGATACTCTGTGTCTTTTGATTGGGGCATTTAGCCCATTTACATTCAGGGTGACTATTGACAGATATGAATTTAGTGCCATTATATCGCCTGTAAGGTGTCTGTTAACTGCCTATTGTCTCAGTTCCTTTGTGGTTTATGTTCCTTTTAGGCTCTCTTTTTGCTTAGAGGACCCCTTTCAATATTTCCTGTAGAGGTGGTGTGGTGTTTGCAAATTCTTTCAGTTTTTGTTTGTCCTAGAAGCTTTTTATCTCTCCATCTATTTTCAATGACAGCTTAACTGGATATAGTATTCTTGGCTGCACATTTTTCTCATTTAGTGCTCTGAATATATCATGCCAGTCCTTTCTGCCCGGCCAGGTCTCTATGGATAGGTGTGCTGCCAATCTAATATTTCTGCCTTTGTATGTTACAGACTTCTTGTCCCAAGCTGTTTTCAGGATTTTTCTCTTTGTCACTAAGATTTGTAAGTTTTACCATTAGATGACTGACAGGTTATAGACATATTTTTATTGATTTTGAGGGGGTTCTCTTTGCCTCCTGGATTTTGATGCTTGTTCCCTTCTCCAGATTAGGGAAATTCTCTACAATAATTTGGTCCAATATACCTTTCACCCCTCTCTTTCTTCTTCTTCTTCTGGGATCCCAATTATTCTAATATTGTTGCATCTTATGGCACCATATTCTCTCAAATTCTCCCTCGTGGTCCAGTAGTTGTTTGTCTCTCTTTTTCTCAGTCTTTATTCTCCCTCATTTGGTCTTCTAAATCACTAATTCTCTCTTTTACCTCATTTATCCTAGCAGTAAAAGCCTCCATTTCTTATTGTACCTCATTAATAGCCTTTTTGCTTTCAACTTGGTTAGATTTTTAGTTCTTTTATTTCTCCAGAAAGGGATTTCATTTCTCCAGAGTGGGATTCTCTAATATCTTCCATGCTTTTTTCAAGCCCAGCTAGCATCTTGATAATTGTCATTTTGAACTCTATTTCTGACATATTACTAATGTCCATATTGATTAGGTCCCTAGCCATTGGTACTGCCTAATGTTCTTTTTGTTGTGCTGAGTTTTTTCGTCTTGTCATTTTATTGAGATAAGATTAGATGAATAAAAGAGCAAAATACTAATAAGGTAGCAACAATCCCAGAAAAATCAACAGAGAGTGAAACCAGGCATTGAACAAAAAAAAGAGGATGGGAGAAAAAACAGAAAAAAGAATTAAATAAAATAAAAGAAGAAGAAGAAGAAAAATTATATATATTAGACTTGTGATTAGAACAGAGCTGCACACCTGATTTGGGGTGTTTTTGGTCCATTAGAAGAATCTTCCTCCCAAAATTTTATAGAAAGAATTAACTTATAAATATACTAAAATAAAGGTAAACGCTGTGAAGAGATGGAATATGAGTGCAAAGATGGAAATTAATTAAGATTCTAAAACAGAGATAGATAAGAGGTTGGTTGAAAAAGAGATAAAAAAGAATAAAAGAGGAAAGAGTGTGATCAGGCTGGAGAGTAGAAGCAAGCCTTGTGCTGGATTTAGCATATATTTTGATCTATTAAAAGAAATCACTTCCCAAAATTTTAAAGAAAAAAAAACCTATATGTATACAAAAGATAAGGTTAAATACAATGAAGGGATAAAATATGAATGTAACAGTGAAAATTCGAAAAGATTTGTTAAAAGGTATTGATAGATACTAGTTAAAAAACATCAAAATGGGAAAGATGAAAAATAAAATAAAATAAAATAAAATAAAATAAAATAAAAAAAACAAGAAAAAAACAAAATTAAAAAAATTCAACTCTGAAAGATTAAAGGATCATGGGAAAAAAGCCATGAATTCTATGTGTTGTTTTTTTCCCCCTAACTCTGGGGTTCCACAGTTTTCACTGATTGATGAACGTGGTCTTGGCTGGATATTCTTGCTGATATTCTGGGGTAGGGGCCCATTGCAATGATTTTCAAATGTCTGCCTAAGGCGGAATTGCACCGCCCTTGCTAGGGGCTGGGCTAAGCAATTGCTCAGGTTTTCTTTCTGGAGCCTTTTTTCCCTGAATGCTCTCTGAAACTGCCCTGGAAGCCAGGAATGAAAATGGCTGCCTCCCAGTCTCCAGCTCAGAGGAGCCAAGTGCTTGGGGGCCCCGCTCCTCAGTGTGCCCTCAGAGAAAAGCAGTCAGTCACTCCCATCTCTCTGGGCCCCTGCCTGCACTCCAAGCTCACATGGCCTGTGACCGAGCATTTCTGTCTCTGGCACATGGCCCCGTCTAGAGTCTCATCTCCAAACCCAGCTAATTCCTGCCACACGCTCCTGCACTGTTCCTCCTGGAGGAGGAAGCAAGGGGTCTCTTTGGAGTTCACCTTGTGAGGTCCTTGCTCTAGGAGCAGTGGCCTGACTGTGCCTCAGATTATGGTCTGAGGTAAGCCCGAGCTGATATCTCCCTCCATGGCTCTGTCTCTGCTGTTGGCTTCTCTGGTCTGATACCTGGGGGCTCTGCCACCCTCAGAGATACCCGGTCTCTCTGTGACCCCACATGTCCTGAAACCACACTGTTCCCTCGAGGGCTAAAACCCCTGCTTAGCCTCTGGAGTGATGTCCCTTAGTGGAGCATACTCTAAAAGTTCCGATTTTGTGCTCTGCTGCTCTGTGGCTGCCAGGAGCTGGCACTTCCTCCTGAGGTTTCTCTTCCTGTCGTTTTGTATTCACTTTTCCACATGTCCTACCTTCCGGAAAGTTGTCAATTTTCTGCTTCTAAAATTGCTGTTCTTCCTCTCTTCTCTCTCCTGTTGAGTTTGCAGGCATTTAGATTGGTTAATAACTATCCAGCTGAACTTCTGGGATCTGACACTATCTCAGCCTCCTACTCCTTCGCCATCTTGCTCCTTCCCCTTTGCTTTTGTTTTAAAATATGAGATTAAGAAGTAATATTTTTAATCCTCTGAGAGGAAACTTCAGCAAAATATATAATATGTAAAAAGATAAAAACAATGATTTAAAAGAGCAAAAATTTCCAAGCTGTATGCACTATTTTTTTTTTTTAATCACTAGTCTGAAGTTTGAGTAGAAAAGGGAAAATTGGCAATGTTTACTCTCTGCATCTGTTAGGGAAACCTTAAATGTCAATCAGCCTGATTACTACTGACATGGACTTTTCACTGACATAGATTTTTCACTGAGGTCATGAGTTGTTCCATGATATGATAGGCAGTATTACCAAAATACAGGCTGGACATAGTCATATAGAGAATCTGGAGTAGAAATGGCTAAACATTTCTTTGATCCTTTGCAAATCCCTTTGAACATGTGGTAAATGCAGAGAATGCAGAGTTTATATTCTAGGACTGCCCATAGCCTCAAAAACACCCTAAGTCTCTCAGGATGCTGGTTACTTAACTGATATTGCAAACACAAAATAAACAAATGGCTAAATGAACATATGAGAAGACTATTTGGAAACCGTCCAGGTAAATACTGAGTGGACATAAGCAAAACCATATTTCAGAGCAAATAAGTAGGATAGACTTTTGCTAATTGAAGTTAGAATTAAAAACTACCTGGATGTTGTATAGTTATAAGAGGCAGTAAAAAAGGTCACTTTTAAGTAATATTTATTTGATATGCACATGGAGCTGTACTTGAGGCCAATATATAGATACAGATTATATAGCAGCAGAAAGCCATTTAAATAACAATGTTAAAATTCTTAGTTTACCCATGAAAAATAGAAATATGGAGAAAAACATAACATGGAAAACTTGTGAAGGCTGTATATTGATCATAAATATACCAGACACAGTTTAGCTGTATGTCATTTTCAAGTCTTTTTAATACTTGTTTTTTAAAGAAAATAACAGATAACAGAACAGTAGTAAAAGAGTAAAGCAGTCAAATAGAGCTTCTGACTCATCTTGATCCCCAGGATTCTGTACCTCAAGGTCAACCATTGTTATTAATTAACTATATTTCTTTTTATAAATAATTTACACACATTAAAGCATATATGTGAAAAGCAGAGTACCAATATTAGAGATATACTTAAAACAAGATGACAGATACTTAGAAAGTGAAAAACAAAAAAAAAAATATAATTTCTTTCCTACTATTAAAATGAAAAGTAAGTAATTGCACATTGGTTATTATTGGGTAAATAATTCTTATGGCAAAAAAACATAAATAAAACATATTTACATAAAGCCATATTAAGGAGTTTAGCTTATAAAGTAATCTCTTGTGAAGAGGCATGTTGTCATCTTCAAAACTGTCTCACACATTGAAGCAGTTTTGGTGTTATATTCTTTTTTAATTAACTTATTTGGTGTAATATTCTCTTAAAACAGCAGTTTTGTTCTGTACATAGTGTATTAAGATTTTTGAATGTGTGTAAAAATTGTAGCTTAAGTTTTACATTCTCTTTGTCAATTTCTCTTGAAAGAAAATTTTAACCTTAAAAACATAATTAATAACCATACAATCTCAAAATTTGGTCTTAATAAGATATATAGCTTCTCACGTATATATTATTATTTCATTTTAAGAGGGCCTGTTACAAATAAGCATAAAAATATGCCCTGATATCAGGAAGTATGGAAGTACAAATCCAGCCAATATTCAACTTGCTTATGGAGTAAAATATTCTAAAAACAGAGTTCAAAAAGTTCTATTTGAGGGAACATGGGATTTGCCGCTCAATCTTGCTCATTGTAGTTATAGAGTTATAGCAGCCCACAAATAAAGAATTTAAATTTTAGTACAGCTTCTCTATATCCCATCACATTATCTTAGAAAGGCAGTTTCTTCTTCTTAACCTGCTGTATTTTAAGAAAACATGTTGTTGGCTTTTCGGGCAGAGAAACCAGAAAACCGAAAACAGGGACACTGTAGTTGCTGAAGAGTTACAGAATCCAACAAAGGAAAAGGGATAAAGAGATAATCTCCAATTTTTGTCTAGCCCAACCCTGACTAACTCTTGAACTCTGTATGCATAGAATAGATCTGGGCTGCTAAAGATGAAGAAAAAAATCAGATCAGAGCTGCTTCCCAAGAAATAGAGTTACACGTTCAAGTCCTGTAAAGATACTTGGCACTTCAACAGAAAAACCTTCATTGTGAAAGAATAAAAAAAAAAAATCTAGAATCACTAATTCATAATATCTAGTATATAGTTTAAAATTACCCAACATAGAAAGAACCAAAAAATGAAACTTATCCCCGGGGGGAAAAATTAATTGAAACAGACCTTAGGATAATCCAAATATCAAAAATGTTAGTCATTTTACAGCAACTATTATAACTCTTCTGAATGAGTTTTTTAAATATAAAAGTGCTCATTGTGAATAAAAATATTTTAAGAGACATCACTGCAAAAAACTAGAAATTGTTGAATGTATAAACAATGGAACTAAAAAATGTAGTATCTTTACTATAAAATTTCCTTAATGAACATAAAGCAGAATAAATATTACAGAGGAAAGAGTAGGTGATTTCATGATATATCAGTATACATTATTCATGTGAAGAAATGAAAGACAAAAGGTTTTTTTTTTAAACCAGAATATCAGAGATCTTTGATATAATATCAAGTGATTAAACATGTGCTTAATTAGTGTTATAAAACAAGAGGAAATAGATATTAGAGCAGAAGAAAATGTTGAAGAAATAATTGCTGGAATTTTCTCAAATTTGATGAAAGCCAGAAATTTACAGTTCTAGTTTAGCTGAAAAGTCAATATCTTCACTTCATCTTCAAAGTGTCCTAGAATGGATAGTAAATTATAGTTACCTAGCTGTAAGGTAGAAAGAAGTTTGCATGGAGCCAAGCTCATACTTTTTATTCCTTAAATTGCCCCAAAATGAAATATATATACAACCTAGAACACATTAAAAATTAGGGGGGGAATGGATTAACTAATTAATATATGGTACTAAGACATTATGGGAATAAAAACGAAAGCAAATTTTCTACCCTATGCCATAATTATATATAAATTGCAGATGGAAAAATGACCTGAAATGAAATAAAAATGCAAAATATCAGAAGAAAATGCGGGAGAATAACATTATAACATCAAGATAAAAGATATATTCATTGCAGATATAAAATTCATAAATGTGATATAACTTTCTCAAATGTTACTAAATGACTCTATTTTGAAATATTCCCTGTCTAAACATTAAAACAATGATTTTGGGACAACTAAAGGGGTTTATGTATGTCTAATAAAGGAACTAGGATTTGGGGGACTGGGAAGAGGTTTTTTAATCTTTCTATTTTCTTCCTTGTTTATTTGTTTTGCTTTTGAACTGAAGAGCCTAGAGCCTGTTTGTTGATTGAGACCAGTAGAAAAATTAAGATAAAAATAATTTGCAAAAGAAAAGAATGAGAAAGCAAATACATTGAGGAAAAATAACAAACATTCATAATGTATATTGATTTCAAGATAAATTATCTAGATATTAGTATTTTCACATAAGAATATTAATTTTCTTTGCATCTTTTTTTAACTTTGACCGAACTATACTATTCCAATACTTCAACTATTCTATTCTAATATAGACATATCCTATGGACCCCTCCTTTGGAAGTTAGATTTTTTAAAAAAATATTTGCATTTAATCATAGTAGATTCATCTATCATTAATTCTTTTTTTGTGTGTGTGTGAATGTTTATTTATTTTATTTAATTTATTTTTTAAAAGATTTTATTTCTTTATTTGACAAAGAGGAGAGAGATCACAAGTAGGCAGAGAGGCAGGCAGAGAGAGGGGGGAAACAGGCTCCCTGCTGAGCAGAGAGCCTGATGCGGGGCTCAATCCCAGGACCCTGAGATCATGACCTAAGTTGAAGGCAGAGGCTTTAACCCACTGAGCCACCCAGGTGCCCCAAAATATTTATTTTTTTAATTAACATATAATGCATTATTTGCCCCAGGGTACATGTCTGTGAATCATCAGGTGTACGCATTTCACAGCACTTACCATAGCATATTACCCCCTCAATATCCATAACTCAGCCACTCTATCCCTAACCCCCTACCCCCCAGCAACCCTCAGTTTGTTTTATGAGTTTAGGAGTCTATTATGGTTTGTCTTCTTCCTGGTCCCATCTTGTTTCATTTCACTCCCACCCCCATGACCCCCCACCCTGCTTCTCAAATTCTTCATATCAGAAAGATCATATGATAATTATCTTTCTCTGATTGACTTATTTTGCTTAGCATAATACCCTTTAGTTCCATCCACATCATTGCAAACAGCAAGATTTCATTTCTCTTGATAGCTGCATAGTATTCCATTGTGTATATATATATATATATATATATATATATATATATATATATATACCACATCTTCTTTATCCATTCATCTGTTGATAGACATCTAAGTTCTTTCCATAGTTTGGCTATTGTGGACATTGCTGCTACAAACATTCAGGTTTCCAAAGCATGCACATCCAAAGCATGCACCCTTTTGGATCACCACATTTATATCTTTCGGGTAAATACCCAGTAGTGTGCTTGCTGGGTTGTAGGGTAGCTCTATTTTCAACTTTTTGAGGAACCTCCATACTATTTTCCAGAGTTGCTGTACTAGCTTGCATTCCCACCAAAGGTGTAGGAGGGTTTTCCTTTCTCCACATCATCGCCAACATCTGTCCTTTCCTGACTTGTTAATTTTAGCCATTCTGACTGGTATGAGGTGGTATCTCACTGTGGTTTTGATTTGTATTTCTCTGATGCTGAGTGATGTTGAGAGCACTTTTTCATGTTCCTGTTGGCCATTTGTGTGTCCTCTTTGCAGAAAAATCTGTTCATATTTTCTGCCCATTTCTTGATCAGATTATTTGTTCTTTGGGTACTGAGTTTGAGAAGTTCTTTATAGATTTTGGATACTAGCCCTTTATCTGATGTCATTTGCGAATATCTTCTCCCATTCTGTCAGTTGTCTTTTGGTTTTGTTGACCGTTTCCTTTGCTGTGCAAAAGCTTTTGATCTTGATGAAGTTCCAATAGTTCATTTTTGCCCTTGCTTCCAGAAAAGACCATGAATAGCCAGAGGAATGTTGAAGAAGAGAACCAAAGTTGGCAGCATCACAATTCCAGACCTCAAGCTCTATTACAAAGCTGTAATCATCAAGACAGTGTGGTACTGGCACAGTAATCATCAAGACAGTGTGGTACTGGCACAAAAACAGACACATGGATCAGTGGAACAGAATAGAGAGCCCAGAAATTGACTCCCAACTCTATGGTCAACTAATCTTCAACAAAGCAGGAAAGAATATTCAATGAAAAAAGACAGTCTGTTCAACAAAGGGTGTTGGGGAAATTGGACAGCCACATTAAGAAGAATGAAACTGGACCATTTCCTTATAACACACACAAAAATAGACTCAAAATGCATGAAAGACCTCAGTGTGAGACAGGAATCCATCAAAATCCTTGAGGAGAACACAGGCAACAATCTCTTCAACCTCAGCTGCACCAACTTCTATCATTGATTCTAATTCATCTATTGAACCAAATGAAATGCCCTTACCAGGTATGGGCACAGTTACTAAGGTTGACTTCAGGTTCACTCACAAAGTAATTCAAATCTAAGGAGAGAGGATGTACCAGTGTCTAAAAAATGTTGACTTCCTACTTTCCCCAGCCATGTTGCCAATTGATTAGAAACAATGGGTATTAATTTTCAAATATGAAGTAACTCAGAAATAGAGTACTGATAAACAGTTGTGAGAAAAAGAAAACTCATCATTTGAGGAACAAAAAATAAGTATTTTTATTTAATAATAAGTTTCATCCTCTCTACAGACTATATTATGATGTCTGTGTGTCATATAAATAAAGTTGAGGAAAATAATTTCACTGAAATTTTTATCACTTTTATCCTCGATGTGGACTGCTATGTCTGTGGAAAATAATATGAATAGAAAAGAAATCTACCAAAATAAATACATTATAATTGTTTTTTATTATGTTCATTTAGTCAGCATATAGTATGTCATACATTTTTGTATGATATAGTGTTCAACAATTTCATTAGTTGTATGTGACACCCAGAGCTCATCCCAACATGTTACCATCCATCACCCAGTTACCCCATCCATTGACCCTCTCCCTTCTGTAACCCTCAATTTGTTTTCCAGAGTCTTGAGTCTCTCATGGTTTGTCTCCCTCTCTGATTTCTTCTCATTCAGTTTTCCCTCCCTTCCCCTGTGGTCCTCCACTCTATTCCTTAGGTTCCACATATGAGGGAAACCATATGATAATTGTCTTTATCTGCTTGACTTATTTCACTTAGCATAATCCTCTCCAGTTCCATCTATGTTGATGCAAATGGTGGGTATTCATTCTTTTTGATGGCTGAGTAATATTCCATTGTATTTGGGATACATTGTACCGCTTTTTCTTTATCCATTCATCATTTGAAGGGCATCTCTGTTCCTTCCACTGTTTGAGTACTGTGGACATTGCTCCTATGAACATTGGAGTGCATGTGCCCCTTCTTTTTACTACATCTGTATCTTTGGGGTAAATACCTAGCAGTACAATCACTGGGTCATAGGGTAGCTCTATCCTTAATGAATTGAGGAACCTCCACACTGTTTTCCAGAGTGGCTGTACCAGTTTGTATTCCCACCAACAATGTAAGAGGGTTTCCCTTTCTCCACATCCTTGCCAACACTTGTTGTTTCCTGTCTTGTTAATTTTGGCCATTCTAACTGGTGTAAGGTGGTATCTCATTGTGGTTTTGATTTTTATTTCCCTGGTGGCTGGTGATGTTGAACATTTTTCATGTGTCTATTAGCCATTTGAATGTTTTCTTCAGAGAAATGTCTGTTCATATCTTCTGCCCATTTCTTGACTGGATTATTTGTCTTTTTGGGTGCTGAGTTTGGTAAGTTCTTTATAGATCTTGGATCCCAGCCTATCTTGGATTCCAGCCCTTTATCTGATATGTGATTTGCAAATATCTTCTCTCATTCCATGGATTGCCTCTTAGTTTTGTTGACTGTTTCCTTCACTGTGCTAAGCTTTTTATCTTGATGAAGTCTTGAAGGTTCATTTTTGCTTTTGTTTCCCTTGCCTTTAGAGATGTGTCATGAAAGAAGTTGCTGTGGCCAATGTCAAAGAGGTTACTATCTATATTCTCCTCTAGAATTTTGATGGATTTCTATCTCACATTAAGGTCTTTCACCCATTATAATTGTTAATTGTTAATTGTTACTTATAGTTAACACTATAAGTAATCGCAAACAACAACAACAACAACAACAAACAATTTATAAAGGGATTTAGTAAGCCAGACTTAGTGTTCCAATATTGCTGTTTTTCCTGGAGTTAGAATTCTTATTTATCAGTTTCCTTTTTTACTAACTATCCCCGATATGACCTGTAGTTCAGCTGGTGGGTGTAACTTGCCTCTAGACCTTTGAACTGCAGAGGTTTAAGCCCCAAATTTAAATATTCTCTTAACTTGAAAGCATTCTAACCTTTTCAGAGAGATAGAGAAATAGAATTTGTAGCTGATGATTTTCCAAAGCTTTGCTTTTCTTCTTTAATTTGGCCCTTTCTGTTTTAAATTTTGCTTTGTGAATACTTTAATATAAACATGTTTTTCTATCTTGTCTGTACACTTGCATTTCCAGATTAGGCAGGACACTTCACATTATTAAAAAGTCCTTGCTCATTATTTTTATTTCTACCTTTGGATGTCCCAGATGAATTTTAGTAATGTTTACAGCCTTAACTAATTCTTTAAACAGAAAGATAATGACAGTTCACTAAACAGTTTAGAGCCAGTAAATCTCATAGAGAATAAACAATTTAGGTTCACAAATTGTGTGAATTTTAGTAGTTGATACATAAGACTATATTAATCTTTGGGTAGGAATTCAGAGTAATTAAGATAACCTACAAATAGTACGGTCATATTATGATCCATTGTTAATAAACCTTAGTGTTAAACAACTAATAGTAAAGACATATTACCTTGAAAGGTATATACATCTGGGCTATTTAACTAGGAAGCTTATATATTCTTATATTAATACAAATTATAGGTTACGAATGACAATATTCACATCTAAAAGTATTTCAAATATTCATATAGGCAACCAACAAAATAATGTAATTGTTTGCTATTATACTTCCAATATAGTTAATCCTAAAATATGACATAAGGTGATAATGCATATCTAATATTTATTGCTATGATATTAGATTTGATATTCATATATATTAGCTCCATTTCACAAATGAGAAATCAGTAGCTCAGAAATATTAGTGCTTGTCCACTATTAAACAGTCAATAATTCCAGTATTTAAAACCAGGTCTTTGGGGTACAGACTTAGAATGAATGCCATTACATTACTTGTTTAGTACAATATATGTTTATTCTGATATAATTTTTTCATATTTGCACACTACCATATTGTCTTTAGACATGATTACTAAAATGTGTTTAATAGGTTATCTCAAAATAAAACAATTACTTAGGGGTTCCTGGGTGGTGTAGTTAGTTAGGCATCCCACTCTTGGTTTTGGCTCAGGTCTTGAGATTGAGCGCTGTGTCAGGCTCTGTGCTCACTGCAGATTCTCTCCCTCTCCCTCTGCCCCTCTACCCTCATGATTGCTCCCTCTCTCTCTCTCAATCTCTCTAAAATAAATAAATAAATCTTTAAACAAAACAAAACTGTTACTTAATTCTAAGTTTCAGGCTTCAAGTGGCTTGTCATAGCATTTAATTACAACATTCAAGGGGGGAGTTTCAGGCAGATTTGGAGTATCAGAAGAAAAGAATACACAGATAAAATAGGAAAAATACTCAGAGGTACAGCAAAAGGAAAAAAAAAATGTTGTGAAATGAAAACTGATTTTCCAGGTGGAAACATACAAGGGTGCTAGTGTTCATCTGATTACAGAATGAAAAATGTCCATATGTACATATATGAGATAATTGGATTAAAAAAAGTTATTCAAGTATCTAATGAGAAGAAAAAGAAGCAAATTCCCTTACCAGTATGGAGGGGGTTACTCAGGTTGACCTCATGTTCACTCACAATGTAGTTCAATCTAAGGAGAAAGGATGTATCAGTGTCTACAAAATTTTGAGAGTTCCTATGATCCCAGAATGTTTTACCCAACCATAATGTCATTTGATTAGAAATATAACAGATATTAATTTTCAAATACAAAGTAACTCAGAAATAGAGCACTTACAAACAGTTGTGAGCAAAAGAAAACTCATTGTGAAATTCAATTAAGAAAAAAATTAGAATTAAGATAACACAAAGTGGAAAAAATGTGTCCATTAACATTCACTAGGTTGAAATTTGGAACTTCTGTTAAAAAGTTAATGTAGTATTTTTTAAACGCAGAATACATTTTTCATTATTTGTGATAATTTAAAACAATATAGTTCTCAGGAGGTTTTCCTAAAGTGACAGAAGATATTGACAAGAGTTACAGTGCTAATTTTATCTTCCTTATTAATAGAGAATCAATATACACTATTTTCTGTCACTACACCATTATGTATATACATTCGTATTCACAAACACATGCATGTGTAATAACTGAACAGTGCCAATCTCCTAATATTTCATATAATCTATTTTTAAAGTTTTTATTTAAATTCCAGTTTGTTAATATACAGTGTAATATTAGCTTCAGGTATACAATTTAGTGATTCAATACTTCCATACAACACCTGGTGTTCATCAGAACTGCACTCTATAATACTCATTCCATGTAATGTATTTTTTTTTTTGTAATGTATTTTTTTAACCACACAGGCTATCTTAGGAAATAACATCTCCCTAGCTAATAATTTTGTACTCTTCTGCATCACTTAAATTCTATGTTTCAATATTTGAAAGCAAAAACAAATATACAATAATGTATTGCTTCATGAAAAGAAAAAGGTACAACAAAATGTTTACAACTTATTTTTGAAAATACATATAATATAGAAGCTTCTATATATGTTTTTGTGATTTGGACCAGTTGTGCTTTGGACAATTTTTTAAGTGCTAAATCAGATCATCATAAAAATGACACAAGTAATTTTTATAAAAAGTTAGCAGTTATAAATGAATATTCACCAGAAATTTGATTTAATGATGAGGTCTCTATTTTAGTGAGTCTATTGATTATGAACCACAAAAAACTTCCTGTATGAAATATGCTTCTAAAGTACACTAAGGAATTTCACTCAGTATATTCAACTCAGGGGAAGAAATTAAAATTAATTTATGAAGCCTTCTGAGAAAAAATTATTAATGCTATTTGTCCTGATATTGTACCATTATTTTACCCACATGTTCCTTGATAGTGGTGTTTAATTAATTCTATTAATAATGTATATGATAATTAAATTGTTTTCACAGTAAAAACTATGTTCACATCAATATTTTATCAGTTTATGTAATACTTGATTAGAAAATTATAGTAACATTACAACTGTCACAAACAAGAGAAACAAGGAAAAAACACAGTGTATTCTTGGAAAACATTTGATTTAATTTATATAATTATAAGTGCACAGTGAAATAGAAAGTATTTTCAAGTTCTCAGTATGCCAAAAGATTAATATTATATCCATAGAGCATAGAGTAAGAAAGAGAAATAATAAATGAGAGAGAGTGAGAGAAAGAAAGTATGGAATGCTCTGGCACAAAAAATCTATAACAGAAATTAATGTTCACTCAAAGCACAAAAATGTTATTTGAATCCACTTGATTACGAAACAAAAGTATGCCTATCTAGAAATTCGGGTTTGAATATATCTTCTTAATTATATCTAAAGAATCAAGATTAAGCAAAAATTGTAAAGTTGATCATGAGTTTAAACATGAAGATTTTACTGTGGTCTTATGACTTGAATGAGATCCTATTTAAAAGATTAAGGTCTACAGTAGGTGCTGAGCCTTTTCATCTGAGTTGCTAAATCAGAGTCATGTTTTCTTGCTGATTGATGGATCATGCATGTCAGTGGCTTTAAGAATAATTATAATTCTATGGTTTATGTGCCAGACTGGGACACGCCCTATGTCTCATTTACTATTTTGCCGAAACAACTTTTGCTCACTTATGAGGTTAAAACTAATCAGATTGTTCTGACAAGTTCATACGTGTTACAGATTTTTAAATAAACTTATTAATTTACGTGGGTATTTCTTTTTAAATAATGGAAATTCTCTTGGTTAAGCAATAATAATAATATTGATAGGAATGATGCAAATTAATCGAGACTTCTTTGCATCATTGCTTTGAAATATGAGAAAGAATATATGCCTAAGGATAGAGATATTATTCAAATATTTTATTCCATAGGTACTGGCCAGAAAATATAATTCTGCTCTCATTATGGTCATTGGCCTTGAACAATCTGCATGGCTTTTCGGAATGTATCCTTGCTCAATGTTAATAGCTCTTTTATTCTCTAACGAATAAGTCATATCTCAGTTATAATAAGCATGGCCCATGGTCTAAAAGGATTGAAGAGGGGCAACCTGAATTATAAAAGAGAAAAGTGCTTTGTATGCTGTTGTGAAGAGATCCTCTGTCTCCATTTTTTTTAGTCTCTTCTCTTTTTCAAAGCTTACATTTCCTCATTTCTTCTTATCCAATTATTATTCTCTTTCAGAATAAGCACTATATAGTCACTTCCTGTTATCTTAATTATGCCCCATTTTTACTTTACTTTTGTGTCTTATATTTTATAAACTGTTTTATTTTTATTCACTTACTTTTTACCGAAGTATAGTTGACACACAATATTACATTCTTTTTAGGTGCACAACATAGTGATTTGACAACCCTCTATACTACTATCTGTCACCATACAAGACTATTACGATATCATTTGACTATATTCCCTATGTTGTTCTTTTTATTCCCAAGTCCTATTCATTTTATAATGGGAGCCTGTATCTCCCACTACCTTTTACTCATTTTGCCCACCCCTCATCACCCTCCCCTCTGACAGTCATCAGTTTATTCTTTGTACTTGTGGACCCAATTCTTCTTTTTGTTTGTTTATTCTTTGTTTGTTTTAGGTTCCACATATAATTGAAATCATATGATTTTCCTTTCTCTGACTTATTTCACCTACAATAATACCCTCTTGGTTCATCCATATTATTATAAATGGCAAGATCTTATTCTTTTTTATAGCTGAGGAATATTCCTGTGTGTGTGTGTGTGTGTGTGTGTGTGTGTGTGTGTGTGTGGCATCTTATTTATAGATGGACATTAGGGTTGCCTTTTGTCCTCATTGAGTTACTCCTTTCAGATATAACAAGGCCCATTCTTTGTGGCAGCTAATTCTCTCCCAATATTCTAGAACAACGATGCCCTCCAGCCAGTAAAATTTGATCTTCACAATGTTATGCTTCCTTCTGTTTTACCTCAATGTTAGATTGAGATAGTTGGTTAGATTATAGTCATTTATACATAAGAATAAAAGAAGCTAACATTTACAAAATTATAAACGTCAAGTGACATTTTTATGTGGTATTTTACAGATTCTAACAATGTAATCAAAATATTTTTCCCCTTCATTCTCAATTCCTATGTTAACAAATAGTTTTTACATACCTTTTTTTTTTACATATCTTTTTTAGGAATGTTTCAATCTGAGCCAATATTTCCTTACAAAGCATTATTTCGGAAAGCTCTTCATGGACAGAAATCAAATGTTTTTGTTTTGCATTCTCTTTCTTTGATTTTGAAAATTTATATTTTGAAAATTTCAGTGTGGAATTAAATTTGTTCACCCCTTATCTTATTGTAGAGGCACTATCTAATAGTTTCATAAAAAAATACACAAATACATAGATTTTTAACACATGCACACATCTTTTATACATATTCACAAAACACAGTTTATATATAGTCATACATGCATAAATATATAAAAATAAATATTATAAGTAAAAGTATAAATTTTATATAAACTTATATGTATTTATACCTTTGATATTCACTATATTACTTTGCCAAGTATTTCAGTATATTTTTTTCTTGAATAGTTTACTCTGCTATGGCTAGATGGGAGGAAAAATACATAAGATGAAGCTGCTGCAATTTTGAACACCTATGGAATATAACTGTTTTCCACAGTTCAATAAAAAACTGAAGTAGGACACAAATTTGTTTTAATGATCAAGTTACAGTGCGATTTGTATATTTACTGTTTATTTCTGCAGAGAGAACAAATTCCAAGTCTTTGACCTGGTTTAGATCATCATAAACATAAGGGAAGCAAGACTCAACTGGGACCAATAAGATATAGATTATACTTTGGAGTCAAATAATGGACTTCACCTTCTAAATAATTGCTGTTAATATCACATATCTGTTCTTGTCAATTAAGTGTTAGATATCTTTTCTTAAACTTTTTATTGACATATACTTTTAACAGAATAAAATGCAAAGATTGTAGACATTAATTATGTTTGTTGAGTTTTGACAATTGTATACACTTATGTAACCACAACCCCAATCAAGATATAAGACATTTATATTATGTGAAAAAGATCCACTTGCTTCTTTTCATTTAATTTTCCCTAGAAAGCATTCACTTTAAAAATTAATAAACTTTATTGTTTAAAGCAGTTTTAGGCCACAGCAAAATTGAGGGGGAAAATATAGAGATTTATCATATACCCTTGCCCCCACACATGCATAGCTTTTCCCACTGTCAACATCCCACACCAGAGTGACTGGTATATTTATTATAATTAATAAAGCTATATCAACACATCATTATCACCCAAAGGTCATAGTTCACATTGGGGTTCACTCTTGATTTTGGTACTTTCTGTGGTTTTGATAGTTATACAACGACATGTATATATTATTATAGTATTATACAAAACAGGTTTGCTGCCCTAAAAATCTTCTGTGCTGTGTATATTTATCCTTTTCTGTGCCCTAACTTCTGGCAACCACTGATCTTTTTATTGTCTTCATAGTTTTCCTTTTCCAGAATCTCATATAGTTGATATCATACAGTATGTAGCCTTTTCATGTTGGCTTTTTTTACTTACTAGTATGCATTTAAGTCCATTCTATATTCTCATGGGTTGATAGCCAATTTCCTTCTAGTGCTAAATTATATGTTATTGTCTGAATGTGTTACAGTTTAATTATCCATTCACCTACTGAAGGGCATCTTAGATCCCTCCAAGTTTTGATAATTATGAATAAGCTGCTATAAACATCTGTCCAGTTTTTGCGTGGACAAAAGTTTTCCACTTCTTTGGGCAAATATCAAAGAGTATGATTGCTGAGTCATATGGTAAAAGTATGTTTAATTTTATAAGAACTTGCTAAACTATTTTCCAAAGTGGCTGTACAAAGGCATTGTCACTAGCAGTGGATTAGCGTTCCTGTCCCACATTCTTGCCAGGGTTTGGTGTTAGCGTTTTGAGGTTGGGCCATTTTAACAGATGTGGTATCTATTCTTTCACCAATATCACAGTCTTGATTACTGTAGCTTTGTAATAAGTTTTGAAGTCAAGGAGTATCATTCCTCTGACTTTGGTCTTCTTCAATATTTAGTAAGTTATTCTCAGTCTTTTGCCTTTCCATTTAATCTTTGTAATCAGATAGTTGATATCCAGAAAATAATTTTTAGAGATTTTTATTGGGATTGCATTTAATTTGTAAACTAATTGGCAAAAAACTGACACCTTGAAAACATTTACTCTCTGTATATAAGAACATGGAATATCTTTCCATTTATTTAGTTATTCTTTGATTTCTTTCATCAGAGTTTTGAAATTTTCCTCATGTAGGTATTGCATATATTTGCTAGATTTACACTTAAGTATTTCATTTCAGGAGGTGCTGATATAAATGGTATTGCATTTTTAAATTCAAATTCCACGTATTTATTGCTGGTATATAAGAAAGTGGTTGACTGGAGCTTGTACACAACAGCTTTGTTAAGGTTGCTTATTATTTCCTAATTAAAAGTGACCATTTTTTTTTTTCAGATTTTCCACATTGACAATCTGTCATCTGTGGACAAAGACAGTTTTATTTCTTTCTCCCTAATCAATACAATTGTATGTCTTTTTCTTTACTTATTGCATTAGCTAAGACTTCCTCTGCAATGTAAAAATGAACTGGTAGGAGAGAACATCCTTGCCTTGTTCCTAATCTTATTAGGAAAACATCCAATTTCTCATTATTAAGGATGATGTTGATTGTAGAATTTTTTGTAGATGTTCTTTATCAAGTTGTAGTAGTTTCTCCCTATTTCTAGTTTGCTGAGTCTTTTTATTATTATTATTATTATGAATGGTTATTGAATTTTGTCACATGCTTTTTTATGCATCTATTTATACCATCAAGTGATTTGTCATCTTCAGCCTATAGATGAAATGGAAAACATTTGGTTTTTTTGAACCAAATGGAAACATTTGGTTTTTTTGAACTCAACTTGTACCTGCATAAATCTCACTTGATCATGGTATGTAATTATTTTTATATATTGTTGAGTTTGATTTACATATATTTTGTTGAGGATTTTTGCATCTATGTTCATGACATAGCTATGTACAGATAATAGTCTGTAGTTTCTTATAATTTTTTTTTTTTTTTTTTTGGTTTCAGTATTGGAGTGTCACTGACATGGAATGAGTTACAAAGTAGTCCCCCTGCTTCTATCTTCTGGAAAAGATTTTAGAGAATTTGTATAATTCTTTTTTAATGTTTGGTAAATTTACCAGTGTACCCTTATTGGCCAGGAGCTTTATGTTTTGGAAGGTTATTGTTTACTGATTTAACCTCTTTTGTAGATATAAGCCTGTATATATTATTTATTTCTTCTTGTGTGACTTTTGGAAGATTGTGTCTTTAAAGGAATTGATCCATTTCATCTAGGTTATCAAATTTATGGGCAAAGAGTTGCAAATAATATACCTTTATTTTCCTTTTAGTATCCAAGGTATCAATAGTGATATCCCCTCTTTCATTTCTGATATTAGTAATCTGTGTCTTCCTCCTTTTTTTCCTAGTTGGCCTGGCTACAGACATCAATTTTATGGAAAAAAACACTTTTTGATTTCTATTATTATAGATCCATTTTGCCTACTCTGTTGTAGAACTTCAGATAAATGGAATTATATTTCAAGTACTCTTTAGTTTCTGACTGTAACTCACTGGAATGCTTTTGAAACATATTCATGTTGCTCCACCGTAAGTGTAATGTCTTCCATCTTCTTCTTTATTATTGAGTAATAGTTCATTGTTATGTAAGTATTATATTTTTTTATTCCATTTGTGGACATTTAGGATATCTTTAGGTTTTGATGATTTTGAGTATGGCTGATAGAAATATTCTCTTGTCGTTCCTTTTGTGGGTATTTGTTTCATTCTCTTGTATAAATACCCAGGTATGAAATCCCCAGGTCACAATATAGACATATATATTTATAGTTAAATTTTAAATAAATTGACATTTTTTTCTAAAGTGGCTTAATTTTGCATTCTGGCTAGCAGAATATCAATGATCCAAGTTGCTCTACATCCATGCTTATATTCAATAATGTTGGTTTCTATTTTAACTAACCATTCTGGTGAATATGATGAATAGCTATTATATCACTTTGGTAGTGTGTTGTTCTCTTAAATTTCTCACCCCCCCTTCTTCACACATCTATTTTTGTTCTTTGTCCATTTTTTAATTATTTGTTATTATTGTGTTTTCTTCTTGCTATTGGGTTGTATGAGTTCCTTATATATTTTATAATTGTAAATATATAAGCAACCAACATTAAAGCACCTAAACACATGAAGTAAATATTAACAAATCTGAAGGGAGAAATAGCCAGCAGTAGATAATAATAGGGCACTTCAGTGTCCCAATTTCAACAATGGATGTATCATCCAGACAGAAAATTAACAGAAAAAGTAGACTTGAATAATACTATAGAGCAAATGATTTTAAGAGACATATACAGAATATTCTATTCAACAGGAGTACGATACACTTTCTGATTGAGCTTACATGGAACATCCTCCAGGATAAATCATGTCAACCTACAAAATGAGTGATAATAGATTTAAGAAAACCAAAATTATATCAAAATATATTTTCCAACCACAATGGTATGAAACTCTTGAAAAACTGATGGGTGGAAGATGACATCAAAAGAGAAATCAAAAAATATCTTAAGAGAAGTGAAAATGGAAACACAACAAGCCAAAACTTACAGGATGTTTCAAAAGCAGTGCTGAGAAGAAAGTTAGCAATAAAAGCATACATCAAGAAAATAGAGAGGTCTCAAACAACCTAGCATTACATTTTAAGGAACTGGAAAAAGAAAAACCAACTAGGCCCCATTAGCAGAAGGAAAGAGAAATGAAAATTAGAAGACAAAGAAAGGAAATAGAGACAGGAAAAACCATAGAAAAGATCAATGAAACTAAGAATTGTTTGTTTTAAAAATAAACAAAATTGACACTTAGCTACACCAAGAAAAAAGAAAAAATACTCAAATAAATATAATCAGAAATGAAGAAAGATATTACAACTGATACCACAAAAGTACAAAAAATAAGAAACTACTGTGAAAAATTACATGCATGCATCCCCTTGTACTCTTCCCCTGTCGTTATGACAAACCGATACTCTTTCTTGTTCATGACTGTTCTTATTCCCTTCTTTATACTCTGTAGACTATCCTCAGTCTCCTCAATGGAAAGTTTGTACTGCTGATTTCACTTTATCTCCTTTTTCTTCAAATTACATTATAATCTCTTCATCAGTATTAAGGAAGCTTAAATCTCTTTAATTAAAATTAACATGATACCTACCCTTTATCTATCACACACTCTCCAAGGTCAAGCATTTTCTTCACATTACAAAGCTTCATAATTCAACACATCATCATCCCATTCACACTACTCTTGTCCCTACTTTTTCACGCTATTCTTTTGCTAGACATCTGTGGCTTCAGTGTGGCAGATACAAGTTTCACTTCAGGACATGGAACTTGGCCTTCTCAACAATATTTGCGGTCTTCACCACATCCCTTTATCAAAGGCTTCTCTTTTTTGGTTACTTTTTGTAACAAACTTCCCACTCTTTTTTTTTTTTTCCACTTCCTGGGATATTTATTCATAGTTTATTGTGTAGCTGGCTTCCTTCACACGACTCTTAAATGAGTTTTCTCTTTGCTTGTTACTCTCTTGTTTCATCAAGTGTTGGCACAATTTGAGCAATTGCTTAATCCTAAAACCTGGGAGAGATCATTGATTTCAGAATATATGACTACCCACCCCTAAACTATCACCAACTCAACCATAATGGATTAACTTTTTAATTTTTTTAAAATTTTTAATCACGGTGGATTAATTTTTTAAATATCTTTTCATGAGTCACTATCCATTAATCCATTTATAATTTTCCATCTGACCTTGAGCCTGTCTCCTTTATATATTGAAGCCATCTACTGCTTTTTATCCTGTTAACGCCTCATCTCTTCTTCCATCATACCTTAACTAGACTCTATCGATACCTTATTTTGTGTAATCCATTCTATATCCACTGTCATCTTTAAAAATCTTAAAACAGAATGTATCAATTACATTTAAAAAATGCTTCAGTGACTTTTCATTGTCCTTGCCAAACATCATCCTTGCAATTTGGTGCATGTCTTCCTCTCCAGCTTTCTTTTTCATCTTTTTCCGTGTTACTCAATTTTACTTCAATAGAACAACTCTTCTTACTTTTTAGAATGTGCTGCATTTCCTGTAAAATATGAGCCTTCACATGATCTCCTTTGCAGGAAAGTTTCTTTCACTCATCCTCCTGTATTAAATTCACCAGGTGACTACTACTCATCCTTTTGATCTCAGTTTAACAGTTAGTTCTTAGATTACGTTTTTGTTCTTCCACACTAGCTTATCCCCTAAATGCTTGATTTTTTCCACTGGACTGTACAATCAACAAGGGCATAAACTGCATCTATTTTCCTCCCTGACAAATTTGTAGCATCTACACAATCGTGTGGTAAAGAACGGACAGTCACAAATTAGATATTGAATAGATCAATATATCACAATTCATTTCTTAGTTATATTGCAGAGACAGAGGATTGATTAATCCTGCACAGGCATAACTTGTACAAGTTAAATAGTCATCCTTTCTCAGGTTAAGAATCTAATTTAGCAATTTGCTAATTTAAAATCAGCAGTTTATCATGTTTCAAAGTTTTAGAGCTCTGATCACAAAGGATAAAAAAATATATTTAATAGATGTTGAAATATCTCTCAGTTAAGGAATGCATAAAGCAAAACTATTTTATTGATTTTTAAATCTCTTCTATTTTTATAATTTCCCAAATACAGTGAATATAACTGTTTCCCCACAATGTGCATTTATAAAAACAATCTGACTTACAGAAATATTTTTCTTTATAAGTTTATGTCAACAGTCATGCTAATTAATCATTGACGGAATGAAATTAAGTCTCACTAAATAGAAAGGCTCATCCACCGAAACGTTCAATTAGAAAGTGAGTAGGACATAATTTATCACTAAACTAGACATTTTTCTTCCTCCTTTAAAAGTTGAATATTATTCTGTGTAATAAATGCGAAGGAAAATAAATTGTATGAATTAATGTAGGCAATTTAGAGTCACTTATATGTTGAATAATAAAAAAACAGTGGAAATTAATACCATTAGTTGCAGAGTTATTGTGATTTAGTGACATATTTTAAATATTTGACTAAAAAAATGCTTTCCAGTATTCCCAATAAAAGGAATCCAGTATTTCCTCAATAGTGGCATCTAAAAAGGCCATAAGGAGAGGCTTTTTCCCTGGAAGTGAATTCCCTGAGGAATTTAAATAATTATTGGGGAGATTTTATATATATATATATATTTTAATATATATTTTTATATATATAATGTTTGATATATACATATATATACACATACATATATATGTATACATGTATGTATATGTATATGTATGTACATATATATGTACACATACATATATACATGTATATACACGTACATATACACATACATATATATATATATTTTTTCTCACTTGTGAAATCAGTGGCTTGGAGTAGATAAGACATAAAGCACCTCCTGAGTGAAAGGTTTCTTGACTTTGATTTATACCTTCAACTTCTGCCACCAGGAGCAATGCTTAGTTAATGTGGAAGAACTTCTTCCCATGTGCTATGATCTCAAATTTCTTTCATGACCCCTTCCTCGTGACTCTGCCAGTGTTGAAAACTCTTTGCTACAAACAGAAAATTCTTTAAAGTGAGCCATTTCTTCTTACAGATGTTTGAGTAACACATACATTCAATAGAGTAGTTATAATAATCTAACTTGAAATAACAATACCATGGAACTGAGAAATAATATTTAAATTTTTATGGGGAGGCAGAAAGGGATAAAGTCTGCCAGTACACATGGCATTAAGAGAAAGCTAAAAAGGCTATATATTCCTTGGTTGACAGGGGGTTCTCACATGTTACCGAGGAGGTGTGAAATGAAAATTTTACTTAAAAGAAAAATATTTCCTAAATCCTCTTTAACTTTTGACTTCTAAATTTGAAAAATAAAACTAATAATTTCCCTATGAATTTAAAAAAATATATTTATTTCAGTGTCTTCCAGCCAAAGATCACCAGAAACACACCTGTAGGTGAACAAGTGAGTTTATTACTAATTGCAGAGAGGGAGAACACACACTTTAGGGAATGGTAGGAGGTCTTGTAAAGAAAGCATTAGAAAGAAACTGTAATTGGATTTGGTCTTTTATTGGGTAATTTTGGAAACAGGGTATGGAAATGGGGGTCCACTTTGGATTAGGTGCTGTTAGAATGCAGCAGCATTTATGTGTTTGAGAGTCTCATTAATTTTATCTATAGGAAGGATGTATTAGAGCAAGAATCACACCATATTTGATTAAGAAATAGCAGTTACTCATAATTGCTGAGAAATAAGACGTTTGCTCTCTCATGGGTTGTACAATGACATTTTTTTCTTACTTTATCGTAATCTCAGTGTGATCTTGATGTTTCTGCCTATAAGATCATGTATGTCTAAGAAGAGAACAGTGTGACTAGTAATGAGTATCAAGCCATCTTCTAACAACATTGAAGCCAACTGTCATTGTCAGATCTCTTCCTGCATATAAGGGGCTACTTTTCGTTTCCTCAGGAAAAAAAAAAATGAAAAACAAAATGAAGAAATACTTGACAGAGGAAAATTCAGAATCTCCAACATCCCACATAGAAGTTCTCAAAAAAGAATAAAAATAAATAAATAAACGAAACAGACAGGAAAGTCTTGTCAAATTAATACTGAGGAAAATAGTCCCCAAAACTAACTATATAATATAACACCAAGTACAAAGAAAAGTTTATAAAAGCTTTCAGAGAGAAGGCAAAAAAAAAAAAAAAAAATCTTTTTACAATGGGACAAGGACTCAGGAAAAGTGCCAGATTCCAGCACAATAGATCAATGTATTAAATTTCTGAAAAAAACAGCTCTTTATCTTGAATTCTAGAGACAACCAAACTTGGATCATGCCACAACCAGTAGATTTACCTCCACTAAATTCTTTCTGAGGCAATTATTGAAAATATACTCCAACAAGATGAGAATGAAATCAAGAAAAAGGAACTTGAGAAACATGAAATGCCGCAGTAAGCCATGAGCACAGCGAAAGAACTTGCAGGCTGAGGGCTGTGAAGCAGGTCAACGAAACACCGTCTGTGACGGCATCAAACAATGGGCTCAAAGAAGCATTCTTAAACCAGTGCTCTCAAACTTAAAAGTACTAAGGAATTAACCAAACATCGTAAAATGTCCATTTCAATTAGGTAGCTCTGCAATATGGACCAAAGATTCTGCGTTTCTTGCAAGCTTTCAGTTGATGCCAATTCCATTGCTTCTTGGGCCACGCTATGAGTAGGAAGGTCTGTCACTGAGCGATACATTCAGTCACTTAAAATATAAATTTGTGGTTCATCCCCCTAAAACTTGTTACATGATTCTCCTCATTGTCCTCAGAATTAAATCTCTGTTCCTTTCCATGGCTCTATAGTTTCCCATTAAAATGGTTCTATGTGCTTACATTTCACACCTCAACTCATAATTATGTTCAAATCATACCAGTGCTTTTTCATGCATGTTCTAACTTCAGAGAGTCTGCTTTTGCTGTTTCCTCTAGCTGGATGCTCTTTTCCTACCTACTTATAACACTTGGAGAATTTAAATATCACTTCTTCTAAAAAAGATTTGTTTTTAAATTTACTATTATTATTTTTATTTTTAAGTAATCTCTACTCCAACGAGGGGCTTGAACTCAAATTCCAAGATCAAGAGTTGCATACTCTTCTGGCTGAGTCAGCAGAGAACCCTTTAAAAAGGTGATACAAAATGTAGCTTTTTAATTCCAAACACCAAATATATAGCAATGATATTACCATATTAGAAAACTACTTTAAAAGAAAATTAAAAATAAATATATATAATTGTATACATATTAAAGGGATATAGCATGACTGTTTTCAATATGTGTAGATACTAGCAATTGATAGAAATATTGAAGTATTTGCACACATTATGAATTAAACTAAAATTTCATTTGTGATCCTGCAATGTCTTTTCAAAGATATTTTCCCCCCAATGTTTACTCAGTGAGCTGAAAATTTCCTAAATTGTCCCAGAGATTCTTACCTCAGCCTTGAGATCATTGACTTTCTAAAGCTATTGGTGTGAATATTCAAAGAAATTGCCTGTGCATTAAGTTTAAATTAGTTGTCATTATTATTCACAAAATAATGAGACTGCAAGCAAATCATGTCATTAGGAACAGCTTTCACATCAGTATCATATTTTCTCCTCTGTTTACTGCTAAATGTGCAATTTACCTAAAGAGGGAATGTAAGGGAACAATGAAAAAAGAATTGAGTGAACATTTGTGATGGGAATTCTCTGACCCAAGAAAACTAAAATGAGAAAATAAAAATATATATTATAAGGACACATGGTTGACTTGGAAGAGTGTGCAACTCCTAATCTCAGAGTCATGCGTTCAAGCCCCCCATTAGGTGTAGAGCTTATTTTTAAAAATAAAATAATAACAATAACAAGTATATACATATATACACATATATAATGAAAGTACTACATGTGCAAAACAAATAAATATAAAATGTCAAATATACAAACATTTGTTCATAGGAAGAGATAAACAGCAAGTAAAGCGTCACCATTTTCAGTGAGGTGTCAATTTTGAATCATAACCCAAATATTTATTGAAGAGTAACAAATAAGTTTTTTTAAGTAGAACTTAAAGAATTTGTAAGGGAATTAGTTGAATAAAATATTAAAATTATTTTATTACCTAGTTTCTTACACAGTTGTTCAATTCTCTGATGAATGTTTCCTAGTATCTTGAGTTTTTACTCATTGCTAGCCATGTTTCTGAATCTCAAATATGTACTTCTGCAGATATCAATTTACTAATTTTAATTATGTCTTTACATCTAACACTCCTTCTATGAAGTATTGAAAAAGGCATAAAACTTTAAAATTAAAGACATTTAGCATTGAATCATAGCTTCAACATCTAAAAGCTACGTGAATTTAGACAAGTTAATTAATCATGCTGTGTTTCAGAAATTTTTATTTAAAATTATATAGTCAGGGTGCCTGGGTGGTTCAGTGGGTTAAAGCCTCTGCCTTCAGCTCAGGTCATGATCTCAGGATCGTGGGATCGAGCCCCGCATCTGGCTCTCTGCTCAGCGGGGTGCCTGCTTCCCCTTCTCTCTCTCTCTCTGCCTGCCGCTCTGCCTACTTGTGATCTCTCTCTCTCTGTCAAATAAATAAATCTTTAAAAAAATAAATAAATAAAATAAAATTATACAGTCCAAGCATTAAATGAGGGCAGAGGGATATGTTAATGACCTTAGGTGTACCTGACACAAAATAGGTACTAATTGTAAATTATTTTGCTTTCCCTCTCTCTTTTCTTGAATTTCAAACATCATGGTACTCTTTGCCTTGCCATCAGCCATTCACATATTTCAAACTATCTTGATCCTAAAATAGAACGTGTTTGTTCTTTTTTTTTTTTTGAACCTGTTTGTGTTTTAAAAAAACAAACCCACAAGTCATACTATGCTTTTATTTTCCTCATCTCTGCTTCAGTTTCCAGCTCTCTGTTCTTTTTTCTTTCCTTACCAATATAGTAGTTTAGCAATCAGAAAGGAATATATCTAGGTAATTTTGGGGGAAAATTAAATCAAATAGGAATTATCAAGATGCAAGCAGGGTTGAAAATGTTAAATCAGTAAGGAAATGATAACTACCATGGATTGTATAGACAGTGCACAGAAGGAGGTTCCTACCTAACTGCCTTTACTGATTCTTATCAATACCTACTTAGACAAGAGAAAACTCTTTACCCAAAAGAAGACAGTCCATTGATTGGCAAGAAACCATGACATTAACTTTCTCTGTGCTTTCTGTCATGAGACAAATATGGTCAGTTGCTTAAATAGGGGAATATTAGACTTATTGTTCAGCTAGGAATCTAAGAACACCCCAGGTTCATGTTTTATCTGACTACTGTCAGCATAATTTTGCTTCTTTATAGTCTATGAAATTTTATGAAATGAATTTTTATTATTTTAAATTAGTCATGTTTCTGTTGATTGAAATGAACTTTCTCCAAGACAGACTTACCCTAGGTAAAAACTTTTGTTCAAAAGCCAATAGAGTAGAACTTATAATTTATACTTTATGACATATTTATGTATCCCTTAGGTGAGTACCTTAAACATCTCTCATCCAGCTGTGTCTCATCCAGCAGGATGCAATAGAACTCAGGTCAAAATAGAGCATACTGAACCCAATGAGTACTTTGATATGGGAATTTCTGATTATTGCATTTTCTTCTACTATACACTATTAGATTTCATATAATAAATATTCAATGTGATAGAAATCTATAAACTGCATGTTATCTCAAGTTAGGTTGAGAGCATTAGTAATTTATTAAAAATATACTGACCTTTTGATCTGTTCACTCTTTCACAATTTTTTTCCAAAATGATAATGTGGTAAGAGTGATTACTTTAACTGCACCATGCCTACCTTCAACATTGCACTAATTAATAATGCTTTGAGGGGCGCTTGGGTGGCTCAGTGGGTTAAAGCCTCTGCCTTCGGCTCAGTCATGATCTCAGGGTCCTGGGATTGAGCACCGCATCAGGCTCTCTGCTCAGCAGGGAGCCTGCTTCCCCCTCTCTCCCTGCCTGCCTCTCTGCCTACTTGTGATCTCTCTCTCTCTGTCAAATAAATAAACAAAATCTTAAAAAAATGCTTTGACAAAGTAGATCAATACAAAGACATTATAATTAGTGACATTTTGATATGAATGCCTAATCTATATCTTGTTTTAGATATATACATTAATGTTATATTTGTTAATGTACTCCAAACTTAAAAAAAACAAACATGAGTATTATAAATATTAAGCTATTAGATAAATTACAATATGGATTTCCTAAAAGACAAAAATTATTTATCACAGACAGACATGTAAAATGTTAATAAATTTTATTTCAGGAATCATATATATTACACATGTATTTAATTATAACATAATAATAAACTTATTAAAATAAGTTTATTTTACTCATAACTTTAACAAATGGTGCAATGATTTTTACTGTTTTGAAGGAAATAAATAATAATGAAAACTCATTATAATTAAAGAGTGATAAAAAATGTATTATGTCTCCTAGATGACTATGATTCTAAATTCAATTTTTAAACTTGTCTAAAAAATTAATGAAGAGGATAAATTTTTCAAATAAAATGTAATAAAGTCCTAGAAAAGACAGAATTTAAAAAGGAATATAAACAATCTATTTGCAGGTTAATAGATCCATATCATGGAAATATATATATTTTTAATTATGCTTAGGATTTGGATCTTATATACCATAATTAATGGTTATTTAGATTGCTGCATCAGGTCATAGGGAAGAAGGCAACAAATTCAGTTTGTTTCTCTAAGGTTGTTTGGGACTGAGTTGTGCTTAAGGTTTAACAGGATTTTAACATTGCCTTCCTACATTACTATATTTAATTTTCTGGGTTTTAACCTGTGCTCATTCACAGCCTGGAAATCTTTGCACTGTGGTTCCCTGCTCAACAGTGTTTGTATAAAGATGGTTAAATATGTTATTCAGAATTGCTTGTGTTGACTACATCATAGGTTTCAGTACAAGTATCCAGCTCATCATTCTACCAGAAATTCTTATTCTTTGCTGAACTAACTGTACCAGGGTTTTCATGACCATCCGTCAACCAAAACTAATTTAGATGATTTGGCAATGGCTTTCACATTAACAAATCTATGGTCAACTCTCACTTCTCATTCTTTTGAACTATCATCAGCATTTGAAAAAGCTAATTCATCTCTCTTCCTTGGAATACTTTAACCAATTGGCTCCAAGAAATCCCAACTCTATTGGTTCCCTCCTGCCCCACTGGAAACTTCTTACCAGCCTGAATGCTAACTTCCTGCTTATCATTTCCAATTTTACATGCTGTTATGCTTAAGGCTTAATCTTGAGAATTTTTTTCTCTTTTTTATATCCTACTCTTTTGTTGATTTCTTTGAGTCCAGGGACTGATATTAACCAAACCAGTTTGGATCTAACTTCTGTTTGGCATCTCCACATAGATAATCAACTGGTATCTCAAACTTAACATGTCAAAACCATTTGCAGCTCAACAAATGGCAACTTTGTCCCTCCAGTTGCTCATGCTGAAACCTGGACTCTCTGTATGTCACATGCAAATTCAGAAGCAAATATTTTGTTTTCTTTCACAAAATTTAACCAATATCTGACAATTTCTCATCCCCTCCACAGTTACCACTTTCATCCAGGCCAGGTGAAGCTCTCTTTCCTGAACCATATCCATCACCTCCTAACCATGTGCTCTCTTCCTGTTCATTCTGTGTATTGTCAATGCGGGCTTCCATATTTTCCTTTGGAGGAGACCATATTACTTCTCTGCTCCAAACTTCCCAGTATTTTCACATAGCTATAGGATATTTCACCCCTATTCACTCTCTAAAGTAATATCCTTCTATGCCTCCCTAGCTTAATCTACTCTGACTACACTGGTCTGCACTGTGTTTCTCAATGTAACAAGTCATGCTCATACTTCAGGGACATAGCACTTGCCATTCTCCCTACCTATATTCCTTTCTTAAGATCTCCTTAAAATCTTTCTTAAGGTTTTTGTAGAAAAATCACATTTTCACACTCTGGTGTGAAAATATAAAATAAAATCCTCCTGTTCAGGAGGAACTCGGTAATCCTTCTTCACAACTTCATTTTCTTTCTTGTATTTGCTCTTTGAAATTTACATGTCTTAATTATTATGTGCTTAATATTCTGACTTGTTCAGCTAGAATGAAAGCTTCATGATTACAGTGTTTTTTTTTCTATTTAGTTCATTTCTGTGTCCATGTTTTATAGAAAAGTGCCAAGCACCTAGTAAGTGCTAAATAAATATTAGGTGACAAAATTAATTAGGTAAATTCTCACAAGAATGCCTGATGCCTGAAAACACATTGATTGTTAAAAAGAAAATAGATATAATCTTCCAGTAGATAATTAGATAGTAAGAGTTTTAACTGAGTAAAGAAAACATTAACAAAGAACAAAAAGCCATATATGGCTCAACAAAATTTAGTATCATTTTTTTAAAGAAAATGCAAGACAGGGTACAAAATCAAATAGAATAAAGCTGTATATTTGTTCTTCTTGAATTATAACTATCAATCTTCCCACACTATCAATCATGCTTTGTTATAATAGGTTCATGGTGGTTAAAAGGAAAATTTACCTTGATAATTTATTGGAAGAACTTATAATATAATACCAATCACACTACATTTCTCAGAGTGAATAAAAAATACTGCTGCCATTATATAACACTTGAGATCAAATAAAATTAGAATTAAATTTCACATTCAAACTAATTCAGTAGGACAACTTTCATAATATTCAAAGTGTTAAGTGACTATTCATGCATTTATCTATTGAACATAGTTTTTTATTATTCAGAGCATATCCAAACACTGCCATTTGAATTAAGATAAATAAATAAAAAAGAAAATAGGCCCTTCATATCTTTGTACTTTCTTTGCATTTAAAATATGTAACTTGACAAATGTCCCAGATTCTAGCAATTTATTCATGCTTCCAAATGCCGATAGACCATAGATGTTAACCCTACATTATTTTTCACTTGTAACACCATCCAACCTATCACCAATTTACCATCTTTCTATTTCTTCCAAATGTCTGTCAAAGTATTTGCCCTCCAAGCAAATCTTAGAAACTTTACCAAAGCTATAGGTAATAATATCCAGTAATTGATTATAATTTGGCACATTTCCCTGTGACTTACTCCTCAAAGACCAAGCATATAATTTTTTATTAGTTAGGAGGGGAAAGAAAGAGAAATATTTCATCTCTTATTTACATCCAACAAGTCAAGTGATAGGCTTGACTCCTTGTTTGTTTAAATAAAGGATTCTTATTTCTCCCATTTCTTTACTATGCATTATTCTCCAACTTCCTCTGATTATAGTTTGTCATTTTTTAAAACACATTTTCTTTTTTATATCAGTCTCTGAATATTATATACATAAACTAAAGAAAGTTTGAAATAAAAATATTGGGGCCCCTAGGTGGCTCAGTGGGTTAAAGCCTCTGTCTTCAGCTCAGGTCATAATCTCAGGTTCTGGGATAGAGCCCTGCATTAGGCTCTCTGCTCAGCAGGAAGCCTGCTTCCCCCTCTCTCTCTGCCTACTTGTGATCTCTCTCTGTCAAATAAATAAATAAATAAATAAATAAATAAATAATCTTTGAAATAAAAATATCAGTATTTACAAACATGTCACAGAGGAAATTTCTTAACATTGTGCAATTATTTTTAATATTTTGAACTAAAGAACCAAATATCAGTGTTATGAAAACAGGCACCATTTCAATTAAGATGGGTGTCTTAGGACAACAATTAATAATTCAAGGCTTAAATAGTAGCAGATAAGTTAATGTTATTTATTACAAACTCTCCTTCCTTTTGGCCCCTTTTTGAATCATTGAGGAATGCCTGAATACTCTATAATTTCAATAATTTCAACCTACTTTCATAGGCAAAAATCTTATTCTTTACCAATAATTTTAGAAAAATCTCATGTCATTCTTGAATGAGACTTATAAGATCTTCATAACATTTTTTAGTTTACATAATCATATTATTTTCCAAAGAAGACTCCCTTCTTTCCTCTCTCCGTCCCTCTCTTCCTTCCTTCCTTCCTTCCTTCCTTCCTTCCTTCCTTCCATCCCTTCCTTCCTTCCTTCCTCTATCCCAATATTATTGACTGTATTCCCTATGCTGTACTTTTCATCCCCATAACTTACTTATTTTACAACTGAAAGTTTGTACCTCTTTATCCCCTTCACCTATCCCTAGTCTAATTTCTTTTTTTTAAGATTTTTTAAAAAAATTATATTTAATAATCTCTACACCCAATGTGTGCCTCAAACTCACAATTTGGAGATCAAGAGTTGCATGCTCCACTGAATGAGCCATCCAGGTGTCCCCCAGGCCAATTTCTAATGAAACATCTTTCCAGTGTTTAATCTCTCAGTCAAATGTTCAGATATTTATAAATCTTTTTTTTTTAAAGATTTTTTATTTATTTATTTGACAGAGATCACGAGTAGGCAGAGAGGCAGGCAGAGAGAGGAGGAGAAGCAGGCTCCCTGCTGAGCAGAGAGCCCAATGTGGGGCTCGATCCCAGGACCCCGAGATCATGATCTGAACTGAAAGCAGAGGCTTTAACCCACTGAGCCACTCAGGTGCCCCCTTTAAATCTTTTTGAGTAGAAGTAAGGGCTCATTTATTTCTGTATTCAAAAATATTTCTCATATTATATTGGTTATAGTTTTACTATATTTTATCAAACAGCTATTTGATTATTATATAGTCAAATAATTTCACTAGTATATTATAAAAACTCAAATATTTTCTTAATAGTTTTAGTATAATATTCAAGTTTCTCATACAGAAGATATAGGGATTAAGCGCACTTCTCTTTCTCTTCTACACCTTCATGGAGCAAAATTGAAGGACCCCCAGTTTCCCAAATGTAGGAAACAGTTTCAGTTAAGTTTCACTTGCCTTATGTCCTTCCTCTGTGCGTGGTGTACCTCAGCAGCAAGTATAATCTAAATTATAGATTTATAATCTATAATTTCATCATATCTGTATCTAAGAGTTTTGTGTCTGGCACGTGTTAGACAACTAAAAATTATTTTTTAAGGAAAAATGATGAATTCATTAATAATAGGAAGAATGGCAGAAGGGCAAGCCATTTGCTCATAGGTAAAAATAATCATTTTGTTTTCTTGAAACCCTCTTTAGAATTAGGTTAGACCGTGTTTTTTGTTTTGTTTGGTTTTGATGCTAAACACAGTTATAAGGTATACAATATGTGTTTAAGAAACAGCTAATAATTACCACATATTTTTCTAGGTGATTTTATGTGCATTTTAAATTTTAATCTTCAGAGAACTATTTTTTTACTTTATTGTTCATTTATTTTATAGATGACAAAACTGAGGCTCAGAAGATTTAAGTAACTGGTTCAGTGTCACACAGATAAGTAAAAGGCAACAATTGAACACAATTTTGGCTTCAAAAATGATAACCTTCTGGCATATTTGATGGTGTCCATTAGGTGGCCCAAAACAAGCTTTGGGATGAAAAACAGCCAGGCTTTTGAGATTTTAATTAATTTATAGCAAATTATTTTTGAGAATAGATTTTACCTAACTCAAAACAAACACTGATAGCAATATTTAAATTTAGGCAAGTAAAATTATTTATTATAATCTTGTTTTATGTGCTTAGTTTACCAAAAAATAAATATTTTAAGGAAGAGATTCTATCTGAACTCTTTAGATAACCTTAAGCATTAACTGTTGTACACTTGAGTACAGTATATTGTAGCTGGATTTTTATATTATAGTTTAAAGCTTTTCAAGTTAAATATATCCATTTTGACCTCTATTTAAGCCTCTTTTGAAACCAACATTTTATTGGTTTTAACTATATTGATTTTTCAACTGAAGATAACATTCCATTCATGTGAAAGTTCATTTGTTACAGCTTTCCATTTATAAGTCCCTGTGTCTTGATTTAATGTTATTTTCTTGCAGAAACTAAAGTTTGTAGGTCAATCTTGAAGAATGAGTATAACCGCAAATATAGCAGATGCCTCATGAAATTATCTTCTACTGCTTCTCTGTGACCTCTGTCAAGGAAATAACACTCAAATCTGCGTCAGCATGAACAGCTGTGGATGCCGCTGTTAGATAGCTGTGACCTATCCTCCCAAGGGTAGTGCCCAGCCGGGAGGGAATGGCGATTTTCACAGAGTCAATGTTATTAACGCCAACATAAATCAGAAAATACTGCTTCAAATCTAAAAATTAGATGCCACAGTTCATAAAAAGAAGCAAACTTCCCTTATAATAAATCAAAGTTTCATGTAGACATTTATGAAAATTATAATAACAATTGTAAATATTTTTATACTCCTTAAAACTTCATTTAAAATAAATCTGTAAATGGACATAGAAGGTACAACTTTCTCTTTCAGAGAAATATGTTAGAAATCATACTTTTCAAAAAAAAAAAAGAAATCATACTTTTCAGTTAAAAAAGATTATTTTAAGCAGAACTATACAGTGTGGCGATGGGAGGAGTAAACATTTAGTTATTTTTATTAAGTTTCACTGGTACTTGCTACTTATCTTGCCAGACCAATTCAGAAGTAGTGAGGAAACTGCAAAATGAGGGATTTGATTCTCATGGCCAAATGTACTCACTAAAATATAATTTTATATGTTATAATTTTACCATGTGATCAATTACCTATTCTCCACAGAAACCCATATTCATGAGTATATGTTTAATTTTTATAAAATGTACTATGTATTCTATATATAACAATACACATCATATGGACACTTGTTGTATAAAGAAAACATATACACACATTTATATTCACATCATACATACACTGAATACACTTTGGTTTTCTAAGGCTCTCTTATTACTTTTGAATAGCTTTAAGCTGACACTACATGACATTAATAATAAAAATGTAGCCCAAGGAAGCTCTTAATACAAGGAAAATGGTCATATATGTTTAATTAGAATATTTGTGTTTCAGTTAAAGTATGTTAAACTCCATAGTTTTTCATGACCTTAAGAAAGTAAATCAAAATAACCAAACATTTTTTCACATTGAAATGTGTGAAAGAAATGTTTTAGCTGCTAGGCAGGACATAGATATTGAAGAAATTTTGACCGCAACATTTGAATTAGTGATTCCAGAGAAATTCAGTCTTAAACTATCCCTAAATTCTCATCTGGGATTTTATTCTGGTGTAGTTCTGACTGGATCAGAAAGCTCCATGAGGAAGAACAGACCACGCCACCACTCTCATGATTTTTAAAATTTAGTAAGTGGCAGTCAATAATGAACAAATAAATGCATTTGTTATTTATTGTTATTGTTATTTATGACAAAGAATAACATAGTGTAAAAAAGAAATTAGGCAAGACAAGGATAGTGAAAGAAAATGGATGTTTCGGTGAAAACTAAAGGTTTTCAACTAAAATTGATGTTTTAGTGAAAAGAAAACTGATAAGTAGACAGGAAATTTTTCTCAATTAGAAGGCCAAAAAAGTAGGATCTAAAAGTATCAGTGTTTTAAAAGACAAGGTCTAGGAAGGGAACTGAAAATGCCTTAAATGTGCTTGCCCTGTGTGTTTGAGGCAAAGCAAAGAAGCCAATGTAGCTGCTCCAAGTGAGCAAAGAAGGTTAGAGCAGGAAGTGAGGGAGGAGGGAGGAGCTAAGGACCTGGTGTCTTTTTCTGTCTGAGAAACCATTGGGAAGACTGGACAGAAGGGTGACATGGAATAATTAAGTTTTATAAGAATCACTTCTACTCCTCTGGGGAAAATAAATGAAAAGTGGGCAAAAGTAGCATTAGAGAGAACAGTCTGTAGGCTCCTGTAATTAGCCAGGTGAAGAAGATGTTTGAGTAGTGGGTGGAGGTGGGGAGAAGTCAGACCTGGATATATTTTGAAGGTGGAGCTGACACAAATTGCAATAGATTGGGCTTGAGCTGGGAAAGAACAAGACCTTAACAATATCTACTTCCATACTCCATTTATCCCCTAGTATCTCTTTTCCACTCAAGCATGTACCACCTGAGCTCTGTGACTCATTCTAAGCAAAAGTATACTAGAAAAGAATCAGGCTAAATAAGTACAGATAGAAAATAAGATAAAAATATAATCACCATTCTACTTGTTTTTTCACAATTAATTCAGGAAGCCCATATAATCTCTTTGGTAGATATCTATTTGTGAATTGTGAGAAGGCCACCATTTGTCTTGGCATCATTCCATCTCTCTTTCCAAATGTCATTACTTTTGTATTTTTTCCTTTTCTGGAGGAATGGACCCCTCCTTTTTCTGGACCTTGCTACCCAGTCTCTTTAGAGAGGTAACTCTGTTTAATCCTCCCTACTGGTCTAGGTAATTACATTTGTTAAAAAATGTATCTTGGGTCACAGACCACATGAGAGTCATAGGACTTAGATTGTCTTTTATTTTAGAGATAAGTAAACTGAACAAGAGTGATTAAATCATTTGCTTAACTTCATAAATCTAGCAACAATAGACCAGGATTCACAACCAGACACCCTGGACCTAGAGTTTATTCTCTTAGATGGCAGGCAATGAAACCTCACAGGGAACCCACTCCCAACTGGTAAAATTTACTGCCTATAAATTCCTTCAAGTCCTGGTTTTCTCAGGAACGCAAACCTGGGTGATGCTTTTTATTTGCTAAATTACACAGAGCTAATCCATTTTCCAATTAAAAAGAAAATAAAAATGAATGTAAAACAAAAGAAAACTTCTGTGCAGCACCAATGTACCTCAATCCAAATTGAAATGGATAAACTGTCAAGATATCAATCTACTTAACGATTCCAAAGGCTATTCCATCACACTTATTAATCTATTTTGTCTTATTTATAAGTAGACTATGTTATTATATTTTTATTTCACATTCTAAATTCAGAAACTACATAGATGTTCTTTGATTTACATATACTTTTGGTAGGGTAATTCTACAAAAAAAAAATTAAAAGCAATGTTTTTCTGCTTTTACTGAAAAAGTCTGGGTTCTCTCACCATTTTTCTCCCATCACTTTAATATAATAGATTAAACAGACATAAATTACAAGAAATTTTTCTTCAAAACCTAGAAACTATTATTCTAAGTATTTGTTTTCATTCAGTGTTACTGTTGAGAATTCAGATATTAGCTGTTGTTCCATACATTTGTAAGAAAATTATTTTTCTATAAGATTTTCAAATTACTTGTCATATTTGTCATTATTTGTCCTGTTCTTAAATCCTACTTTATCAATCACAAGTGTAGTTTTTTTTAAAAAATCTAATTGTCTTGTACTTGACAGGAATTTTAAATCTAAAGTCTCACATTTTCCCTAATTCTATAAAATTCTGAGATTGTAACTTTACTTTCCCAAATTATCTTCCTCTCCTGACTCTTCTTAGATGGATTCTGATGTTTCTTCTTCTACCTTTCATAGTCAGGATTTTTTTTTTTTTATGTGCTATTTCTTTGTGCCTAACTTGTTCCTGAGATCTTCAAGCTGCCAGTTAAATTCTTTATTTCATTTTTCACTTATCATATCCAACATTTCAACTTGATTCTTTTCTCTAAGTCCTTGTTCTGCTTTGTGTTTTCAATGTCTGCTCTTATCTCTTTGAGAATATTTAATGCCTTTATTATACATTTCTATTTGTTTCATTCATTAATAACAGGCCAGATGCTATAGATTTTTTCACTTTTAATATTTTTATATACCAGTAAACCTGCTCAGATCTTCGGTTTTCTTTGTGAGCTCATGTCCCTTGATATATAACTACTTGCCTGATAAAGTGAAAGGAAAAACTGAAGCAGAATTTCAGGATTACGCAGGAACTGATGACTTTAGTGGAGAAGAGAAACATTGAATAATAACATCGACTGACCATCTCTAAATCCAACAATTTTAACCTACAGATAATTTCCTCTAACACTCTTTCAAAGGCTGCTCTTTCCTAAGGGTTGTCTCCTCTGGTTGTAATCACTTAGTCATCTGGATGTATACCTACACCAGGTGGCAAGGGACGGCCAGACACTCATCTGTTCTGCATTAGTTGTGTTCCTGCCCAGTCAATATCCAACACAATCTTCATGTTACTTACTGTGTGCTTCAGACTAGTGATGGGCTGGTGATATTCTTTTGACATCTTGCTTTGATGATACTATGGGGAAGAAATACCAAGAGCAATACTGGAGCAGGGCACAACTAAAACACTTGCTCTGTCCTATGTGTGGCAACCATGTTATTTTTAATCAGGATATTACTAATTAATTCTCTATTTTTAACCTTTGAGTATCCCAGTGTTTTTCTCACAGTTATTTCATGTTATAATCATTTCCATCATTCAGTTATGATGAGAGACTAAAACTTTAAATATATGTATATATATTTTATGTCTGTATTATATGTTTCTTAGACTATAACCATGAGCATGAGTTACGAATTTCAAAAACATGTTTCACATATATTTTAAGATATTCAAATGTTAACAATTTAGAAATATAATATGTTAATAATTTTGACATATTCTTACCTCAGATATCCCACACAGAGTTTTGTCATTTCTAGGTTTGCTTTTTATCATGATTTCTTAGAAAATGAATTTAAATTACAATCATAGATTAAAAAGCTGGTCCTAAGATTGAAATATATGAGAATGAAGTAGATCCATTATAAAAGAATATAAAACAGGGACACCTAGGGGCCTCAGTCAGTTAAGCATCTGCCTTGGCTCAGGTCATGATCCTGGGGTCCTGGGATCGAGCCTCAAGTTCTCCCTGCTCAGCAGGGAGCTTGCTTCTCCCTCTCCCTCTACCGCCTTCCCCACTTGTGCTCTCTCTGTGTCTCTTTCTCTCTCTCTTTCAAATAAATAAAAAATCTAAAAAAATATATCAAACAGAGAGAAATGCTCTAATAACTGACCCTGAGCTTTGGGAATCAAGAAATTTGATATTGTTGATGTATAGAAAATTAGTCTCTTAACCAGTACTTCTTCCTTTGACCCTTCAGGGATTTGCTCTCCAGAATCAGTGCACCTCAAAAATTAAATAACTATTCAGAATATTGCTTAGAAGAGATTCCAGGAAAGAAGATGGATATCTTCATAAGAGACATCCCTGTTCTCCAAAAAAAACACCTCCAATTTCCAAGCAAATCATTGATTACAAATCTGATATTTTGCTTCTTTCTTGGACAAACCTACATTCTGGACATTTACCCACAGCCAATTTTTGTGACGATGTTTCTTTTCTGTGTTTACCCTGCTGACCATGTATTCTTAGTCAACTTTACATATGCTTTCATGCAGGAAGATTTTCAAGCTCTTGTTGTTGTGTGCTGAATCTGTTACTTGGTTTCAAAGGTCACAAGGAGAATTACTATTTCTGGCTCCAGATGACAGTACTAGGAAGATATTCTAGTGTTTTGAATTGCATTCCACCATATGAAATAAATAAAAGAATATTGTCCTGCTACTCAAGAAATCTTGAGTATTTTGGCTTTTATTATATATCTAGGTAAAATCCATAGCTTCTCTACCCTCCAACATTTTCTTTCTCAAATATATCAACATT
>CM053605.1:131978102-132085034 GCA_028646535.1 Procyon lotor
TATAATTTGTATACATACAATGAAGAGATGAAAATTTCTATTCTACAAGATATAAAGAATCCTCCATGATAAAAGTGTACACACAGTAGTTCATCGTATATTAACACAGCATATACCAAATTTAAAATATAGAAATTAATAAATCGTATATACAAACTATATCAAATTATAAACAGGAACATATGTGCATTAGTGTATCGCTCATAATATTCCGGCATCCTGTGAGGCATGTGGGATGATTTTATTCAGAAGATTATCAGAAATAATATTATCTTAGTAGCCTTATTATATTACTTATTTTATTACTTATTATATTACTAAATTTCAAACTAGTGAGATTTTCTTTTTTCTTTTTAAAGATTTTATTTATTTATTTATTTGACAGAAAGCAACACAGTGAGAGGGAACCCAAACAGGGGGAGTGGGAGGGGGAGAAGCAGGCTCCTTGTTGAGCGGGGAGCCCAATGCCAGACTCGATCCAAGGAACCTGGGATCACAACTGGAGCTGAAGGCAGATACTTAACGACTGAACCACCCAGGTGCCCACTAGTGAAATTTTCTATGTTTAAATATGCTGCTCTATTTCAGAGGAGTATGATTTTTTTTCTTTGTTTGCTCGAGGGAAATGGTGATTATACTTTAAAGATGTCATCTTATTCTTATTAAATTAATCCTTCGTGATTATTCATTAGAAATAAAAAAGCTTGTCAACATCTATCACAGTTATCAAGTCACATAAAAGTAGTATACACATTCATGAGTGCTTGTTCTTTGATAATTTTCTTTATTTATAAAATCATAAGGGATAGCATTTGGAAAGAAAACCACCAGCATTATATATATAGCACTTAGATGTTTAAATTCATCTACAGAATTTTATAATGATAATATAAATTTTTTTCCAAATGTTCAGGTTTATATTTCCACATTTACTTATATTGTATATTCACTGTTAATTTTTTTAAAGATTTTATTTACTTATTTGACAGAAAGAAAGATCACAAGTAGGCAGAGAGGCAGGCAGAGAGAGAAGGGGAAGCAGGTTCCCTGCTAAGCAGAGTCTGATGCGGGGCTGGATCCCAGGACCCTGAGATCATGACCTGAGCTGAAGGCAGAGGCTTTAACTCACTGAGTCACCCAGTCGTCCCTATTCACTGTTAATTTTAATATAGTTTTAGACCTTCCAAGTACATGGGTGAAATGCTTTAGTTCCTTACAGTACAACCTGTTGAGCAGCAACAGCAGCAACACCTAAGAACTTGTTAGAAATGCAGAATCTTAGGCCCTACCCAAGATCTACTGAATTAGATTCTGCCTTTTAACAAGATCCTCAGATAATTCAATACATTTGAATGTTAGAGATATGCAGTTTTCACTTGTCAATCTTGTGTTGCAGCTGTAAAATTTCTACTTGAAAGTAAGGCAAAGTTAGATTGATAAAGTTGGCCTGTGTGTTACTTACTTCTTACATAATTATTATACACTTCTTTTTTAATTTATTTTTGATTTTTTTATTATATGTTAGTCATCAAACAGTACATCTTTAGTTTTTGAAATAGTGTCCCGTGATTTATTGTTTGCGAGTAACACCCAGTGCTTCATGCAATACATGCCCTCCTTAATACCCAGCAGTTACAGTTTTTAGGTGAATGATGTTTACGTGATTGTCAGCCATAGAGATTTCTTCTTCTTTCATGTCCGGTTGATTTTCCTTAGATACACGAATTCAGTAACCAAGTGCTATACATAACAAGTGCTTTGAAAATTCATTATATGAATACATTTTTCCATCAGAAAAACTTAGCCAGTTCATGTGATTCTTAGGCATATCTATGTCAGAGTTTCCCATTCAGTGTACTGAAATTAATTTAGATGTGCTACATGTATGCAGATAAAGTGATGCCTTTCAGCCTTGGAATAGATGAATCAATGGCCAGTGAACCTCATAATGTCTTCGTTTATCCCAGGATGCCCTGTAACAATGCCACTGTAATTGTATGTATCAATGGAGAACGATAAAGCACTATTTTATGCCACTTGTGAACTACATTGTTTTGTTTACTATGTATATTAAATTAACATAGTTTGTGCTCGCTTCGGCAGCACATATACTATATTAACATAGCTTATTGATGGTCTTTTTTTTATATGTATGAAAGGAGATTAAAAAATAAGAAGAGTGTAAATATGATTCTTTTTTTTTTTTGGTAAGGTAAACATGGCAGGAAATGAAATGAAACATACTTAAATTTACTTCTTTCAGTACAATAACCTTATAATTTCAAAGAGAGACTGTGATCTAAGAGTCACTCTTGCGGCTCATCTGAAATGTTTACATTTTATCATCTCAACCCCAAATTACCATGGAGTATACTTTTTAAAATTATTTCTGGAGACTATTAAACCATTTTAATGTTAAAAAGAGCAGTATCAAAAATATAAGAAAAGACATTTAAAGAGAATGGTTAGTCTGCAAAGAAACATTTTGAGATGTAACGATGACATAATTCGTAAGATAATTGAACACTCATCTCTGAGTAGTAGTCCTTGCCTTATTCTTAGATCATCTCTAATGTCAATATCTTTATATGTTGTATGTTAAAGAAGAGAGGGAAGAGTCAAACATTATGCATTACGGATAATTATGTGTAATTTAAAAAAGGAATATACTTCATAATAAATGAGAGTCAAGTAAAATCATTTGACAAGCATATATGATTAGAACATGGGATCTTATCCATCTTCCCCAAGTAGTTTTGAATAAATCCATTGCCCCATTCCTAGTTAACTTCGACATCAAGCCCTGTAGGCAGCACTTAAGCCCTATAAAGTCCTTTTTGGGGACTTATGGAAAATTTTGAGACAAACACAGAAAGTTTGACTAATTATTGCACAAACATGTTTACGAGGCGCACCTGGGTGGTTGAATTGGTTGAGTGGCTGCTTCCTGCTTGGGTCATAATCCCAGGGTCCTGGCCCTGCATCAGGATCTCTGCTCAGTGAGGAGTCTGTTTCTCCCTCTTCTTCTGTCCCTCCTCCTGCTTGTGCTCTCTCACTCATTCTCTCTCTCTCTCAAGTGAATAAATAAAATCTTAAAAATTAAACATGCTTACTAAAAATGCAATGTTATGCAAACTATTTAACTGCATCACAACTGATACATTTAGAGATGAGGTTGATTTATCACGGATGAGTGAATATTTTTTTAAAGATTTTATTTACTTATTTGATACAGAGAGAGAGATCACAAGTAGGCAAAGAGGCAGGCAGAGAGAGAGGGGGAAGCAGGTTCCCTGCTGAGCAGAGAGCCCCATGTGGGGCTCAATTCCAGGACCCCAAAATCATGACCCAAGCTAAAGGCAGAGGCTTTAACCCACTGAGCCACCCAGGCACCCTGGGTGAATATTTTTTACGTTCTGTAGAGGGATAACTTCAAAGTAATAGTGCAGTGATATCTTAAAATGTCTTAATATAGCTCTTGTTCTATTTTTCAGTTATAAGGGCTGTCTCGTAAAGTTACTGAGTTTCTTCGTCACTTCTCCTTTACTGAAAATGAAGTATCCATATTTCATATTTGGCCTCTTTTCCCCCCAACATCTCAGGGCTCATTTGCCAGCCTGGTTCTGGTCAACATTCAGACATTCCTGAACTGATGTAATACTTCCTTCAGGAAACAAATTATATGCTAACAGGAAAAAAAATTTCTATTTGTGTGATTCAAGTCATTTGTGAGACCAGTAAAAGTGAGACCCCATTATGAAGTCTAATCCTAAGTGTTACCACCTACACTACTTGTGTGTTTATAAGAACTAGACTCAATACACCACATTACCTCGACCTTCCTTATATTGTACTCTTCCAGGTAATTAGTTTAGACATACATTCTTGGTTTTGTTATTAATCTTCATTACCATATATGGGCAGTTTGTTTACTTTTTAGCTCTTATCCCATTTCTCCTGAATAACTCAATAGTTCAGGGGCAAAATGAAAGGCCACAGCTAGAAAAAAGCTACTTGACAAATGTGTTGTCTGAGACAAACCCCAGAAAAATTAAGTGAAATCTTAGAATAATAATGTCTCTTCTTTCCAATTCTTTACTTTTACCCTCTTCTCTCTCCTGGTGTCCTCCATCCCTCATGCCTAGAGAGACAAGTGAAGAACTCTGGGAATTCAATGTAATCCAAAGTTGCAAACAAAGCACATCTCTCCTCAAGTGTTTCACACTCCTGTATTAATTATCCATCCACCTGTCACCACAAAATCCCCAATTCCCCTGACATCATTAGAAAAACAATCTGATTAAACACATAGAGACATGGATAGCAGTTCCATTAACACTCTCCATAGCGTGTGATTATTCATTGGGTATCTTTCTATAATGTGAATCTATGAATATTTGGGTAAATGTTCTAGATTGATAAATGTCTTCTTTCCTCATAGTAGGCACTCAATGATGTTTGTTGACTTTTTGGTTCAATCAATATTGAAAGGAAACAAAACCTAACTGAATAACCTGTAAGAGACCTCAGGTTTTCATAGAATCTCAGAATTTCCTCTATGCAAATTAGATCTAAGTTCTACATCCTTGAAGAATCAATATTTAGGAGAGAATTGATCAAAATTCTATAGATTTCCAGTCAGGAATTTAATCACCTGATGTAATATGAACAACATGCTTAAGGAATGGATACCACTCCAGTTTTAGATAAATTAGACACTTAGGACTCTTCCCAATTCATGGACCATAAGGGAAGCAGCTGGAAATGGCAAGAGCAGATGGGGGTAGGTACTGAGTGCCAAGTGAATGTCTTTTCTTCATCGGGAAAAGGTTTAGTTTTGAAGCATGTGAATGTCAGCCAACAATTTGTGCAAAACTTTGGCATAGACCAAATTAAGCAGAGCTTCAAAGAGTGATATGATCAATAACATATATTTTTCCAATTTCTGTTTTAACTGCTTTGACTATTCAAAGTTGTTGAGATAATTGGTTATAAATGTTAATTTTTTCCCATTCTCCTTCCATTCCATTCCATTTACATCTTCATTTTTGAAGAGAAGAGCCAGCAGAGTTATATCTTTTTTGTATGCATCAGTTTACCTTACTGTCTTTATAGTATATAATGTCAGTGGATAAGTGAGAGAGGATTATGAGATGATGCTGCATACACAAGAAAGAACACAATTTGAAGGTAGAAGAAAAGTACTTTTAGAGAAGTTGACCTTGGTTTTGTTTTGTGATAGACTTTCATCATCTTAGTTTCCTGAAATAGGTAACAGCATTCTAATGGTGGTAAATAAATGTTTTGCTGGATAAACTAGGTAAATAGTGGTGCCATTTAGTGGAATGAGAAATAAGGGAAGAATTTCTATTCTTGGAGTTTAAAAGAAAGTTCTGTTTTAGATATTTTAATTTGAGGTATTTCCTAAATCAGTTAGTAATGTGAGATTGGAAGCCAAAAATGAGGCTCATACTAGTTATATATATGCCTAATCAGCATATTTATGATGAGTAGAATTATGGCATTAAAAATTTCCTCTTAATAAATAATATGTGCTGGTCAATAACAAGGTGTCAAGCTCTAGTCCAAACAATTTTATTAACTTCAAAAAGCAAGCCTAAAAGGTATATGTTATTACCGTCTTCTTTTTAGAGGGAAGAAAAATTAGATCTGGAAAGATTAACTATTTTACCCAGGACCACTTGCTAGTACATGATCAAGCCTGAATCCCAGTCAGGGTGGTTTGGCTCCAGATCACATGCCTTGAGTCACAATATAACCCTTTTCATGTGATAAAATTATAATACATCATAAAATCATTAAAAAGTCCTCAGAACAAGTTAGTTATAAGATGCTTGAACATTTTAAAATAAGAGATATAAGAAATAGAAATAAAAATTTATTTTAGAAATAAAACTAAATAGCATTTTCTTTTTTAATTTTAATAACAAATAAATTAACATCATCACATGCTTGATTGACCCAATAGGTTAATAACAAAATACATTTTAATCTTTATTTGGAAAGTTATCACAAGGTTGTAGTCTTTTTTTTATGTTAATAAGAAGAATCCTTGTGTCTTGCTTGACTATTTTAACATCTGCATACTTCAGCTATTTAGTTTTGCCTCATCAATCTTGCAGTGCTGTTTGTAGGAAAATCTGATCCATGATAATCTAGGCATGAGAACATCTGATACTCAGAGAGCCTGATATTCCTGATGTGACTTGTACTAGCTAAGCATGGGATTTTCAACCCAGGTGCACCTTATCAGCACTACTATGGCATAAAATAAATCATGCCATCATTTTAATTTTAAGTTACACAAATATATTTTAACTTTTCATTTAAAGTATTATAGTTAATTTGAGAGTAATAGGAAGGTGTTTTGAAAGTTTAATATGTCTACTTGCTTTTAAACATGCCAAAATTAAATTGATGTAAGAAAAAATATAACTATATCTTAGTATTATTATTTCATCCTTATGTTACAAATAGATGCTTATTTCACATGATTATAGAAGAGAATGAACTTAAAGTAGTAAAATGGGGTTAATGTAATCACCAATGATTTTCCAAAATCATATATATTTGAGTGGAAAGACAAATCTAGAGAATACTCACACACACCTGCATACACACATACACTATCATTGCAATCTGCAAAGCCTACATAAAAGTCTACGAGAGTATAGTATTCATGTCTGTTGCTTCTTTTCAGGTATGGGATAGAATAACTCTGTAACATCTACCAATTTATACATATATTCTAAAGGAGTAAAACTCTTGCAGAAATATAACAGCAATAATAAAGCATGGAATTGTTTAACCCTAAAAAAAATTCTGAAGCATATTAGATGTATCCAAATGAAGTAAATAAAGATTTTTATTGAGAATCAGAATATGTCTTCATTGTGTTGTACTTTGTGAAGGAGAGCTATTTGTATACATGTTTTAGAGCTCCACTCTTCACAGATTGTAATTCAGTTGTTGAAGGATTCAGAAAGTTTGTACTTTTAAGTGATGCCAAATGAATTCTGGTTTATGTCTAGGTATGAAAACCATTATTCCATATTATTAACCAATTCAAACATTTGTATTAAAAATTTGGTAGTTACGTGAATGGATTTTTAATTTGAATTGATTTAACTTAATAAGATAATCCAAGGAACTACATGTTCCTTTTAGGTTATATTCCTGTCTATTACTTCTTTTCAAGTGTTAGGTAGGACTCTTCATTAGATTTATCATTATCTAACATCATGACTTCAATAACTAATCAAATTTTATTGTGGACATATTGAGAAATATATACCTTAGTGTCTTGTGACCAGCAACAGATGTAATTATAATTTATTTTTATGCACATCTATATATTCTTTCCATTCAAAGCTAAAATATATATCATGAATAAAATTAAAAGAAAATATTATATCTCAAATGAATAACAGGTTTACACACAGAGCTTTTCTTGAAAAAGTTTAGATCTATATTCCAAAATTAATAGAAACAATACAAATTGATATATAAATATTATGAAGTACAGTTCATTACATATCATCTCATCTAATTCCATGATTATATCATTATTTCACATGACAGAAATTATCTAAAAAGTATATTATATTTTTAGGATGCAGTATTTAGAACAAATAGAATGCTTTTAGCATGAGAATATATATGAAGGATGACAAAATATGTGCATATTAAAAATTAAAAGCACAGCAAGCAAATATCCTTAGGCATAAATGAACTGTTTACAGTAGCCAAGAATTTCCTTGGTTTAATTCCTGCTTCTCTCCTTTGTGTCCACATCTGGCACTGATTCTTTCTAAAAGCACTGCCAAGCAAGCTAATGAAATGCTTCTGTGAATAGGTATTATTTGGTTTTCATAGATAAACAAATGGTTATATATCTCATATTGCAATTAAGCTCTACCAAATTATGCACATACTCTTTGAATATGCAGAGACTGTTATTATTAATATTTAGGCACATCTGTGTTCTCCAATCATATCATCCGCAATTGAAGAAATGCTAGAGCTCATAAAACAGAAGTATGTGTCTCCAATTCAGAAATTAGCCATCATTCAAAATTGTGCCAATAAGCATATTGAGTTTTGCTTTAAAAACTTATTTTAGATACTTTCTTATTAAGGAATTCCTTAGTAGAAACACTTGGAAGAAATGCTCAAGTAAATGAAACTTCGACAAAAATATTTATAATATTCTTCAAGGAAATAAACCAATTTTGTTGAATGAATGTACTGAAGTTTTAACCAAAGACAAACACCCATGGAAATCTTTATACTTTACCAAGAGTACATCTTGAGATTCAGAGGAAATTTTATATTTCTGTGAAAATTACCCCAATTTTTAAACACTTCAATTAGATTGCAGTTGGAGAATCTCTGACTTGTGAATTTATGGTAATAATTTCACTGCTTATCAAGTTTAGACTTTGAAAACATCCCTCTGGTTTTAGTAGTTAAGCAATAGATATATTTAAATTCTGAATAGATACTAAGTATTTCATTTTGACTTCAGATTAATCTTTTCTACTGTGTTTTGGTTTTCATAGAAGTCAAAAAATAGTAATTCTGGCATAGCATATCAGCCAAACCGTGCCATCACCACTGTTATAACATGACCGTGTATCTATCTATAGGTATCCACTTCTGCATTCAAGCCAAAACCCAATCCATACTTACACCATTATATGTCTATTCAACTTTACACTGCAATTTAAACAATGCAGAATTCATCTGCTCATAAACTCTATAAAACTTTAAAAATAAGCTTAGTGATAGTAATTCTATAAATTTTGAAAGGAATTAACATTATTGTACTTTTGTTTTAGTTTAGCTATTTTTGAATATATGAAATGTTATTGTTTACTTACTGTGTATGTGACAATGTGTTAGGTTTACTGCTTCCTAGGTATTTATAATCTACTAGAATATTCAGACATAGAAACAGAGCACTTCAAAAATACTGTGGTTAGGTTAAGTGTTATGATATACATTTTGTAGGAAAGTAGCAGAGAATTACCAAATTTGGGGGAACTGGATTAGAAAATTATCAGAAAATATAGCTTAAGTTGAATATTTATGGACACTTTGGCATCAACTAGATGGCAAGGCTTTACAGAGAGGAAGAATTTTAGTTTGCAGAAGAAGAGCACAGAAGTCAAGATAACGTTGCTGGTGGTGAAAGCTAAGCTCATACCATGGGTGACCATGAATGCTGTGAAGAAATGAGATGTCTCTCAAGGTTTTGAAGCAGAAAAATGACATAGCAAAATCTAAGATTTAGATTGCTAACTTGTTCAGAGAAATGAAGGTAACTTTTGGGGTGATTCAAGAATGTGAACAGGAAATTCAATGTGAAGGCCATGCATTACTTTAAATGACATGTTCCCGTATCTTAAAATAAACACAAGCAAGGAAGATTGTGCTAAAGAGATAAAAAGGAGATAAAACCAGCTTAAATATTGATTTGTCATAGAAAGTGAAGAAGAGGAAGCTGAAAAGAAAGACTTCTAGATTTCTGGTTTGATTGATTAGGTGGTGATGCAATTTCTAATTTCTACTGAGGGGTTTAGCAGTTCTCTGTGGGATAACTATATTTAGGAAATAATAGTGGATAACGTTGTATTCTATTTTGGACTTGTTAGTTGTCTTTTTTTGGTGGCATGTTAAAATAGAATTACTCTAGGGATAAGGGAGAAATTTTTGAAACAGTATGGTACAGTACTGAAAGCAGTTAAACTAACATAAGAACCCTTATTTTCTAAAGAAAGCACAGTGTTGTTTATGCAAGGAACATTTACTAAACATATATTATGCCTCTTTTAGGTGCTAAGGCGCAGTATTACTTGTGTGATCTTAGAGATGTCTTACATCTCAGAGATGGAAGTAAATTAATACCCTCTTCTCTCTAAACCTATCTGTGACTCAGTTTCCTTATGTAAACATTGAGGAAAATGCTAATAAGATCAAGTAAAGTAATGTATAAAAATACTATATAGTGTATAATGTATAAAAACAGTATACAAAATACTAAGGAAATATATAGCTATTGTAATTAAAATGACAAGAAGGTGTAATTCTTCATTAAAAAGTTGCTTAAGGAGGGGCCCCTGGGTGGCTCAGTGGGTTAAAGCCTCTGCCTTCAGCTCGGATCATGATCTCGGGGTCCTGGGATCGAGCCCCGCATGTTACTCTCTGCTCAATGGGAAGCCTGCTTCCTCCTCTCTCTCTTGCCTGCCTCTCTACCTACTTGTGATATCCCTCTCTATCAAATAAATAAAATCTTTTTTTTAAAAAAAAAGTTGCTTAAGGAGCAAACATTCCATTTTTGTCTGTAAGAGACAGTTTTCCCTTTTCCTGGAGGTCGGAAAAGGGAGAATTTTATCAATCCCCATACTGAACTGTTTTCTAGACCTAAGCCAAAGGATAATGGGCAGGTGTCCCTAGGAAGTCACACTGCTTACACTAAATCAGTAAGCAGAAGCAAAATCTATTTACACTTAATGTAAGTAGTGTCAGCCTAGTTTGTGGAAGGGAGAAAAAATGATCTGAGAACTATACCTTCAATAACTATGAACAAACTTCTGCCTAAAAGTATAATATTTATCTCTCCTTTTTTTTTAGACTTCTCATGTCCATCTCAAGTACGTCAATGATGAAGATAAAATTGACAATGTCTTTGCAACTGTAATACATTTATCTGGATTCCCACTTGATTTCCCTCACAAGGTGAGGGGAAAATATTTGTTCTCTTAGGGTTTACTAATTTCCCAAGGTTGATATAATGTGCACTTAAAGTTTATTTCCTTTTTTTTTTTAAAGATTTTATTTATTTATTTCACAGAGAGAGGGAGATCACAAGTAGGCAGAGAGGCAAGCAGAGAGAGAGGGGGAAGCAGGCTCCCTGCTGAGCAGAGAGCTGGATGCCGGGCTCGATCCCAGGACCCTGAGATCATGACTTGAGCCGAAGGCAGAGGCTTTAACCCACTGAGCCACCCAGGTGCCCCTAAAGTTTATTTCCTAATAGTTTCTGTTCTGGTGAGTGTTGCTGATTCACATCGATGGATTTTCTAATGCTTTTAATGTATTTGAATTAAGCTGCTTGATAAAGAATTATAAAGGATTTTAATTTATTTCTACAGAGAAATACAGCATCAACAAGAGACATTAATATTTAATAGTTATAACTTGATTCAATAAATTATAAAGAATTATTTTGTTGATTTGAAAAACTATGTAAGAGATGTACAGTCTCAGTGACTTTTAAAATTTAGAAATAAAAGTTTTATCTTCTCATGATTTGCATATAAACATTATGCCTTATTCCATTATGCCATTTCACTCCATTTATAGTGAAGAATACATTTTAACCACAAAAAAACACATTTACTTAACCAAATATACTTAATTGATTTTCCATTCTAACAAACTAACAAAGCTTTTATAAGTGATAAAAGATGAAAATTAAAAAAAGAATAAAAACATATTTAAAAGCCAAAAGGAGAACATCAGAGATTTAAGATCTGTCTCTGTGTGCTTAGCAAAGCCGATTTGTAGGAGCAGTTAGCCACAAGCTGGCCAATATGTCCTCAAAAATTAACAAAAGGCATAGAATAGGTAATTAGTTTCTGTGGATCAAGGATATCATTATTCTTCTTTACTACTGAAATATCGCAAGTACAATCTGAAAGAAAATGGAAATATTGTCATTTTCACAGAAAGACTGTAAACCACATTGTGAACATTATAAAAAGAATATTCTTAATAGAGTAGCCAAAGAGTTCAATTAGTCTATTAAAATGATATTTTTCTAATGAAATAATGCTAAAGCAGGGCAGATCTATAAACTGAAGACTGATTTTGTTTGTAAGAAATAGATCAAAGACATGTATCTTACACTTGAAGGTCAATAGATTCTGTTTCCATCAGATTAGGATAGATGAGTTTGAGAACCTCATGAAAACTCTTACTTCAATTTCTACTCAGTTTGTCCTTCTATTAACTGATGATATCAGTTACAAGAGGGCAAGGTGAGCAAAACAGACTGTAGGTAATCTGTACATAAAGAACATAATGTGTCTGCTAAAAATAAGCACTGGCCTTGTACTAAGGTCTAACAGGAAACAAGGTGCATGTCAGGGAACTGGTATGGGACACAGCATATCCAGCGCTGGCAAATCAAGTATAGGCAGTAGTAACCCAGGCCATGATGGGTTTGAAGAGCCAGAAAACGTAGTTGCTACAGGTCACAGTTGGCATCAGGGATAGTTGAAATCAGAAAGTCAAGGTCAGGTCCAGCCTATAAGCCCATCTATTGAGATACAGTGCTTTGGCGCAAAGGACTGGACATAAATTCAGTTGAAGCAGTCTTGCCCTAAATAGATAGCTCCTTAATAAAAGGAGATGTTCTAACCGTTTCTGGGAAAAGACTGGAATTAGCTTCAGACATACTTAGAAGATTCAATTTTCTGGTTGACAATGGGTTTCTATTGTTTGTTTGTTTGTTTGCTTGTTTTTAATAATTCTTCTTATTATTTGTGGCCAGGAGAGGGGTGGTGAAGCTGGTGCTTAAGACATTAAAAAGCCAGAGCCTCTTATCTGGAAGTATCTGGCAGTTCAGGACCTGAGCACGGTAATCTGAATCCTGTTCCCAGGGAAGTACCTATCTCCTTGGTTCGGATAGTAGCGTTTCGAGGAAAAGTCTCCAGCAAGTAAATCTCATAATTTCTTTGCAGTGCCTTTGGTTGAATTAATCAATCATTCAATTGAACCAATTGAATCAAATCATTCAATTTATTAAGAGAGATGATATTGTAAGTATTCAGGTTGGCTATATATGGCTTTAATGGATAGAGTGAGACAATGCATATTTTTCTATCAAATTTGATACTTTAGGTCCTAGTGTTTTCTGATAACTAGTTTCCAAGGTGATCTGCAAAGTCATTGTTGAAATACAAAATCTGAACTGCAATTTGAAGTAAAAAAATAAAAAAGGTCCAGTAGTAGAACTAAAGAAGTATCTGATTGGTCAATATATAGAAATAAAGGCATTTCAACTAGTACTGAATTGAGTCTAGCCCATAATAAATACATACAATGTGCACAGTTCACATGTAGAAGTACACTACAGGGTCACTGAATACAAATTAACTCAGAGGTAACAAAAACTTTCAAAGTGCAAGGAAAAGAAAACAAACTTCATAACCTGGAATTTTAAAGTGAGAATAGAATTCAGACCATTATTTCTGTAATGGAAATGATTGCATGTTGACATACTTCTGACAATATGGCCAGTGGTACAGAGGAGTATGCAGCGTAAGCATAGCAGGTATTAGAAACACATTTCCACCTTCAACATCTTGGGTTTCATTCATGCATTGGGCTAATAACTGTGTAATATCTATGTCAGTACGTACTTCCACCAATTGGGTAGATCAATAATTTAAGTATTTTCCAGCTCATTTTGTTTTCCACCCTACATGTGCTAAGATATGTTATAAACCAGCAGAAGCAGGGATTTATCACCCTATTTCCTATCTTTAACCTCTTCAAAAGCATGATTTGTGTCGTGGTCATCATTATATTTCCATTGCCTAACCTTGCCTGGTGCAAAGTAAGAACTTCAAAAACATTTTTCAACTTGAATTGAAGAATTCATTTAAAAAAATTATTGGGGGGGGGGCACCTGGGTGGCTCAGTAGATTAAAGCCTCTGCCTTCGGCTCAGGTCATGATCTCGGGGTCCTGGGATTGAGCCCTGCATCGGGCTCTCTGCTCAGCAGGAAGCCTCCTCCTCTCTCTCTGCCTGCCTCTCTGCCTACTTGTGATCTCTCTGTCAAATAAATAAATAAAGTTTTTAAAAAAAAATTGTTGGGAACACCTAGTATTTCTACATCTAGGGGTACTAATGAATCGTCTCTTTGCCTTCATGAAATTAATGATTTCATTAATTAAATGATGAACATGGTTTTATAAATAGAATGTGAATGAATATGTAAGTTTTCATAGAGAATATCTTAATTAAGAAAAACTAAAGTGGTTATAGAGAATGTGTTCACCATGTTTGGAAACTCATAATTTTTAGGAATAATAATCTCCACTTAAATATATTTCTCTTCACTGATAATCATGTAATGTCACATAATTAGCCTTTGATATTTTCCAAATTGAGGTCTGGCTGTGCATTTTGTTTCCAAGGTCAGGTAAACACTTATCAAACCTACTAGCATACTTAGAATGTCTGTGAGTATTCTTTCTATCCTTTTCTTGACCTAATATTGACTTTTTTTTTTAGTATGGACATAATATAATACAATCTGGGATGTTTCCTGTACCTTGAAGGCAAAGCCTATCTTTGAATTCTTGATATCTACAATAGTGACTTTTATAAGTTAGGTTCAAAAATCTATTAATTAATTAATTTATTTAAAGATTTTATTTATTAATTTGACAGAGAGAGAGAGAGATCACAAGTAGGCAGAGAGGCAGGCAGGGGGAGGGGCAGGCTCCCTGCTGAGCAGAGAGCCTAATGCCGGGCTCGATCCCAGGACCCCAAGATCATGACCTGAGCCGAAGGCAGAGGCTTAACCCACTGAGCCAGCCAGGCGTCCCAGGTTTCGATAATTTAAATGAAATTTGCTCATAATAAAGACCAGTAGCTAAATAATTTGATGCAAAAAAACTTTTTTTTCCCTCTAAGTATAATAAGTCTGTAGAGCCACATCAAAATCAGTAGGCCTCCGATTGATACATACATTTAATACATTTGTAAACATAGGGAAACTGAACCATCAACTTTGATATCCCAGCATAGTGCATCATTTCTCATTCTAGACTCCAGAATTAGTGTAATAATATTACTACCAATGAGTAGAAAATACATATATCTTAGGTTCTGAAAAAAATATATTATTTATCATATTTAAAGAGTTGTTCACATGACTATTTTGAAAACTGATAATTAAGGGAAAGGTCAACACTTTTCTGCTTTCCATTTTAAACTGTATTCCTGGGAAGGTCTGAAAAGGGCCCAAGACTCTAGCTGCTGAGCTACCAAGTAGTCACACCTTATCAGGCACCACCTAAAAATCTAAATGTACTACCCCCTTCTAGTCTGTGATTTATCCTAATAATATCATAAATATCCCAATCTTTTACGAAATAAAATTAGGTGTAATTTTCTATTGCCTCTAGCCAAAAAAACTTAACGGATACAAACCCTATATATAGATTTTGGTGTTTACAGTAAGTATATGCTAAAAAAAAAAAAAAAGAATTGCAGCTATTCCAGTGCTGTATATCAGTCTGCATTTCAATCTGTTTGCCAGAATTTTAAGCACTGAGAAGTCCAATAATCATTTGATGCAAATCCGTGACATGTATATCATTTATTATAATAATTTAACTGAAAATCTTGTTACTTAAATTGTTTTTGCTATTTTTCCAAGGACTATAATTTCTTTAATTACCCTCTCCCTTAAATTTTAGGGGTATTGTTCTGAATCTCAGATGATGGAACACATCATGAAATGGTGACACATTTCATTGTGATGAGTTAGGCATAGGGAATTTTTCTGACTTGCATATCATAAAGACTTCAAATATGTATTACAAGAACTAACAATACATTACAAAGTTATTTTTTGCAGCTTTGTTAAATACTGTTCTGAAATTATTGCTTAAGTTTTCATAGTTGTTCTTGAGAAGAGATTGAAAAACAGCAGACAATATTTTGATCCTCAAAGAGTGTAAATTAGATTAGTACTATATTATCAAATACATTTCAAATAAATTTTTAATTATATAGGTTTATAAATTATGTAATTTTTTAAAATCATACAAAGATTATATTCACCTAACTAAAGGAAAAGCAAATTCTAGTTTATAAATTTTATTTTACAAATTTAGTTTGGCTTGAGAGTGTGTCTTCACATTGAATTAAGTCAATATACAACATTAAATATATATTTGTGTGTTTATGTGTGTATAATATTTACTGTATATCATATATATACTTGTGTATGTATATACACCTATTTATATACACACACATATTAAGGATAAGATTTAATCAAAGCACTCCATGTTCTAAGAAACAATAGGGTGCAAGAGTTGATGTATTAATAAGTTAATTTTTTGTTCTGCTATTGGCCTATTAAATAAGTTATAAAATAATTTAGGAATTCAAATTGCCTATATTTATATTATTCATTATACTTATATTTAATAACCTGTTTTCGATGTTCATGATATTCATATTGTATTTTAATAGTCCATATACATATATACTCAGGTAATATACTTGACAAAGATAAACTGAAAATTGCAAATAATTCCTTTAAGGTTGTGGTCCAGTATAATGATTTTTGTCAAAGAAGTGTTGAATACACCTCTTTCCATGACCAAACTTGGTTTTCATTATACCTTCCACTATCCATATAAATAACAAGAATTAAACCCTTTAATTCATCTCAGGGAAGATTGCAAAGTTTGTAGTTTTCTATGGTGTTTTTTTGGAGGAATATATGTGGTATGGATCTCAATCTCAACTGACTAGTAACCAGTATTACCAATTTATACAGCAAAGCATAATTCACAAATCCAGAGTTAAATACTTTCATTAGATGATAAATGGAAGGTGTGTGTGTGTGTGTATATATATACATAAGTTACATACTTATGTATATATATATATACACATATATTATTTATATATATTAAAATATATATGACATTAAAAATAACAAAAACATTAAAAATTATTTTTAGTAAAATAAAATGAATAATCTTAATGATTATGTTTTGAATTAGGATAACTTTATGTATGGTGACTTTTGGCTGAAAGCAAATTATCATATTATCACAGCTAAAGTTGCACTTGACAAAGTTAAACAGGCAAGAATGTCTTTAATTGTACCTATTACAACAGAGAGAAACCAGGACTTAGACTAAACTCAAATCCATTAAAAAAGGGGACTGGAACATTTTTAAGTGCCATAGTAAGATACTACAAAGTACTGGAGGAAAGTACTGGTTAGGGAGGTTAATGGGATGTGTCCAGCATATTGAGTTAGTACTGAGTTTGCAAATGTTTTTTTTCTATAATTGCGTCACTTGTGCTTGCTAATTAATACTCACTACAGAGATGGAGGTATGGGGATACTATCTTCCTTGAAGGACACATTTCAAAGGGATGGCTTCCAGATCCTTAAGAAAGACATTCCTGGCTTATAAAACTGGCAAAAGACTTTTTAAAAGATTTACATTGCAAAAGAGTAGAGAAATAATTTAAAATTATACTTTTTAAAGTAAATGCTTTAAGAAAATAATGGTCAGGGGTCTAGAGTCAGGAAAATTCCAGTCTAAGTTTAGTCAAGCTGAGGGAAATTTTAAGGCCTTCTTGTTTAATATCTTAGGAAATCCAAGGATGAAGTTTGAATTCTATAAGCCTTTTATTCTACATGATAGACTCAGTTAGATTCAAAAGTTTAATGTGCAAACAGTTATTATCCAGGCATAGAGTCTTACTTAATGCAAAATTTTATTAGGCTTAACCATAAAGTACAGCATAATGAACATATTTTCTGATTCAATGAGTATGTTTATTGAGTATCAAGAATAAGATTAGCAATGCTAGTTCTCCTTTGCTCCAAATGGGTGCCCAATATAGCTAAAACATGAGGAGCATATACATGATTTAGACTGTGATGAAAAGAAAGATCTCATAAAATTAAAAAAATAATCTATTAATTTTGAACTTGTGTATTACAATGTGTGATATCATGATAGTGTATAAGAGATCTGGATATTGCATACATAACTAGGATTGAGTGCTTTTCTACTGGCATATAGGATTTTTGGAAATCTGATATTATATGTCACAATGTATATATGGCATAGAGTAACATAAATAGGTCATATTAGTGGATGTCAAGAATGGATCAATATACATTGTAATTCCAGGTACTCCTCCACCAAATCCTATGAAATCAGGCTTGTCCTTATTATTTAACAAATGAAGGAACTAAAGCTCTGAGTTCTACTTCCAAGGTCTTGCAGCTTATAAAAGTTAGCCGGCGGGGGGGTGGGTAGGGATAGGGTGGCTGGGTTGTGGACATTGGGGAGGGTATGTGCTGTTGAGTGCTGTGAAATGTGTAAGCCCAACGATTCACAGACATGTACCCTGGGGCAAATAATACATTATATGTTAATAAAAATAAAAAAAAAATAAAATCTTGGGGCACCTAAAAAATAAAGGTTAGGGTGAAAAATAGGGAGACCTGAGTGGCTCAGTCAGTTAGGCTTCTGCCTTAGGCTAAGGTCATGATCTCAGAGTCCTGGGATGGAACCCCAGGTGGGCAGCCTGCTTCTCCCTCTCCACTGCTTGTATTCTTTCATGCTCCCCCCAAATAAATAAATAAAACCTTAAAAAAAAAGTTAAGGTGAAAAGCAAAACTTATTTCAATCTGTATCTGCGCTTTTCTCACCAGGAGACTGTCCACAATGATCTGTTCTTTTATGAACAGTAAAGATTCACTCACTACATTATTTTAGATCAAAAATAAACTCTGTGAAGTGAAATGCTGACATTGTTGACAAGAAAATGTCCAGTGTTGTGGGTGCTTGGGTGGTTCTGTTGGCATTTGCCCTCTCGGCTCAGGTCTTGATCCCTGGGTCCTGGGATTGAGGCTCTGTTCAGTGTAGAGTCTGCTTCTCTCTCTGCTTTTCCCTCTCCCCTACCCCTCCACCCTCTTCGTGCTCTCTCTCTCTCTCTAACTCACTCACCAGTTTTAGATACTGTTTTTTTTTTCTAACTCTTCCACTTGAGAAACAGTGACTTAACGAGAACTGCTCGGGAAACTAAGGCCTGGCCCACAATTCTGTGCTCAGATTCCTAACTTACAAGTCCTTTGTTTCAGAGACACTGCACAGTAATCATTGGAATTACTTTCCATTTGTTTCCATCATGTTTTTCAAAAAGTCCTGTTACTGTACCAAACACACAGAGAAGAAATGGAATAAGCTTATTTGTCTAACTTAAACTCTGATATGCAGAAATCCATCTCAACAGTCCCTAGTGGTTGTGTACTTCATAGTTTCACCAAATGAGTATGAAACAGTGTTCTAGCTTCTAATGCACCAATCATAGCATGCTTCGCTATAAATACTGATTTACGAACACTATTAGATATTAGACTCTCTTAAATATGGTGCAGTGGCATAGAATTCAGGCTTTAGCTTTGCAAAAGATGATTCTGGGGTATACTAGTCATGTAAAATTCTGTACCATTAATCATTCAGCAGATAGTTTATTTTTACTTATTTGTTTGTTTGTTCGTTTGTTTATTTTTAAAGATTTTATTTATTTGACAGAGAGAAACATAGCAAGAGAGGGAACACAAGCAGAGGGAATGGTAGCGGGAGAAGCAGGCTTCCCGCTGAGCAGGGAGCCCGACTCGGGTCTCGATTCCAGGACCCTGGGATCATGACCTGAGCCGAAGGCAGACGCCCAACGACTGAGCCACCCAGGCGCCCCAGCAGATAGTTTATTTTTAATCAAATTAGGTATCAATCCCATCAATGTTATAAATAAAATTGTCAGTTATATTATTATAGTCTACAGCTTCTAAAATAAATTTCAGAAGCTACTAGATATACCTGTAACATGTGTCTTTAAAAAAGTTTTTTACATGGAGTATCATAAAATATAACTAGAGACCCATTACAAAAGAATTATCAATGACTATTTTAATAGGATTAAAAGTTGATATGTGTGGTCGTGAAGTCATTTGCCTATGTATGTAGTACATTAGTTACGGAAACATTCGTAGACCATATTATGGTCATTACATGGGAACTATGCTGATTATCCCTCAACAACGTTGAAATAAAACTGATGTAGGCTCAGAGATGAACTCAGAGTCTTAGACCAAAGAACACATCTGCTATCATTTTAAAGTGGCCGGTTGATTTCCAAGCCCATTGAAAATCTACTGTCCAAAGAGAGAAGGGAGAGAGTCAGGTTGTCATCACAGTCCCCTTTCTAAAGTAAACCAATTCTATTAATGGGAAGCGATTTTAAAATCCCAGAGAAAAGAGTGAGTTACCAGATATCATGAAAATCTTTACTATGAAGTAAACAAAAGAGTAATAAATAGCTGCATAGAGTTAAAAAAAAATACCCAGATGATTGTTTTACCAGGACGAAAATTTTCAGTACTTTGGAAATGAAATGTGAACATGACAAAAATTTCTTAATCAAATTTAGTATCAAATTGTCATGCCTGTTTAGCAATGATTACTTGAACATAAAAGATTTTTGTCTCTGTTTTAATTGATAGGATTGTTATACTTACTCAAATGTTTTTTGGTGATAAGAGCTGTGAATTATTTAATCTTTAAAACCAATAGCAACTACTGAGAAGTGGAGCCTTTCCATCTGCAACCACAATTTTCTAATCTAAATATTGACTTATAACCTTATAGGAGTAGTATCCTAATCTCTCATTATTGTTGTAAATAAGTAAAACCTAATCAATAATGGTAGTATCGTAGAAAATTAAAATGAGATCTGTCCTGATCTGTGCCCTCCTTGTTCTTCACATTTGACGAGCTCTGATCAATATGTTCTGGGACTAGCTATTCTGAGACAAATGGCTGCCATTTATAGTCTCTGGAAGTAATCTATTTGTTAAAATGACAACTTTTAAAGCTTTCAAACCAAAACCATATAGTGTCTAAAAGAAGCTGCTTCTAAACTTCAAATTCATGTGAGTTTGAAATAGTCAGTTTGAAATGATAAAAAAGCATGAAATAACTTTTGATACTTACAAAACATTTGCCTACAATTCATAATTAAAATTATTTTCATCTTTTAAATTTATCTCTTCCGGCATATATTTTCTATATTTAATTGGATTTTTTTACTAAGAATATTCCAAGTTACAAAATTTGAATTTAATTAGTTGACTCTCTTTGTGGAAAAATAACTTGATTTCCCCAAATAGAATGAAGAATTGTATTTCAAAAATTGTAGAGAAACAAAGAGAAAAAGAGTTGGATTATGCTATTTTTATATAGAGTATTGGACTGGAATTCAGTTCTTATCCTCTGAATTAATAAAATAGTTATTAAATTTCTTAGCTTAAAATGTTTTCCTTATAGTTTTATATAAAGACTTTGAGTTCTAATATTTTTCATAAATATCTCCTGGTGGATCAAAATGGGTTTCCTCCAAGTTTATTTACTATAGAAATTTAAAGTAAATATTCCTTTCTTATGATTACTATTTATAAACACTCTACACACTTCAAGCAGTTAAGACCCTTTCATTATAATCAAATTCAGCCAAACTATTACACAATAGATGTTGGGGTGGATGATAGAGATTCACAATAAAACACATCCAAAAGATAAAACACCCAAAGAATCATAGTCCAGTATCGGGGATAAAGTTTGAATATATTATTTCTTTTCCATTTGCTATAATAAATTAAAGAAAGAAAATACATAGTACAGTGTTGTATAGCAGAAAAAAGTGATTGACTTGCTCAGGAAGAGGACAGAGATACCACTACAAAAAACAAGGCTATCCACTGGATTTTGAAAAGGGCTCTCTAATGTGAGACAAACATTATCAGAAGAGGCAATAACATGCTTAGAAAAAGAGACACCAACTAACATAGGTATTCAGGGGAAGCATATCTAAAAATGGCGGAATTTCAGATGGTCTTATACAAAGTAGGGGATGATTGACAGGCAGGTAATAGGGGAAAGTATATTTGCAACCACAAGAGAATCACTGAAGATTTTAAGCTTGAAATAGACATGGTAGAATTCATATTTTAATAAAAGCATGTATATAAAGTTGTAGAGAACAGATTATTGGAGGGAAGATAAAGTTGATGGGATAGAGATGGTGAGTGCTCACCAAACCTGGTTCATCTTTCTTTCTCAGGCACATGGGAGGAATCCTAAGCTGCCCTGAGTCTAGCTCTGGCTATTAGGGTCTGAATGAGGTTAAGACTATATGTGATTTCCTCATGCTCTTCTCTAGTGAAGAACACTCTAAAGCCATAAGTCTCTCATGTGGAAGGAGTAAGTGCAAAAGCCTTAAAATGGATTTTAAGGATATAGATATAAGATCCTACATGAAGGCCAATTATGATTGCACTGTAGGGAAGAAAGGGGAGAGATGTAGGAAGTAAGGTCAAAGTATAAGCCAAGTGCCTTATCATAAACGTCCTAGAAACCTTGGCAAGAACTTAGTATGATAAGTGAAGTAAGAATGACAGTTCTGCTAGAAATGACAAGAACTTGAATGTGTTAAAGCATCTAAATATTTGTCAGGTTTCTCCTTTATTTTGTTACTTCTCCCAAGAATGTTTATTTTCCATATTTGAAAGGTTTTGCTACCTCCATGTCACCATGGAATCAATCCTCAAAATTATACGTATCTTCAGGATGCAGAATTCTATAATTATTTCTCTGAAGTTATCCAAAGCTTTATAGATGCAAAATGCCATAAACTTTTCTTTGTTTGTCCTCAGCCTTTCCACATTATTTGAAAATGAAGATCTGTTTCTATCTGGTATTCTTTTTTCTTTTTTTTTTCTAAGCCATTGTGATAATTACCATTTATGAATTTTCTATGTCTGTGGTCATAATTTTATATTTTTCTTCTTCTTTTTTAAAAGATTTTATTGATTTATTTGACAGAATGAGAGAGAGAGATCACAAGTAAGCAGAGAGGCAGGTAGAGAGAGAGGGGGAAGAGGCTCCCTACTGAGCAGAGAACCCGATGCAGGGCTCGATTCCAGGACCCTGAGATCATGACCTGAGCTGAAGGCAGAGGCTTTGACCCACTGAGCCATCCAAGCACCCCATAATCTGATATTTTTCTGCTTGCTCATTTTATCTCCAGTATTTTTTTCATTTTTTCTTTTTATTTTTCTCATATTTTCTGGAACTTTCGTAATATGAACATAAAATGGCCAACATCAAACAGGTAAAAATTTCAGGTTTATAAACGTATTTCTTTCTTGAGCTCCAAGAAATATTTCCAAATGAGTGGTAAGTAGTCCCCCTTCATCAAAATATAATATGTTTGAAATTAAACCATTTTTTCTTCCATTCTCCAATGTGCTCCCAAACCCCTAAACTTCTTACTTCTCCGTGCCATGTTTTAAAATAATCTACTATTAAGTCTTGTTGAAAGCTCTTTAAAGCTTATCAATGGGATACTTTGTTGCATAAAAAGAAAAACAACATTTATGCTTAGCTAATTGTCGATATCAAGTTTTTGTATACTCATAAAACATAATTACAGCTATCTTACCTCAAAAATGTATTGGCAATATACTATTTTCCTCTTGATGTGGCAACTAAGTACTATAAACTGAGTGGCTTAAAACAATACAAGTTTATTATCTTATTTTTCTGGAGGTCAGAAGGCTGAAATGTGTCTTAGTGAGCTAAGTGTTTGCAAGGCTATATTGCTTTTTGGTGACCTTAGTGAAGAAATATTTTCCTTGCCTTTCCAGCTTTTAGATCTCACCTGTATTCCTTACTTCAGGGTCCCATTCTTCTACCTTCGAAGCCATCAACTTCAAGTCAAGTATTTCTACACTGCCATTTCTCTTTCTGTGTCCCCTTCTTTCTTTAAACACCAGGATCCTGGGGCCACCTGGATAATTCAAGATTATCTTTGCATCTCAAAGTCCTTTTATTAGAAACTGTAATTCCACCTACGACTTTAATTCCCCTTTGTCATGCAACCTAATATAGTCACAAAGTCCAGGTATTAGAATGTGGGCAGCTGGGAATCATTATTTTGCTTTATCAGTACACATTTGGAAATGAAACTCTTCTTAAACTTCACTATAATTATATAGCACAGAAAATAACTCAAGTTTTCACAAGGAAAAGGTTATACCCACTAGCTTACATTTAATTTAAAACTAAGAGGGGCGTCTGGGTGGCTCAGTGGGTTAAAGCCTCTGCCTTTGGTTCAGGTCATGATCTCAGGGTCCTGGGATGGAGCCCCACATGGGGCTCTCTGCTCAGCGGGGAGCCTGCTTCCCCCCTCTTGCTCTGCCTGACTCTCTGCCTACTTGTGATCATAATCTCTCTCTCTCAAATAAATAAATAAAATCTTAAAAAAAAATAAAAAATAATCTAGGAGAAACTAGGCAATATTCTTTATTATTATTATATGTTCAGTTAGCCAACATATAGTACATCATTAGTTTTTCATGTAGTGTCTAATGATTCATTAGTTGCACATTAGTTCAGGTTCTCTATCTGGAATTCAAATCTATAGAACTTTAAACTTGCTCAGAATCTTTAAATATTATTTGTACTTCAAAATTATTATTATTATTATTTTTTACTATTTTAAGTGTTTGCTTTTTTTCCTACTTTAGTAACCTACTCAGGAATGGAATCTAAAAATTACTTTTCCAATTACATGTCTAGATACCAATATTTCATAGCTCAATATCTAAACACGGGTGATGGAACTATTTCTAGAAACTATGAAAAACTTTTTTTAAAAAACAATTTTCTGAAAAATAATTTAAAATATTCAATGGAAATATAACTCAGGAAATGAAGAGGAAAATAAAGCTGAAAGAAAATTTGTTATAATGATTTGGCATCAAATGGATTTCTGTCAAATAGAGTAATTCTACTTAAAAATAATAGTGCCCTGTAAAAAACTAAGAAAATACATTTAAAACACTGAAAGTGAAATTTATTGATAATGCATGCATACATTCTTAAATGCTTATGTTTTTTATTTCTTAGGTGTACTGAGGAACACTTTATGTACAGTAAAATTTGTCCTTTTTGGTGTACAAGTCTATAGATTTTTAATACAAATAAATACGCAGTTGTATAACCAAAATCAAGACACTTAGTATTCTCATTTCTCCAAAATGATCCTTGCTCTCCTTTGTAGCCAACTCCCTAACTGTACCACAAACCCCTGAAAATTACTGATCTGTTGATTGAATATGTAATTTTACCTTTTTCAGAATGTCATATAAGTGGAGACATATAGAATATAGCATTCTTAGGGGTGCCTGAGTGGCTCAGTCAGCTAAGCGTCTGCCCTCGGCTCAGGTTGTGATCCCAGAGTACTGGGATCAAGCCCCACGATGGACTACCTGCTCAACGAGGAAACTGCTTCTACCTCTCCCTCTGTCTGCCACTCTCGCTTCTTGTGCTCTCTCTCTCTCTCTCTCTGTCAAATAAATTTTAAAAATCTTAAAAAAAAAAAAGGAATATAGCATTCTTAGTCTGACTTCTTTAACTTAGCATATTGCCTTGGAGAATCTTCCATACTGTTGCATTTATCAGTAGTTCATTAGTTTGTTTTTCTTGTTTTTTTTTTTTAGATTATTTGTTTATTTGTTTAGAGAGAAAGAGCATGAGCAGTGGGAGCAGCAGAGCTAAAGGGAGAGAGAGAATCTCAAGCAGACTCTGCACTGAACACAGACCCTGATCTGGGGCTCAATCTCATGACTCTGAGATCAGGACCTGAGCCAAAATTAAGAGTTGGACACTTATCCGACTGAGCCTTCCAGGCACCGCTCCCCCTCTTTTATGAGATTTTTAAAAATTTATTTATTTATTGTAGTTCATTAGTTTTTTATTGGTGAGTAATATTCCATTGTATGAATGCACCACAATTTGCTTCACCAATTGAAGGACATTTGAGTTGTATTCATGTTCAGGTCATTATGAATTAAGCTGCCATAAATGTTGTACAGGGATTTTTTTTTTTTTTTTGTACAGGGATTTTTTTATAAACATACATCTTCACTTAGTTTGGATAACTAAGATTATATTAGATTTGCTAATATCTAAATAATATTTAATATCTAAATAATATTTAAAGATAACTAAGACATAAGGCAAGTGCATTTTAATTTTAATATGAAACTTTTGATGTGTTTTCCAAAGTGGCAGTAGCATTTTGCATTCCCAGATCAATATAAGGTAGAGTTTCTCCTCATCTTTGTTGCTATGCTACCTTTGGTGCAGTATATCTTCTGTGGTCGCTAGGGACTAGGCGCCAGAGGGGGATTTTCTCAGTTTCAGAGCTCCACTCGGCATTTTGCCACGTTGGATGGCCTTGCTCTGCCCTTCAGCAATAGAATGATGTTGCTTGCCCTACATGTTTAATTCCTAGTGAAGGGAAGAGTGTTTCTTGATTATCCTACTCAGAGCTCAGTGTTAGGGATGCCCTTTGTTTTATGTGCTCTCCATCAGTTTTCTTAGATCCTCGCCTTTCCTCCCTGTGACAGCCAAACTCTGCCTGTGGCTTTGTGCCTGTACTTCCAGTTGGACAGCCATTTCCTGCCTTTTCTCTAGCTTCAGAAATTTATGCTTAGCAAATGTCTAAAATCTTGATCCTAAAATGATTGCCTGCCCATCTTCCAGGGCAGAGATTTTTTTCTTCTATGTTTATGTCAATGGCATTCTTTCTCATTGCCAGAAGTAGCAAGTTTTAAATCCTCTCCTGCAGCTGAAATTTTTGCTTTCAAAGAAAGATAAGTCCAAGGAACTGCTTTATGCCTGACCCCCACAGCTAATAATCATATTTTTTTCACTTAGTCACCAATCCTATACCCAATCTTTCTAATGCATTCCCGGTAGAGGGCCATTGAGAGAGAACTTATAAATGAGTGCAAATTCTCTTTGTGTCTAGCGTGCCAATTCTTTTCAGACTGACATAATCATCCTTTAGGATTTTTTGGCAGTCTACACAAATTTTAGTTTTTCCTTATATTGGATGGCAGCTAGATAGTCTTCCTTCCAACCTATACTTCAAGGAAGACAGTTTGTGTGTCTTATTCTTAGAGGTGCTGTCCCTCTTTGAAATTCAGTTCCCTCAGTTGTCTAATGCTAGCTCTATTGGTCCGCTCAAGATAAGTTATGATTCTGTATTTTACACCCAAATTTCTTAGTGGGAAAATTATTTTGAATTTTCTTTACCCCAAAGTAAAGCAAAACATTTATTAAAGGCTTCAAACACCTGCGAACTAAGGAATTGTATTTTTTGGGGGGTGGAAAGCTATATTTATTCAGGTGGACATCTTTATAAGAAATGACATTCAATCCTTTTCTCACCTTTTAATATTGAGATTTTAAACATATAAGAATGTTGCGCAGTACCAATAAACAATCAAGTGTTTCCAATAATTATTAACACGTAATCAATCTTGTATATCTATATCCCTCACCATGTTGCTCATACAGACATTGGATACTGTCAGCTGTAGATTCCATAAAAGTGCAATTTATTTTTATTCTATTATCTCTTACTTGATATTTTGACCTTCTTGTGCTGTTATACACTCCCCAGGACTGGTTCTTCCTCCAGGATAAAGTGGTTAAAGGAAAGAATGATAAACAAGGATTCCCTTCATTCTCTTTGGGCAACATACTTTCCATTTTCCCCATTTCCTATTCAGGGAAAAGGAGCCTACACTGCTGCCTCAGATGATACAGGAATGCAGTTAAAGACTGGGGCATTATCTAAGGGACAGACCCTGGAGAGAAGGAAAAAAGAAAAAAGAAAACAAAACAAAGTAAAGCGTTATCTGCATTTTCTCCACCCTGTAACCTTTCTCTCCCCCAACAGGATTCTCTGACATGTTTAATTTCTGCTAAGTATTATTATTTCAACGTATCTTTATTATCATTTCATCCTTCTAAATTTACTTTGTTCTCCAGATTTGATTATTATAACTACTACCTTTATAAGCCTCTGAATCTCTTGCTTCCTTACAGTCAGTTAACAAACCACAGCAGTGGTAATATCTTCATGTCTACCTACATATTTTGACTTCTACACTGTTAGCGTAGATAAATTTTCAGGGTGCTTGAAAGAAAATCTTGTCACTTCATTTATTTAATAAAATATACTTTCTTCCTTACTTAATGGTATTGCTCCACAATGTCTCTCTCTCTCTCTTTTACATTATCTATTTTTCATATTCTGGTGCTCATTCCCTTCAGTCAAAAGCTTTCCTTTATTCTTTCATTTTTTTTTAATCAAAGAAAAGGGAAAGAAAGAAGCCAGCTACTGCTTTCTATTTTTAGTAGTACAAACTCCTCAGAAGTGTTGTTTATATCCACTGCCTCAAGTGACCCTCCCTCCATTCATTCTTTAACCTACTTCTATTAAGATTTTGTCAATATTATTCAACAGCAATTCCTCTCGTTCAAGTCAACAGTTATATCCACATTGGTAAGTTTAGTGATTAGTTCTCAGTCCTCATCTTCTCTGATTTATCGATAGCTTTGAAACAATTTTTTCCCCTCCTTAATATATTTTCTCTTATTGGAGTTTCCAATCAGAGTCAGCTTCATTGGAAAGAGACCCGTATAGTCACACAGACCCCTGGGCTTAGAAGGGTTCTGCACTTGGTTTAAGGTTCTGCTGTCTCGGTCTTGAAATTTTAAACAACTTTTTAGCAAAGATTCCACATTTTTATTTTGAGCTGGATCACAATTTATGTCACCAGTCCTGCTTCCTGTCCACTGCACTCTGGTTTTCTCTTACCGTTCTGATTCCGTATCTTTTGTTTCATATTCTTCCTCCTCTTTCTTTCTTGGACCTGTGTCTCTATCCACAGTCATTTCCTTGATTATCTCATTTATTTCTAGGAATAGCACCGATTTTCTGATAATTTCAAAATCTATATTTCTAAGTTAGACAGATTACCCTCCCAAACTCCAGATGTGTATAACTTTCTATTCAACCTTTCAAAGTCAGCGTATCTGAAATTGAACTCATGACCTTTCAGATCCACCCTGCTCTATCCAAAGTGTTTCTCATCTTAGTTGACAAAGACCCTACCTCTCAGTTTTTCATTTACTTATATTCTTTTACTTCCCATATCTAATGTCATGGAATCATGTTGCTTTACCTTCAAAGTGTATCTAGAATGCCACCATTTGGTCATTCCATGCAATGCTGTCACCCTTGTCAGAGGTACCATAATCTTTCACTTGATTACTGCAATAGTTTTCAAAAAGATTCAATTCTTTCTCTTTTTGCTTCCCTACAGTCTGTTCTCAACAAAATAGTTAACTTCTTTATGATAAAAATCAGTTCAAATCATTCTGTGTTCAGAACTCTCCAATAATTCTCTATTTCAAATGGAGTAAAGCTATAGCACATATTATGACTTAAAAGGCCTTACATGATTGTAATTGTTTCCAATTACATGTCTAACACATTGGTCTTCTTGTTCTTTTTGAGACGTACCACTCAAGTTCAAATTTTTGCATCTTTGTTCTGGTCATCTCACTTTCCAGAAACACTTTTTTTTTAAAAAAATATTTTATTTTTTATTTGACAGATAGGAGAGAGATCATAAGTAGGCAGAGAGGCAGGCACAGAGAGAGAAGGGGAAGCAGGCTCCCTGCTGAGTAAAGAGCCCGATGCGGGGCTCGATCCCAGGACCCTGAGATCATGACCTGAGCCGAAGGCAGAGGCTTTAACCCACTGAGCCACCCAGGTGCCCCCAGAAACACTTTATATATCTATCTATATATATATAGATATATCTATATACATCTAAAAAGATATATACTTGGCCAACTCTTTTGTCACTTTTAAGAAATTGTTCACACTTCAACTTTTCAATGAAGGTTGCCCTGACCTCCCTACTTAGACTTTATCCTGGCTATCTTGTATTCCATTTTTCTCTTACCTTGCTTTATTTTCTATTGTGCATCTCTCTCTGTCTCTCTGTATCTTTCCTTTCCATTCTCTCTCTCTGTTTTTCTGAAACATTTGAAAGTAAGTTGCCAATATCACCTGTAGATATCAGCATGAATTTCTTAAAAGTAAGAACGTTCTCCTACATAATCAGGATGCTGTTATCATGCTATAGAAACTTAATATTAACATTCTAATCTCATCTGATAACCAGTATATTTTTAAAAGTCCCTTAATTTTTGTTTTTTTGATTTCATATGTTTTCCAGTGCAGAGGGTTAAAGAGTCTCTTCCCAAAATTCACATGTAAGGACAAAGAATGTGTCCTTCTTTCGAGATAAGGTAATGTAATTAAAATGACTTCATACTTATTTTAAGTAATTATGTAGGCCCCAAATCAAGCAATCTGGTTCCTTATAAGAAGATTAAAGAACTCATAGAGATATATACAAGGAAGAAGATCATGTGACATGGGGGCAGAGATTGAAATGATGATCTACAAGCCAAGAAATGCCAAAGATTGATGGAAATTTCCCAAAGCTTAAGGAAAGAAGGAAAGATTTTTTTTTCCCTAGAACTTCACAGGGGGATGAAACTGCTCACACCTTGATTTCAGACTTCACCAGAGAACTGTGAGAGAATAAATTTCTGTTTTTCAAAACCATCTGTTTCTGGCACTTTGTTATGGCAACCCTAGGCAACTAATACATCCATTAAAAAGTAGATATTTTCAACATAAAGAGGGAATTTTTTTGATTGTAATACATAAAGGATTATTTTAAAGTTTTGGCTTCTTTTATATGCTTTCATCATACAAATAAGAATCAGAGTAAATTACCTTGGGGACAGAAGGACAAAATTTATGTAGGTTAATTGCCATCATTTTTTAATTTAGAAACAAATATACCTTTCTAAAAGTATATTTATAGGGATATGATCTTGCAAATGAAAATACATGAAAACAGATGTGTGTAGTATTATAAGAAACATAATAATAGTACTCTTGAATATTGTCCATGAATAATAATTGGAGACAACATAATCCAATCTTTTCTTTTTTTTTCCAATTATTTTTTTTTTACTTTTTCAGTCTTCCAAGATTCACTGTTCATGTACTACACCTAGTGCTCCATGCAATACGGCCATCTTCAATACCCACCACCAAGCTCACCCAACCCCCCACCCCTCCCCCCTCCAAAACCGTCAGTTTGTTGCTCAGAGTTCACAGTCTCTCTTGGTTCATCTCCCTCTCCGATTTCCCCCAGCTCATGCTTCCTTTTCTTCTCACAACGTCTTCCATGTTTTTCCTTATGCTCCAGACCTAAGTGAAACCATATGATAATTGACTATCTCTTCTTTTTTTTTTCCCCCCAAATATGTTTATTTTATTTTTTCAGTGTTACAATCTTTTCATTTCATGGATGGAAAATATCAAAGTTTAGAAAAGTATAATTGTCTTCTCCAAGAGTATTAGGAAACAGAAGACTTGATATTTAGTACATGTTGCTTTCATACCAGTCTTAGATTTTGAAATAAAAACTTAAGCTTTGCCTCTCCTGCATCCACCTTCCCTTGAAACATATTTATTGAAATTAACCTGTATGAGATCAGTGGTATGAGAGTGAGGAAATGGCCAAACAAGGCATCAATTTTCTTGTGGTAAAGGATCAAGTGAAGGAGGAGCCAAGTGAGGCAGCAACTGGAGCTAAGTTAGGGCAAAATAGGGAGGTGACAGAGAAAATCAACAGTTGGCATGGAGTTATGATCAGTTAAGAAAGTGACAAGTAAGGTAGCAATCAGTGGTAGGTCAGGGCCAAAGTGCCAATGGTGTGACTACAGAAGAGAAGTCAGAGGGATACACTGGTGTTGGCTTTCAAATTGGAGGAAGGAAGCCACCAACTAAGGGATATAGAGCATCTCTAGAGGTTGGAAAAGGTAACACAAAACAAACAAACAAACAAACAAAAACAAAACAAAGGAATGACAACAACAAACTCACAGTTCTCTTCTAGATTCTCCAAAAAGGAACATAGCCCTGTTGATGTGATACCTTGATTTTAATCTATGAGACTTATGTTAGACTTTTAACTTCTACAACAGTAAGATAATAAATTTGTGTTGCTTTAAGCCACTAAGTTTGAGATAATTTGTTAAGAAACAATAGAAAACTAATAGATAAACCAAGTTCTTGACTAACAGAAAAGTTCCAAGTATGGAAAGGAAAGAATCTAGAATAATTTTTGGGTTAGATCAGAACTGGACATAGTGAAGTGAAATCTCATGCATTTCAAGATATGGATATAAATATAGCTATGGATTGATAGAGATATGATGTATGTATATATGAACACACAGATATGTATACATATATACATGTATATGCCATGTATATGGATGTTTGTACTTCTTATCTGAGATCATTGATGGGGTCTGGCAGTAGCAATACTCTATTAGCAAGGAGCACACATGGTACTCAGATCTTGGTTTCTAAATGCCACTTTTTACTTAAAGGAGCCAGAGCTTCTAAGAAAAATGTCTGGTTTCAGGAATGAGTAAAGAAATTATTTGATAAACCTGAAAAATCTTGTGCCAGAAAGTAAGAGAATGTCAAAAGAGGGATGAGATTTTGTCAAAAGACATAAAATCTAGTTTAAAGAGACGTCCAGTAGCCAAATCCAGGACAATTTGGGCATCAAAATAAAGAGTAACAGATTATAATATAATGAATAATAGATGAGTTCATAATGATATAAAAAAGAAAATGGAAAGAAGAGCAAACTCTAACTTATAGCCCTAGGACAACTAATAAAAGTAGAAAAGATGATTAAATTAGAAAATATCACAGTATTAATTGTCTAGATAAGATTTTTATCAATGGATGCTAAAAATGTAATAGTTTAATGAGGGAAAATTGTATTTTCATGGTATAAAAGAACCTCCCTACAATATTTTTAGTAATTGCAGCATAAATCTTGAAGCTTTACAATAGATAAAAGCAGCACCTCTACCGGCTGACCATAGTTAACATTTTCCAGCAATGATATAAATCAACATCATGTGTCATATTTATGCTAAATATATGTAACCTAAATAATCATGAAGCATTAGATAATCCCAAATTGAGAAACAGTCTATAAAATAATAGGCTTATAATTTTAAAGAAAAAATAGGATTTTAAGTTTGTTTTAAGTAATCTCTACACCCCATGTGAGATTCAAACTCATGACCCTGAGGTCAAGAGTTGCATGTACTTCTAATTGAGTCAGCCACGGGCCCCATTTTTTTTTAAGTTTCTTTCTTTTCTTCTTTCTTTCTTTCTTTCTTTCTTTCTTTCTTTCTTTCTTTCTTTCTTTCTTTCTTTTTCTTTCTTCTTTCTCCTTCCTTCCTCCCTTCCCTCCCTCCTTCCTTCCTTCCTTCCTTCCTTCCTTCCTTCCTTCCTTCCTTCCTTCCTTCCTTCCTTCCTTCTTTCCTTCTCTTTCTTTCTTTCTTTTTCTTTCTTCTTTTCTCTTTTTTTCTTTTTTCTTTTCTTTTATTCTTTTTTTTCTTTTCTTCTTTCATAATCTTTTTGCCCAATCTGGGGCTTGACCTCACAATCCCCAGATGAAGAACCAAATACTCTACTGACAGAGCCAGGCAGGTACCCCTAAAAAGTTAGGATTCTAAAAGATGAGACTGGATTTTAGGATTTTTAAGAGTGACGAATAGTTTTAGATTGATTGATTTAAGAGACATGGCAAACAAATGATAAATCTGACCAAGGATTGGATTAATTTGCTGTAAAGATGATATTATTTACCAATATCAATTTTCTTATTTTACAAGGTTATACTATAGAAGAGATTACTATTCTTTTAGGAAATAGACATTTAATTATTTAGCTATAGTGGGATATCATATTTGCATACACACAAATATATAAGAGCAAAGAATAAGGCAGTATTGATATAATATTAACAATTAGAGAATTTAAAGAATAAAATATTTTTGAGCTTCTTTTTATTATATTTGTAACTTTTTAGTCATTGTGAATATTTTTCAAAATAAAAAGTGAAAGAAAATGACTCAAATAGCTACCATGAATAACTTTACTCACAGAATTATACTGTTGCTAGAATGACTTCTAATAACAAGGATGCCCTTTTTATGAGATATATTTGTTTTCTTCAAATGTATACCATATTAGTAAACATGATTTTATTCCCCTGTGTTCAGGCTATAATTTTATGTACCCATAATAGACATCTCATGATATTTCTCTAATAACATCACATCTTTGGAAATTATGAGCTTTTAAGGTTTACTTAAAATTTGTATTGCATCTACATCTATTTCTGTTAAGCTACCACCTCTTTTCCTAGACCAACTCCTATGATGTTATGTAGATCAAATATATTCCCAGATAAAAATCAGAACTTGCCATTAAAAAATTGATTCATATAGATAAAAAAATATCGTCTTGGAAAAATACTAGGATAAGAGAATAATAACACCAAATTGGGTATCACTCGTAATGGTTACACCTAAAGACTAGAACATATATTCTCTCTTTGATTTCATTACTACCCTTTTAATAATAGATTTGATTGACAACCATTTGCATTGTATAAGTAAATTGATGGTCAAGAAAAGTTTCAAAAAATTTCCTCTTTTAATGATGCAGGAGATTCTATTCATACCTATTCAAAAATATAACACATTATATTTTTGCAAAAGATTTTCATGTCTGCTTCTGAGTGCCAAAGGTTGACAATGGTAATGGGTGATAGACAGATGATAATTTTTTAGTCACTAATGATGGTCATCATCTATCATTAGATGATAGATAGAAAAGAGATAAGTTAAATCCTTGGCTATTCAATACTACACTTAAAATTTGAGAACATTATTTTGCAGATAACATAAACATAATAACATAATAACCAAAAAGATACATTGTTTTATCTTTACGATTTTTCCATAAAAGCTTTTAATTATGGCAAATATTGATACAATATATGATTTATGAGTGTTGCTAACCATAAATTTTATTCAGAAAGCTAATTTTGAAAACATAAACAATTAAGTCTTTTGAAATGACCACTATTTATTCAATTATATCTTGAATAAGTTTACATGGTTTCTTTTTTTCTTTTAGTATTTTTCTGTCAATTGATTTTTTAAACCCTTTATTGAAGCTTTCGTCAGAAAATACACAGAGGTTAAGTGTATAGCTGACTGGATTATTCCAAAGTGAGCACATACACCCTTGTAATGACACCAAAGTCAAGAAATAAAACATGTCCAGCATCCCCAGAAATTCTCTTTGTGCACTACCAAGTAGCCTCCTGTCTCCTCACAGTTACCACTCTTTTGACTTGTTATATCACACGTTCATTTTATCTGTTCTTGAACTTTATTAATTGAAATTATACAAGTACATACTGTATAATTTCAATTGTGTATGGCTTCTCTCAACATCGTGTTATAAAATTAAGTTTATATATTTCATAAGGTATATCTGGACATATTTTAAATAGGAATTTAAAAATAGAAGGAATTTTGAAAAACCAACCTGATACTTAAATAATACCTAATGAAATAAACCAAAATTAATATTTTTATTTTTGAATAGAAGTTAACTTAGGTAATGAGAAAAATCATAGGCTTTATGACATTTATAGTTATAATGTTGAATATGTGTTTTTCACCTCTTGATAGTATTAGGAAATTCTGGCCACCTTCACAGCAAACCTTGTGCACGTTAATTTAATGCAAAAATTCTCCATAACTGAGTATTTTTAGAAAACCACAGTTTTATGAAAAAAAATACAAGATAGGTTTATGCTACCTGAAATGAATTAAATATTTTTTATCTTTTTTCTTAAAAAGACAAAAGGCGAGCATTGGACTCTGATGCACATTTTTCATTAAAGAAATATAGCATGGCTGGTTGGCTGGTCTCCAAACCATCAGTCTTTCATTTGTTTCCTATTCACTAAAGGTGTGTTTAAAGGAAAACTAGAGTACCACTGAGAAAACCGAGTATAAACTCCTAGGAAAAAAATTAGGAACACATTATTCCATCACGTGTGGAAACCCATCAAAGAATTGAATCATAACCTTTAATTTATCTTTTGGAATTGTTTCTATAAATAATATATAATTGTTTAATATTTAAAAGAAAATCCTGAAAAATAGCACCTGAAAAGCTTAGATTTAGTGTACGCTGTGAAATCATACTCTTTATGTAGCTCATGTACACACACACGTACTATTTTTAAGTAAATGAATAATACACAAGAGATCACTTAAGTTAACAGTAGAATTTATATCCTAACAGAAAAAAGTAAAAGAGCAGATGGACTACCAAAATGACTACCAAAACCATAAAACCTAAAAAGGAAGTTTCTTTGTAGATTTTTTTCTTGTTTTGTTTTTATTGTCACAGTTTAGATTTCTTGCAAATGTTTCCAAAGATATTCGTGAATCAGAACAATTACCAACTCCTAGAATTTATATATACATTCATATATATGTATTATCTGAAGACAAGAAAATATGGAAAGAATGATATTTCTTTTCTGTATCTAGTGTAGATTTTGCATACACACACACACACACACACAGAGCTACTGGTTTGGAAAAATTAATGTTACAATATTTCCTATATGATATTTCCATTTATGTATAAACACAATTATAAAATGAAATTAATAATGGAGTCTTGGGGCGATAATGACTTTGTCAAAGTGTTATACCATTATAACATGGTATAAGTGTTATACCATTCCTTAATTAATCCTACTTGATGCTTCTTTCCTGCTTTAACTGTTCCAAAAATTTGCGATATAGAAATTCTTAAAAATTGTCCACTCTCATCTTCCACTCTTTTCTGCTCTTCTGTATCAAAAGGAAAACACCTCTCTTTTTCTGAGACACAATTTATAGTCTCAATTCCCTTCCATTCTTCAACCTCTGAAATGATCCTTCAAGTACATGTTCTTTACTTATGTTTTTATGTCTTCCAATTTTATTCACTAATTTTCTTATATTGGTACCTTCTTCATTACTATATTGTATCTGTTGAGGTTGTTGATGAAACCAGTGTTGTACCAATTAACACCCCTATAATTTCAAGTTCTACAGCTTTGAAACTGGGTTCCTAGTGCCATATATATCCATCCTCTTACTTGCTTTGTATATTTTTAGTTATTTCTTTTATTACCCTCAAATAATAAAGCTACACCTTTATTTTATTTACTCTAGGTAGATGGCATTATTACATAATGTAGAGGAAAATCATGAGACATCAGTCTTAATTTTCTTACCTACGTACACATCCCTCCTATTAAACCCTTTACATAGCAATTATACTTATTCCTTTTCCTAAGTAAAATGAATGATCTCACTCCTTTACATGTCAATCTCTGAACATACTCTTTTTTATTCTCTTTTAAAATCATGCAAAGCAACACAATGACTAAAACAATTACAAAGGCATACAAAGCACACTCACACATGATCCTTTACCTTGCTTTTCTTCCCATTTCAGCCAAATTTCTTGAAGAGACAATTACTTTCCTGATCTCTATCTCCCCACTCCCCATTCAATATACAATTCCCTTAACTATTATAGAGTTTATTACGATTTCAAGTAATTCACTGACCCCATGTAAAAGAATTACACATCCCCATTTTGTAAGTTATTACTGTGCTCATTTGTGATCAATAAAATTCCTCCAACTCATTGACTTACCAGATTTAGAAACATGACTTGCTTTGGTTAATGGAAACGAGCAAAAATTATCAATTGTCTGTCCCAGTAGAAAATTTAAGCACCACTGCAGCACTGCCTGGTTACATCCTTTGCTTATCTCTCTGTTGCAAGGACTGTAGGTCAAGATAGAAGCTAACTTTTCATCAGAAAGACACATGAAGGGGCACCTGGGTGACTCAGTGGGTTAAAGCCTCTGCCTTGGGCTCAGGTCATGATCTCAGGGTCCTGGGATCGAGCCCTGCATCAGGCTCTTTGCTCCACAGGGAGCCTGCTTCCCCCTCTCTCTCTGCCTGCCTCTCTGCCTACTTGTGATCTCTCTCTCTGTCAAATAAATAAATAAATAAAATCTTTAAAAAAAAAAAAAGAAAGACACATGAAGCTGAGCCATAGCTGACATTAGCTAACATGTAACAAAAAGAAGGAATAGAGTTTTGTTCTTGTGAGCAAGCTGAGTTTGTATTGCTGTTGTCATTTTGCCATAGCATAGTAAAATTTTAATAATATACAAAATATACCAGAAGGCACAGTTTTGGAATTTAGAAAAATTGTGAGATGTGTTATGCAATGGAGAAACATTTGATAGCACTATCAAAAGCAGTATTGTGGAAGAAAGTTATACATCAAATGAACTTGTGGATTTAGTGTACTTGGCTGAGATGGGCTGAATTTAATAAGGTACTACAAGTAAGAGATGAACTGAAAAATAATTGTCATTGGCAAACACAAATGAAGAGGAAACAAAAGGATTTCTAGGGCTTTCAAGATTTAAGGATAAAATTGTTACTAATAGCCAACAGTTAAAGACAAAATATAGTGTCAATTATTGCTGAATAATCAGCTTCATGGAATAGTCCAAGTCTATTCAGTCCAAACTCTGATCATGAAGTCCTTTGTAAAATCTCTGATTTGATTTAGTTGACTCTCAGCTAGTATTTTAACAATAACAAGAGTCTTAGAGAAATGAGACTAAAAATGTTGTTCCTCCAAAGAAACCTAAAGAGCTCCAAGGACTTGCAAATGAGTACAGAAAATAAAAAGCATGTCTACAAGAAAATTCTATAGACTTTTAGTAAAAAAAAAGTTAACTTAGCTTTTATGTGCTGAGTTGTATCTCTGAAAAAGATACATTGAAGTTCTTTTTATTTCTGGTGCCCCAAAATGTGATCTTATTTAGAAATGGGTTCATTGGAAATGTAATAATTTAAAATGAGGTCATACTAGAGTTGGATGTGCCTTTAATCCAATATAACTGGTATCCTTACAAGAAGATAAAAATTTAGACACAGACACAGACACTAGGGCAAGATAGCCATGTGAATATGGGCACATAGATTGGAATTAGGCTACCACAAACTAGAAAAAATATGGGTTTACTGGAAACTGACAGAGCAAGAAGATATTCTCCCCTAGAACCTTCAGAGAGAGTGTATCCTTGCCAACACCTTGACTTTGGACTTCTAACACAACAGTTGGAAAATAAACTTTTTGTTGTTTTTAAATACCTAGTTTATCATTCTCCTATGCTTTCAGTACCCTGATGCCAAAACCCACATAAAGATAATACAAAAAAAAAAAAAGAAAGAAAGAAAGAAAGAAAAGGAAAGAAAAGAAAAGAAAAGAAAACCATAGGTCTATATACCAGAAATAATCAAATACCTAAGAATGAATTTAACTAAGGGGGTGAAAGACCTCTACTCTAAAAACTATAAAACATTGATGAAAGAAATTGAAGAAGACACAAACAAATGGAAATATATTCCTTTTTCATGAACTAGAAGAACAAATATTAAAATATCCTGGAAGAATAAATATTAAAATGTCCATAAACCCAAAGCAATCTACAGATTTAATACAATTTATATCAAAATACCAATAGCATTTTTAACAGAACTAGAACAAATAATCCTAAAATTTGTATGGAACACAGAAGACACTGAATATCCAAACCAAACTTGAAAAAGAAAAAAAAAAAAAGAAAAAGGAAAAAAAGAAAAAGAAAGCAAAACTTTAGTCATCACAATTCCAGGTTTCAAATTATACTATAAAGCTGTAATAATTAGAACAGAATGGTGTTGGCAAAAATAGATACATAGATCAATGGAACAGGATAGAAAGCCTAGAAACAAATCCATGATTATATGGTCAATTAATCTTTGACAAAAGAGCCAAGAATATGCAAAGGGAAAATTGAATAGTTACATGCAAAAGTATGAAACTGGACCACTTTCTTATATCATACACAAAAATAAATGCAAAACACATTGGAGACCTAAATGTGAGACCTGAAGACATAAAAATACTTGAAGAGAGCACATTAATTACTCTGACATTGGCCATAGCAACATTTTTCTAGATAATGTCTCCTGAGGCAAGGAAACAAAACCAAAAATGAATCATTGGGACTACATCAAAATAAAAAGCTTCTGCACAACAAAGGAAACAATTAACAAAACTAAAAGATAACCAACTGAATTGGAGAATACATTCGCAAATGACATATCTGATAAAGGGTTAGAACTCAAAATATATAAAGACCTTATAAAACTTAACATCCAAAACCCAAATAATCCAATTAAAAAATGGGCAAAACATATCAACAGACATTTCTCCAAAGAAGATGTACAACTGACCATTTGACACATGAAAAGATGCTTAACATCGTTCATCATCAGGGAAGTACAAATCAAAACTACAATGCCTTAGTACTTGATACCTGTCAGAATGTCTAAAATAAAAAACACAAGAACAATAAGTGTTGGCAAGGACATAGAGAAAAAGGAACCCTCATGCACTGTAGGTGGGAATGCAAATTTCTGCTGCCACTGTGGAAAACTGTGGAGGTTCTTCAAAAAGTTAAAAATAGAACTACCCTACAATCCAGTAATTGAAACACTGAGTATTTACCTAAAGAAAAAATACACTAATTTGAAAAAAATATATACATTCTTATCTTTATTGTAGCGTTATCAACAATAGCAAAACTATGGAAGCAACCCACATGTCCATCTATAGATGAATGGATAAAGAAGAGGTCCATATATAAGAATATTATTCAGTCATACAAAGAATGAAATTTTGTCATTTACAACATTGTAGATGGAGCTAGAGAGTATAATGTTAAGCTAAATAAATCTGTCAGAGAAAGACAAATACCATATGATTGTATGTAGAATTTAAAAAACAAAATAAATGAACATAGGGAAAAAAGGAGAAACAAACCAAGAAACAGACTTTTAACTATAGAGAACAAACTGATGGTTATAAGAGGGAAGGTGTTTTGGGGGGATGGGTGAAACAGGTGAAGGGAACTAGGGATACAATTAACCTGATGAGCACTGAGCAAAGTATAGAATTGTTGAATAACTATATTGTACACCTGAAAGTAATAGAATACCATATGTTAACCACAATGGAAATAAAATTAAAAACTTAGAAAAAAGAAGTTGATAAAAACACACTAAAATAAATTTTTAAAAAAGTCTAGTTTATGTTGTTACTGAAACCCTAGGAAACTAGTACACCAGTAACCTCCGACTAATACAGTGGCCCTCTATAGTGTTCAGCCCAGACCACTCTCCCAAATCTCCCAAATTTCAGCGTTAAATATCCAAAACCCTGTATTATATTTTATTTTTAAAGTATATTTATTTATTTGAGAAAGAGAGAAGGCAGGGGGAAGGCGTAGAGGGAGAGGAAGAATCTTAACATTACATGTTGAGTGCAGAGCCCAGGGTGGGGCCTTATCCCAGGACCCTGAAATCACAACCTGAGCCAGAACCAGGAATTGGACACTCAACTGACTGTGCCACCCAGGGGCCCCATAAAACCCTGCATTTTAAATACCTGGCCCTGGGGTGCCTGAGTGGTTCAGTTGGTTAAGTGTGTGCCTTCAGCTCAGGTCATGATCTTTAGGGTCCTGGTATTGGATCCTCCATCAGGCTCCCCACTGAGTGGGGAGTCTATGTCTCCCTCCCTCTGCAGCTCCCCTTGTTTGTGCTCTCTCACCTGCTTTCTCTTTCTTTCTATCAAATAAAATATAAATAAACAAATAAGTATATAAATACATACATACATAAGTACATGAATACCTGGCCTTTTTAAACCAAATATATATCCTAAGCAAAACACATTACATTCCCCCAATAACTGTTAATCATCTACATGCTTTTCCATTAGTTGATGACAATACCATCCAATGATCATGCAAAGCAAAAGTTTGGGGTTAATTCTTAACTTCTCTCCCCATTTTTCCTCTCACTTATCATTCACTTTTTATATTACTTCTTAAAATTGTCCTAAATCCATCACTGCCAAGTCTACTTTGGTTCCTGGGCTTATCCTCTCACACAAGGGCAGTTAACTTGATGCATTAGATCATTCTACTCTTTTCTCTTTGCCACCACACCCACACTCTAATCCTCAGAGAGTTTATTCTCATTCTTCTAAAGTCTCCTCTTCTGTATTGCTTGTCACATTAAGTTCAGTAATCCCTAGATTTTTTTCTTCAAAGCTATTATTTTATTATCACACACGTAATTACTGAGTGATTTTACTTACTCCATTAGTAACTATTATATTTTGTACTTTTAGTATCTGCTGTTTGATACTCTGGAACCAAATAGACTCAGACAATAAGGGACACTTTGCTATTCAAACTTGCTGTACAAAATCTTGCTATTTAACCTCTTTCAAGAGAAAGTCAAGAACTGTCATTCAGGTGGCTAGAGTCACTTGATAGTGTTCCGGAGCACGTTATTTCCTGAGCTCAAAAAACACATTTTCAACTGCTTCTACGATCTCTCCACATGAATGACCCCCAGACACCTTCATTTCTATATATTCCAAAATGGACTCCTCTCCTCTTGTTTTTTATTTGCTTATTTCTATCTCCCCTCATTGCAAATAATCTTTTCAGTTAATAAGTTTTTAACCATCCCACTAATAACATTTGAAGTTTTCAAATTATTCTTTACTTCTTCACAACCTCACCATTAGGGTCTCTACCAAGTCGTTCATATATATATATTTTTTATTTTTAATAATTCCGAATTGTCTCTCTTCACCATTCCTACTATTAATTCGGTTAGGTTCCTGAATGTTCTTTCATTTATATCCCCCCAAATTCCGAAATTTTCAACTTAGCCTGAAGGAACCTGAATTATCTGGCTCTAACCAGACTTTCTGGTATCAACTTCAAGCACTTTACACCACATTCACTCAAAAAAAATTTTTTTACCCTGATACTGGCTATTTATGTTTTCATTCACTCTCATTTCTTAAAAAGCTTTCTTGACAGTGATTTATAACTTAATTATTCTCCTCAGTGCATTAAATTTTGGTGTGGTTGAATCATTTTTGATGTTTTCATTATATTAATTTCTGCTTTTTGTTAGTTTCTACTACATTCTTTGAGTTAATTGGCTTTTTTAAATACTTTCTTGAAATGGATGTGTAGTTCTTTGAATTCCATCATTTAGTCTTTTCTAAGGTGCACATTTTGGGCTATAATTTTGCATATAAAGGTGGTCAGTTCTTGTGATACCATTATTTTCATTATCATGAAATTCAAAATATTTTCTAATTTTTTATAATTTTCTTTCTTGTCTATTAGGTAATATATTTTTCCACTTATCATTTTATGATAATTTCTTATGAAATAGCACTATGTTCAGAAAACATACTCTATGACTTTAATCTTTTCAATTTTTTTTGGAGCTTACTTTATGTCACATGATATATTCTATTTTTGTAATTGTTTAATATGTGCTTTAAAAGATTATATTCTGGGGCACCTGGGTGGCTCAATCAGTTAACTCTCTGCCTTCAGCTCAGGTCATGATCCCGGGTCCTGGGATCAAGCCCTGTGCCAGTGTCTATGCTCAGTGAAGAGTCTGCTTCTCCCTCTCCCTCTGCCTGCCATTCCCCTTGCTTGTGCTCTCTCTCTCTTTATATAAATATATATAAAAATTTATATATATATTTATATATATATAAAAATTTATATATGTATATATGTGTATATATATATGTATATATATGTATATATATGTATATATGTATATATATGTATATATATATGTGTATATATATAAATTTATATATATAAAAATTTATATATATATTTATATATATATAATAAAAATATATATAAAAAATTTATATAAAAATATATAAATAATATCTTTTAAAAATTAAAAAAAAGACTATATTCTACAACTTTAAGTATTTAGTATATATTAATTAGGTCAGATACTTCATTGTGTTGTCCTAATCTTATACATTTTTTGCATGTTCTTTTTTCTCTGTGTGATCCATCAGTTACATTTGACAACTTACATCTTAAAAATTCCTTCTGTAATTAGACTTTAATATCTTACTTTTCCTTCCTTATTGTCTTTGTTCTGTTGCTTTTTCTCTCCTTTTGTGGTAGGCAGAATTCTGATGGCCCACAAGATTCCCACTCTTTCATGTATGTACCCTGTATAATCCCCTCGTCTTTAGTGGGGCAGACTAGTGAAGATGTATCACTTCATGATTAGATTACTATCAAGCTGATATTGAGTTAATCTAAAGGGAAATTGTCTTGGGTGAATCTGACCCAATTAGACAAGATTTAAAGGTGATGCATTACAGAGATGTCGTCCATGAGCCTTAATGGAGAAAGAGATGTGATAGAGAGAAACCCAGGGCAAGGATCTAAGAATGACCTTTAGAAGTAAGTGATCCCCAGCCAAGTGGTAGTGAGAAAACTGGAACTTCAGTCATATGGCCACAATGAAATTAATTTGGCAACAACCCGATGGACACAGAAAAAGATCTTTACCTGGAATGAGTCTCCAGATAAATATGCATCTGGCCAACAGCTTGACTTCAGCATTATAAAACCTCAGCAGAGGACCCAGCTAAAACATGTCAGACTTCTGAACTGTGGAAATTGGGATAATAAAACTGTATTGTTTTAAATTGCTAAGTTTATGATAATGTTATATAGCAATAGAAAATGAGTATATCTCTATTGCCTTCTTTTGGATTGACTAGTTTTCAGTTTTAATTATTCCTTTTTTTATGATTGACTTTGTAATTATATCATAATTTAACATACTTTTACTGCCTGGTATTCAAATCATACCATGCATTCCTGGATTATCAATGATATTAATTCAAACCTGCAGTTATCCTCAGGTTCAGCTCGGGATTTTAGAATACATAATATGAATCCTCCCTCCTGAGATACTTTTCTTGTCAATTTCAATTATGTTTATTTAAACCAAAGAAGATGTTGCTATTTTTATGCCACTAATATTTATATAGATTTTTCCTCATGTTTTCATCTTTATTTTCACTTTTTCATTCATTCTTGCCATATCTACAAGCTTCCATCTCAGATCAGTGTCTTTGTCTGAAGAATAATATTCCCTAGTGTCTTCTTTAGTTCAGTTCTTTCAGCTGTTTTTTTTTCAAAAATGTCTTTATTTCAAACTTATCTTTGAGTATATATTTGGTAGATATGAAATTCTAGTTTGGCCAAAATTTCCAAGACTCCATTTTTGGTTTTTACTTCATGAGTTTGACAAATCTCTCTTCAAATTCACAACCTTCCAGCTGTCTCTTCATGGTTGGCCAAGTGGAAGACAGCCCCATATAATAACTTCATGGCAGAATTTTTATTTTTTTGATATTTTCTTAGATCACTGTCTCTTGCTTTGTTATCAATGAAATTGTTTTAGCTATATATTTTTTTGAATTTTCTGAATATTCTTGGTGGGGGGAAGATTGACCCAAATTATATAAACTGTCATTACATAAATGAAAAGACTTCCTTCAGACATTAAAAGCAGTTGTTAACTGGGCAGATCCAACCATGTAACAACAAAGTCCTGGTATACTGCTTGGTTAGATCAAGAGGAGGTGATTATGTAAAAAGTCTTTTGTAAATCGAATCTAACTCATCTGTCATGTCACCCATTGTACTTGCTTACAGTAGTGGTACTATAGTGTTAATTCGATAGTACTTGGATATTCTGAATATTTTTTGTGTATATATAGTCTATTTATTTAATCTTTGCTCCAGGAACTCCATGCACCATTCCCTCTTTGTAATTATTTAAATTGTATAATTGATTACAGTATTGTAAAATTCCTACACCATCTTTGTAATTGATACAGTTAATCTGCTTTGAAAAATTAAAACATTGGATAAATGTTTTTCATAATTTGGTTGTTTTTACATAGTTTGTGAGGCACATTTCTTACTAAGGTATTGATACAGTTTTATTTTGAGAATACTTACTTTTCTTCACCTTGTTTCAGTACAAATAAATGCATTATCAGTTTTGTTTTTCTTTGTCAGGTCACCTAGATATACTTAATACTTCTTCCTACCTTCACATTCAGTTTCATCTACATTTTTTAAAGATTTTATTATTTATTTATTTGGTTGTTTGTTTGCTTGTTTATTTATTTATTTCAGAAGTGTGAGCAGGGGGAGGAGCAGAGGGAGAAGGAGAGAGAGAATCTCAAGTAGACTGCATGCTGAGCATGGAGCCCAACATAGGACTTGATTTCACAACCCTGAGATCGTGCCCTGAGCCAAAATGAAAAAGTGAACACTTAATCAACTGAGCCACCTGGGCACCCTTGGCCTCATCTCCTTCTTGAAGTCATCCTGTAAAGGCTGCCTAACCTACTGCTTAGTCTGTTAGAAATTAGTCTAGGACTGCCTGGGTTGCTCAGTCAGTTAAGTGTCTTGACTCCATCTCAGGTCTTGATCTCAGGGGCATGAGGTGAATCCCTCTGTTAGGTTTCATGCTGAGTGTGGAACTTACTAAAAAAAAGTTTAAAAAAATTAGTCTAATGACCAAAAAATGTATATCTAATGTTTTCTATTTGCTGTGATACCCATTGATTCTCTCTTCTACTACATACCCCACCACATGTAGATACCTCCGCTTACCCATTATATCAGATGCCAGCATGCACTTGTTTAGGTCTTTTGGGTATTCTTCTGGTTCACATGAGGAATGAGTTGTAGTTCCTTAGCAGAGATCTTGCCCCTTCTCATGTTTTAGTTAGTCTTCAATCCTATCAACTATAGCTTACTTCCTTCACGTTAGCCACTAGTGGGATTCTTGCTATGCATGTACTTACCAACCAGAACCATGCCACTTCTCGTCCTTTTATTTGGCATATTATTGCAACACCTATTGACAGCCACTCTAATAAATAATTCAATTAACTGAAGAAAGTGATTCAACCTTCTAGGTCTTTGTTTCTTCATTGCTAAAATTGAGAGAAAATAAGTACCTACTTCATAGCATTGTTGGGAATTCTAAATAATATACAAAATGAAAGAATAATAGTGCTGAGAGCTGATGATTATTCATGAAACTATCATTGTCATATTATAATGATAATATATTGAAGCTATGTGTTATAATTATATACGTAAGTTAGGAGACACATTTGTTTGTGTTTTTTTTCTCTCTAATTTTGCATGTTTTCCATGTCTAGAGTAGAATCATTTGTAGGGATGTATTTTGTGTTCTAAAAATCTTAGCTACTTCCAAAATATAATAATTGTTCATATGATAGAAGAAAATATTTCAAGACCAACTCACCACCTGGTTCTATCATTTTCTCTTGAAAATACATTTTTAGATATTATGGGTAATTTACTATTTTGAGTTTTGTTTGTTTGTTTGTAACTTGGGCCAAATGGCAAAGGAATGAGAAGGAAAAGCAGCAACAGAAAACAAATGGACAACATATGTCCATAAAATTTAAAATAAACAATGTGTGCTTCTATTTACACTATTTTACATTCAAATCTTGTGAAGTTGTTTGATAATATCAAAGCTTCATACTGCAATAGAATAATTGCAGTACCTCTGAGTAACATTGAGTAAAATTAGTGAATATGAATTTAAAGCATCATTTTTTAACTTTTGGATAAGTGTCGAAGAATATGAAGTCATACCACAGTAAGAGTACATAGCTCAATACTATATCTTCTGCTTTTTTGTGGTGTGTGTCTTCTCATACCTTCTCATGAGATTGGAGGAGGATGAAATTGGTTAAGAAAAAAAAAACAAACTAAATGCAGCAATTTTCCTTCACAATGTTCCATCTCTGTTACATTTGTCAAGATGGATATTATTTTTACTTTAAGAACAAATGTAGGTTAAGTATATGGTATATTTAATCGTCTGTATGTCTTTTGAATACAGGCTAATGGAGGTAAATGAAAACTTAAGTAAAAGGCAAAAAAAAATGCACTATATGTACTGATCTTAGAAACAATTTTTTTTTCCCTTTTTCTCTCACTCCTATTCCTCCTCTACTTTCTCCACTATACACAAGCTATGTATCTTCAAGATTGCATAAACGAAATCTATTAGGAAGTCTGAACATCTGAATATCTTAATTATAATCTATGCAATAGTGTTTTTACACAATATACTATGTCTCCCATTATACAAAGATGGAGTGTGAGAAGGTTATATAAATTATTCAAGGAGATATTGCTTTTAAATGATATATTCAAGGGGTGCCTGGGTGACTCAGTCAGTTAGACATCTGCTTTTGGCTTTGGTCATGATCCTGGGTCTGAGGATCAAGCCCTATATTGGAATCCCTGCTCAGCGGGGAGTCTGCTTCTCCCTCTCCTGCTTTCCCGGCTGTGCTCTCTCTCTGTGTCAAATAAATGAATAAATAAACCTAAAAAAGAAGATGATATAGTCAAAATTCATATTTATATCCATAGCATATAATTCTGCACTGAATGCAATTTTACTAATTGTTATTAATCACTTAACAATTGCTAGTTTAATTTATTTAATTATTTAGCTATTTATTAAATTATTATTTATTGCTAAATTATTTTTTATAATTTAATTAATGAATAGGCAGCAAGTTAATAAAGTCAATTTATTGCATAATCTCAAGTGAGGCATTATATAGAATGATCTTAAAAATTCTTGAAACTATATTTATGTATGTATTTATTTGGAGTAAAACAGTTTATGACTGAATTTTCACATACTAGTCATTATTTTTTATTGTTGTCATAAATCTAATTATATTTTTTTAAATCTGCAAGCAGGCAACAGTGGCAGATTATTACATTAGTGACCTTCTTAAACCATATATTTTAGTATACACATTTTTGGGTAGTCTACTCTCACATCAGTTCAGCTTGGCCATCTGATGTAGTTTGACCAATGTGTTATCAGGAAGCTTGGTACAAAGAGAAATTTGATAACCACGTGTACATTTGGACTTGCCCTCCAAATGCTCTTTTAGACCTCTACCTCTATATAGAGAGAGATGTCCAGCAATTCTGATGCAATATCCTCATAGAAAAAAAATAAAGGTGTTCAGCCCCCAGTTATTCCAGTTCTCTCAGGTGAATATGAAGCACAAAGCCATCTTGTACAGAATAGCCATCTGTGCCCAGCTCCAATTGCAGAATAATTCAGAACAAAAATTCGTTATTTTATTTAAGTCTTTAAGTTTTGGGATGATCTCATGCAGCAATAGACAACTAGTCGGTGACATAATTTTTGTTTTATGAACAAATAGTTGCATTCATCTACATTTATGCTATTTGTTAACCTTCAAAAAGCTATACCATAATCCTTTCTTACAGAATAATTTTTCTTCATGAAATGAATCTACTTGAAGATTCTTCAATGAAACTCTCTCAGATTTTGTTTGTATGGAAATGCCTTGATTTTGTTCCATTTTAGATTGGTAACTTACATTGACCATTATTTACTGTCACCACTTTGAAGATATTTCATCTCTGTGATTTTATTAGCCTGTTAACTGCTGTTAAGAAGTCTATCATTTTGTTTTAGGCAATCTTCCCTTTCCCACTAGTTTTAGAGCTCATCTTTTGCATTTTTATTCTATAGTTTCACTGTGATGTGACAGGGTATGTTTTTCTTTTTCTTTTTTTTTTTTTGTTTGGTATCTGTTTTCCTTCATTTTGAATGTGACTGAATCATGTGATGCATCAACTCTGGACACATCCCAATGATTATATGTTCAAAATTTGCTTTTTCTTCATTCTATGTCTTTTTCCTTTTGGAAATTAATTTAGGCTTAGTGGGAATTTTAATTCTATTCTCCTTTTTCAAAATCTGTGAGTCATAATCTCCTTTTATTCATATTAGACCAAATATTCTCTATTCACTAATTACTTGTTCTGTGTCTTCAGCAATCTACATATACATATGCATGTATGTATATTCCTTTCAAAATCTGTTTTTCTTTTCCTTTATCCCACCTGAATGGTCAGATGTAGTAGTTACTTTTTAATGTTTTCAATTTAATTTATTATTTTAAATATTGATTTTTACATCCATATTTCATAAGGCAAATGTGGATTCCAAGTCACTGAATTTTAAATTCTGTTGACTGTCACTACCAGCAGTCTGTTCAAAGAAATTTTCTTTCTTTTTTTTTCTGGAAAATTGTCATTTTATTCTTTTTTTTAATACCTTTTTTCAGATTTAATTGACAAATAAAATTATAATATATTTAGGGCATATAGTATGATGATTTGGTATACATTGTAGAAAGATTCCCATCATTAAGTTAACACATCTGTCATCTCACGTATTTCCTCTGTTTTCTGTAAGAGATCACGTAAGTTCTCCTCTCTTAGTAAATTTCGATTTTACAATATAGGGGCACGTGGGTGGCTCAGTCGGTTAAGGGACCAAGTCTCGATTTGGGCTCAGGTCGTAATCCCAGAGTCATGATAAGGAGCCTCAAGTTGGGTTCCACATTCAGCAGGGAGTCTGCTCAAGATTTTTTCCCTCTGCCTCTCCCCTAATTCACGTGTGCACATATTGTCTTTCAAATAAATAAATGGATTTTAAGAAAATAATGATATAATGCAGTGTTATCAATTGTAGACACCATGTTATACATTAGATCTTCAGACTTTATTCATCTCAGTGAAATTTTATCTGGCTGTGGTAAATGCAGGGGAACACTAATGGGCCTTGATGAGTTGCTTTTCTCCAAGGAGTACTTGTTTTTGCTTAAGCCAGGGAGAGTTTCCTACTGGCAACTGCTTCAATTTTAAGCTTTGGATATTCCAGACCATATGAGTAATATGTGCTTTTAAAGCTGTGTCTATTTATCATGGAAGATGTTTTCACCTGCTGAGAGCCATGAGTGAGGTCATGGAAATTGTATATAATCTGTTCCTTTGCCTGGGGATCTATGTGATATTCTCAATTCCAGTCTCCCATCTAGCGAAGGCACAAAACCTGTCTTTTATCCTCATCACAGATGCAAAAACTCATTTTTCTATTTTTCTGTATGACAAATGCCAAGCAAGAGTCTAGTTTCTGCTTTGTCTGGTATGTTTTCAACACTTAATTTTCTTATCGTTCTGGTGTTTTCTTGCCTGTGTATTGAGAAGACCATAGATTTCCTTTTCCTTTTTTTTCTCTTTTCTTTTGTTCTTGTGGACTCTGCTATGTGACTAAAATTATGTTTATTGAAATTTATCCAGTATCTAAGTGTTTTGTGCAAGATGTTTCTTGTATGGCTGATCATATTGGATGAAAATTACATTTCTACTTTTTATTCTCCTCTTATGACATACTATATTTTATTCAAATTTACATTTAAATTTTTAATGATTAAATAATATTTTTTTATCTTCTTCTTTAGGGTTGTTTTAGGTTACTTGTTTAGTTCTTAGACTGCTTACTTTTCATAGCTCTTTAATATCTACAATTTAGATCCGTAATCAGCTAGGATTTTTTAATATATCTATGCATTTAATTTTGTACTTGTGTATATCATTTCATTTGATTTATCAGTGAAAATACGAAGCATCTCATAAGTAGCTTAATCAATAGAAGTATATTATTTTATATAACAGGAAGTCTGAAGGTATGCTGTATCATGTTTAATTATTTCAGTCACAGGATAACATCAAGACCTTAATGTTCTCCATTTTTCTGCTCTGCCATTCCCCATGTATTGGCTTTTATCCTTTTATCCATTTGTATATTCATGATAAAACAGTTTGTGCTACCCCAAGCTTTACTTCCTACCCAACAGCAATTCTTGATCAGAACACAGCAACTATGGGGGTACCTGGGTGGCTCAGTCGTTAAGTGTCTGCCTTTGGCTCAGGTCATAATCTCAGGGTTCTGGGATCCAGCCCTGCATCAGGCTCCCTTATCAGCGGGAACCCTGCTTCTCTCTATCTCACTCTTCCTGCTTGTGTCTTCTCTCTCCCTGTCTCTCTCTGTAAAATAAATAAATAAAAATTAAAAAAAAAAAACCACAAAATTGCAACCATGATTTGTTTTCCTGTGAATACATTTCCATCAGACATATAAATAACATCAAGGTTTTATTAACTATGAAAGTAGATGACTCACTATGGTATGAACAAATAGTGGAGTCTGCCACAAAATCCTTTAATAAATCCTTTGTGAATATGATAGCTATCAATCTTTTTAATAAAGTATATATGATAATATATATTTAATGTATGTGCATATGTGTATGCTTTATACATTTTATATATTTTTATTTTATGTATCTTAAATATACATTGTATATATTTATATATTTATATGTTTTATATATATATATATATGATTAAGTCACCTCTGACTTTTTTTTAAAGATTTTATTTATTTGTCAGAGAGAGAGAGCACAAGTAGGGGGAGTGGCAGGCAGAGAGAGAAGCAGTCTCCCTTCTGAACAAGGAGCCCAATGTGGGGCTCCATCCCATGACCTGATCATGCCTGGGCCAAAGGTAGACACTTACCCAACTGAGCCACCAGCAGACACTTACCCAACTGAGTCACCCAGGTGTCCCACCTGGGATATTAACATTGGAAACTTCCAATAGAGGTAGGAATGGGTTACAGTAATGACGGCACTATTGATTGCCTCAGTTATTAGTGTGGTTAGCACAGCCTGGAGTTGCTGAACAAAGTCTAGGACAGCAAGCTCTTGAGATAGTCATCTCTTTTTAAAGATTTTATTTATTTATTTGACAGAGAGAGATCACAAGTAGGCAGAGAGGCAGGCAGAGTGAGAAGGGGAAGCAGGCTTCCCGCTGAGCAGAGAGCCCGATGCAGGGCTCGATCCCAGCACCCCGAGATCATGACCTGAGCCTAAGGGTATTAACCCACTGCACCACCGAGGTGCCCCAAGATAGTCATCTCTTGATACATGGCTTCACTGTTAACCAGAGTGAACCACACAGATTATAAACCCCTACAAGTTAGGGAAACATTGCCTTAAAAAGCCCCATCAGTGTATCCTTACTGAATTGATTAATAATTTTTCAAATTTTATTTTACCCACCTGAAGTTTCATCATATCCTCCATGAAATCCTACTTAATGTCTCTTTTCACTGTCTCCAGGTATTTAAGGATTACAGTTTCTTGTACATTAAGACTCTAATATTAAGTATTTTTAAGGTCATTGGTGTCTATATTTTTGCAGTAATCTTTAGATAATTACTTACCTTCTCTCAATTCAATTTAACATTCCAATGTATGAAATACTGCTGGATAAGAGAAGTATTATGGAGTAAAGAATGTCTGAATGTGTATCTACAACAAAAGCACAATGACATTATAAGAGGATCATTCTTCTGTATATTAAAGAAAGCTAAAAATCTTACAGTTATAAAGGATATTTGACCTTACAGTCCTAAAGACAATTCAGGGTCACAGTTACATTAGGCAAAACATGAAAATGCAATGCAAATAACAATAACAGGTGAGAAAACCACAAAATTAAAATATTTGAAAATAGTGTACTAGATTTATATACCTTTTTATTGTTTCCCTGAATTTTTTTTAAATAAGGAAAAAATGAGTATTCTTTCTAATTAAATTTGTCTTGGGTAAAAATAAAATTGGAGACAAAATAAAATTTTTCCCCAAATAACAACATTCTTTGAAAGGCAATATGGTATAAGAAAAATACATGGGACTTAATGTCAAGTGATACTTTGGTTCAATCTACTTTTCTTCACTTAGTAACTGTCTCATTTTGAGCAAATAATTGTGGCAATATGACTTCTAGTTTTTCTAAGAATAGTTATAGTTTGGATTGGTAGGAAAAGATTCACTATAATCTGCTTCCTAAAGGAGGATAAATCATTTGCAAGGTGAAGAGTGACATAGACCTTGCTCTTTTCTAAGAGGGAGAGTAAATATGTAAACTCAGCCAAATATCCCAGAGAAGCTAAAAAGCATGTTATGTCAGCCCCTAGGGATATATACTTGAAACAAGTAGGAGGTATGAAATAAATCAATGATATGCCTGGCACCAGAGTCAACCAGAGAGTAGTAGTCCAATAGGTAGGTCATCTAAAAATCTGCAAACCTTAATATCAATATTTTAAAAAATGATCCCAATTTCTATTGGAGTACTTATAGAAATTATATAAATCACCTCAAGCTGCCAAAAAAAAATGCCATTCCATAGACTGGGCAGCTTAACAATAGAAATTTATTTTCAGTTACATTCTACATAGTGTGTACTAAAACCCACTGAATAGAATAAGGATCAAGGAATACACATTTGATATAAACAAGTAAAAGAGAAGGTAATGTTCTATCTTGCACTATAAAGTAGATGTATAAATTTGGAAGACATGGTGACATTATAAACCAACTGGAACAACCATAATAATTGATTTAAGAAAAAACTAACAATTGATTATTTAACTATTAGGTAATATTTTGATAAGTCGTGGATTACTTACCTGGTCTCAACATATCAACTTATATTAATTGCAATGGGACAAAATCGACATAATGTGCGGTCTGATCTAATTCGCTGAGAAAAAAACAATCATTTCTGTGAGATTCCTGCTATTAAATGCATATCATAAATTTAATCGAGGGGAAACACCAGACAAACCCACATTGCTCAAGATTCTGCAAAATAATTTCTCTGTATTCTTCAAAATTATAAATGCCATAAAAATAAAAGCAAAACTGAGAAATTGTTCCTTATTAAAGGAGGCTATTGCGAAGCAATATGATCCAGGATTTTCTTTTACCGTAACATTACTAAGAATATGGAAATCTAAATAAATGCTATGGACAATAACGTTTGTATAACTTTTCTATGGTTACGTAAAAAAGATTTTTGTTTAGGAAATACACATTGCAGTATTTGAAGAAAAAGTGAAGTAATGTTTTCCAATCAATAATATGCAAAAAAGCGAGCAAATGATAAAGCAAAACTGGTAAAAGGTTGACATTTGGGGAAGTTGAGTGAAGTAGAAGTTAGAATTCTTTGTATTATTCTTGTAACCTTTCTGTGTTGGATATTTTGTCAAAATAAAAATTTAAAAGAACAATAACAGTTTTCAATATTTTTCAGTAATCTGTCTCTTTATCTTTTTATTTCTACACTGGGCAAGTGACATTTACAAAAGCTTTAAACCTGCCTGTGAAACACTGCATCTAGACCATGATAGTTCACCTGTAGTAATTGACCTTGTAGACTATCCACCAGCAAGAAAATATCCGGCTAGAGAAAAGAAAACTTGGATTATGTGCCTTTTCCATGCAATATATTTTTCACTGATTGTTATCACTCCAGAAATACTTGGCAAGTGAGAAGGTATGAATCTCTTCAGTGGTTTTACTTTCAGAAGCTTGATAAGAGTTAGTTGATACTGACTGCTAAAATTAGGTTTAAGGATTATCCATGGATAATTCCTTCCCAATTTCTGTTATTATCTATGAAACCACCATTTATCTGTTACCCAAAAATAGGCTTACTTTTTCAATCATCCTTCTCCATGAAAACCCTTTAATTAGTTTCTAAGTCCCTTATTCTTTCCCTTAAAATTCTCTTTATTTTGTATGCATTCTTGACTGCATAATTTTCATTTTGTCTTTTAAGCCACTTTATTGAGGTATGATTGACATGTAAAAAGCTATACATGTTTGATGTATACAACTTGTTAAGTTGGGGGTTGCATGCATAAATTTCTTATTAAGAACATTCTAATCTCTCCCTTTTGGCTATTGGTTGAATCCAGTTTCAAACACTTCATTACTATAATCATACCACATATGGATTGATAAATTATTTATATCTAATGACATATACTTTTTTTGTTTGTTTAACTTTAGGGTTATTTATCAACTTGATTTTAAATAAATTTTAAACAAGTTCTCTACTTCTGTGTCTTCATATACCCAGCATTATATACATATTGAGCAAGTACTTAGTAAATACTCATGAATTTATTTGAAAAATAAGGAATGCCCTTTGTATACCATCTAGTATTTCTATACTGAGTATATGTCAAACTGATCTTTTGAGCCTTGTCTTGTGGAAGGAGTAGACCTATACAAGTCAATTAGAACTATGCATAAATAAAATAATTTCAGACTCTGAAACATGCTATGAAGGAAATTAAAGTATGATTAATGTGTGTGACCAGCAGAAAGACTGACTTAGATTGGGTAGCTCTTAAAGCTTTCACTGAGAAAATGACATTTGAACAGTAAGCATCTCTAGTTACCTGTGTTTGGGCAGAGTCAAAATGTGTACATAAGCAAATGTGAGAACAGTTTTGGTGTATTGAAAGAGAAAGGAAATCTGACTGTAATTTGGTAAATGAGGGATAGAAGTAAGTTAAGAAAAATGGGCAATAGGAATATGGATTTTTTTTCATGAGTAGAGAAATGGAAGTTTTCATCTTAGACTGTCATAGACCAATTTTTCTTTTTTAATCACTCCAACTAGATGAAAATAGACTTATTGTTGGAGAAAGAATTTGGAATAAGGAAACTCTTGAGGCAATTATAATGATTCAGATAAATAATAGTGGCCTGCTATAAGTTTATAGTGGAGATTCAGAAGTTAATGACATTGGGATATTAAGAGGACTAAGTAATAGATTTGATTGTGGAAAAGAACAAGAAATGAGTCCTAAGTTTTGAACTTTAGCAAGCAGACTAAAAACAAAACAAAACAAAAACAAAAACAAACAAAAATGACTGAGGGATCTATTCTGGATATTTGAGAATGAGTGTATTGGGATATTGGGGAGATCAAGGCTACTGCCCCAGTTATGTTAAATTCTGTCTGTGGACATCCCAAACTGTGTTACCAAGTAAGCAGTTTGAAATCTGAGTCTGATGCACAATAGAAATATCAAGTCTGGAGATATAAATTCAGAAGTCATTGACAATTAAATTGACATTTTAAATAATCTTTTATTTCCTTACATAAATGAGTATCAAAAACATATTAAGATATTATAAATACAGAATTCAATGTAGTTTTGCATTTACATTGCTTATTTCCTTCAGAAAGTAAAATTTACTGAAAGTCTTTATTTCAAAATTAAACCGATTTTTATATTCTAATAGCAATTCATTTTCAAATTAATTTTAATTCTGGAAGTTATTTTCCCAATAATCATGTTTAAAAAAAACCACAAAATTCTATTTTGAGATTACTTTTATGGAGAAAAAGTGAGGTACATCTTCATTTCTTTACAAATGAATATTTTTCCTAAAGTACTGATTTCATTTATTCAGATTTTTTTAAATTGCCAGCATAAAGAAAAAGCACAGATAAGGAAGCACTATTTATCTGGTAACTTTTTGCTCAGGTCTTTTATAACGTCGACACAAATCAAAGTCAGAATTCAGAAAGTATTCTAGAAGTATTTTCTCTCAAGTCCCATTGGCTGAATTGTGGCTGGTAATGGTCTGTAAAAGGAAAGCCAATTTGCCCCTTGATGGAGATTACTGTACCAAATGTAGCAAAGAGCTTTAGAAAATGTGACACGCTTTCTATTCAACAGTGAAAAAGTCGATTAGTTTCCTAGTTTTTCTTTTTCTGAAATGGAAATAGGTCTTGCTTGTTAATTCTCTTTAATCTCCCACATTGGTGTCTTGGCATTGTTGTTTATTTCTAAACCTGCATAATTATATAAAAAACAAAGTGTATAATGCCACATGTTTTAAAATTCTAATTCATTGGTAAATAGCTAATTATTCTTAAAACTTGATTTGTGAGGTTAAAAAACTTTCCAAAAAAATATATTGTAAGTATAAATGGATGTTTTTGAGAAGAAGATGCATTATTTCTTCAGCATTTCTAAATTTTGTAATATCAATTAATACGACTTTGTTTCCCATAGACTAAGATTTCTTTAATATTTTCTGGTCATTCTATAATCATCCACATAGTTAATATCTATGAAGATATATCCTTTATTTTTAAAGCACTGTAGCACAGAAAAATATAAAAAAAATGCACTTGTTACATATGATGATTATGTATATTTATAAGCCCAAATCAACAAATTATGAAATTAAATTGATGAAATTTCCATCTTCCTGCTCATTTTAGTATATCTATTTCATAGTTATACCTAATACAGTTTTCTAATTAAATTATTAAAGCAAATAGAAGAGTCATTCTCATGTTAGAGATGTCTTATAATCAAATAATTTATTGAGTTGAAATAAAGGTTGAAATTATAATTCTGATGAAATATATAGATTATAAATAAATACAATACATAAATATGAAATATAAAGCTAACAATCACTTTATGTGTTCATATTGGGAAAATTGAATTCATAAATATAAATTTACAACCATGCTTCTAAAAATGTCACTTAAAATATTTAAACATATGACATCTTCTGAGGTGTCATATTTTGTTTACAAAAAGATATCATTTCAATAAAATATTTAAATTAGAAATGTTCAGGGGCACCTGGGTGGCTCAGTCATTAAGCGTCTGCCTTCGGCTCAGGTCATGATCCCAGGGTCCTGGGATCGAGCCCCGCATCGGGCTCCCTGCCCTGCAGGAAGCCTGCTTCTCCCGCTACCATTCCCTCTGCTTGTTTTCCCTCTCTCACTGTGTTTCTCTCTGTCAAATAAATAAAATCTTAAAAAAAAAAAAGAAATATTCACAAATATTTTTATTAATTAATATTGACATATGTAGAAAACTTCTTATAGCAGGAGAGAGCAAAATAATTTGATGTAATTCACTGTGAAGCATACATGCAAATTAATATATTTTAGAATATCCTGAAATTGAGATCATGTGAAAAATGGCAATGTAAGAGAATCCAGCTTTCCCAACCCTCCACAAACATCAATGACTGGACAGCTATCCATGAATAAAAACAGCTCTAGGAGACTTCTAAAGTCCATCTAGAAATTTTAGCAACACCATGGAACAAAATATGAAAATAACTGCACAAGAAGAGAAGGAAGAGAACTTCATTTTGCCTTCATTAACCCATGGTTCAATGCCAAGAAGAAACTTCCTAGCTAGAAAGAATTATTTTTGTATAAAGGAAGAGCAGGGTGAATAACCACATTCAGCCTAAGGGCACATCTGGAAGGTCCCACTCGGGTTTAACCTCACTAAATTCCAAGAAAATCAAGAGATATTGAGACAGCTAAGAACAAGGATGAAATTTATAGAATCCTTAGATTTCAAATAGATCTCAAAAATACTGAGTTCAAACTGTACCATAGGACTCCTGATCCTGAAGATAGTCATTAATGTTCTCATTTAGCACTAATAAATATTAAAAAAAAAAAAAGATGTTATTTTACAGGTCATTTATTTCATTCATTGAGCAAATATATACTGATTGCCTTCTCTAGATAGACAATGGTTTAGGCACTGGGGAAATAAGAATAAATCACTTATGGGCGCCTGGGTGGCTCAGTCATTAAGCATCTGCCTTCAGCCCAGGTCAGATCTCAGGGGCCTGGGATCCAGCCCCGCATCGGGCTCTCTGCTCTGCAGAAAGCCTGCTTCTCCCGCTACCAGTCCCTCTGCTTGTGTTCCCTCTCTCGCTGTGTTTCTCTCTGTCAAATAAATAAAATCTTTAAAAAAAAAAAAAGTGATTCCTGTGCAATAGACTGATCACATGTGGAACAAACCCTCTACTTCATAACAAATTATACATAAGGACAGTGGGCACTAAGTACAAGAGGAAGTAACACTCACATGGGGAATGTCCCAGAGGTAACACTTGAGCCATGAAAGAGGAGCTTTGCTAGTGAAAGAATGGCAGAAAGGAAACAACATAAGCAGATATACACAAAGGTATAAAAAGGCATAACACTCAGGGGAATGGAAACATTTGCTCATTGCTGGTATATGAAATATGAGGAACAATGACATACAATAATATTGTGGGTGTAGTCAAAGATGACATCATGAAAGCCTCATGCTAGTTTCTCAGTTTCTAGTTGTGAGACAATCATTTTTAGAAATCACTACTATGATACTGGTACTTGAGTAGTGAGACTGATAAAATAGAATACAAAGTCCAGAAAGAGAAAAATTACTGAGATTTGAATTTGTTTGCATTTAGATCACTGAGAGGAAGATCAACATAAAGTAACTATGTTGTGACAATCATAGTCATTGAAAAATGAGCTTAAGAACTTTTCATATATTTAAGGAACATTTATGTTTTCTATGAAAAACACTGAAAAAAAATTGGATCTATGTCACACCATATGCCAAGATAAACACCAAAAAAATTGAATATTTAAATGTAAATAATAAAATTAGAATAAAACAAAGCTGAATATGGGTAAATTCATTTAAAATATTGGAGTAGAAGAAATTTTTCACTCAAAATGCAAAAGCTATAGTAAAATATCTTGATAGAATTGAACTATATTAAAAATCAAACAAATGAAAAATATATGATAAGCAACATGAAGGACATACTTGTGGGTGGTGTATAAGCAATATCAAGGATAAATAGTTACTATAAAATAGCATTAGCAAGATAAAGATTAGTCTCTGTTATAATATAAAACCCTATGTCCAAATGTCCAAATAATAATAATAATAATAATAATAATTTTCTCAAGTACTGGGGGTTAGGTCTCAATGAATCAAAAATTCATGATGATGATGATTTGGACATAGAGTTTTAAGGAGATAATTAAGTTGAAATGCACCATCCATGTAGATCTGACTGATTTCCATATAAGAAGAGATTAGGACTTACAGAGAGATACCATGGATGTCCACACACAGGAAAAAGTTCATGTGGGGACATAGGGAGAAGGCAATGGTCTGCAAACCAAGGAAAGAGGCCCCAGGAGAAACTAAATTTACCAAAACTGACCTTGGACTTCTAGCCTCCAGAACAGTTAGAAAAAAATTTCTGTTGTTTAAGTTACCCAGTCTATCGTAATTCATTATGGTAGCCCTAACAAACTAATATAACCTCCCTTACATGCAAAGTGGGAAAGAAGAAGAAGAAAAAAAAAAATGCCCCAAACCCAACTAAAGAGTGGACAAAAGTCATGATACAGTTCATAGAAAACCTTAAATGTTCCTTCAACATATGGAAAGTTTCTTAAACTCATTCATAATAAAAGTCAAGGGCATAAAAGTGCAACAGAGATACTGTATGTCATTGCTCAGAATGACAAAAACTATAAAGACATGGGCACACCTGGGTTTTTTAGCAGGTCATCTCTCCCTACACAACCATAAAGATTCCATATTATGTTTATAAACCAACTGTAAGATTGGTAGGTATTTTTGATTTATTCAAATCAAATTGAATAAATTTGAAATTTATTCAAAATTCCTTAAATTTTTTAAAAAACATACAGAACAATTTACATTTGAAAAATGGCACAAAGAATATAACGTTATTACTTGAACGGAGAATTTTTCAGCAGCAAGACTTTTTTTTTTCCCTGACTTAAGTGTCCACTATTTTGTTCACTCGCTTACATGGCCACTTGTTTCCTGGTCTTGCACTTGAAGACCTAAGATTTGTCTCATTATTATTTGACTGCAAGTCTAACCAGCTTTTCAGGACTTTCCTCAAAAGCATCAAGATAGTTTTGACCTTTCCAAGACCCTGCAGAGAAATCCTCATCAGGACACTTTGCTCACTCAATTCCCTAGGGCAAGCCCTTTCAAAAGTATGCCTTAGACTTGGAGGCAGGCAGTAAAATTTTCTCAGATTTGTCCCAATGGAACTGCCATCTCTCCTTCCCCATGTTGCTCATTTCTTTCTCTTTCTTTACTTTTCTTCTCAAGAGAATCATCTAAGGGATTTAAAAAAAAAAAGAAGTGTCAGGATGCCAGTGGAAGTTCAAAGCTTGGATTTACCTTACTGAAAAATGTAGTGGTCTGGCCACAGCTCTCCAATATCACATTGTTATAGATTCGATGATTTTATATATGTATCATATTTCCTCTTCAATTTGCTTGGTATTTTGGTCACAGATAAATGGATAAAGTTTTCTGCTTCCTGAGCAGAAATATATTCATAAAAGTTTGCATATGTGTATATATAAAACTGCTTCTATGAAGAGACCATATCTTATGACTTCTAGAAAATTAACTACTGTCTTTACGTAAAAGATTATATATGTCCCTTGTGGTGAACATAGCAAAACTGTAAGCTTGTCAGATCTTTATGTTGTATACCTCAAACTAAATATTGTGTGTCAGCTATATTCAAATAAAAAAATTAACTGTGGCCTCAAGAGGAGCATTTATTGTTATCATAACAATAGCCATATCATTCATCTTTTGAATATATTATGTATTTAGAGTTTGACAAAATGTGAATATTACCATGAAGAGACTTCTTTTCATGTATAAATGTGTGCATTTATTTATTTATTTTTAAAGATTTTATTTATTTATTTGACAGAGAGAGAGATTACAAGTAGGCAGAGAGGCAGGCAGAGAAAGAGGGGGAAGCAGGTTCCCTGCTGAGCAGAGAGCCAGATGCAGGGCTGGATCCCAGGACCCTGAGATCATGACCTGAGTTAAAGACAGAGGCTTTAACCCACTGAGCCACCTAGGCGCCCCTAAATGCATGCATTTAAAACACAATAAGTAGGCCCATGGAAACTGCGTGAGGGACAAAAGTAACGTGTGAATTTGGAATCACAAAGATACTTAGGAGTTTATACTGCTCTCCAAGAATACTGAGTTTTATGAAACAGTTTGTTTTTGGAGATTCTAAGTTTATGAATACATATTATTGTTTATGGCCTGCATAAATGTTAAAAAACCTTTCAATTGTGTCCACTGTGTTGAGGATGTATAATGGAACTCTAGGGAGTATCTGAACATTGTGAAACAATGGGAATATTTTATAATTGCCTGACCGTAATTCAAATATGTATATTTGATACATATTTCTTTGAATATATAAGAATATATATGTATCAAATACAGATATATGTGGATATAGGTTCATATATATGGATATATATATAAGGACTACTATAACCATGATAATAATCACAGCAAGCAAGTTGCCCCAAACACACACACACACACATGCAATTTACATATGGTAATTATATATGCGTGTGTCTGTGTGTGTAATATATATATATATACATATATATTGCATATATATAATAAAACATTTATATATGTGTGTGTTTATGTATGTTATATATATATTACATATAATAACATAATATTATAACATATATTATAATACCATATAACAGTATAATATATCTATAAATGTGTATATTTTATAAAGAATATAGGAATATGTTATACATGTGTATTTTGCATGTATTATACATTGTAGATTATGTATTTTTACATATTTTATGCCCACATGTATAGAAAGTAGTTTTTCTAATTCTTAATATTTGAAATTGTATTTTAGTTTAAATGTCTTACTTTTCAGGTTCTTGATGTTTGCTAATATTTATAACATAAAATCCCTTAATATCAATAGGTATATTTTGTTCCTGTAAAAATACAGAGATTCCTGGTATTCATTGTTAAGAGAAAAGTATAATTTAATTTATAGAATATTGACACCTATTTGTGAATTAGAGAATATTTATTTTTGAAATTTGAAAAAAAATCCTTCTCATGAAGACATGACATTTATATTTTTTCTTTCAATTTTTAAATTAAATTTTAGTTAGTTAATATATAAGGTAATATTAGTCTTAAGAGTAGAATTCAGAATTTAGTGATTCATCACTTACATATAACACCCAGTGCTCATCACAAGTTCCTTTCCTTAATACCCATGACCCATTTAGCCCATCCCCCATCCACCTCCCTTTCAGCAACTCTCAGTTTGTTCTCTATAGTTAAGCATCTCTTTTATGGTTTGCTTCCCTCTCTCTTTTTTTTTCTCCTATATTCATCTGTCTTGTTTCTTAAATTCCACATATTAGTGAGATCATATATTTGTCTTCCTCTTTCTAATTTCACTTAGCATGATGTACTCTAGTTCCATACATTTCCTTGAAAATGGCAAAATTTCATTCTTTTTAGCAGCTGAGTAATACTCCATTGTACATATATATCCCACTTCTTTAAAAAAAATGATTATTTATTTTAGAGAGATAGAGAGAAAAAGACTATCTTCCTCTACTCACGAGTGGTGGAAGGGGCAGAGGGAGAGGGAGGGAGAGAATCCTCAAGCAGGCTCCCTGTTGAGCATAGAGCCCAACTCGGGGCTCAATCCCAGGACCCTGAGATCATGACCTGGGCCAAAACCAAGAGTTGGATGCTTAACCAACTGAGCCATCCAGTCACCCCTATACCACCTCTTCTTTATCCGTTCATCAGTGAAAGGGCATCTGAGCTATTTCCAGTACTTGGCTATTGTTGATAATGCCGCCATAAACATTGGGGTGTATGTGCCCCTTTGAATCAGTGTTTTTGTATCCTTTGGGTAAATACACAGTAGTGCAATTGCTGGGTCATAAGGTAGTCCTAATTTTAACTTTTTGAGTTATCTCCATACTGTTTTCCAGAGTGGTTGCACCCGTTGGCATTCTGACCAACAGTGCAACAGCATTCCCCTTTCTCTGTATCCTCGCCAACAATTGTTTCCTGTGTTATTAATTCTGGCCATTCTGACAAGTGTGAGGTGGTATCTCATTATGGTTTTTATTTGTATTTCCCTGATGATGCATGATGTTGAGCATTTTTCATGTGTCTGTTGGCCACCTTCTTTGGTAAATGTCTATTCATGTCTTCTGCCCATTCTTTAACTGGATTATTTGTTTTTTGGTTGTTGAGTTTGATAAGTTCTTTATAGATTCTGGATACCAACTTTTTATCAGATATATCATTTGCAAATATCTTTTCCCATTCCATAGGCTGCCTTTCAGTTTTATTGATTGTTTCCTTCACTGTGCAGAAGCTTTGATGAAGCTTCTTGATTGAAGTCCCAATAGATCATTTTTGCTTTTGTTTCCCCTGACTTGGAGAGATGTCTAGTAAAGAGTTGCTACTGCCAATGTCAAAGAGGTTGTTGCCTGTATTCTCTAGGATTTTGATGGTTTCTGGTCTCGCATTTATGTCTTTCAACCATTTTGAATTTATTTTTTATATGGTATAAGAAAGTGTTCTAGTTTCATTTATCTGCATATTGCTGTCCAGCTCTCCCAACACCATTTTTTGAAGAGACCGTGTCTTTTTCTATTGGATATTCTTTCCTGCTTTGTCAAAGATTAGTTGATCATATAGTTGTGGGTCCATTTCTGGGTTTTCTGTTCTGTTCCACTGATCTATGTGTCTGTTTTTTCGCCAGTACCACACTGTCTTAAAGACTACAGCTTTCTAACATAGCTTTAAGTCCAGAATTGTGATATCTCCAGCTTTGCTTTTATTTTTCAGTATTGATGTGGCTATTCAAAGTCTTTTGTGGTTCCATACAAATTTTAGGATTGTTTGTTCTAGCTCTGTGAAAAATGCTGGTGGTATTTTGATAAGGATTGCATTAAATGTGCAAATGGTTTTGAGTAGTATAGACATTTTGGCAATATTTGTTCTTCTAATCTGTAAGTGTAGGACATTTTTCATTTCTTTGTGTCATCTTCAATTTCTTTCAAAAGTATTTTATAATTTTTCTGAGTACAGATATTTTACCTCTTTGGGTTTATTAGATTTCTTATGGTTTTGTTGTCATTGTAAACGGGATCAATTCCTTGGTTTTTCCTTCCACTGCTTCATTGCTGCTGTGTAGAAATGCCAGGTTTCTGTACATTGATTTTGTATCTTGTGACTTTACTGAATTCGTGAATCAGTTCTAGCAAATTTTGGTGCCATCTTTTCTATTTAGAGTATCATTTCATCTGCAGATAGTGAAAGTCTAACTTCTTCTTTGCCAAATTGGATGGCTTTTATTTCTTTTTGTTCACTCAGACTAGGACTTCCAGTGCTATATTAAATAACAATGGTGAAAAAAGTACCTGGGTTACTCAGTCAGTTAAGCATCCAATTCTTGATTTTGGCTCAGAACATGATTTCGGTATCCTGGGATCAATCCTGGAGTTGCACTCTGGGCTCAGAAGAGAGTCTGCTTATGATTCTCTCTCTCTTCCTCTCCATCTGCCCCTACCCACATCCTTTCTCACACTCTCTCTAATATAAATAAATAAATCTTTAAAAAACAAGCAAAAAACAATGGTGAGAGTGGACATCCCTGTCTTGATCCTGACTGTAGCAGAAAAAATCTTAGTTTTTCCCCATTAAGGATTATATTAGCTGCGGGTCTTTTATATATGGCCTTTCTGATGTTGAGGTATGTTCCCTCTATTCCTACATTGTGGAGGGTTTTTGTCAAGAATGGATGGATACTGTACTTTCTCAAATGTTTTTTTTTTTTCTTTGAATCTATTGAGAGGATCACATGGGTCTTATCTTTTCTTTTATTAATGTGATGCACTATGTTGACTGATTTGCAAATATTGAACCACACTTGCAGCCCAAGAAGAAATCCCACTCGATTGTGGTGAATATGAACTGTTGGATTTGATTTGCTAACATTTTGCTGAGAATTTGTGCATCTATGTTTGTTATTCTCTTTTTTTGTGGGGTCATGGTCTGATTTTGGAATCAAGGTAATACTGGCCTCATAGAATGAGTTTGGAAGTTTTCCTTGCATATCTACTTTTTGGAACGTTTTGAGAAGAATAGCTATTAACTCTTTAAATCTTTGTTAGAATTCCCTTGGGAAATAGTGGCCCTGAATCTTTTTTTTGTTGGAAGATTTTTTTTTTAAAGATTTATTTGTTTATTAATTTATTTATTTGAAGCAGAGAGGGTGAGCACGAGAGAGATAGAAGAAACAGAGGAGGGGCAGATGCAGAGGGAGAAACAGGCTCCCCACTGAGCAGGGAGCCGAATGCAAGACTTGATCCCAGGACTCCAGAATCATGACCTGAGCCAAAGGTAGAAACTTAATTCACTGAGCCACCCAGGCACCCCTGTTTGTTGGAAGGCTTTTGATTACTGATTCAAATTATTTTCTGGTTATCACTCTGTTCAAATTTTCTATTTCTTCCTCTTTCAGTTTGGGTGATTTATATGTTTCTCAGCATTTACCCATTTCTTCCAGATTGCCCAATTTGTTGGCATATAATTTCTCATAAAATTCTCTTATAATTATTTGTATTTCTGTGGTGTCGATTGTGATCTCTCCTCTCTCATTTGTGGTTTTATTTATTTGAGTCCTTTCTCTTTTCTTTTTGATAAATCTGGCTAGGGGGTTATCAATGTCATTAATTCTTTCAAAGAACCAGCTCCTAGTTTCATTGAAATGTGTTACTGGTTTTTGCTTGCTTATTTGTTTGTTTCTATATCATTTATTTCTGCTCTAATCTTTATTATTTCCCTTCTTCTGCTGGCTTTAGGCTTCATTTGTTGTTCTTTCTCTAGCTCCTTTAGGAGTAAAGTTATGTTGCATATTTGAGATATTTCTTGCTTCTTGATGTAGGCCTGTCATGCTATATATTTCTCTTAGGACTACATCCCAAAGGTGTTTTAGACTGTCATGTTTTCATTATCATTTGTTTCCATGTATTTTATTTTTTTCATTAATTTCCTGGTTAACTTATTCATTCCTTAGTGGTATGTTCTTTAACCATCCATGTATTGTCATCTTTCTAAATTTTTTCTTATGGTTGACTTCAAGTTTCATAGTATTTTGGAAAATATGCATGGTGTGATCTGAATTTTTTAAGGTTTTATTTGTGACCCAGTATGTGATCTATTCTAGGGAATGTCCCACGTGTACTCTAAAAGCATGTGTATTCTGGGGGCACCTCGGTGGCTCAGTGGGTTAAGGCCTCTGCCTTCGGCTCAGGTCATGATCTCAGGGTCCTGGGATCGAGCCCTACATCGGGCTCTCTGCTCCGCAGGGAGCCTGCTTCCCCCTCTCTCTCTGCCTAACTCTCGGCTTACTTGTGATCTCTCTCTCTGTGTCAAATAAATAAATAAAATCTTTTAAAATAAATAAATAAATAAATAAATAAATAAATAAAAGCATGTGTATTCTGTTGCTTTAGGATAAAATGTTCTGAATATATCTGTTAAGACCATCTGGCCTAGCATGTCATTCAAAGCCATTGTTTCCTTGTTGGTTTTCTGCTTAAACAATCTGTCCATTGCTGTAAATGAGGTATTAACGTCTCTCACTGTTATTGTATGTATTATTATTAATGAGTTCCTTATGTTTATTACTAATTGTTCCATATATTTGGGTGCTTCCAAGTTGGGGGCATAAATAATTACAATTGTTAGATCTTCTTGTTGGATGCACCCTTTTATTATCATATAGTGCCCTTCTTTTCCTCTTGTTACAGTCTTTTTTTTTTTGTTACAGTCTTTTATTGAAAATTTTGTTCATCTGATAGAGTATGGCTGTTCCAACTTTCTTTTGACATTTATTAGTACGGTAAATGGTTCTCCATTCTCTCACTTTCAATATGCACCTATCTTTAGGTCTAAAATGACTCTCTTATAGGCAGTATATAGGTGGGTCTTATTTTCTTATCCATTCTGACACCCAATGTCTTTTGATTGGAGCATTTAGCCCATTTACATTCAGAGTGATTATTGATAGATATGAATTTAGTACCATTGTATTAATTGTTAAGTCATTGTTTCTTTTCTTTTCTATTCTGATGCTTTTGATTTTTTTCTCCTACTCAGAGTTTAGCAGGCCTTGTTTAGTGGTCATGAACTCCTTTAGTTTTCGTTTGTCTGAGAAACTACTTCTCCTTCTATCGTGAATGACAGCATTAGTGATAGATTATTCTTTGCTGCATATTTTGCCTATTTAACACATTGAATATATCATGTCAGCCTCCTTTTGCCTGCCAAGTTTCTGTGGAAAGATCTATTACTAACCTTATTTGTCTTCTTTTGCAAGTTAGGGACTTCTATTCTCTTGTTACCTTTAGGATTTTTTCTTTATCTGTATATTTTGTAAATGTAACTACAATGTCTTCGTGTTGGCCTGTTTTTGTTGATTTGGATGGGAGTTCGTTGTGCCTCTTGGATTTGGATATCTATTTCCTCCTCAGACCAGCTATAATTTCCTTAATGAAAACTTCTGTCCCTTTCCCCCTCTCTTCTTCTTCTGGAACTCCTATGATATGAATGCTAGTATGCTTTATGGAGTCTCTGAGTTCTCTAAGTCTACATTCGTGATCCAATATTTTTCTTTTCTTCTTCTTTTCAACTCCATTATTTTCCATATTTTATTCCCTGCTTCTTCGATCCATGTGGTCATTACATCCAGTCAGGTTCACATCTTGGTTATGACAATTTTATTACAGCCTGACTAATTTTTAGGTCTTTTATCTCTGTGGTAAGGGATGCCCTGGTGTCTTCTAGCTTTTCTCAAACCCAGCTAGTATTCTTATGATCAGGCATATTACTTATATCTGTTTCAATTTGATCCCTGGCTGTGATCTTTTCTTGTTCTTTCTTTGAGATGAATTCCTCTGTCTTGACATATTGTTTAGGTCTCTGTCCTCTTCTCTCTGTTAGGAAAACCTGTTATGTTTCCTGCTCCTGAGAGCAAGGGCTTTATGAAGAAGAGATCATATACTGCCCAAGGTTTGGCGCTTCAGGAGGTATTTCCAGTGTGTGGTGTGTGCCCTCTGCTGTTGTGTTTTGGCTCATCTTTCTCTCAACTCAGTTTCCTGCAGAATTTCTTCTTGCCTACAGTGAGGAGTGCTTGGACCTTGTCAAGAGTGTGGTGAGTTTTAGCTATGTATCCTCTGGTCTGCTTGTTAAAAGAGGCCTGTTCTTATTTCTACTAGAGCTAAAGCTTTGCAGCACTCTATGGTCAATAAACTTGGTGCATGCAGGAGAGTTTGTGCTGGTCTTCTGGGGGGCGGGGGGAGCTTGATGCTGTGATTCTCAGGCACACTAGCCCTAGTAACAAACACTGCAGAGTACTAGTATAAAACACTGAAGGATTTCTTTTAGCTTCTTTCTATTTTTTTACTTTATTTCAAGATTAGACTGCTCAAATTGCTGGTATACCCTTATTATGCTCCTTGTTGAGGGCCTAAACAGAAGCCACTAAAAACACACAACTTTACACCTTATTTCATCAACCTTTCTTTTCTAGCTTTATTGAGAACATATTGATTTCATACAATTATATATTGCTATATGATTACTACCACAGCATTAATTAATACCTCCATCATATCATATAATCAATACCTCCATCATTTCTTTTTTGTGTGATGAGTATATTTAAAAGTAACTTTCTTGGGGTGCCTGGGTGGCTTGGTGGGTTAAAACCTCTGCCTTCGATCCCAGGGTCCTGGGATCAAGCCCTGCATCGAGCTCTCTGCTCAAAAGGGGGCCTACTTCCCCCTCTCTCTATGCCTGCCTCTCTGCCTACTTGTGATTTCTCTCTTTCTGTCAAGTAAATAAATAAAATCTTAAAAAAAAAAAAAGTAACTTTCCTAGCAATTTCAGGTAATATAATACAATATTGTTATCTATAATCACAATGCTGTATTTTAGATCCCCAGAACTTATTTATCTTCTTTTTTTTAAAAGATTTTATTTATTTGAGAGAGAGAGAGAGACCACAAACAGGGTGAAGAGTGGAGAAAAAAGCAGACTCCCTGTTGAGCAGGAGTCTGATGCAGGACTCTATCTAGAACTCTGAGATCATGACCTGAGCTGAAGGAAGAAGCTTATCTGACTGAGCCACTCAGCTGCCCGAACTTACTCATTTTCTAACTGGAAGTCTAAACTCTTTGACTAATGTCTATTACCATAAGATCCAACAATCTCACTTATGGCTATATATTCAAAAGGAAGGAAATCAGAATGTCAAAGAGTATCTCATTCCCATACTTCCATGTTTATTGCACCATTGTTCACAAAGACCAAGATAGGGAAAGAACTTAAGCTTTCATCAGACATTTTTCATTTCTAGTTTTTGATCAGACAATATAGTTTGAAGCTCCTGGGTCATAGTATATGGTGCTGAATATTTTATATACATTAAACGTAAAAATAAGTGACCTTATTTTGGGGTCTTCTGATTGGATAGGGGTCACCCCTGTGGGGCAGGCAATGAAAGAATTCACCTAAGGCAGAAAAAGAAGAGAGACATTTAATGAATGCATTGCAAGGGAGCGGCAGGCAGGATAGCAAAGCAGATATTGTCCTTTTTTGGTACTTGTGTCCAGGCTTAAGTAACCCATTGGTTAACTAGGGCTTATAGATGTTTTGATGTGGTTCTCCTCATGGGCCTGTTTGTGTTCAGCTAGAGGGATGGGGGGTCATTATGGGCCCTTCTACCTTATTCAAATGTCCATTGTTCAGGTTGGTTGCCTAAAAGTAGCCTCTACAACTGTAAAATAGGAGAAAGGTTTTGAAGAGGGAAAATGAAAAGAACGACCAGACTCATTCACACAGATACACATATACCCACACAGTTAGTGCTTATTCACTGTGTTTGCTTGTTTTGTGTCTGGACAGTCTTTTTATATTTTCCTCCTCTCCAATAATACATTGATAATCAAAGAAGATAAGATGCTGCCTTACCTTCTCTTTTAGGAGTTGCAGATAATAACACAAAACCAAAGGAAAACTAAGACAGGAGTGTGCTTTCATGTCCCAAGGACACAATGAAGGCCAGCAATCTTAGTGAACATAGGAAAAGGTGAAGTCTGAAATGTTGCTATGGCCAGAATATGTTCGGCAAAGATTATGGTAAGAATTTGGGATATAATCTTGACCATAGTGGAAAACTATTGGAAAGTTTACATCAGGAGTGTAATAAAATTAGATTTACAGTTTTGTTTCTGAAAATCAATCTGCCTCAAGTGTAATGAGTAAATGGTAGGGGATAAGATTGAACACAGGAAAATGGTTATGAGGTTGTTTTATTTATCCAGGTGAGAAAAAATGGTGATTTTGGTCTGGTTTGTTGAACCAAAGATGGCACAATGTACTCAAATTTGGGTATATTTCACTTATATTTGACATGTAATTGTAGTAACTACATGATCATTTTTGTCCTGGGAATAGTGTTTGACAAAAGAACAGAGAAGAAAGAGAAAGAAAAATCAGATATTTTCGTATTTTCCTAGGTATAGGTCCAGGATTGTGCTAAAAGTAAAATATGCAAAGCATATACTTTCCCTCGTCACACCATTATATGTTATCTTTTTATATAACCTATTCCTCAGAGTCCCAGGCTTACTGTGTCTTCATGCTATTCTCATTTCTTCTTTGTGACATCAAAAGAAAAAAATCTCCAGGGTTCCAGTTTGCTTTCTCTATATAATTTCTGAAAACATCCATTACCTCTGGGTGGGAAAATAAATGATTATGTAAATAAAGAAGTAAAGAAATAGGATGAAAATAATTTTATGTAATTTCTGAAGGTTTGTTAGATCTTACCCAGAATGTTCTTATTTTATTCATTGCTAGAAATGAAACCCAAACTCATAGAGGATGGCAAGATATAACCAACTACTACCCTGTAGGTGTGGAAAGTTGACAATGAGACTTAATGGATCAAAGAAAACAATTTATTGCTTACAGCATATCAAGCATGAGCTTTAGCAGAATTACATTGGTCCCCATGTCCCCAAATCTCAGGTGTTGGGTTAGTAGTCACAAATAGATACTAGACACATAGTGGGTTTTGTGTCACAGCCAAGGAAATTAAAGCTTAAGTAACAAATACTTTCATTGGAAGCAGAAAGCAAGGCTGCTGTTTGTCTGAAGACAAAAAGGTAGGAATACAAAGGTCCCAGAGAGGACAGTCTTCCAGCATTCCAAAGTGTGTGTGGGGGTGTGTTTACTTATTTGAAAGTAGTGTAAAGAAACAAAGGAAAAACACTTGTGAAATATGAGGTAGGGATTATTTTGACAAACCAGCAGTCAAGATCCAATACTTAAGTTTTACCTGATTTCAAAATTCTTAACTTCCTCAATCTAAATTCACAGAGTTCTAAAACTTCAAGTTTTTGTTTTGTTTTGTTATATTTTTGGTATCTTAATTGCTCCCATAGAGGCAACACTCCGAGTTTTAGTAGGAAGAGAGACTGCTAGGCTGGAGTGTTGTGGGTGGCATGGGAAGAGGAGATGATTGCAACTGTTGGTAATTCATATTTTTGTAAATCAAGGCCTTCCTGCATTCATGAACTGGAACAATGCATTCTTTTTTATAAATAGGAGTAGTTCCTACTGCATACAAAGGGATGAAGCTCAGAGTATATTTTCAGTTACTTTTTTTTTGTGATCTTGTAAAAGCTAGGAAGCTGAATGAAAAAGATAAAACATATAACAACAATATATATGCCTACTACTCATTCTATAGTCAGGCTCAAAGAAGTCCTTTGTGTTTTTCTTAATTAAAGTATCATTTTTCTCTATACATTCAACATCCAGTATTTGTTTAAGAAGGTAAGCATTATGTCGTAAGTAGTGGTTTTAACACCTGTATAGTACCACCAAGCTTACCCAGAAAAGATTTTGTTTATAATAAAATACTCTAAAACCTGGCCCAGAAACCCTGGAAAAATGAGATATGGTCATGCAGACTAATTATGCCAAAATGTTTAAAGAAATGCCCAAAACTAAAATTACCGCAAAAGTATCTGTGATACCATAGTTTACTCTTGTAAACTATTTTGTGGCATATCCAATAAAATGAGAATTCAGGATCTAAACTGTAACAAAAGTGAAATACTATTCTCACTAAATATCAAATTATGAACCTTATGTTTTCCCCAAAGCCATTTATTAACAACTTTGTGGGAAAAAGAGACAGAGACATGGAGAGATTGAGACATAGAGACAGAGAAGAGAGCTATTAATCAGAAAAAGATGTTTCCTGGTTTTGTGGAATTTAAAAGATTTGATTCAGTAAGAGTAAACTTTATAACACTATGGGTGGTATTTTCAGGTGAGCCAATTAATTCCGTTCATAAATTTAATAAGAAAAAAATAATGAATAAAGTAAGGATTGATTCCTAATGAAAAATCATAAAATATGCCAACTTCCATTCTGATGTTGACCACATTGCATATTTGCTACCCATACGACACAAGCAGGGGAATCTACAAATATAAAGAGAAAATATGTAGATCCATTATGCTTACTTAGAAAGATTTTCTCTAGAGTGAATCAGCCATTGTAAGTGAAGCCGTGTTCAAAGATGGTACAACTAATCATTTTCTTAGAGTGGAGAAAATTGTAACATCTATGATACTTTTCCAGATGTGGAACATATTAGATACTGCCAAGTAGTAAATTATTTTCTGAAAGTGAATAAAACAATTTGAAAGACAGGAAAACGTTTTCTCTTTACTCATTGTCTTAATAAATAAAGAAAGCATATTTATAAAACATTGAATTTCTTAATGGAATAGAATAAGTAAATAAAAAGTTTTCTATGTATCTGTGTGATTAGGCCTGAAAATAAGTATATATTTTTTGTGAGAAAGCAATATAACAGCCACGGAAAAAGTTCCAGTAGCATTATAGGACTCTCTTTGTTTTCTGATGAACACAGAGTCCTGCGTGGTTACAGTTGAAACTTTGGCAACTCAAAATAATAATAATAATAATAATAATAGATCAGAGATAAATATTAATATATATTTTCCTAAGGAGAAGAATATCTGTATTGCCAGACTTATCAGAGGAGAAGTTTTGAGGGAACAAATGATTAGAAGACTGCATTTTTTTAAAAGATTTTATTTATTTGTTTGACAGAGAGACAGCGAGAATACAAGCAGGTGTAGCAGCAGGGGGAGAAGCAAGATCCCTGCTGAGTAGGGAGCCTGATGCAGGTTTCGATCCCAGAACCGTGAGATCATGACCTGAGCCAAAGGCAGACACTTAACGGACTGAGCCACATAGACACCCCTAGAAAATTTTATTTTAATGGACTTTGATTAGTAGGCAGAGATAGTATTTGTACATTATGTGGAGAAAACAGGATTTGATAGCACTTGAAATTAAGTGGATAAATGAATCCTAGACTTGCAAACTAAAATCACATAAGTCTTCCCTAATTTTTAAAAAGATTTATTTATTTATTTTAGAGAGAGAGAGAGCCCACATACACGGGAAAGGGGCAGAGAGAGAGGGAGAGAGAGTCTTAAGTGGACAACCCAAGGCTTGATCTCATGACCCTGAGATCACAACCTGAGCTGAAACCAAGAGTCAGATGCTTAACCAACTGCTCCACCCAGGCGCCCCAAATCTTCCCTACTTTTTAAAAATAGTGAGAGAGAAATGTTAAATCTACCTAACTCTTGAGTTAATTACAATGGAAGAAAAGGATATTGAGGTCTTCATGGCTTTTATTCAAACGGAAATGATAGAAGCTAGGTGGGACACAGATGAATTTCAATTGCATGTATGGAAACTGTAGCCCAAAGGGAAAGAAGATGAAACTTCTGTTCCTCCAATATGACGTCAGACAGAATGAGTCCATGAGGTCTACCATGTAGGTCGAGATGCCCCAAGATGACAGACATTTCAGATAACTCTGAGTAATGGCTATTACATATACCTATTTCATCAGTCAGCCAGTTACATTCCACACCATTTTATTTAATTCTTTATCAGGTCGGGCAGCCAGCTATCTTTGCATATTGCTTTACTTTTAATGAAGCTTTGTCACCTACAGGCTTCATTTAATTCCTTTGTCAAACTCATTAAAGACATAAAGCAGTTATCTTAATTTTACAAGTGAGGAAATAAATATTTTGAAATGCTGGAAGACTTACTTTACTCCACAAAGAAAATAGATTGCAGATACAGGAATTTATGTCAGTATTAAAATCCTTTATAATCTAATAGGAAAGTATAATATGAGGAAGCAGTCGGCTTATGGACAATTACATCAATGATCAATCAGATACTTTCAAAATTATGGGGAGGGGAAAAACTAGTCATCATAAAAAATGCTTCTTATGGTATCAGTTAAAATTTGGAAGAGATAAAAACTTTGCTTTTACTATGTTGTTCCTTTCAAATGCCAAATTATGAATGATCACAGCAGCTTTTGTTTCTTTTCCTATTTTACTATTGCTAAGTTTTGGCAATTCGCTGCTCACTTCACCCTCTATTTACATAAAAACTATAGCTGAAATAGAAGGAAAGCAAAATCTTAATTTTCTTTCTTTCTTTCTGAAAGCAAAATCTTAATTTTCTTTCTTTCTTTCTTTCTTTCTTTCTTTCTTTCTTTCTTTCTTTCTTTCTTTCTTTCTTTCTTTCTTTCTTCCTTCCTTCCTTCCTTCCTTCCTTCCTTCCTTCCTTCCTTCCTTCCTTCCTTTCCTTTCCTTTCCTTTCCTTTCCTTTCTTTTTATTGTAAGTAGATTTATAGGCACCCTGAATAAAATCAATGACTGTAATAGAAATCTGAAAGTATTACAAGAAATACATCTACATAAAAATTTGAGATATCTTTAACATTGCCAATACTTTTAGTCCTCAAAAGTGAAAATAGAATAGAGAGATGGGAGAAATTTAAACCCTTACTCAGTCGTATGGTCTATATGCTTTCTCTCTCTACCTTCCAACTTGCTTCCCTCCTTCCCTACCTTCCTCCCTCCCTCCCTCCCTCTAATTAAACCAGCTACAATAAGGTGTCCTGTAGACAATAATGTACTTATAGATACAGCTTCTTTATGAATAGTTTGCGTGTTAATGAATAGTAACTAAATTTTATCTAGAATGTTGGCTCTATAACCTCACTGTTTTTAAAAATTATAACCAAAAAGCTTTTTTTTTTTCCCCACACTATATACACACTTGGCTTTGCCACAAAACAGTGACTTTTAAAAATGATTTACTGTTAGAAATGTATCTTTCTTAATGGATCTTTCATTGGATGACTCATCCCCCAATTTTTTAGTGTATTTTTTATTGACATGGAAATTTTCAAATACCATGGTCTCAGAGTTGGAAATGTCTGTACTTATAGCCAACACTATGAAACCTCTCATGCTGTGTAATGTTTTTGACAGTTGATTATTCTAATTATGCAAGACATTTTCTTTTTATCTTCCCCAAAAATGCATTTACTGAAAAATAAATATTACTTTCCCTGCCATATTATTTTCCAAGTATTAATTGAAACTCTTTTAACAGGCACAGAAGAATGAGAATCATCTTACTTTCAAGTAAATATTCTCAAAAGTCGCTTCCCAATAATGGTGTAGTGTAGTGTAGCATTTATCCCTATACCTATTAAACATGGCTCTCAGGAAGAACATTCTGAGCATTACCATAATTTTTATTGAAATGCTTTTAAATTTTTTACATGATTTTATTCATTGCAGAAAAAATGTTTAGATGGTCTTCATATTTTGAATGGTTTAAAAATTACTGTTTATCAAGCAATTCCCATAGTATCATTTTTATCCTTTATCTCAAGGCACAATAAAGTGTAGATGAGGCTCATCACTGATAACAATTGATTCAACTCTGTGTGTTACAAGTCTAAGTCCATTCTGTGCTGCATGCAATAGGCCAGTAGGTCAAGAGGAAAGATGCCGGCATAAGGAAAGCAACTTTATTCAGAAAACCAGCAAACTGAGATGGCGGACATTATCTAAAGAACCATCTCCTTTGGTATGGAGTTGGAGCTTCTCTTACATTAGCAAAAGTGGAATTAGGGAATTAGAATCAAAAGGTGGCTGATATCTGTAGACATCCAAAGACGGTCATGTTATTTCTTTGTCCTTTGTCAGTTGATCTTTTCATACAGAAATCGTGTCATTCCTGTAAATCTTAAACATGGCATAGTCATTTCTTTATGTACTTCTTTATTTCCTGAGGTGAGGTAGGTTTCAGGTAAAAAGCAATTTTTGTACATCTAAGCTGAAACATACTCACATGCATGGCTAAGCAGACGTTTCTAGGCTATAGGTCACAGCAACAGGGAAACAGAAGTAATATGGAGATAGACATGTTAAGTTTCTCCTTGTTATGTGTATTTTACATAATTTCATGATCATTTTTGGCTGATTGTTTTCTTCATATTTTTTTTCAGATGACTTACCACTATTTTCTCTATTACCGAGTATAATCTCTAATCTCTATAAAATCTCTATCTCTATAGTCTTGGTTCTACCATCTTCTTGATCACTTCTTTTGTGTTCTTCCTATTTTTATGCTGAAATGGTATTTGTTTCATTTTTAGAAATCTTTTAAAAATGTCACTTCCCAACAGTGCATGGGAGAAGAATGAGGCACAAACAAGTCAGCTGCAAGAGAAAGGGAGCCGGAGTTGACAGTAGAGAAGACTGTCACCTCGAACAATGCTTTAGTCTCATTTTTATTGGGAAGTAGGTAACAACCAACAAAGAAGCTGTGGTAGATTACACATTGACCGTGAGTCTTGTAGATATATAAGAAGAAAGGCAAAAACATATCTGGTCAAGCAGTATAAAGTTTATAGTTGTGCAAGCACATTCAAAGGGATCATCTAATTAACCACAGGTGGTCTCTGGAGAAGGGGAGATAACAGAAAAAAAGAAGCAGGCGGCGTTAGGCCCTGAGCAGGCCAGGTGTTCCCAGCTGCTTGGCTTCCATGAAGCAGGCGGCATTCAGCCCTGAGCGAGGCGGGCATCCCCAGCTGCTGGGCTCCAGGGACGTATCTCGTCCTCTCCTCCAGAGGCCTGTTGCCAGTACATGTTTTTCTTAAGGCTGTATCTAAGCATGCTTGCCAGACTGGTACAAGTTCTCATGGGTTATATTTTAAGCAGTACATTGTTTTGAGGAATGGTTACATAAAAACCCTTGTTTATCTGTGAAAGATGAGTTTAATTTATACAAAATGATACAATCCATTAATCTCCTTCCTTATATATGGAAATCGAATAAGTGTAACTATTAACATCACTAAATACTACACTTCTTCCTTAAACTCAGGCTACCTCTAGTAAGGCATACGAGCCATGGCAGTCTGGTAAATATACTGATTGAGAGTACTTACATCAAATCTTGTATCAAATGTTGAGAAAGTTGAAAACCATTTTATTTTATAAAAATTATCTCAAGAGATATCACTACTTTCTCCCCATACCTCACTTGATCATTATAAAAACTGTTTGCCCTCTTCCAGGATCAGACTGGGGTGGCATTACAATTTGAAGAAAATTCACCATGAAGAGCTCCTAACAAATAGCTCAGATGTGGCATTTCTATTGTTGAATGCCTCAGGGGCACCCTCTTTGTGGAACATAATGATATCATAGACTTAGAGCAAAAATTCAAGATATTCTCTGTAGTTTAGCTCTCTGATCCTAAAGAACAAGAAAAAATTCCCTATTAAACATTTACTTTGAGGGGCACCTGGGTGGCTCAGTCATTGATCATCTGACTTGATTTTCCCTCAGGTCATGATCACAGGGTAGTGATAGGTAGTCCCACATTGGGCTCCGTCCTCAGTGAGGAGTCAGCCTGATACTCTTTTCCTCTCCCTTTGCCTTTCCCCCAACTCATGCTCTCTCATTCTCTCTTAAAAAAATAAATAACTCTTTAAAAATCCGCTTTGAAATGTAATACAGTTTTTTTTTATTCATATGATGTATTCTTTGTTTCAGTGGTACAGGTCTGTGAATCATCAGTCTTACACAATTCACAGCACTCCTCACCATAGCACATACCCTCCCCGATATCCGTCACCCAGCCACCCTATCCCTCCCCTCTCTGACCCTCCAGCAACCCTCAGTTTCTTTCATGAGATTAAGAGTCTCTTATGGTTTGTCTCCCTCCCTGGTCCCATCTTGTTTCATTTTTCTCTCCCTTCCCCCCACAAACCCCTGCCTCTCAAATTCCTCATATCAGAGAGATCATATGATAATTGTCTTTCTTTACTTGACTTATTTCACTTAGCATAATACCCTCTAGTTCCATCTACATTGTTGCAAATAGCAAGATTTTGGGTTTTTTGATGGTTGCATAGTATTCCACTGTATATTTATATATGCCACATCTTCTTTACCATTCATCTGTTGATGGATATCTAGGCTCTTTCCATAGTTTGGCTATTGTGAACATTGCTGGTATAAACATTTAGGTGCATGTGCCCCTTCAGACCACTACATTTGTATCTTTAGAGTAAATACCCAGTAGGTGATTTCTGGGTTGTAGGGTAGCTCTATTTTCAGCTTTTTGAGGAACCTCCATACTATTTTTGAGTGGCTGCACCAGCTTGCATTCCCACCAACAGTGTAGGAAGGTTCCCCTTTTTCTGCATTCTCGTCAACACCTGCCATTTCCTGACTTGTTAACTTTAGCCATTCTGACTGGTGTGAGGTGGTATCTCACTGTGGTTTTGATCTATATTTCCCTGATGCCGAGTCATGTTGGATACTTTTTCATGTGTCTGTTGGCCATTTGGATGTCTTCTTTGCAGAAATATATGCTCATGTCTTCTGCCCATTTCTTGATTGGATTATTTGTTCTTTGGGTGTCGAGTTTGAGAAGTTCTTTATAGATTTTGGATAGATTCTGATATGTTGTTTGCAAATATTTTCCCCGAATCTGTTGGTTGACTTTTGGTTTTGTTGACTGTTTTCCTTTGCTGTGCAAAATCTTTTGATCTTGATGAGGTCCCAATAGTTCATTTTTGCCCTTGTTTCTCTTGCCTTGGTGATGTTTCTAGAAATAAGTTGCTGTGGCTGAGGTTGAAGAAGTTGCTGCCTGTGTTCTCCTCTAGGATTTTAATGGATTCCTGTCTCACACTGAGGTCTTTGATCCATTTTGCGTCTATTTTTGTGTGTGGTGTGAGGAAATGGTCCAGTTCATCCTTCTGCATGTGGCTGTCCAATTTTCCCAACGCCATTTGTTGAAGAGACTGTCTTTTTTCCATTGGACATTCTTTCCTGCTTTGTCAAAGATTAGTTGACCAAATTGTTGAGAGTCCATTTCTGGGCTGTCTATTCTGTTCTATTGATCTATGTGTCTGTTCTTGTGCCAATACCATACCGTCTTGATGATCACAGTTTGTAATAAATCTTGAAATCTGGAGTTGTAATGCTGCCAACTCTGGTTTTCTTTTCAACGTTCCTCTGTCTATTCAGGGTCTTTTCTGGTTCCATATAAGTTTTAGGATTATTTTTTCATTTCTTTGAAAAAAGTTGATGATGAAATCCAATACTTTTTAATACAAGTACATTAAGAATTCCCCTCTTAAAAAATAGTTAATCACATAATTCTTCTGGATCACACAAAGTGTTTTAAAAATATATGACCAATCTACTAGAAGTAGAATCTTTAGGTATTCAATATCTAGTCATAGAAACTTAAGTGAAATTTAATAATATTGTTTAGCAGAAATATATATCTATTAATAGAACTACTATAATAATGAAAATTGTTTTTTAAGCAATTCAAATCAAACCATCAATGTCAGTAGCCTAAGCCACTATCACACTAGCCTACCCCATGTAAGTAAAATCCCTCTTGTGAGGGATTCATAAAGTCATAAAATTCTTAGCATGATGTAAAAGAAACTAGGCATGAAATAGTGTTTTATAAGAATCAGTTTCTCTGCCCTATTTGTGTGTCTCCTGTGAAAAGCAAATGTGAATCCTAAGCTATTAAAAATGTATATTATATTTGTAGAAAGATGAATAAATATTTTATCCACAAAGGCAAATTGCACATTGTAATCTGGAATCATATGTCACATTTTAGACATATATTTAAGTGGTCATTTCTTTGTCTACCTTTTTTTTATTTTTAAAATAGGTTAACATTCACAATGACTTTGCTGAGAATAATTAAAAATGGGGTTCTGAAGTAAGATTTAATATTAATCTTCAATATTTGGTGAATGGAGACTAGTGTGTGATCAAGACAGATGATGAGTGAGACCGGGTCTTGTTCTGTAGCTGTCGACAAGAAAGTCTGCAAATCTTGGAAGAACAGAGAGACAAATAAAGTTATCCTTCTTAAAGATACTTTCTATCCATCAAAGTACAAGCCTCTGACCACACTCTATGCTAATAATAATAGCCCTTTCCTTTTGCTCCTAAATTCTCCCAATCAATTCTTCTTTGTTCATCCTTTAAAATAACACTTTGCACTTAACGTTAAGTTACCAGAAGGATCTGTGAATGCCAACCCACTGAAATCACCATCGTCCCAAAACCTCGGCAAGTTATAGAACTCAAAATGGAATCAGCAGATAAATGACAAATGACTAGAAAAGCATGTCTTTATGGCATCACCTAGGCTGATTGCCGTAGGGTTGAACTTTAAATTTCTAAAATATTCGTGGGAAGTTTAGAACCATAAAATTTCAAACCCATGATTTTTTTATATCATTATGGATCAAGTTAATAGCAGACTCATCATTTTAATAATTCATCATTAATCCATACATTATAGTAATTGGTATTTAATCTTTATGAAATTGAACATTTTACCTTTGACTCTCTTGATTTATTAAATTTCCTTGAAAATGGTAAGAAACAATATTTTAGAAGGAAAAGATACATTTAAAGAAACTGTAGTTCTAAGTCAAAGAACTTAACATAACTATGGAAATACTGCTTATAACATATTTGTGGAGGGATAAAATTCTCTTTTTATCATATTTCTAATAGGTTCCATACAAACTATCACCTGAAACAAATTTTATTCTCAGTGCCATATCAAATTAATACAAAAATGAAAGGCAGTTTGTTCCCATAATTTCAAATCCGATTTATTTCTAAATCTGCAATCACATATTCTGAACATGTTTGTATATGTTCTGCTAATAGTCAGAAGAAAAGCAAAACTGTGAGTTAGAGAAATAAATACTATGCCTAGCGGTGTATTCCTATTCCTGATACATAACCTGCAGAGACTGACATTCAGTTTGTCCAGACTTCCAATCCCTTTGGAATAGTGTATACCCACACTCTTTACTCGGTCTTGACCTCAATGGCAGAGGAAAACCACATTTATTAGGAGGGCATTGCTGAGATTAAATTTCTTTCTCTCTTATGTAAGAACACTTATCAGAATGAAGCAAAGAAAGTCGCATTCTCTGCACCCCCACCCACTCCCTGCCCCTGATCTGTAACTTCAGTTGTCTCATCTTTAGGTTTTTTTCCCCCTTCTTTTAGTGTATTTCTCTGAGGATTGGATTTTTTTTTCTTTTCTAACTCTACTGTACAAAATTCCATTTATCCCTGAAGATAATTAAGCCTAAGTGAGTATCATAATTCTTTCTTTCAGATACCTTCAAGCACGGAGGATTCCAAAATGGTGAGTCCTTATCATATTGTTTTTGTTTGCTTTTGTTTCTAAAACATCTCCTGAGATAAAAGGGTGGTATGGAACAGCTTTATTTAGAAGTTTACTTTGTCTTTCCCCTGAAATGTTCAAAATGTCCACTCTATATCAAATTTATGAGATACTAGTACAGTTTTTCGGGATTTTGCTTACTAAAATTTTGCCACACTTTCTATCAGGGTAAGTAAGAGTATGCTGTAGGTATTGGAGTGGTCGTAGAAGCACATTGGTTGCTCTCCCCAATGACCATACACTCTAATTGCCAGAAGCCATTTGAAAGCTGAAGCCATCATGTTGTGCCTCTTTCCTTCCTTAATTGTTACTGCTAATTCTTTATGGTAGAAATTCTGGTTTCCAATTTCAATTTATCATTATATCCTAGGAATGTCTGACACCATCTGCTAACTTAAAGACCTATTAAAAGAACATGTCTAAAGGAATTTGGAAAAGAACACTTGTTGCTTAAAATTCCTTTTTCATTGCAGAATATACAATGTATAATGAGATAGCCCTGTATTAAGTAAATTGTTTGACATAATAATTACTTTTTTTTCTGGAAGAATGAATCAAGCTTTCAGCTAGCCATACCACTTGACATAATCTCTGATTTTTCTTTTCCTCCTTTTAGGTATTTGTCAAAAAAAAAAAAAGAAAAAAACAAAACAAAACAATCATGTCACCTACTACCTTTGGTTTCAGTTAGCTTTATTCAGTTGAAATAATGTTAAATTTATATATTTAGATTATTTCAAACACTTACACTTAAAGTTAGCTTTCCCTATGAAAGTTCTAGGAATATGTGTCTTGATTATTTTCAGCATTTTAAAGAACATCAGATTGCTTTGATTGAGGTACAAATTTATAAAACTGAAATTTAGTGTCTATTTCTCTCAAATATGACTGGTGCCCACTACTACAGTAGGTGTTGCAGATCCAAAGTTGAGACAAGCAGACAAGGATTTCTGCCCTCAATGTAATTTAATTTTACCAGGGTGAATGTGCTTAATCCCACAACAAAATGAATATATGTGTAATTATTTTTAGTAAATGCTGCTTTTTAAAAAAGAGATAAACTGTGCTATGCATATGATTGCAAAAGGGAAAGATCTGTGATTTAAGGAGTAAACAGGGGCGCCTGGGTGGCTCAGTCGTTAAGCGTCTGCCTTCGGCTCAGGTCATGATCCCAGGGGCCTGGGATCGAGCCCCGCATCAGGCTCCCTGCTCAGAGGGAGGCCTGCTTCTCCCGCTACCATTCCCTCTGCTTGTGTTCCCTCTCTCGCTGTGTTTCTCTCTGTCAAATAAATAAAATCTTTAAAAAAATAATAATAAATTTTAATTAATTAATTAATTAATTAAATAAAGAGTAAACAGAGGTTAACTAGAGAATATATAAAAATGGAGGAATGGGTGTGTACAAAGCAGGCCAAGCATAAAGAGTACAGAGAGAGTAGTAGTGTACCAAGAGAGTAGTGTGTACAAAGCAGGCCAGGGAAGAAAGGGGAGCCCAGCACAACAGAAGATGGAGAGATTGGAAAGTCCAAACTGTGTAGGTCCTACAGACAAAGGCAAAGAACTAACCTTGTCACACAATTCACCGAAAGGCATTGGATTTTGTTTTGTTTCAGACTTTATTTATTTTTAAGTAATCTCTATGCCCAACATGCGGCTCAAACCCACAACCTTGAGACCAAGAGCCACACGTTGCACTGACTGAGCCAAACAGCCATCTCAGCCATTGGATGTTTTTAAGGAGCCAGATGCCAAAATGATCATCATTTTGCCTTTTGGAATAAATAGATGAGAAGAAAATGTGTGTGTGGGGGGATGGACTAGTTAGAAAAATATTACAAGAATACAAGGAGAAATGATGGTAAATTGGACTAGATTGCAGTAATTTGAAATATGTAAAAAAAAGTTCTGTTTTTAACTTTTTTCTGTCAAGGGCCTGATCCTAAATGTTTCATACTAGACTGCCTCTGTTACCTCTGCTGTTCCGGTATCCACACAGTCATAGAAAAAATGTTAACAAATGAGTATGGCTGTTCTGAGAAAACTGTTTTACAAAAGCAGACAGTGGGTCATATTTGGCCAACAGACTCTAGGCTGTCAACCACTATTCTTTTTTTTTTTTTTTTAAGATTTTATTCATTTATTTATTTATTTATTTATTTATTTATTTATTTGAGAGAGACCACGTGAAGGGGCGCACAAGTGGGGGGAGGGGCAGAAAGGGAGAAGCAGGCTCCCTGCTAAGTGCAGAGCCCTACAGGGGGCTTGATCCCAGGACCCCTATCAACCCCTGTTTTAATGAATAAACATAACGTTTGAGAGGCTTTTTTTTTTAAGTATGGGAAGTTCTGTTCAAGGTTAAAGACAGCTTAACCCATTAATATCACATTTCTTTGATAGAAAGGACAGCAATATTTAGTCAAATCTAATTTCTAATATAAAATAATTATGTAGAAAATGGTTAAATTATTTCTTCATAGAGCTGGGAATATATGTGAAAACCTTCTTTATATGTCCCAATGCATAAATATTTGATATAAACAATGTTAAAGCAAAGGCATGAATTACAAATTTGAGGTTAATAAAATTATTTAAACGCATGCACAGTGCACAGCTGGTGTGTTATTTCTGCACATTCTCTAATTTTTATTACTAGACTTTATTATATCTATTTTTGTGGAAATGTAGGAGAAGAAACTGATATGGACACAAAACTCAATGAGCCATTAAATAGGTGACAGTAGTCATGATAGTCTCTCTGCATATTAATTAGCATAAAGATACACATATTGAAATCATCACTTACCTTAGATCAAAAAGAATTTTTCCATAAAATCTAAGTTATAGCCAAGAAGGGAAATTATATTTTTTTATTAACAACTGCATTAAGTAGTTGAATAGCTGAACTCAATTTTAGGATCTGCTTTTGATGTATCTCTTGATTATTTATACTTTAATTTTTTAAAGTTTTTACGTAAATTCCAGTTAATTAACCTACAGTGTAATGTTAGCTTCAGGGGTACAATATGGTGATTCAACACTCCATACCACACACAGCGCTCATGCTCATTCACAAGTGCCCTCCTTAACTCGCATCACCTATTTCACCCAATCCCCCTGCCCACCTCCCCTCCAAAACCATCAACTTGTTCTCTGGAGTTAAGAGTCTGTTTCTTGTTTTGCCTCTCTTTCTTTCTCTTTTTTTCCCCTTTTCTTGTTTGCTTTGTTTCTTAAATTCCACATACGAATGAAATCTTATGGTATTTGTGTTTCTCTTACTGACTTCTTTCGTTTAACATTTTATTCTCTAGATTCATCCATGTCATTGCAAATGACAAGGTTTCATTCTTTTTTATGGCTAATATCCCATTGTGTATATACCTCTTCTTTATTCTTTCATCAGTGGATGGACACTTGGACTATTTCTATAATTTGGCTATTGTAGAAAATGTTCATATAAACATCAGGGTGCATGTATCCCTTTGCATTAGTATTTTTGTATTTGGGGAAATCCTGAGTAATGCAATTACTGGATCATAGACTAGTTCTATTTTTAACTTTTTGAGAAACCTCCACACCACAGTGGCTGCACCAGTTTGCATTCCCACCAATCCTACCAACAGTGCAAGAGGTTTCCTTTTTCTTAACATCGTTGCCAATATCTGTTGTTTCTTGTGTTGTTGGTTTTAGCCATTCTGACAGGTGTGAGCTGATGTCTCATTGTAGTTTTGATTTTTATTTCCCTGATAAGTGATGTTGAGCATTTTTCATGTGTCTGTTTGAGGTCTATATATCTTCTTTGGAAAAATGTCTACCCATGTTTCCTGCTCATTTCTTAATTAAATTGTTTTTTTCAGTATTGAGTTTTATAAATTCTTTGTATATTTTGGATATTAACCCTTTATTAGATATGCCATTTGCAAATATCTTCTCCCATTCCATGGAATGTCTTTTAGTTTTGTTGATTGTTTCCTTTGCCTTGTAGAAAATTTTTATTTTAATGAAGTTCCAGTAGTTTATTTTTGCTTTTCTTTACCTTGCCACAGGAGATCTATCTAGAAAGGAGTTGCTATGGCCGATGTCAAGGGGGTTAATGCTGTCTGTATTCTCATCTAGGATTTTGATATTTAGGTCTTTAATCTATTTTTAATTTTTTGTGTGTGTTTGGTGTGAGAAAGTGATCCAGTTTCACAGCATGCTCCTATCTAGCTTTTCCAACACCATTTGTGGAAGAGACTGTCTTTTTCTTTTTCTGTTGGATATTCTTTCCTGCTTAGTCAAAGCTAGTTGACCACAGAATTGAGGGTCCATTTTCTGGGTTCTTTATTGTGTCCATTGATCTATGTGTCTGTTTTTGTGCCAGTACCACCCTGCTTTGATCAGTACAGTTTCGTAATGTAGCTTGAAGTCTGGAATTGTGATTCTTCCATCTTTGCTGTTCTTTTTCAATGTTGCTTTGACTATTTGGGGTCTTTTGTGGTTCCACACAGATTTTAGGATTGTTTGTTCTAGCTCTGTGAAAAAATGTTGTTCGTATTTTGATAGAGATTACATTAAATGTGTAGATTGCTTTAGGTAGTAGGGACATTTTAACAATATTTTTTTTATTTCAGTCCATGAGCATAGAATGTTTTTCCATTTCTTTGTGCCATCTTCAGTTCTCTTCATCAGTATTTTGTGGTTTTCAGAGTACAGGTCTTTACCTCTTAGGTTAGGTTTGTTCCTAGGTATCTTATTATTTTTGATACAATTGTAGATTATTTGTACTTTTAGATGCAAAGGACACAGAGGAGTATTTCTTTACTGTTGATTCCATTCTCTTTTGTGGACAATGATGTGTCATGTTTTAAGTAAAACTTTTGAAGAATTAAAAATGCCCCAAATTTCCGCTTAATTATACAATAATTTAAAAATAATAGCTAATACTTTTAAGGCATTTTGTTCTAGGCACTCTTCCTGAACACAACAGTGTGAGATAGATATTGTTAATATACCTATTTTACTGATTAATGGACTGAGGTCAAGAGAGTTTATATCACTTAACTAAAGTTAAGTTAACTACATAATTATACAGTCCAACTATATAGTCCAACTGTAGTCCAACTGTAGTCCAACTGTAGTCCAACTGTAGTCCAACTATATAGTCCAACTATAGTCCAACTATATAGTCCAACTATAGTCCAACTATAGTCCAACTATATAGTCCAACTATAGTCCAACTATAGTCCAACTATAGTCCAACTATATAGTCCAACTATAGTCCAACTATAGTCCAACTATATAGTCCAACTATAGTCCAACTATAGTCCAACTATAGTCCAACTATATAGTCCAACTCTAGTCCAACTATAGTTCAACACGTCCTAAATTAAGGAGCCCCAGACAATTGGTCCCAGACAAATGAGTCTTAAACTCCTATGCACATAACCTCACTAAGAGCAGTAATATCAAGTGGCATGACCTCATCCGTGTTTTTCTAAAAATTATACAGTTCTGAATAAGAGCACATTTCAGGGCACAAATAATGAATCGTGGAACACCACATCAAAAATTAATGATGTATGGTGACTAACATAATAGAAAATGGAGACTTAAGTCTTTTAGTAATATTTTAATTTCACAAACGTATCTTGATTTCCTCTTATTTTCCTTATTTTTTATTTTATTTTACTTTATTTGACTCTGATAATAAGCCAGATGAATTAAGCTGCTAAAGAAGTAGCAGAATGTGTTCTGTTCCCTTGATGCAATTAGGCAACTGAAAAATTAGATCTATACTCATTAAAATATATTCTTTTATGATATGTATTTGTTTCTTTTTCTTGCACAAACACATGCACACACAGAGACACAAAGACATATACACATTTCCATATACACACTGATGAATAAACGCACACACCCTGCAGTACAACTATACAGAACAGATTCTAGACCTTGCTGTATTATTACCTGAATAAATTTTGGAGACCATTTATTTATTTGTGACATATATTTGTTTCTGTTTGTCACACATACACATACACGCACACAGCCATAAATACACATGCACATATCAACACACATATGTATACATAGATGAATGACCACACTCTTGTCAGTGTCCACACAACTGTACTGAATTGATTCTAGACCTTGCTCTATCATTAGCTGAATAAATTCTGGAAATTGACATAGTGCTTTTGTCTCATTTATATCATCTATGAAATTGGGGTAGGAGACTGGTAATCAGGGTGGTCTTTAAGAAACTTGTTTGCTGTGACATCTGGATGGCTCAGTTGGTTAAGCATCTGCCTTCAGCTCAGGTCATGATCCCAGAGTTCTGGGATAGAGCCCCATGTGAGGCTCCTGCTCAGTGGGGAGCCTGCTTCTCCTTCTCCCTCTTCTGCTCCCCCTGCTCTTGTTCCCTCTCTCTCTGTCTCTCTCTGTCAAATAAATAAATAAAATCTTAAAAAAAAACCCTAAATAAATAAATAAATACCATTGAAATCAGAAAAAAAATTAAAATTTTAAAAAAGACACTCGTTCACATTTGTAGTACGTAATTTTCTGTTAATTTTTTTAATTGCGGTGTAACAGGGTAGAGTGATTGGTGATTATTTTACAGGCTTAGTGTCATAACTATACAAATCTTTTGTGGCTTACAAGTATATCAGACAGAAAAGGAAAAAGAAGTTAACTCATGAAAATATTAGATGTTTCTATGGCCCGAAAATTTCATGTCTTAGTTACATGATCTGCCTCTGGCTCTGATTTCTAATGGGTCTTTTTGGGAAAGAAGCCACTTCCATTTTTCCATTTTTAAAGAAATATTCATGGACATTGTAAGTTGATAGTTTGTTTCTATATCTGTTCTGCTACAGATAGGAACCAGATGAAAATGAATTCTGTAGATATTCATGGACCATCCACTAAACAAACTTGGGTATAAAAATCAATATGGGCCCAACCGTAGGAAAATAATTGTCTTTTGCTGCCTGACTGACCTTTCTGCTGAATGCACCAGACTTACACAGAGCTCTGTCATTCTGGGGCTTATTACAAGTGAATTTAAGTTTTCTGTGTGTGTGCTGACAATTATCCTGCTTGAGTCATAACAAATATACTCCACTACTTTTTTTTTTAATTTGTAGACTTTGATCAGTAAGGCTATGTTAGCTGTCTCATTATTAGAAAATAATGCAGTGTAGTTTCCACCAGCAAACACAATTTGTCAATTGCATTTGTTATTGTTACCTATGGAAAATAACTTCTGATTACTGGGGATTAATGTAAAAACAGCACACCGTGTCCAAGTAGCTTGGGAAATGAAACATGTCAGCACACTATATTCAATGACTGTTCAAAAAATAATATATAAGCCAAATTATTCTGCAATGTCATGACATATGGACATGGTTTCAGGGAACACGGTGTATTGCTTCATAGCATTCAGAGAGATCTAATGAATTAAAAATCATATATTCAAATTTAAAAGAACATATCTGTTGCTATGATAGAAGCTGCCATTGACCTAGCTTATACAGATAAACTAAATTTAGAAATCTGGGTTTTTTTTATGTTTCAATTCCTGAATCTGCTTGTATATGTTTCAATTCCTGAATCCAATAGAAGAAAATTAAAACTCTAGAAGAAAGAAAAATTTATATCTGGATTTTAGTTGTAAACACTAATGTTGGAGAATTTTTATACTGGAACCAACCTGGAAATTTGTCATGAAGTGTCACTACAAAGGGCGACTGAAAAGAAAGAGTATAAAATATAAATTAAGTACTAATATAAATATAAAAATGATAACAGGGGTGCCTGGGTTTTTCAGTGGGTTAAAGCCTCTGCCTTCAGCTCAGGTCATGATCTCAGGGTCCTGGGATCGAGCCCCTCATCAGGCTCTCTGCTCAGCAGGGAGCCTGCTTCCCTCTCTCTCTCTCTGCCTACTTGTGATATCTCTCTCTGTCAAATAAATAAGTAAAATCTTTAAAAATAAATAAATAAATAAATAAATAATAAAAATAAAAATGATAACAGATAAACTGCAATTACTTTCCTGAATATGTTTTTTTCAGTGATGTTACATGCTTTTCAGATTTTAATGTGTCTTCTTTTTTGCAATTGGAAACAAACATCATGTGTAGCTTGAAATTTTGGAGATTAGATAGTTAAAGCTTTTCATCTGAATTTTTGCATCAAGACATTATCATGTTTCTTAACTTCATCTTTTAAATTTACAATATTTAAAAACATTAACCTCAATTTTTCAAGAAAATATAAACATAGTTCATAATGATAGACACATGTTTATCTGATTATTTGCTGAAAGCTAAAGTAGGAAGTTGCAACATTAAGTCTGTGAAATCCTTTTCTTTAGAAATGAACTTTACTCTTGACCAGATCAGACTGATTATTATTTCTTAGAAAACTGAAAGTCAATGATTCTTAAAAATCACACTGAATCCTTAAAAATCACACTAATCTAATTGTGCATATACATTAAAGGACTATGTTTTCCTCACAAACTTAGTGGAATTTAGGTAGCTCATATAAGCAAATATAGAACAAATATAGAATAATTTGTTGTTAAAATAAAAACCATTGTCAAATGTAGCTGGAATTTATTATCTACATTAATATTACCTATGAATAATCAATTACAAAACAATGGAATCTCTAGGGAGTGGTCAGAGACTCAAACACCAGAAAATGTCCTGTGTATGTTGTAGAGCCAGAAATATTCCAGCATCTCAGTAAATAGAGGAGTCGTTAGGCTCAGAGGGTAGCATCATAAATAAATACGTACTGCTTATATATAAGAATAGATTTAAAAAATTAAAATCATGGAGAGGAAATAATGTAAGTTTTTACATTTAGTTGTCACCTATTACCTATAGCAGTGATATTTTTAAAAAACCTAAAAGTTTTGTGAATAAAAATTTTAATCTTTTTAGTGATCCCTATAGAAGTGCAAATGAACCTTTCTGTCTCTACTAAATATAAATATCACTCTTTAAATATAGTTTTTCTGTTTTCACATTGATTATAACATTGCATTTTTCTTTCTTCTAACATGGAGGAAATTCTCATGTTTTTGTGGCCTTTAGGCTTCTTAAGCTGTTTTAGGTTTCTTTGTATTTGTATTTATCATAGTATTTTAAATAGCAGGAAAAAATATTGACTCTTTGGTGGAAACTATGATACATAAGGAATGATGAAGTAGACCAATGTGTTAATTACTTTTGTGATTCATCAAATTATTAAACATGTACATAATTATGCGTACACATCTGTATATGTGCAGTGAATAACTATAGGTTTCTTATTCTAGATACTCTAATTTATTATGAATAAATTTGACCCACAATCACTATTTTCAGTTATAAATCTCTTTGTCTTGCATATATCACTTACTTATAACAATGAACTTCTAAGGGCACTTATTACTCTCCCTATTTCACTCATACAGAAACTGAGACCTAGTGAAGTTCAACCAGTTGACAAAGGTCACGGAGCTAGAAAGGAGTGGAGATCGTACTAAAGCATAGGTCCACTGGCTCCTAACTCAGTTCTCCCTTTGTAACAGTGCACTACTTAGAGTTTGGTTTTTTTTCCTCCTTAGCAACAGTGCCAGTGCCCTGTCTAGCTCTTACCTGCATTGACTAACAAAAATCCTCTCCACACTTGTTATTGTCATCCTTACATACTTATTTCCAATAGGGTTTATCCATTTTATGAGCCAGGTCAACATCTTTCTATTTATAAAGTCTCTAGAGACTTGTTAATGCTTACCTCACATCCATTCATTTTATATCCCAACCACCTCATCCGGAATCCAGTAGCACTTGTCTTCTCAGTGGTGTCAAAAGTCATCTAGCCTGCAGCATCCTCTATAAAAAAGAGTAATCTTAAAAAAAAAAAAAGTAATCTTCTACACCTGTAACTCATCAATGACCTAATAGTCTGTGCATCTCTTCAATTATTTTTAACTTCCTTATCAATTATGCATATGTGCATATAGTTATATAAATGATGTTAATTAGATACATATGATAGCATTAATACATATGCATGAATAATGCACTTCTGTGCTTTTTTGAGGGGGGAGTGTATTACAACGATACAGTAGCATTCAAACAAATTCATTTACTCTGATGGACTTAACGGTGTAAAGAAAGATGCTGTAAAAGAAACAGATGAGTTGCAAAATATATAATTCCCTAAACCTAGATTTTTATATTTTAAAACAGAACGAGTTGTTATGTGGATGGATCCCTTTTGTATTTTGTAAATAAGCTCTCATGTTTGTGTGATTACATCTATCTGTTGCTCAGTCTAATGGGACCTTACACAGTTTAATGAATCCTGTTGTAAAAATTAGAGAATGTTATCTGGTGTTGACGGATCTGAAGTCTTCATGAAATTGTATCTACTGAAAAAGAACAGATAAGACAGGTTGTCTGAAATTATACCTGGAACAGGCAAATGATGGGCTTTTTATATGATAAGGAGGGCAGTATTACTCCAGACCAATGACACCAAGTCAGGGAAGCCGTAAAGCAATGAATCCAATCTCTTGCTACCAAAATAAGATCTATGCAGGAAAATTAATAAGTAAATGCCTTCCTTTCATCATGATGGCATTTGGGAGTTTTAGAGCTCTGTAGCCCATTAGTCAGTTTAGTTAATGACTCTGCTTATCCTCTTAATCATGTGCAAAACATTGACTGAGCTTCATTTAGTTCAAAGTGCCTTTCAGAAGCCTGAACTGAATCTGAGTTGTAGAAAATCTTACCTTCTCAGAGTATAAAACATATTTAGTTCACATCCCTTATGTTGTATGACGTCTTCAGAAAATTTGAAGTGCTTCTAAGTACAGAAAATGAAAATCTAGATAAAGCCCAAATAGGTCACGGTTTCAATGTCTGGCTATTTCCATAACCATGGCTTATTTAGTGTTGGAAGCACACATTACATTCACAGCTAATTCAAATAATAAGAAAGCAAACACACTACATGAAATTTTAACTGAAACCTTTTTCTTCATATAATATTTAAATGTATATAAATCTATATACTCTGGAAAAATACTTTTAACGTCATGAAGATACATTGCTGAGTGAAGAGTTAGATTGTATTTTATAGTATGGGGGATATGCAAGTTGTTCCCCACCCTCACTGAGGTGGCAAGAGATTGACGCTGTGTGAGATCAGGGAATTTCAATCTATTACACTCAAGTGAAACCCAATATATATTTTAAAAAAGTGTTTATTCATTGTAAAGTTGAGGAAACCTAATGGTGATTAAGAATTTTAAATAAGTGAACTTGAAACCTACAGATTTTAGAAAGGAAATTAAGTGCAATTGTAATTAATTGTAGTTAATTGCAATTGATTCTTTGATTATTGATTGTTGGTTACTAAAATATCAGGGTGAGCATCCATAATGTATATAAATGCCAAATCATTATGTTGCAAATATGAAACTAATGTAATATTGTATGTTGATTATATCTCAATTGAAAATAAATAACAAAATAAATAAAAATAAATTAAAAGAAACTTCCATAACTCAAAAGTTTAGGTACTACTTTCTTTTTTCTATCTTCCTTCTTTCCTTCCCTTCTTTCCATTTATTTTTCTTTCCTTACTACTGCCTAACTCCTACCACAGCCCAAATATGTCTAATGGGAATTCTCTTATAGAATGTATATTGTTGCACACAGTTATTTTAATTTATATGCATCTTCTTAGATTATAGATATCATTCTCTTTCATAATTTTGTTTTCACTCAGTACCACCATAATTACAAAATGTATATATCTATGTCTAGATCAGATTTATTGCTTATAACTGAAGGATAGAACTTCATGATGTTCATCCTCCACACATTTTCTTAGTCAGGCTAACAACCCGATACCACAAGAAATCCTGGAAAAAAATAGGTGAAAAGTGGTATCTTACAGCTCTTTTAAGTGCCATTTTTTGCTCAGTAATGATTTTTGGCTTCTCTGAATATTCTTATTGACTTTCTTGGTTCTTTCTTCTGTAGATGTTTCCTACAGTATATCTTTATTATTATTTTTTTTTAAATGAGAATTCTTATCTTCTCCTGTTTGTTGATTTACAGGAATTCCTCTAGAAAATAGTTTGGCAAACTTGTTTTTGTAAAGGATCAGATAATAAATATTTAAAATTTTGTGGAGTATACACTTTGTCCTAAATATTTAACTTTGACATAATAGCATGAAAGCTGTCATAGGCAATACAGAAGCAAATGAGTGTGGTTGTGTTGCCATTAAATTCTGTTTATAATAGGCCATTGGCCAGATTTGACTCACAGCCTATAGCTTACTGAAACCTAATGTACATAAGGAAAAATCACTGAGAACAATGTCAGGAATAATAAGAGAAAAAAGATAGTGAGATAGCACAAAGATCATTAGAAAATGACAGAGAAACCCCAGAAGTTTAATCGTGGAGTTATGAAAATTAAAATTAAAAAATTGATAGAAATGAATTTAGGAGAATATCTTTGTGATCCAATCCATCAAAGTCATAATGCAAACAAAGAAAGTAGTCAGCAAACAAAAAGCCTGATGAATTCAGACATTTTGTTCAAAGAACAACATTATAGAAAATTAAAATACTAAGAATTTAATAGGAAAAGATAATTACAATGAATATAATTAACAAGGGACTAATATCTAGAACAACAATTAAACTGATAATGTCTTAAATGTAATTCACTTTTTACCAAAAAAAAAGAAAAGAAGGAAAAGTTAGAGAGTAATTAACTATATGTCTTCGGACAGTTTTAAAACACTGTTTTTTTCTAGAAAGTGAAGGTTTTCAAAATTGTCAGGAGTTAAGGCTGAAACAGAAAAGAGCCAGATTGAAACAAATCATGCTCCTCAATTTTTGATACTTTTAACTTCAAGAGAAAGAGAAATATACCCATATTTAATTCTGACACACTGAGTCTATCAAAGGCCATGATTTAGTAGTGATGCCTACAAAAACAAGTTACCATGAGGCAGTCAGAAATAACAGAATTATGAAGATAATAACATGTGTTGAATTTATTTTTAATTTCAATAAAATATGTATTTATAAAGACCTTATTATTTTGCTTTTTCATTGAGTATAAGTGAGGATATATGCATGTGAGAATATATGAGTGTATATATGTATAATATATGCATGTATGAAATATAGTTAATATATTTTAAATATATGCATATGCATTTATTTATGTACATATTAATAAGAAAGAGTAATAAGAAAAACAATTATTTGGGAATCAAAGATAGAGGTAAATAGCAGCTGTAACCAGTGTGCTCCAAGATGACGTATTAGTTATAAATCTCAAAGGGAAGAGTTAGCAGTGCAGTCATTTCCCTTGAAATAAAATTTCTTCTAGATGACTGGACTAATTTTAGAGAGATATTGTTAAGATATACATTAGTTTCCAATTATAACAATATAACAATATAAATGGGTCAATATATCACAATGACAGAACAATAAGTTAGGTACTTCTGGTCTCATAAAATTCAGAGAAAACATCCTTTCTGGAGAATCTACCAAGACTAAAAAAATAAAAGTAAATCTATATGAAAGTAAAGAACTTAAAACACCAGTGATAAAGCAAATAAACCTTTATTATAAAAGGAAACTAAACTCCACTTTAAATTATCTTGAAAGCAAAAATAAATATTATGACACAACCAAGAAACAACTGACAAAAACCCAGATCCTGACACTTCGGCCAGTATGAGACTATTTTCCTTCCTTCCTTCCTTCCTTCCTTCCTTCCTTCCTTCCTTCCTTCCTTCCTTCCTCCCATCCTTTTTGCCTCCCTTCCTTCCTCTCTCTCTCCCTCCCTTTGTTCCTCCCTCCCTTCCACTTTCCATTCCCTCCTTCCCTCCCTCTGTCCATTATCCTTCTCTTTCTCTTCTTCCTTCCTCCCACCCTTCCTTCCTCTCTTTCTGTCTCCCTTTTGCTTTTAATTTGGTTTAAATATTCAAATCTTATCAAAATGCAAGATTTTTATCCAGTAAATATCCTTTAAATTTAAATGATAGCTCTGACTAGTGTAAAAATAAAGAAAAGAGTAAAAAAAAAGATTAATGAGGAAATGTACTTAGATATGTGTAATAAGATTTTGCCATCCATTTTACTATGTTTGTACTTTTTAAAAATTTATGCAATTTTGTATACTTTGTGTATTGAACACAAAAAAATCTGATATATACACGTAAGGATTGTGATTTTTTATTTTAGAAGCAATTACTTAAATTTTGTATCACTCTAAATATTCGTGGGGAGTGCCTGGGTGGCTCAGTGGGTTAAAGCCTCTGCCTTCAACTCAGGTCATGATCCCCAGGTCCTGGGATCGTGCCCCGCATCAGGCTCTCTGCTCAGCAAGGAGCCTGCTTCCCCGCGCCCCTCCCCCCCGCACCTGCCTCTCTGCCTACTTATGATCTCTTTCTCTGTCAAATAAATAAATAAAATCTTAAAAAAAATAAAAAATAAATATTTGTGGGAATGTGATTAGTTAAATCCATAAGATTTCATAAATTCTGGGTAAACACTGTAATGATTTGGAGAAAGTGTTAATATTTAAACTATAGTAAAAAAATTAATTATTACGGGGTGCCTGGGTGGCTCAGTGGGTTAAAGCCTCTGCCTTCAGCTCAGGTCATGATCTCAGGGTCCTGGGATCAAGCCCCGCTGGGATCAGTGGGGAGCCTGCTTCCCCTCTCTCTCTGCCTGCCTCTCTGCTCTTGTGATCTCTCTCTCTGTGTCAAATAAATAAATAAAATCTTCAAAAAAAAAATTATTTATTACATTAATAATGTTGACATTTTAAAGGTATGAATAACATCAAGTATCTGTCTGAATCCAACAAATGTTAGTGAACTTTTAAAAAATATAAAATCTCCCAAATCTCAAATTCAAGCACCTAGACTCTCTCCATCTCTGATCTTTCCAGATAATTTATTCTAGAAACTACACTGTAGTAATTCACCCTCAAGGGGAGCTCCAGCCAATTGATACTAGCAGTTTTTCTTTGCCCATAATCCTTAAGTCCACAATTTCTTCCTTACCTAGATTTGGTGGTGCATCATTAATAATTCCCATCTCTCTTATGACACCCTCTGCCACAATAGACTGTAAAATTGCCTCATTCTCAAACTGTATCCTCTGTTCACACAAATAGCTAAACCTGGACGGAGCAGAATACATCTTGCAGTGAGTTCCTGAACTTTATATAACACGTTTCATATCATTCCCAAACTGTTCACACTTGATATATTTGCCAAGCCAATTTCATCTCTCAATTTTAAAAATAGAAGTTTTACATTTTTTCTTGTCTTCCTAAACATTTCTGTACCCCTCTGCTTCCTTATACTGCAGAAGTTTTTAAATCTGGCACTCATGGCTTCTGGGGTCTGTGGAGGAAATTCAGGTTTCAAAAACTTGACTGAGAAAATAAAATAGAAAATATTGACAAGTACCTAACAGAAACTTAACTTTCCCTTTAACTGTAAATATAGCCAACAAACCATTATTGTTTTAACAAAGTCCATGGACTTTGTCATAAATAGAAAATGCATGTATTTAATGTCACATTATAGTTGTTACAGCAAACATCTTGAATTATGTATATCTTTATCACTACTTCTAAGTAATTTAGCTTTAAAATTTGCTCAGCCCTGTAACTTAAAGCACATTAATTTTAAAAAATGCATTCATTTTTATGTAAAATTAGTACCTATTAACGTTTTGCTATTCAGTAATTTTTCAGTATAACTAGTTTTCTTTGCAATCTTATCTATTTTATTTTATGAATTTGTGAGAAAGAGTCTATGAAAGTACTAAAAGATCCATCTCACACACACACACACACACACACACACACACACACGCACACACACAAAATCAAGATTTTTTTGACTAGTGACCTAAATTCTTAATTCACAGAGGCATGGAAAACAGAAGTGAATTATTTCATCTTCACCCTCGGAATCTATTTATCTATGTGATCCCGTGTCCTTATTTTCCACTTTATTTCCAGTTAAAATGATGACTCTGTACTAGCTACTAAGGTTAAATGTTTCATTTTTGCATGGTATTCTCTTCTTTCACCTATTTAAGAAATTTGTCCTTGAAAGAATACCCTCTTTCTTCTGTATCAACTTTTTCCTCCTTACAAACTGGTAGAAATGCATCAATAATGAAAGGGCCTTTCATATCTTTTGTATTAGAATAATAAATATTCCTTAATAAATATGTCAGTGATCCTTGTATATACTTAATCTCCCTCAATTTTTGCAAGGCATTTGCTTCCAGATATTATGTAGTTTTTTGCCTAAGGCCTGTGTTCCTCACTAGAATACAATCCTTGAAGGCAGACCTTTTGTCTGTTTTATTCACCATGATCTTTAAGCCTAGATCATGGTGGGAACTCAATAAATATTCAGATAGGGGATTTACTATAAAAAGGAACCTGCAATAGTAGGCAGGAAAGTCATATTTTCCCAAGATATGTTCAGTGATTATAGACTTGGAACCACAGTAACATCAGAATATTACTTACTAAGAATGTCTAGGATCTAGAATATATTTGTAAGAAAAATTCTATTGTAATGAGAATGGGCCATTGTTAAAGGGTGAAATATTAATCTCCAGAAAAAGAGAGACAAAGAATGGTCGATGATCAGATACAGAGGGTGGAATACCATATGTAGCCCAATTGCTAAATGACGCTATAAAATTCAGTAACAGGGCCAGTTTCAAGATCGTGAGCATGTGGCCTATGAAATCTGCTGTGCCTTGGGCTTAGAGGGGTCTCCGGCTTGGTTTATGCTCTCTTCTGTTACTTGAAATCCTAATAATTTTTGAGCAAAGGGCCCTCTATTTCATTTTGATCTTCAAGTTAATGTAGCCAGTGCTGCTTGCAAATAGGAAATTACACATTTAATTTATGCAATCTTTGGTTAGCCAGAGAAATAGAGTATAATAATTATTCTTACTTCGAATTTGTATTACACATGTGCTAGGTGTTAGATTTCTCTAGTATGTCCAAGTTTTAGTTTCACAGTAAGCTGTTGTAAGATTTAATTTTGTACAACATATTGGTGAATTTGTCAAGTAATAAGATGATTACTTAAAATAGATCTGTTTATTCAGATCTTTTATATGCCTGTATCAGAATTTTATTTAAAAATACAATTAAATTTAGTTTCACTATAGAGGTTAAAGGTGTATGGTTTTTTCAATAAAATTATTCCAAATATAAACTTACTAAAAATTTCTAAGTGAATTTTTTTCTTTCAGAGGTACTATGCCTGTTCATTGAGTAGATTAGTTTTATTTTACATAAGATTTTTGCTTTTATTTTGCCTACAGCTTTCCCAGCTAATCGTAAAATTATTGTCATTAAAAAAGCTTACCATAATTTCTAACAAGTTTAATATCTTTTCTACATTTAGAAGTTACTATTTTTGTTAACTGTTATTTACAATAAGTCTGAGTTACCTTAGTACCACCATATGTCTCAGGAATCCCCCCCCCCCAAAAAAAAGCAAAGAAAAGAAAAAGAAGAAAAAATAATTTTGTAGTTCCATTGGCTTTGGAAACCTATAAAACCTAAAAAATAACATTAACATATGAAGAATGTTGATGTTGTATACACCAAAAAAACAGAGTTGCATACTAATAAATTAGCAAATAGAAAAATATCACATGATAATGTAGACTTACACACTTTGGAAGATGTATTCAAGGTATGTCTTTCCTTGGTTTTGGTCTTAATATAAATCATAGGAAAGAAAAAAATTAAATGTCTTTCTGTATTACAGAAATCTATACTATGTCTTTCTGTATTACAGAAATCTATACTAGTCTGAGACTCGGTAAGTCTAGTCAGATTCGAGTCCTAACTCTGCCATTTACCAGTTTTATGAATAGGAAGATACTTTTAACTTCTTTGAGCATGGACATTGAGATTATTATTAATGAAAAGTGAGTTTTTTACCTGAACTTCTGTACAGAGAGCCTAAATATAAGCATTTAAATCCTTACAGTTTAAAGATGAAAAAGAAGTCATGGATATTAAGGAGGGCACTTAATACGATGAGCACTGGGTGTTGTATGTAACTGATATCACTGAATTCTACTCCTGAAAAAAATATTGTACCATATGCTAACTAACTAGAATTTAAATTAAAATTTGAAAAAAAAAGAAGTCATTCACAACTATGCTTTCATGAAAAGCATGAACTAACATAGGAACTTTGTTCCCTATGTTAAAATTTAATCATTTAAAAATTTTTTAAATTGTTTTACTAATTCTTGAATTGTGAAACAATATCTAAATGTAACTACTTAAATCCTAAATTCTTACTTATCAATGGTTGTCTGATAATCATCTTTTTATCCTCAGAGCAAAGCTCATTGCCTTGCAATGGAAGGTTCTCAATACATTTATTCCTCAAAGATGAATAAGCTATTCATTGTTTGGTCCACTAGGAAACATAAGTTTATCAATCCCTACTCCCAAGGGTAATAAAGCAACTTGGAGGGTTTCTGTTTTGCTATATGAAATCCTAAAGTCTTGCTTTCTGTCCATATGTAATTTATAAAACTCAAAATAAATTGCCTGGCTAGGCTTGTTTTAATCGATTATATCTTCTCAACCAAATCAAACATAAGAGTTAGCATTATGAGAGCTCAATGTTAAAATCATATTGGCTAAGCAACCCATAGTTTAAATAATAAGCTTTTTGTGGTGATAACTTTAATATTGTCTAGTATTATAGGGACTAAAATGTCCATTTTAAACTATACTATTAGTAGAAACATATTTAGAAAAATATGGTTGCACATGTATGCACATAAACTTACAATATATCTTTATGAATTTAATGAGCTGAAGAACTTTTATGGAAACTACCATTTGTTTCTTTATTCAAAAACTGGTGGGTGTGTGTATGCATGTGTGCACGTGCGTGCTTACTATTCATCATTACTCTACGAAGTTTTGTGGGGATAATAGTAGATATGATTGCATATTACCAGGTGTCATCAACTGAATGGAAAACCCCCAAAAAAGATTAATTCTTAACCTAATTTCCAGAAACTGTGACTATTGCCTTCTACGGTAAAAGATAAATATTAGCTCATATAATAAAAGAAGTGATCAAACTACAGATTTTGAGAACTGGCACTTATCCTGGATTATTAAGGTGATCTCTTGGGACAGTGCCCCACTTAGTTTGGGCAAGCATGGCCTCTGACCCAGGTCTTGAGCTTTGCAATTCCTTCTTTTATATTTTTGAAGTTTCCCTCAGCTAAACTGGACTAGTCAAGCTACCAGTGCCATTTTGGCAGAGTCCACTTACTCCAGAGTGGGACCTGAGTGGGCCCTTTGCCCTGTTTCTTCCCTTTGGAATGTTCTGGAATTGTCTCTGCTCTAGGCAGGCAGCATGGCCCTCGATTCACTGTAATTAGCCCAAGTGGTGTGATATTATGTGTTAGACTAAGAATTTGGAGCTATTATAGCCCAATAACTAACACTTGACTTGAGCCACATGTGTGACTCTAACCTGTGTGTCACCTCTGGTGTCACCTGGTATCTGATTTCAGACAGATGGCTGGTGTCTGGTGTCACATCTAGTGCAGCCTCCAAAGATGGCATTGGTGGTGGCAGGTATCCTATACCTTGTGCATCCTGTACTCCTGCCCCTCCAGGGTGATCCCCTCACCTCTTCACAGGCTGCAGGCACATGTTAGATAGTCATTTAGGGTGACTCCGTTCCCATCTGTGCAAGGAATATCCATTGGAGCAGGTTTAAAACAGGAGGTAAATTCATCAGTCAAGAGAGGTCATCCACTGGAATGGAGTTGCTCTTCTCACTCTCATGAAGGCCATTTCTCTGAACTTTCTGTTGGAGGCCACATTCCAGGAATGTAGAGAATATAGCCTAATGAGTTCAGGAGAAGAAATGATTGGAAAATGTGTTGTTTTACCTTTATGCTATAAAATTCCATTAGCAATTGTAACATAAAGAGAAAATGAATTATCTTTCATATTCTTTAGCATATTCTTGAAAAGACTTGCTAATAACCTTTGAAAGAGTCAATGAAAGCAAGTATTGATGATACAACAGATCATGCAGTGTCACAAGTATCACTAAAAGTATCAAAAATGGCATTAGCGAACTGTATTGGCAAAAAAATTTATATTGCTTCAATATTCAAAAAAAAAGGGCAATGTGATTAATAATTTGCTACTTTGTTTTATAGTAAGAAATAAGAAATTATTTAAGAATAGTTAACTTAATAATAAGGAAAAGGAAGAAGTGATTTTTGGATCTGAATAATATGAGGAGGAACCCAAGCCCTGGGCCCTGCAAGGAATCTTCACATGCGCTAATTAGACAGTAAGAGTAAGAGAGATGAAAGTAGTATTTTATTCTAATTCACTGATAAATTTCCATACCTACCACGGACCAATTGATTTTGTTATACATGTATTCATCTATTTACACAAAGTATCCCATTTAAAAATATTTGTTTTGAGCTCTTCATTTGTTTTGAGTTCTAATTCCAGGGCCAGTTACACAATTTGCTGGGCCCAGTCCAATAAGAAAATATCAGGTTCTATGTTAAAATGTTATTACAGATTTCAGGATGGCAATGGAGTAGAGCATTAAACCAAGCATTAACCAAGCACAAATATACAGAAGTTTTTCACATTTTGTTCTTTTTTTCCCTCACCCCACCCCATATTTGGAAATGAACAAAATTGTGACTTCTGGAAATGAGGTCTCACTTTTTCATCTAGAGACATTGTATCTAAATTTTAAGATTGATTTCTAATGTTACTAATTCTGGGATATCTTTACTGATGTGCTCAATCATACAAAAGTATCTCTCTTCCTTATGTTTTCATGGTTTCTTTTATGGTTGGGAGTAAATTTTGTCTGCAAGATTGAATTAAATAAGATGTGGCCCATGTTTTCATATTTTTATTAAGTTGGGGTAATAATCACTGTTGATATTACATATAAAATATATTCAACATCTTAAGCAGACAATAATTAGATATATTAGAGACTAATTTATTTTAACAGTGTGATTCAAACTGAAATAAGCATTCAAAGAAAGAAATGGTCAGGGTAGCCAGCACTAATAGAAATAATATCAAACTGGATCCTGATAAGTAGAAATCACTCAAAATAGATCTTCAAGGAGATTTGAGAATCCAGAAAAACAGGTAGAAGATTTAAGCCCTAATGTGATAGAAAATACAAGGTTATTGGAGTCTTACTAGATTGCTGAACAAGGAAATTGCTTGACAACAGTGGTGTGAGCATAACTTGATAGTGGAATCCAGTACGGCAGCGGTGATTGGAGTAAGATAAGGGAGGGTGGAGGTGTAGGGGAAGATACACCATTTCTGAAGGAAAGTGGTAAAGCTATGGACTAAGATAGTTGGTGGGAAAGTATAGATAAAGATAAAACTAAGTGAATTTCCAAGAACAAACAAATGACAGGTTGTGGTAACATTTAGGTATAAGAAAATATTAAGATGATGAACCAGCAAATGCATAGCATCAGTAAAGCTACACGATTCTTAGATTTTCTCAAACATAAGGAAATTTCAGTATTTCCTCAAATGTCCTTAAATTAGCTGGAGTACTTTCCCTGTTGTATCATTCAGGGTATTAAATATTATCAACCATCTAAAAATTATGTGCTTTAATATTGGTTTCATACACATGATTTTTGAATCTAAATACCAGCAATTTTCTTTTTTTAAATTTTTTAAAAAATTTTATTTATTTATTTGACAGAGAGAGAGAGAGAGAGAGATCACAAGTAGGCAGAGAGGCAGGCAGAGAGGGAGAGGCAGGCTCCCCACTGAGCAGAGAGCCTGATGCAGGGCTCGTTCTCAGAACCCTGATATCATGACCTGAGCCGAAGGCAGAGGCTTTAACCCACTGAGCCACCTAGGCACCCCTAAATACCAGCACTTTTCAATGAAAGTTAAAATCTACTATCCCAAAAGAGCATATTGTTTTAGCTTGAAAGTGCCTAAGTAAGCATATAATGCATATTTTTAAATTAAATATAAAGTTATAAAAATTTTGGTAACTTTATTGCATGTAAACTGAATTATAAATATAAAAGAAAAAAATCAATGCAATTTCAGAGTAATTTATGCTTATATGATTATTGATTTTTGCTCTTAGAATATCTTAGTTGCTAGCTTTGAATCTGAAAACTTATCTTCAGTTAAATTTAATATCGATTATTAAAAGAATATATTGAAATGTGGTACATATGTATAACAAAAAGTAAACTGTGTCACCATTAATATATTAATTTCATTCAAACAATTATATTCTAATTAAAATACATTCTTCACAGAAGGACCAAAAAATATGTGTATATCTCTTGGAATAGATAAAAAGATTTCACAAATTTATTCAGTCCTCAGTGATGTGTTTTAATAACTTTCTTTACATTTTAGTCATAACATTTCTCCAAAACACAATTGCAATTACTCCCCTCCAAAGAAAGTTTCTAAAATATTCTTTACATGTGCTAATTCTTGCCATTGCACTGATTTTAGAAAGACTTTAAAGATAATGGTTTTAAGTAATATATTTAAACTGTACCCTTTATCAAACTTAACACTCAGCATAGAAAATAAAAATACAAAATTACAACAAAAATAAAAACATTAAATAAGTAGAAGTTTCCAGAAATATTAGAGAATAACATTGTTACATGTAACGATTTTAACTAAAGGTCATAAGAAAGAGATGCCCAGAAGGTCAACATAATGAGACTGTGTTAAGCTATTGCAGCACAGGGATTCCTAAGAAAGCGATGACCGTGTGAAGTGTTCTTCCCATTTTAAATAAGGCTCCATATGCCTTAAATTTGGGAACTCTCATCAGGAGTATACTGCCTGGCTTCAATTGCCATTATATGGCAGAGGGAGAGAAGGGATTTCTGAGGGAGCCAGAGCCCAAACTACTTAGAGCTTTATAGAGTAAAGTCAACATCTTTGAATTGCAATTTTAAGCAAATGGGTAGGCAGTGCAGGCTGTGGAAAATTGGTATTATGCACTCCCTGTGGCTTGTACCACTTAGTTGCTGAGCCGCAGAATTTAGCTTATGTAGAAGCTTCTGGGTGGCATTGAAGGCTAGGACTATACTAAGGGAAATAAAGCCTATGTTCATCCAAGCATACCTTCAATCCAAACTTTACAATCATTTGGATGAGTGCAATGCACAGTCAAAGGGAAAGCTCAACAACTGGAGTCAGAAAACGGAAAAAGTTGGAAGTTGAAGCCTTACCCTCAGCTCACTTTTGCTTTCACTAAATAATTCTTATATGAGCAGATGTTAAAGAGAGGAATGCCAACATTTAGATTTGCTCCCAAAGAAATAGAGGAATTAATTCTTCACTGTGAAAGAATCCTATGTCTCATCGGGGGTCATGAGATGAAACTATTTGTGAACTACTGTTTTATAAAGTCTTGCAGATCCAGTCCTCCCCTTGGCAGGTACAGATTTCGTCATTTTTTTTTTTTTTTTTTTTAATTTTATTTATTTGACACAGACTGAGAGAGAGGGAAAGAGAGAGAGAGATCACAAGTAGGCAGAGAGGCAGGCAGAAAGAGGGGGAAGCAGGCTCCCTGCTGAGCGGAGAGCCCAATGTGGGGCTCGATCCCAGGACCCTGAGATCATGACCTGAGCTGAAGGCAGAGGCTTTAACCCACTGA
>CM053605.1:132085134-132124196 GCA_028646535.1 Procyon lotor
GATTTCGTCATTTGTCTCACAAGGTAAATGGTATGTGTATAAATGCTATTGTGTATAAATGGTACACAAAAAGTTCTTATGCAAAACAATAAGCCATTCAATGTATTTTTAGCTTGATGGTACTATTGCCTCATTCTTTCAATCCTAACATTGTTTGCATTTTATAAAACTTCCATACTCTCAAATTACTCTTTGCAACCCAACACTTTCTGTCAATCACACACTTTTATCCACACAGGGCTTCATGGGAGAGTTAATAAATTAAAGCATCATTCTTTCCAAGGTTTATGACATTTTAAATATAAATAATTGATTAGAATTGTATTGGTTCAAGGAAAAGAGATTTCAGGGACTCACGTATGTAATAATTTTATTACTATCCTTTGTGAAAAAACTGTACAGAATATTTAGTCCATTCTAATTATGTAGCCACCCTGTTAAGTGTAAGTAAGAATTCTGATTTATATTTACTATATATTTTTAAAAAATTTCTCTCTCCATAATTTATTTTTTGTATTTATTTAACAACTACCAAAAAGTGGCATAAACATTTGAAGTGGCCAGGTTAGATTAGAAAGTGATAGTAAGGATACGAGGCGCCTGGGTCACTCAGTGGGTTAAGCCTCTGCCTTCGGCTCAGGTCATGATCTCAGGGTCCTGGGATCGAGCCCCACATCCAGCTCTCTGCTCAGCGGGGAGCCTGCTTCCCCCTCTCTCTCTGCCTGCCTCTCTGCCTACTTGTGATCTCTCTCTCTGTGTCAAATAAATAAAAATCTTAAAAAAAAAGGAAAATGATAATAAGGATTCAGATAAGCTACTTTCCCTTCATGGGGTTAGTTAAAAAAAAAAAAAATACACAGTGCAAAGATAATAAACCAAGATCCTGCATCAGTTCCCCACCTAAGAGGCAGCTCTCCACCATAGTCCTTTTTCCTCATAGAAAGACTTCCACTCTTTAGTTGTCTTAGTTCCTGGCACAGAATAAAGAATATAACAGGTTAGAGAAACCTGAAAGCATAGGTTTATTGCTGAATGGGGAAAAGATGACCTTGTCAATCCACCCAACTCATACAAGCAAATAGTCCCAATGCCACTTACATACTCCTACTTGTGATTCTGTGGAGCAAGCTCATCACTTACCACACCACAGGAGAGAGAAACTATTGAAAGGAATATTATCTGTTCCTTTTTCTTGGAGGAGGTACTTTGTTATAGCTGAAATGTAGCAGTAGTGGGATTTACTGCTGCCCACATTAATTCATTATTTTATTTATTCAGCTAGTACTTTTAGGGATGCTCTATTAGATTTTTTAAAACCATCACCTTTATTAGTACTCACATGTCTACTATCATTGTATTTACTATCCTTAATACTATAAATACTGGTTAAAATTTAATAACTATCTCTCAGGCATTCTGCTAATCACTTCACATTTATTAACTCATTCATTCTAATAGCAATGCTATGGAATATGGGATGTTAATGTGCTCATTTTACAGATGAAGAATTAAGCTTAAGGAGGCTCAGTAACTGTCCAATGACATGCATATCGAACTTGGTAAAAATGGGGCATGACTTCATATACCTTCCATGAATCCTAAGCTAACGAGTTTCACTTCTACATGGTTCCACTACTGTCGATGAATAAATTATCCCTTACTCTCAAAAAAATAAGTTTTATTAGGGAACTATGTAGTTAAAATAGGAACATAATAATACCACTTAAGTACTAATAAAGATACAAAATTGAAGCACTTCTCGAAGTAAAAGAGTAAGACAAGCTATAACTTTTCCTTAAAAATAGGAAATATTTTCTTGAAAATATGACCTTTACTCAATACCATGACCAGGAAGTGACCAAGTAAAAAAATTGACATTATTTCTGCATATTAGAAAAAATTTGTACAAAAACGTAACAGTGAAAATGGAATGACATTCTTGAGGAATGTAACACATATAGATAAGGACTGGATCCTAAAATGCTTATGTGTCAGGTTATCAGGAATTTAGATACTATTATTTTCTAAAGGCAGTGGAAAGTTTCTGAAAGCTTTTTTAAAAGAGTAAAATGGTCTCTACACATGTGAGGACCTATGGGACATGACAATTAAAATATAAGACACTGTCTTTGGCTTGAAAAAACTAGCCTAGAAAGAAAGAGAACAGTGGTAGAATAACCTCAATCTATTTATAAAAATTATATTTAACTATAAAGTTCTGATTATTAATTCAATACTGATCATTAATTCAATGACCAATAATGACAAGAAGAAGACAAGCTTCAAGAATGAGGTCACAATTAATGGGAAATATTAAATTTTTTTTAGTTGGAACCCAATTGTGAAAAGCCTACAATGAGCTAGATGACTCTTAACAGTAAATTATTGTAAATTCTTAAGGCAAACAGTGATGAGTTATGGACAATGGAACATTTGTTTGGTTGGTCTGTGGAGCAGAAGTTACTGATGTTCTGCCCTGAGTTCTTGTCATTGCAATGCCTGGGGAGATCTTCAAAGTTCCTGAGGGGTTTCTAGTGAGAATGGAGTTGCTCTGCCTTTATGCTTAGCAAACTGGAATAATGAGAAACTTATTTATGGCTCTGTCTCTGAAGCAGTCATTAAACAATGACTAAGAAGAGCTGATATGTAAAGTCTTCAGATAATTCTGAAGTGAGATAATTCTATTTAACCTACTCACTCCCAGAGTCCCGGCAAGATTATTCATCAGTTACCACAACTGACTTGATAACTTTATTGACTACTTTCTTTCACTTTCCTACTCTCTTGTGAGTGATACCTGTTACTTGAATCCCTGTCTCAAGGTCTATCTGAGAGAACATAATCTAAGACAATATATAAAATATGGAGACAGAGATCTTCAACAGGACTAATTCAGGTTAGAGGCCCTTTTAAAAAATCTGCTAAAATTTTTAAACTCACTGCCTAAACATGTGTGCACATGTATACACACATAGTCATTTATACATTAATTCATCTAATAATTGTTATTTGATTTCCTGCAAAAAGCCAGATGCTATTATTCTAGGTTATCTGTACACCTTAGAGAAGAAGGTTTTATAAAACTTATATGCAGACATACACATTTTTATAATTCTATTTTGTTCTTAATTACACTGAAGTCCAAACATGAAGACTCTTGATACTATGGACCTGAGATGTAGAATCCCTGAAGAAGATAGATGGAGACATAAATGTGAAAACTTAGATTCAAGAATCACAAAAGTAACCATGAGAATTGAACAAAACATAAGAGAGTGAGAGAATCAGACGATACAATTCTAGGTGTTCTCTTCACTGTGAAAAGAAAAGTTAACAAGAGCTTATCAAGAATGCTGGTTTAATAGAAAAGACCCCGAATAGCCAGAGGAATGTTGAAAAAGGAAACCTAGGTTGGCGGCATCACAATTCCAGACTTCAAGCTCTATTACAGAGCTGTAATCATCAAGACAGTGTGGTACTGGCACAAAAACAGACACATAGATCACTGGAACAGAATAGAGAGCCCAGAAATGAACCCTCAACTCTTTGGTCAACTAATCTTTGAGAAAGCAGGAAAGAATGTCCAATGGAAAAAAGACAGTCTCTTCAACAAATAGTGTAGAGAAAATTGGACAGCCACATGCAGAAGGATGAAACTGGACCATTTCCTCACATCACACACAAAAATAGACTCAAAATGGATCAAAGACCTCAATGTGAGACAGGAATCCAACAAAATCCTAGAGGAGAACACAGGCAGCAACCTCTTCAACCTCAGCCACAGCAACTTCTAGAAACATCACCAAGGCAAGGGAAACAAGGGCAAAAATGAACTATTGGGACCTAGTCAAGATAAAAAGCTTTTGTACAGCAAAAGAAACAGTCAATAAAACCAAAAGATAACTGACAGAATGGGAGAAAATATTCGCAAATGACATATCAGATAAAGGGCTAGTATCCATAATCTATAAAGAACTTCTCAAACTCAATACCCAAAGAACAAACAATCCAATCAAGAAATGGGCAGAAGATATGAACACATATTTCTACAAAGAAGACATTCAAATGGACAACAGACACGTGAAAAAGTGCTCAACATGACTCGGCATCAGGGAAATATAGATCAAAACCACAATGAGATACCACCTCACAACAGTCAGAATAGCTAAAATTAACCAGTCAGGAAATGACACATGTTGATGAGGATGCAAAGAAAGGGGAACCTTCCTACACTGTTGGTGGGAATGCAAGCTGGTTCAGCCATTCTGGAAAACAGTATGGAGGCTTCTCTAAAAGCTGAAAATAGAAAAAAAAAAAAAAAAAAGCTGAAAATAGAGCTACCCTATGACCCAACAATCACCTACTGGGTATTTACCCTAAAGATACAAATGTAGTGATCTGAAGGGGCACATGCCCCTGAATGTCTAAAGCAGCAATGTCCACAATAGCCAAAGTATGGAAAGAGCCTAGATATCCATCAACAGATGAATGAATAAAGAAGATGTGGTATATATATGCAATGGAATACTGTGCAGACATCAGAAACAAAACAAACAAAACAAAACAAAAACCCGAAATCTTGCTATTTGCAAAGACATGGATGGAACTAGAGGGTATTGTGCTAAGCAAAATAAGTCAATCAGATAAAGACAATTATCATATGGTCTCTCTGATATGAGGAATTTGAGAGACAGGGAGGGGGTGAGGGGTAGGGAAAGAAAAAATGAAACAAGACAAGACCAAGGAAGGAGATAAACCATAAGAGACTCTTAATCTCAAGAAACAGAGGGTTGCTGTGGGGTAGCAGGGAAGTTAGGGTGGCTGGGATATAGACATTGGAGAGGATATGTGCTGTGGTGAGTGCTATGAATTGTGTAAGACTAATGACGCACAGATCTGCATCCCTGAAGCAAATAATACATTATATGTTAATAAAAAAAAAAAAAGATGCTGGTTTAAAAAAATGAGCGATTGAAGCTGGTAGGCTTACTGAACTGAAATGATGGTCTGTTTGGCCAGAGTCTAAGTCATCAAAACTTTGATGTGAGAGTACCTGAGGATGTCTATGGTGGCTAGTTTTCTAATGAAGCCTACCTCTCAGGATTCATGCCGTTATACAGTGTCTTTCCAACTTGAATTGGCTCTTTTTCCTATAACATTATAAACCAATAGAACTTGGTGAAAGTGGCATTGTACAAGTTTGGGGACCTAGCCTTAAGAAGTTTTGAGAACTCCTTTGGCACACTTGGAACACTGAGCCACCATGTTAGAAGTCCAGTTACCCTGCTAGAGAGACCATGTGGAAAGAATACATTGAAAACCACACAGAGAGAAAAAGAAAAGAAGAAAGAGAATGAATCTTAGAATAACAGTGAAAAAGAAGGGATTCTGGCTTACAGCAGCTATTCCTGATGAGATGTCAGATATATGAGTGAGCCTTCATCTTGGATGTCTCTGACTTGTAAGCTCCCAGATAATCATAGTTCCAGATGATAACATGAGGAATACAAAACTTCCCAATTTAGCTCATTAAGCCATGGAGTTTATGAGAAAGCAATACATAGTTTTGTATTAAGCATTAATTTTTGTGTAACAATCAAGCAAAGAGCTAATCAGCTCCAAAGCTGGGTCATTTCTTATGCAAAGTGAAGGATGACTCAGAGTGAAGCCATTAGCCAAAGAACTGGGGCATAACCTATAGAGATTCCTTACCTCCTTAATAGTGGGATTTTTTTTTGCATGCACTGCACTGCACTTCAGTGACTTTAGAGTTACTACAGATAAGTGACTGGTCTAGTTTTCTACACACCCTGCCCCTTTTAAATGTGTCATTTTAGTTTCAGTCCCTATGTTATCTCTCCATTGTATGTGCTATATGTGTGTTTGGGAAGATGGCACAGATGACTTGTCTTTTAGGTCATAGATCTTTGACTAAAAAGGTATCACACTAAGGAAACCTCATCTACAATTGGGTTGGATTCAGATGATGAGATTCTAAATCTGATGGCATAAAGGAAGGGAACTTGGGTGGAATGTACTTGGCATATAGGAGGAACGCAAATCATTAGGGGTCAGAGGGAATTTATGGTCTCCAAACATGATCTCTCAAAATCATATCTTCTGTATTAGTGCTGTTATGTGTTACTTGCCACATTCAATCAGGATTGTCTGTAGACTTAACTATCAATGTGGCAGAAATGTTGCTCTGCCAATTTTGTACTGAGCTTTAAGAAAGCCTGATATGGGGCACCTGAGTAGCTCAGCAGGCTAAGGGGTTAAGCATTAAGCTTTTGCTTTTGGCTCAAGTCCTGATCCCAGGGTCCTGGGATTGAGCTCTGCATGAGCAGGGAGCTGCTTCTCCCTCTCCCTCTGTTCCCTACTCATGCTTGCTCTCTCTCTCTCTCTTTCTCAAATAAATTAAAAAATCTAAAAAAAAAAAAAAAAAAAAGCCTGATACGCTTTATTTATTCATTATTTGGTTGGTGTATGAGGAGTCTGACTATTCATTTGGAATAGCCAAATAGAGAGGGCACATTTTGAATAACTTCACGGAGGAAAGCCTAACTCCACCAGTTTTCTGACTGACTCTAGGCATTCCAGTGACCCAGCTGAACCAATACTCCAGCTCTGCCCCCCAAGTTTCCAAATGGCTGCAACCCCATCCAACAAAAGTTGAGTGCAGACCTGTCCAGCTGAGTTTAGTCAACCCACAGAATCAAGCAAGAGATGAAGAAGAGTTTCTTATTTTAAGTTGCTAAGTTTTGAGGGACTTTGTTACAATAATACATATATGAAAATGTCTTACCTATTTTGGAGATCACCTTACTTCTTGTGTTGAAATAGTATGTCTAGGGGCGCCTGGGTGGCTCAGTCGTTAAGCCTCTGCCTTCGGCCCAGGTCAGATCCCAGGGGCCTGGGATCGAGCCCCGCATCGGGCTCTCTGCTCTCCAGGAGGCCTGCTTCTCCCACTACCAGTCCCTCTGCTTGTGTTTCCTCTCTCGCTGTGTTTCTCTCTGTCAAATAAATAAAATCTTTAAAAAAAAAAAAAAAAGAAAGAAATAGTATGTCTTGTTCAACAACCACTTTTTGAGTTCTACACCTTCTGGGTCTACCTGGATGTAACTGCTTTTAGCACACACGTGAAATTTAAAAAAATACTCTCTCTTAATCATTTTCTAAAATCAAGATGTTATAGTGAAGGACCTACAACTGCTTTTCCCAAACTAACTGTTGGCTAAGTTGCTTTTCCTGTAAAAGAATTCCTAAAGGAATCACTCTTTTGGTGAAGCCTAATAGCCAGAGACCATCAAAATCAAGCCTGTAATTTAAAAGGACCATATTTACTGACTTGCTGCAAGTGACATATTTCAAGTATACAATTCAATATTGTTAAATACAGTCACCATGCTGTATATTACATCTTCAGAACTTAATTATCTTAACTAATTTAATTTTAAATTCATAAATTAATTCAACAAATATATTTTGAGTATCTATTGGTTATGTTTAGAGACTTTCAAATAATGGATAATGGTGTTGACACATAAAACTTTTATGTCTTTATTCCTGTTCAGTTCTTTTTTCAATTAGTTAAGCTACTTACTCTAACTATATGATTGCTTAAAGTACAGTAGGTCAAATTGGGTGTACTAATTTAGAAAATCCTAAAATTCAAGGAAATTTTGTACAATTACTTCTAAGCATGCATAGCAGATGTGATGTAAATATGGATGTAATCATTCTCAAGTACTAGAACCTTTTTCACAGTCTTTGACTACAAAGTAGAAAATTATCACATACCATATGGTCTGTGTTATATCTATATGGCAGCTTCTCTAATGTAAATTGTTCAAGGTCAATCTTTCTGTAAGCTCCCTAATGTGCAAAATCTAATATAGGCTTAACATTATCATATAAAAGCAATCAGCATTGTTTGTATCAGACAACTGCAAAACAAAGTTCCAAATGCATGCATGATTTCCACAATGCATTCATCATTAATATTAAAACAAGTACTAAAAATTTAAAATTTTCAGAACACTGGAGTTTTATTTAGTCAAGAATCAGTTTCTGAATGGCACTGGACTGATCATTTTAATTTCTTCTACATCTTTGTTTCATATTTAAAGCAAATAGGTCATTTCTCTTTTCTGTCCAGAGTATTTCTGTCAAAATTGTGATTAAATAATTATCTTACATGTTTTGGAGATAAGCCTTATGTGAAGAAAGGTTTTATGCATCAACCTTTACCAGATGTGTTTCAATTTCTACCTAGGACTTTAGAAGTATACATATACTTTTGCATTTGGAGATACTTAAAAGCATATATATATACTTTGCATTTGGGGATGATTTAAACGGAATATGAATAAAAATTTTAAGTTTAACTTTAACTTATTATTGGCCATTTCTTTTATATTAAATACATGTCTATGGTACAGTAAATAACTGATAATTTCTACAAAATTATTGACAATATAGTAGTTACTTCTAAATAAACAAGTAAGCAATCTGTTTAATGTCATGAAGAGAAAATGATGGGTTGACTTAAATGCTCCTTTAAAACAAGTAATTGTTTTGTTATGTTATAGAAACATCTAAATATTGTGTTATTAAGTCAATGTGTGAAAGAAAGAAAATAAGTAGTAAAACAACGATGCTGGTGGAATATGTGATGGGATAAGAATCGGCATCACACTTACCAGCACCAGTGGTTGTTAAAAGACAACAAAATACTGCTTTAGGTTTCTGATGGAAAAAGAAGCTAGTGTTAACATTTAACTATTTGTCAACTTTGGACATTCAAGAACTCACAACTTCAAGTCTTACAAATATTCTAGGAAATTTCTTAGGGTGTACTTTGTCAAAATGAGATACTAAACCAAAGCAGTGGGAGCTATAGAAACCAAGATATAGAATATTTTACCCGGTGAAGATAGGAAGTCACATGTTGACACCTCTGCAAGACAGAAGAACATTTTTTTGTAACTGGACTAGGGAGGGGATTCCAATAGATACATAACTCTGATGGGAAAAGAGTTCTTATGAAATACTATCCCCCAAATTAGGAACAAGTCCATGAAGTGACAAAGTAAAAAAAAAAAAAAAAAAAAGGAAAGCAAACATGGTTAAATATATTTGGGTCAAAATTACTTAATTTTATGAAACCAGATGAAAGAAGATTTTAAATCAAATTAGAGAATTCAGAAATTTGTAAGTTGTTGAAAATCTCAGATAATAAATAGTGCTTTTAAAAACAATTAAGTATTAAGTTTGGGAAGAAGGGGTTAACAGGTCTTTTCTCCAGGGTCAGGGATGCTTGGAGAGTTGCTTTTTAATCTAATCTTTCCTCTAATCCTAACTCAAGGTATTTATACGAGCATTGAGGGAACTACTTAGATTACTATATATTGACTTCACTTTGTACCTCATTGTCAACATTTTTTTGTTGTTGTTGTAGTTGTTGTTTGCTTAATCTGTAGCTGATTTATAAATGGTAATTAATGACATGCAGCAGCACCAGAAGGGGAGCTTGTCACATACAATTTGGAGTTCTACTTGACTAGGAAATTTTTTAAGCAGAAGAGGTCACATAGTTGATGGTGACCTCTTTAAGTTAATCATCACTCACCTACTGTTGTCCCAGTGACTGCATGTGTCCCCAGTGCTGTGCACCTTGGGAATATCAGCAGCTGCACCTGGAATCCATGAGACTCTTGCTTATTGAGCAGCTTATTGCTTCTCAGGCAGTGTCATCTCTGGCCATTATCTTTTCTCAAAGTCAAGTAAAATTTTTTGAGGGATGCCTGACCTATCAGTTCTCTTTGTCAAGGAGAAGATGTCTGGAAATGCAAATTGGTACAGGCAGTATGGAAAACAGTATGAACATTCCTCAAACAATTAGAAAAAGAACTACCATGTGATCCTGTTATCTCATTTCTTGGCATTTATTTGAAGAAAACAAAAATACTAATTTGAAAAGATATATACACCCCCATACTTACTGCAGCATTATTTAAAATAAGCCAGGATATAAAAACAACCTAACTGTCCATCAATAAATGAATGGATAAATAAGATATGGTATATAGATATAGAATAGAATATTACTTAGCCATAAAAAGGAATAAAATCTTACAAAAAACATGGATGGACCTTGAGAGCATTATGCCAAGTGAAATAATTCAGACAGAGGAACAAATACTGTACAACCTCACTTATAAGTGGAATTTAAAAACAAAAAATCAAGCTCATAGAATCAAAGAACAGACTGGTATTAGCTAGTGGCAGGGCATGGAGACCATGTAAAATGGGTGAAGAGGGTCAAAAAGTACAGACTTCCAGTTATAAAACAAATAAGTCATAGGGATGAAATGTACATCAAATTGTGACTATAGATAATACTGTATTGCATGTTTGAAACTTGCTCAGAAAATGAATCTTAAAATCTTAAATCTTTTTCTCCTCCTAAGAAAAAAATATTTTATAATTATGTATGGTTACGGATGTTAAACAGGCTTATTGTGGTGACTATTTTGCAATATATATTAATATCACATTATTATTCTGTACATCTGAAGCTAGTATAATATTATATGTCATTTATACCTCAATAGAAAAAGATAAGAATGTGGCAGGCGCCGACACAAGATTACATGTGCAAGAGATGTGATTGGTGAACAAAAAAGGGGAATAATCTAGAATAGTCAAGGAGCATCATCAAACTTCCAACTGTCTGAGATCTGTGGAGAGAAGGAAGTAATAAAGGATTAGGTAAGAAGATTCTCAGACTGCAACACTATCTCCTAAGAAAACTTCAGCCAAATCAGTGGGGCACCTTAGGTCTAAAATAGCCTATTGAAAGAATTTTCCATCTGGTTGTAATGGTCCTGCATAATACCAGAACTTTGCTCATCATACCACTTCCTTGCTCAGTCTTTGATTAGAAGCAACCCATGGAAATGTGATGTCAGCAAAAATGTGGGATGGATCCAGAATAGGAGTATCTCAGCCACTGACTAATACGTTTTCTGTAGGAGATATGAGAGCCTTATTTTCATGGTCTAATATCAAGGCCTTATTTCAAACAGTCCATCACTTGTTAGGTAGGAAGTAGTTGAACTGAAGTACACTACAGTTTCCAGGAGGAGCTCCTCCATGGTTTCCTTGGACCTCTTTTCCTGAAAGAAAACAGAAAAAGCAGATCAGCTGGAACATACTTTTTTATGCTGCTGTTGGTGTTAGGGCCACAGCTAGTATTCATCCTCTCCATTACGTATCCTGAATTTCCCTCACCTTCCTCTATCTCCTTGCATGTGTGAGTATATTACCTACTGATGTGATCCAAATGCAAATTCCTGTGGGATATTAGTCCTTGGAAATCACACCTTTTCCAAGTTGGATTACCACAAATGTCTACTCAACAATCATGAGACAAGAAATACTGGAGGTACCCAGTGGATTACCTGGGTCCCATATACATATTATTCTGACCTCTTTATGAACAAGCAGTCCTACCTTCTCCTGCTGATTGTAGTCAATTACACGCACTGTAGTACTGTCTTTTCTATTAGTCTGATGGTCTCTGGACATAAGGAGTTTAAAGTGCTCAGGTGGTGCTTATAGTTCAATGGAACATTTACTGTGTCCTATGGCAAGATTGAGCCACATTTGGAAAAGAAAAAAAACAAAAACATTCAACCCTGCAGAGGCCAGAGTTGCAAGAATAGGAAGCACAAAATATTCTTGTGTATCACTGAGAATAATGTCAAATGAGGTCACTCCTACTTCTACCACTTGGTTTCCAGACTTATTTGGGAACACAAAGCTGTATAGAAGTTTCTGACTTAAAGCATATGCTGCATCCTGAAGGATGGCAATTTATCCTCTTAAAGGATTGCCTCTGAGCTGGTACCTCATCATTGCTTTTAGAAGGATGTCCCAGCCCTCTGTGAGACCAACTATTTCTAAGTAGTACACTGGTGATACAGCAGGTGGAATCCCGGCTTATGCCCCCATACGCACACTACTTTTGCTAGGAAGCAAATCTCCTGATTGCGTGCAATATTGTCTGGCCTCCTGTGGTAAGAATAATTCTCCAGCGAACCCTAAAATTTCTATCCCTTGATATGTATGCACTGTATAATCCAGTATTTATCATTCTCATTTTAGGACTGTCTATAAGTGCTTCTGGATTTATAACTTGCTAGGTCTGAAACAATATAGCTTTTAGGACAAATTCCAGATACTTGTTCACTTGTTGCTTCATGATCAAGTGTTCTGGCTTTACCAAGGCTCAGTGACATACCGTGAGCTATTTCTCAAAATGCATATGAATTTTTGCTGGAGATTTTTTTGTTCTTCCTGGGGAATTGAATGGTTTCAGAGTTTAATGTGGATTTCACCTCCATGAGAGCTCTTATTCCACAGGCCAAGGAATCAATGTAAGAGTCGCTCCAACTGGCAAGTATATCTTCCCCTGTAGTGTGGGTGGCCTTACCTAATCAGGTGAGCCTTTTAAAAAGAGAATCTAGAGATTAGAAACAGAATAAATCAGAGAGATTTGAAGCTACAGAAAATGGTCTTCTGTTGGCCTTGAAAACAACAAAATATCACGTCATTATGAGGCATGTGGCAAGAAATGATAGGCAGCCTATCAGAGCTGAGAGTGGTCCCCTGCTAACAGCCAGAGACCTCCATCCTACAACTATAAGGAACAAAATTGTGCTAATGACCACATTAGCTTGGAGAAGACCTGAGCTCCAGAAAAGAGTATAACCAACATTGTAATTTTTAAGATTCTGAGTAGAGGATCTAGTTAACTTGTAGCTGGATTTCTGATCCACAGAAACTGAGATACTAAACGGATATTGTTTTAATCCACCAAGTTTGTGATAATTTATAATGAAGCAATAGAAAAGTTATATAGATTTCATACCTGTGAATGTGAAATCTGTAAGCCCTCATGCAGTAGTGTTGGTCAAGACTGTGGGCAGGAAAGCCAAACTAGTATCTGGAATACATTTCAGTATAAATTCTGGCTGCCCTAGAAAAGTGAGATTTGGCACCAACTAGCTTATACTTGCGGAATAGTGTCATACTGGGGGCTCAGAGTAGGTCTGTCTGGCAGGTTGGGCATTCCAAAGAGGTGGTAGTTAGATTAGCCTTGATAAGTAAGTCCATGTTGCTGGGTCAATTCATAGCTTCAATTTCTGCCACTCACCACACCAGTTAAACAGCTCTATTGTTAAAATAGATTCATACAATCCAAGATGAAATACTTACAAATCTACAGTTTATTATCACAAGCAAGATATATTAGTGACAGCCTTAAAGTAAGCAGATGCATTACAGCCAAAGTCTGTCTAACAGCCAGGGGTCTAGAGACGTCAGGTGTAGGCTCCTACTGTAAGCCATTTCTGAAGGCCGCGGATGAATGCACTTTTTTCTTGGATCAGGAATCACCAATGTGTGCATGGAACACCTTGGAATTAGGGAGCTCAAAATGGAATCTTGGCTGGAGATTCTTATTTTTTATTTTTTGCTGGCTATGTAACATATTTCTGCTACACAACCAGCTTTAACAACAGAGTCCTCCGGGGTCTCACAGAGACCAGGTGCGAATCATCAATCTCATTGTTATCAATAAACAGTGCTGACGAGCTGGAACAAATGGGCCGGAAACTTTTTAGACCCATGGTTATGAAGCAACACTATTAATCAGAATGTTTCATACCTTGACTAAGGGTCATTGCCATGCACAAACTTTAGCAAGACAGTTCAAGCTAATTCCAAGCTTGCTGTAATTAACCTTCACAACATAACCATTATTCCATTTGTGTGCCTATCACGCCAATTCCAAGATGGTACATGAAGTTTGGCTAACATCAGATGCCAAGTCATTTTATCCGCTTGATTATCCAGCCCTATTTTTGTGGTGGGTGCTTTATGATGGGCATCAGCATGTGACACAAATATCCTCACACTTGGTGTCCACTTCCACGTGCTACTCATCCATGTGCCAGTTCTGCTACCACACAAACTAGATGGCCAGATTCACTGTCTATAGCTCCATCCATGGGGAAATATTTTCTTTCCACTTTCATTTATAGCCACTCTGAATATGACTCTAATGCTTAAGGCACTTAATTTCAGCTTGTGCCCACCTACTGAGCCAACTCAATTATAAATGAAGCCTAGAGATTATTCTTTTTCCTTCAACTGAACATACAAGAACACCCATCCATACAAAGATGTGAGCTGTGAAAGCTATATTTGTGCAACTTTAGTGGTGACATAAGAATCTAGGCTACCCACTCATGCATAGGTATGGGTGTGGGCTCATCAAGCCCATGATGAGCTAGACTTCAGCCAGGGCCTCAGCCCCATTTACTATCTGTTCTCCCCAGGTCCCCATTCTAACAAGGGAGCTATAACAACAATTTGTGTCTCTGAGTATCATTGTCAACCAGATCTTATGCCCAAGAGTCCTCAAGTTGTCTATTTTCCGCCTAGCATAAAATCTCCCAAGTAAATGGCTGTAGGTTCTTTTGGTGAAACTGGGGAACTCATTAGAGTGCATAACTGCTACACTGTTAGGCTCCTCCTTTTAGAGAGCTAACCACTTTTATGCCAGTGAGTTCTGGATTCAAAATTATCTCAGATGTGAGAACTGACTAAAGGATTAAGTCCTAACTTCAACTTTTACCTTCCTACCTTCAACTTCTGCCTTCCTAAATTTTATGGTTGGGTCTGTTAAGTAACACTCTTTTTGCTTCTTATTAATTTTGTCTATAGGTACATCATGCTCTATTTAATGTCTTCACAACTTCTTGTCGTTCAATTCCTCTTAGCATCATTCTCTGCCCCTTTAGCACTTGTGGATAAATTTGAACACTGATAAGTGGGCACTGAACATGAAGTTTAATGATTTAGTCTCATATAATTTTTCCTTTCTCATGTAAAAACAGTTGGCTGAATCACAAAAACCACATCCGAACTAGATGGAGAAGATTAAACATCACACATAGACAGTGGAATGAGATGAATACTGTATCAAGGAGAGACTTCAGTTGAGCTTGAATAAGAGATGGAGAATTTGTTCTCTGTGAAGAAGTGTGCTGATTTTGGTGACCAGAGGGAGATACTGACCCACACCCAGTGTGCTCCATTTTCTGTATGGTACTGTTACTGCCCAGAATTGCCTTGTGAAATGGGCACACCATTTCTGAGATGTTTCTTGCATTTCACAATGGAATCCTTCTTGCCTATGGGTTATGAATAGCATTGGCAAGTTTTTACTTTAGAGACTGGATATAAGGAACAGTTGTGCTTTCTCTATATTCTCCTACTTCCCCCAGTAGTATGCAGACAGAGACAATACCTTAGGATAAGGATTCTCACAAGTGTGCAACAGCACCAGCAGTATCTGCTTCAAGGAACATACTTGAAGCAAGTTCCTAGACCTACTTCTGATTTCGTAAATAAGAAATACGAGGTGAGAGAGGTGTGATGGGTCAAAGCAATCTTTGTTTTAGCATGTCTTCTGCAGTACAATTTTATAACAGCTGTAGGTTGAGTAGATGCAAAGGAAGGAAGGAGACTACACCCCTGAATTACTGTGTAGAACAAAGCTCTTGTGATACACAGGTACTGCTATACCTGTGAGTAAGAATAGTTGCCCTTTTATATATGTTATAAATTTTAAGTCTATTTGTTGAGTAGCTTAACAGTATCATAACTAATACAAATGCAAAATAAGGGAAAGGTGATAATGAATTTCAAGTGCACTGTAAACAATATAGTTCCTCAAGAATAAAAAAAGTGGGATGTTAAAGAAGGTGGGCAGAGATACAATAAAAGAATTGCTTTAGTTAGGAGAGATTTTATAATTTGTATAACCTCACAGCAGGTATTTTTGGTTTAAGTATTTTTAGTTTGACAATGATCTGGTAAAATAAAGATGGTTTTGAAGACACTCACCTTGGGGTGCCTGGATGGCTCAGTCCTTAAGCGGCTGCCTTCGGCTCAGGTCATGATCCCAGTGTCCTGGGATCCAGCCCCACCTCAGGCTCTCTGCTTCAAGGGAAGCCTGCTTCACCCTCTCCCACTCCCCCTGCTTGTGTTCCCTCGCTCACTGTGTCTCTCTCTGTCAAATAAATAAATACAATCTTTAAAAAAAAAAAGATTTTATTTATTATTTGACAGAGAGATAGCACAAGTAAGCAGAGCGGACAGAGGGACAGAGAGAAGCAGGCTCTCCGCTGAGCAAGAAGTCTAATGCAGGGCTCGATCCCAGAACCCTGGAATCATGACCTAAGCCAAAGGCAGCCACTTAACTGACTAAGCCACCCAGGTGCCCCAATAAATAAAATCTTAAAAGAAAACACCTTTCATTATGTGGATAAAACTATTACGGATCTACAGATCTGTTACTTTTTTTTTTTTTAGCTTAGTAATATTTCTTTAAGATCACTCATGATCATAGATGGACAACTAATTTGTTGCTTCCAACCGATAAATAATATTTTATTGTGTGCATACATTCTACTTTGTCTCCTTTTCTAAGGGAACACAGATGGGCTACAAGATCCAAATATTGAGGAATGAGAGGAAATGTGACAATGTGTCACAAATGTGACAAGCTATGAGAAAGGTGATAGTGTTAGAAAGGGCTAAGTACAAATTTTAATTATTTAAAACTATAGATTTTGTTTTGTTGCATTTGATCTGCATAACCGAACTATATAATTTCTAAACCTATTATGTGATAGGTAACATATAAACCATAAGCATCATTATTTCACTTTGTAACTGGAGACCACACTATTATTTTGTGGATGAACAAGATTTCTAAGGTTTGGACCAATTCAAATCAAAATTCAGATATGTTTGCTCTAAATACCAGTCGATAAATTCTCAGTTCATGATCTACAAGGGCCTAGAGATTCCTGTTTACCTATACAACATATTTTTTTTAAGATTTTATTTATTTATTTGACAGAGAGAGAGATTGAGAGGCAGGCGGGGAAGGCGGGGAAGCAGGCTCCCCACTGAGCAGAGAGCCCAACATGGGCTCCACCCCAGAACCCCGAGATCATGACCGGAGCCGAAGGTGGAGGCTTTAACCCGCTGAGCCACCCAGGCGCTCCCCTATACAACACATTTTTTTCTTTTTTTCCTGTCAGCTATTACTTAAAAATTGGAAAGTTTCATATGCAAATTAAGTAACATTTATTTTATTTCGTGGAGAATATTTTAAAACATTTTTATACCAATATATATGCATAATATGTAGTAAAATCTGATTCCCCCTAAAATGTTATGTAAAATGGGAAATTCTCAGACAAAGTTCATGGTTGTTGAATGTTCCTCTAGGGTATAAGCCGGGAGCAAAAGTGAATGTCTCTCCACCTTTAGAGATACTACCTTGATAAAATTTAAGATGCATTGCCCTAAGGCATTCTGTCATGTCATCCACAGACTTCTTTCAAAGAAAACAGCTAAAAGTTGTCTAATACTTCTGGCAACAGATGGTGAAGTGGTTTTAAGTATAGCATTCATTTTTATTAAAAATGCAAATTCTAAATATTGTGAATAAGAAAACAAAGCAATATATTTTACATGGTATTTTTGATGAATTATTAATGTCAACTATTGTTTTTCAAAACTGCACATCACAAGGAATTTATATCTCTGATGAAACTCTATCTAAAGCATACACTAATAGAAAATCATTCTTGCCTTTCTTCTTCAGTTGTTTAACAATTAACATTTATATTCATTTAGAGCTTTGTGTGTGTGTGTGTGTGTGTGTGTGTGTGTGTGTGTGTGTATTAAACTTCAAGAGGAGCAGTTTTCAAAAATTTTTTGGCCTTTAATGTATTTTATCCACCATTTTAAAAATTTCATGCTATTTTTACAAAATTTGAAAAAAATTGTTATTTTGTTTGATGTGTGGTAATAGCATTAACATTATACTGAGTAATTGCATCTAATTTCATGGAAAATCTCTCATTTCTTTTTTTCTTGAGATTGATAGATTTCATTTTTTGTGTGTGTATTTAATTTTAGGATGTTAGCATTGTGCAACTATTTCCCATTTTATTTCTAAATTTTGAATAACTTATAAAGCAGTAGGAAAGCAATTTTGAATTGATAAAATAGATAACATTCTAGCATTGTAATTAGGCATGGGTCCCAACAAAAATAGTTCATTGAGTGTCAAGCTGTTTGTTTATTTATTTATTTATTTATTTATTTATTTATTTATTTTAACTTTTTAGAGAGGGAACTAGCTGATGGAAAAGGAAGCTAGTCTTAACATTTAACTATTTATCAACTCTGGACATCATGAGAAAACGAAGATTAAGATTGTCCATACATTCTTCTGTAATTAAATGTAGAAATGCCTCATATTCTAAGAAAATAATTTGGAACATTTATTTTTTTATCATTTTTTTAAAGATTTTTTTTTTAAGTAATCTCCATACCCAACATGGGGCCTGAACTCCCAATCCTGAAATCAAGAGTCACTGAGCAAGCCAGGTGTCCCTGATTTGGAACTTTTAATTCAACACAACTAAAATAGAAATCAACTGTGAAAGCACATAAAAAACAATATGAAGAAAATTAGGACCTGTGGTCCATGTATAAATAAAATATTGACCCATGACGGAAGTACAATGAAGTTAATCCCCAGGATTAAAGCTGCTGTAGTAGAGTGGAGCCAGAGGTTAAAAGTCTCTGGAAATTACAATATAATGTAGAAGAATGCTAATATGCTTAGAATAAAGACATTTGTTCATTGTGTAAACATAAACAAAAGAAAGAATATTAGTAACATCAATTGAGAATATTTTAAAAGAATATGGTCCATTTATGAAGCAAAATGGAACATGATTTTGACTAAGGAGGGAAAATTTTTAAAATACTGTCTTTATTTTTTTAATTTTTTTATTATGTTATGTTAGTCACCATACAGTAGTAGTAAAAAATTAGTTTTTGATGTAGCATTCCATGATTCATTCTTTGCCTATAGCACCCAGGGCTCCATGCAATACATGCTGTCCTTAATACTCAGCGCCAGGCTCACTCATCCTCCCAGGCCCTTCCTTCTGAAACCCTAAGTTTGCTTCCCTGAATCCATAGTTTCTTACGGTTCGTCTCTCACTCCAATTCTCCCCCTTCATTTTTCCCTTCCTTGTCCTAATGTTTTCCACTCTGTTTGACTTATTTTACTCAGCATAATCTCCTCCAGTCCCATCCATGTTGATGCAAAAGTTGGGTAGTCATCCTTTCTGATGGCTGAGTAATATTCTGTTGTGTATAAGGACCACATCTTCTTTATCCACTCGTTTGTTGAAGGGCATCTTGGATCTTTCCATAGTTTGGCTATTGTGGATATTGCTGCTAAAAAATAAAGAAGTGAACATTCCAAACATAAAAGAGTTTTCCTTTTAAGAAGATCTGGAAGTCAGGGAATCATTTCAGAAAGTTGTTTTTTATTTTGGTACAGTACAATTCTATATTTTTTACATTTGTATATATTCTTTGGCAAAATGTAAAAAGTGTCTAATTCTTATAATGTCCAAGCATTCAAAAAAGTTTCCTTGCAAATTTGTTCTTAATAACAGGCCCCTGTGCAGGTATTTAACAGACAAATATGTGCACAGAGAATATCTAATTACAATACAAGTAAACTTTGTTTTCTTATCCTCTAAAATGTATTTTGTTCTATGCAAATTAGCATATATTCAAAGAAATATTCTAGTCAGGAAATTTTCGAGCTGCTGGAATATTACAGGAAAGGTAGATTTAGTACAATTGCCTTGCTCACTAGCCTGTTCACAGAAGCTTACCTCCTCCATTTTAACTTTTCATAGTTATGTGGTGTTTATGCATTCATTAGGCCATCTGCAGAAATAGAGGCTGAGTTGAGAAGAAGCAAAACAGTAAATATTCTAAGCTTGGGAATAGAGAGAAAAAAGAAAAAACAAACAAGGAGAAGATAAAACTGTCTTTAGATTGAAATTTTTTAAATGGCTTCGTAAATTTACCAACAGTAAGTCTTTTAAGATATGGAAATTTATTAACACTAGTGCCTTTAGCACAAATTACTTTTAGCTGCTTATATATATACACAAAACAGTTAATGGTTTGCAGAGTTCCTACCATAAATAAAGTCATTTTTACACAAGATGTAGATTTGACGCTATTATGAGAATTTGCTAAGTGACAGAAGTATGCCTGTACTTTCATCCCTATCCTTCATCACAGCTATAACAATACTTCATGGCATTTACTCTAAATTCAAAACGCCTTTAAAGAGTATTATAAATGATTTCTCCTTTCCTACTTTTGCAAAAATAAGATTTTAAAAAGACATTTGTCTTTGCAAGGAATATCCAAATTCAAAAATGTATTATTTTATGTTCCAAACACAACATTGTCATAAAATATCTTCTCCTCTTCCATCTATTAAGAACAAAGAAAGGCACATAAAAGAGTTTTCTAGGTAGATATACCTAATTAGCTGGATTAATCTATATAAATAAAACACAAATAGAAGGCAGATACTTTGATTTCAAAATGCAGATCTTTATTTTAATGGGCAGATCTCTGGATCTTCTAGTCTCTAGGAATGTTCTCTAAACCATTGTTCTTCTTCAGATTTCTCCCATCTATGACAAAGAAAAATAAAATCTCTCCGACATTCTTTTATGCATTGAATCTCTCAGGTTTTACTATTTTCTTCTCCTTGCCAGTCATTGTTCCCTCACATACATTTTTTATATGGCTGCAAAATTTGAAAGGGGGGTCATTAAAAAAATATTTCAAGAATGTTTTGAATTAAGAGTAAATACATATAAATACAAATACATGGGGTAAAAGTATAATTGTATCTCTGTCATTTAAATTCTCACAGTAATGTTAAAAATTATCACTGTTGTTTACATCTTCATTATCAATACTTATCACACACTGACATCTTTAGCTTCAAGGGGAGAAAGCGTGTCTTGCCTACCTTGGTCTACGTATGCCTACCTGATACAGTCAAGGACCACAGTGTGTCAAGCCCCAAGTGAAAACTACTATGCACCTGGGGCACTTCCTCTTGGCTGTTATTGCTAACCCACTTCTCTTACCAAACAAAACCGAGATGTGGCCCAGTATACAAGCCAGATCTATAAACAACAGCCATAGTCATTTCCTGTTGATGGAAGAAATAAAGTCTTCACAAACCTGAAAGACCCTGGCTTTAAAAAACATTGAGCTCCCTGAGTTGCCTGCCAATACCAACCAGTCAGAACAAAACACTCGGTTATCCCTTATCAGCATTTTGTATTCGAGTGGGAACCTGAGTGGGGAATTTATATAAGCAGGACCTCCCCTTTGGTGCGGGAGGCCAGCCTAACTGCTCTCTCTTGTTACTGTGTCTCCCTTCCAGTTCGTGCTATTGCCCCAACAGTGCCTTGACCATGCTTTTGACTTTTGGGTCTGCCTCTGTTTCTATCATTGATGGACCCAAGAACATGACTCCCCAGAGCCTGACTTCAGTAACATAGCTAAAACTCAGAGGTGCTTTTGCTAAACAGAAAAAGAGGACATTGCATATGATGTAGCAATGATCAGACTTGCCTCTGGCCCATGAATACTTTTGTTCTTACCTATGACACAAACTCAAATCTCCCTGAAATGAAGCAACTCAAGTCCAATAATTACCACATCCACATCCAGGTCTATAATTTCTAATTGTGGTGTAGACTTCATCATTTTGAATATATTTCTTTGTGGTCTGGTGACCTATAACCTAATGAAAAAATATCTTAACATCTCATAGCCAGTATTCAGTGGTATTGTATGAATACGGAGCGTAGACAGTAGAAATTGCCATTAAGAAAACAAAAGAATGCATACATTCTTTCAAATTAGTGATTGTGTTTTCTTTGGGTAAATACCCAGTAGTGGAGTTATTGGATAAATACAATATGAATTTACTTATATGTGGAATCTAAAAAAAAACCAGAACAGATAAACGAGCAGACAAACAAAATCAGATTCAGACCTATAAATACAGAGGACAAACATAGTTGCAGGAGGACTAGAGGTTGAGGAGATGGGCAAACTGGGTGAAGGCTGGTGAGAGATACAGGCTTCCAGTTAAGAAATGAGTAAGTCATGGGAATACAGAGCAAAACGCAAGGAACAGACTCAGTGATAATGTAATGGTATTGTAGGGTGATAGATGGTAGCTACACTTGTGGTGAGCATAGCATAATGTTTAAACTTGCCAAATCACTATGTTGTACACTCAAGACTAATGTAACATTGTGTGTCAGCTACACTCAAATAAAAAAAAATTAAAAAGGAAGAAGAAAAGAAAACGAAAGAATGAGAAGCTCCCAGCAGTTCCTGATCCATAGGAGTTATGAAATATTGTTGGGCAAGAATTTTGAAAACTGCTTACCTTGGCAGTGGAGGAAACTACTTGTAGAGGCACTAGTTTGACTCTCTGGGTTGATTCCTATCGTATTGTGTTCTGTAGACCCTGGCTCTGCTCCCGGGAATCATCTCCTTGCTCAGTCTTTACTGTGACTGCATGGCTCTCATGGCCAGCTTCCATCTGGTACAGATCGGAAGCGTAGAGTTTACCGTAGGAATCTAACAGCCACTGTGCTTTCCAGGCCAGGCTTGTGGTACCTTTGGCAATATAAATCCCTAGAAACTGATTTGGCTTGGGATCTGTTTTCTTCCAGTCAGCTGTACAGGCAAGTGAGCTCATGGAAAACCTTGTCTAGATAAAGCACTGAGTCCTCCTTTGTCTATTATCAATGTCTTTTGGCCGAGGCTTTTCCTCTCGATGAATGGTCTCACGAAAAAGTTGCAGGGTCGTGGGATACCCTAGAGTTTTAACATAAATGTAAGCTGCTTTAACCAGTTTGCTGTGTCACTAATAAGACCAATTTTGAGTGGGGTTCAGAGTAATCAAAAGCTTTCTATATGGTGCAGGCTACAGTTAAAACAAAAACCCTTTCTCTCTGCCATTATGGCTGGAAAGGTTGGAGAATTGGTGAAAAGAGCTTGAAAAAAGAGGTGCATCAACAGTTCATAGACTAAAAATCTTCAGCAGCATCTTAGTGTATATGTGGGATCAGTGCAACTTCTAGGAAAAGAGAGGTGAGGATGTTCTTCATGGTAAATACTGTGGATTAGAGGATTATTCTGTGAATGTCAATTAATGGGCTTATAAACAAGTCATTACAATCGTAAAATGGAAAAGATGATATTGTCAAACAATTGAAATGCATAAAACAGCATTTAATAATGCCATTGCTGACATGTTCCCAAGTATCTTCCACCACACCCCCTAGCCCCCTTAATGATACTCATTGACAAAAAAATTAGCAATATATATTCCCATGAATTATAGATCTTACACATCATCAAATTTACTAATAATAGCAAAGTATATGAGCACAAACCAGGCATAGGAATATCATTTCTTTCTCCTGTGATGCCCTAAACTTTAAATTATTTCTTCTCAGTATTGGTACATATTTGGGTTTCAGAGATGCACACTAACACTAATTACATGTGGTGAGTGTGAGCTCAGAGGAAGCTCTTTCGGAATAGGACTTAGTTTTTATCCTTCTTTAATCACATAAACTGGAAAGTTTACATGCAAAAGTTCTACTTTACAACCAATTTGCTTCAGAGAAGCAATATAGATGAGTCAAATATACTCTGCTAGGAACATATTTAGGTAATTATATTGACTATCTTTCTACTAAAACTATTTTTTACAAGGAGATCCATGAGGTCAAACAGACATAAGTGTCATCAAGGAGAGAGGGAATGAGTTACATGCCTGCTACAGATTTTTTTTTTCTTTCCAGGTACTATAGCTTAGGGAGAAGAAGAATAGATAGAAAACCAATTAATTGAATCGAACTTTTCTTATAATGGTGGGGGCAACAGGTTTAGAAACTGGATTTGGACACATTATCCTGCCCATCATATTTCTATTATTAACTTTAAAAGAATACTCTCAGCTGAGAAATTTCTATTGTTAATTTTATTCATATGTTTACTGGATCTGTTAAAACTTATAAAACCATACAACTTTGCTTCAGAAGAAAAAATCTTTTGCAGTGAAAGAAATAAAGAGCTGATACCATGTGATGTACCTGTCTTATCATATGCTGTATCAGCCAGAAAATATAGCCTTATATTTTATTGAATTGCTAGACTGTAGTTTGGAAGATTAAAGGTGCTGATCTTCTGGATATTATATATTTTTTGACCCAATAAGCAAAATAGATTACTGTTCTTCCCATTTTTAGGTTTCATAGATTTGGGACCAAATATTAGAAGTGGGGTTGATTTCTCTTACAATTATACCTTATTAATCACTAGTACACTTTTACGATTCTTCCCTGTGATTATGGGATCTGCTGATATCATGCTATTAGAAACCCAAAGAGAAATACTTTCATTATGAATCATAATATACTTTCATTATGAATGAAATGCTTTCATTATGAATCAGCAATGGTTCCACCATTGTTGGAAGGTCAGCCTGCCTCTTGGGTATGTTTGTGGATCCTCATGCCTGAGTCACAGGCAAGATAAGCAGTTATACCACCCTCTCAGATGACTAATTCTGATGGTAAGAGAGGGATTAAGATTTCTGTCAAGCACTGAGGCTGCAGAGACATAGAATGAAATATAAGAATTCCTGAGATTCTGTTCATATTATAACATGAACTTTGATTAGCTTTCCAAGTTTCATAATATTAGTGTGATCCTTTGTTGCATCATACCTATAGGATCGTAATGAGAGAGATTTTCCTCCTCATCAGCTACAAATAGTTAAGGTATAAGCATTAGAGGAAGCATCAGTCAAGTACATTGTTTTCCTAAAGTATTGAAGCTGGTGAGACAGACAGAGACAGAGACTGAGGGAGAGCCTGGAGAGGAAATGAAAGGGAAGGCAGAACTCCCTTTTCATATCTCCCCTCAGCAAGGGCAGTACCCAGCACCAGTAATGGTAGTTTCCTGACCAAACTATCTCTGCAGTGTAATCTGTGAATATCTTTACTTTTTTAAAATTTCTATAACTATTCATCTATACTGATATAACTGATACAACTGACATGATCCACTTATATAACTCTGGCAAATCCTCGATTTGTTTAAGAAAACCAGTGTTGGACTTTATAGTTTGCAAAAGATGACTCGAATTGATACTGTCTTTTTGCATCCAGTGTTGTCTTTGAAAATTTTGATGCTGGTTAGACTCTTTTTTCCTTTGTGGATAACTATTTTCTTCTTCCTGGAAACATTTCTATGCTTGTTGCCATTTTAGATTTTGATTTTATTTGATTTATTTTCTTCTGCTTTGGAACATTTTCTGTTGTAATTTTATTTTTTTAATCGTCTTAGGTACCTCATTTTTCTCCCTGTGCAACTCCTGTAAAAAGGATAAGAGAAATCTTGAATCATCTGGTATCTTACATTTCCATTAAAGTTTTCTATATTTTTGCTTAGATCACCTGCATCTTGGGAGAATATTAAGTTTTTGTCCTCAAACTCAAATTTTCATCATTATCTATGTTCTTAGTACTACTCAGTCTATTAATTAAATTTTTGTCCCAAATTTAGAAAAATATATTAAAACTTCAAAAATCTGTTTATTCCTACCACATAATAACTTGTTTTTTTTCTTATTCTAAGAATAAATTCTTTTTTTTTTTTTTTTTAATTTATTTGACAGAGAGGAGAGAGATCACAAGTAGGCAGAGAGGCAGGCACAGAGAGAGGGAGAAGCAGGCTTCCTGCTGAGCAGAGAGCCCGATGCGGGGCTTGATCCCAGGCCCCTGAGACCATGACCTGAGCCGAAGGCAGAGGCTTTAACCCACTGAGCCACCCAGGCGCCCCTAAGAATAAATTCTTATTCTATTCTTATTCTAGTCTATTCTTATTCTATCTGATTAGATACACTATAACTTTTTAAATGTTTAATTTCTCCGTTGAGAGTATTCTTTTAGAGTTAAATTTTCTATTCTTTAATTTTTGTGCTAAATTCATTTGGTTTTTTAAAATGTTTAATTTCCTGTTCTCTCATTCTCTCTCTCTCTCTCTCTTCTCTCTATTTTTGCAGTTGAAAATCTGCTCATTCTGAAATGTAGAATGGTATTATAGCAATATATTTAGTAGCATATCTATATGCTAGTTACAATATATATAGTAAAAATACAGTAAGTATTTAGGATCCCAATCTACAAATTCCTTTTGGGTCCTGGACCTCCAAATCAAAAGCTCCTAAATAGTGAGATTTTTTTTTTCCTTTGGTCAGTTGTTAGTTGGAACCTGAAGATCTTAAATTAAAAATAAGATAGTGCAGGAGCACCTGGGTGGCTCAGTCAGTGCCTTCAGCTCAGGTCCTGATCTCAGGGTCCTAGGATAGAGCCCTCAGTGGGCTTCCTGTTCAGCAGAGGGTCTTCTCTCTCTCCTCTGCTACCCCACCCCCGAGGCTTGTTCACTCTCTCTCTCTCTCAAATAAATAAAATAAAAATTAAAAAAAATAGGATAGAGCAACTTATTTGTAAGGTGGTATATGTATAAGCTGGCTATAAATTCTGTATTTAAAAAGTATGAGTATATTTGGTTTAATTAACTTACTTTAATAAGCTTGGCAAATTGTTTTTACAATGGATAATTTAGCTCCTAACTTCATAGATGTTCTATGCCAGTCGTCTCAAATTTTGTTGTATCTACAAACTAGCTCTGATTATTCTTAAATTTTCAGTAGTTCTATAAAGAGATCATCATTTCTAAAATGTTCCCAGGTGATACCAATGCTGGGACTATAGATCATACTTTGAATCATAAGTATATACCCAGGAATTATGACAATTACAGTTATGTCAGCAGCCTTTAAGAGTATCAACATATATGTGTGCATTAACCTGAAAGGGGGAATCTTTTGATAATGTGTGTGTATATCAAATCATCAGGTGCTATACTTTAAATATCTTATAATTTTGTCAACTTTACCTGATTAAAGTTGAAGAAACAACAAAATATACTTCTTCAAATAGAAAAAGTAAGAATATCACCATGTATATTTCTGAAGCAATTTAAATCGATACGTAGTATCTCTGGTCAGTGAAGTTGCTGTTTTCTTATATCACTGGCATGTGGGGGAACACCACTGAAGAGATGCAATACCTCCCTCACTAAAAAATGTCAACTGAAGTCCTCAGGGACCTACAAGATCCACATATCATTACCATCCCCTGCTCATCTCCTTGCTTGGAATGTTGAAAGTATCACCTTTTCTTCTCTCTTGAGCTGATGGACTTCAAATCCCTCCTTAATTGTGTCAAGGGTGACTTGAAAGGATTTTTAATTCTTGGTATTGTTTTACTTCTGGTTAGCTTGTGTAAATGCTATGAAAAATAAATTCGGTTGATCATCTCTGGAGAAATATGGCCCACCGGAGACACAGGAAGGAAGCTTCCTCTGCTAACTATGGGAAGGTGAACGGTTGCATAGCAGTTGTTCTATACAGATCTATTTTCTGGATCTCAGTGCCTTTAGATTCCAAGTTCCTGTTAGTCATAATCATTCAACTAGTGTCACTATCATGAATCTTGCCCTAGATAGAATATTTCTCTCTCTTAGCTCCAATTTCTGTGACCTATACTTAGGAATTCATTCTGAGACTGACACTGGAGTTACTACTTTCCGCTTGCATTTTTGTCTTCCTCTGGTCTCCTGGGGTTATTTGGAGATACTTCAGGATCTCTTTTGCAACACTTGGACCCCAGGTGAGAGAGCTAGCCAAATAGATGCTTAACTTACTTGGAAAGCAGCTTTATTCTTTCTAACCTGCTGGAAACTATTAGTGCTGCTTATTCTCAGTGTAAGAAGTCCAGTGGGGAGCTAGTTGTATTGAACTAATAAATTTTCCTTTTGTCTTGCTCCAGGTTTTGTTATTGCTATTTTTTTATTAGTTAAATATAAGCTCTAGGATTCCTGGCATTCATCTTATTCTGTATTTGCTTTCTCTAAAGCTCAATTTGAACAATGACTCTGGCTCTATTTTCCCTGCCAATCTGTTTTTTTTTTTAAGGCCATTCATCTATTAATTCATTATTTTAATTTATTAATTATGAAATATTACAAACATTCAATACTAAAGGAGAGAGAAGTTTATGAACTTCTGAAGACTCATCACCCAAACTAATCAAGTCACTATCAGTACTTTGGTGCTCTGGCTTTCTCTGTCGACCCCTTTTGTATGTGTGTTTGCTAGCTTTTTCCTGTTGAATGTTTTAGAGCAAGTCTCCTTCTTCATGTCACCATCCTTCTATATTAGCTGACATCTCTTAAAAAAAGGCTATTTTGGGGCACCTGGGTGGCTCATTCAGCTCAGGTCATGATCCTGGGGTCCTGGCATCAAGCCCTACATCGGGCTCCCTCCTGCTTCTCCCACTACCATTCCCTCTGCTTGTGTTCCCTCTCTCACTGTGTTTCTCTCTGTCAAATAAATAAAATCTTTAAAAAAAAAGGCCTATTTTATTACATAGCAACAGTGACATCATCACCATAACAAAATTCAAATTCAAATTAATTTACATTTAATTTAATGAATTTAAATTTAATTTAATGAATTTAATGAATTTCAATCTAATGTAATTAATTTAATTGATTTAAATTAATTTAAAATTAAAAGTAACTCTTTGGCATCATTGGACATATAATTTATATTAAATTTCCCAATGGTTACAAAATACAAAATGGTTACATATTTCATATTTTGATTTGTTTGATTGGGGATTTCAATTGCTTATCTGACCCCACTTCATAAATAAAGTGATTATTTAACTCTTACTTTTAGTCACCATATCCACTTGATATGGTAAAAATTAAAAGCTACTTCTAATTGTTTAATTAGATTTTGGTTCAAATGTTGTTGCCAGGAACACTTTAGAAGTTGTGCTATGTACTCATATTTTGTCATATCCCAGATAATGATTTATTAGTTTACTTTTAGTGATGTTAAACTTGGTTATTGGATTTATAAAATTTTTATAAGCATTTTACAAAATAGTTGGACATTAAGGAACTTTGGTTGAATTAGTTTTTCATTAGGGACTCCAAAATTATGATTTTCTAATTCTTTCCACAATTATTACCTGGACTTCTGCAGGAAGGAATTTCTTTTATCAGCTAGGGCTATTTTGTTATCCAGTAATACAGTTATTTCAGAAAAGAGAAGGTAAACTTGTAATTATTTCTCTTTGCCCAAGGTAAAACTGGATATTTATATATTCAATCTGTTTGAATCAACACTAGTCATTTTTTTAATGCCCACATTACCCCTCCTTTGGCCAAGGGAACCAACCCGTCAAATTATCTTTGAAAGCTTACTTGCTTTTGTGACATAAGATACTACAGCTTCATTTCATACATCCTTACAGGACCCAGGGTTTGTCACTTCATTAAGGAACCTTGGGTTCTTGGGGCACCTGGGTCGCTCAGTGGATTAAGCCTCTGCCTTCAGCTCAGGTGATGATCTCAGGGTCCTGGGATCAAGCACTGCATCCAGGTCTCTGCTCAGTGGGGTGCCTGCTTCCCCCTCTCTCTCTGCCTGCCTCTCTGCCTACTTGTGATCTCTTTCTCTCTGTCAAATAAATAAATAAAATCTTTAAAAATAAAAAAAAGAATCTTGGGTCCTTTACACAGAGAATATATCTAGACACCATGTCCAGGTATTAGTCATGCTTGTTTCTACTGAGCTATTACTGGTTCTTGCTCTTTACATCAGCAAAGCTAAACATTCATTTTTTGAAAAGAATATGAGTCCCCAGTGATATTTCAAATTTCAAATTTAAGAGATTTAGTTATGATTTTATACTTTATTATTTTCTTCTGTTACACTCATGTCTTGGTTCAGAACATTACAGCATTAATAAAATTATATATATATATAATTATATGTATGATTCCTTCATATATATATATATTATATTATATATGAAGGAAATATTTCCTTCATATATTCTATATATTCCAATAATATTAATTCCATATATTCCAATAATAATATATTCCATATAGTACAATAATATTCCTTCATATATATATATATTCTATATATATATGAAGGAAATATTTCCCAAGTGGAATACAACTTCTAACAATAAAACTATGGAGTGAGGTTAACACTCTTCTTGCCTTATCTGCCTGGTAATTGTATATCCTACTATTTAACTAAATTCTGTTATGATTTGCAGCAATTTCTTCATGCATTTTTTTGTTTCTCCAAAATTCAATTTATTCACTGTCACTGAGCTTTATAACTTTTCCATTCCAATCATTATCTCTCCAGTTGCCTTTGTCTACTTGCAACTGGCTAAAACTCCCAGTACCACCTCAAAAAGTAGTTGCAAAAACATTTGCTATAGTGTAGCAGCTGCAGTAGATTCCTGTGCATGGGTATTCGCAGCATCTGAATTCTTGTACTACCTTTTTTCGTTTTTTGTAAATTATCTGGCCTCCTCTCCTTTTATCCATTATCTTCTAGTCTTATCAACAAATTTATACACAGCTCCTTTTATTTCTGATGTTCACATTGTCTCTTCAAACTGTGTGTTTTGTCTTTTAGTATGCCTTGTAATTTTTTTTTGTTATTGTTGAAAGTGGAACAGGATATATGAGGCTAAAGAAACTGAAATAGAAAGGTTTTAGTGTGAAGTTTTATGTTTATCCCTATAAGAGTTATATTGTTTACTGTTTGCTGCAACTGTGGTATAAGGCTACAATTTCCTCTGGTGCTTTCTGTCTCCCTTGTTATTTTTGGATGGCCCCAGAGAACTCTTGTTTTGTTTGTTTTTATTTGCTTGTTTGTTTGTTTTGTTTTTTATTTTGGGTTAATATTTTTTTTTAATTTTGAAATAATTTTAGATTTATAGAAGAGCTGAGAAGATATAGAGTTCTTGTATACTCTTTACTTAGCTACCACTAATGTTAACATCTTATATAACCATGTACATTTATCAAAACTAAGAAATTAACACTGGTCTAATACAGTTAACTAAACTAAAGACTTTATTAGGATTTCATCAGTTTCCCCACAGTAGACTTTATTAAAAGTTTTTTTCCAGCTTTATTTAAATATATTTGACACACTGGGGTGCCTGGGTGACTCAGTGGGTTAAGCCTCTGTCTTCAGCTCAGGTCATGATCTCAGGGTCCTGGGATTGAGCCCCACCTCAGGCTCTCTGCTCGGCGGGGAGCCTGCTTCCTCTTTCTCTGCCTGCCTCTCTGCCTACTTGTGATCTCTCTCTCTCTCTGTCAAATAAATAAAATTAAAAAAAAATAAATATATTCGACATATAACTTTGTGTAACATTAAGGTATACAATATGATGATTTTATAAATGTATAAAATGCAAAATGTTTACCACAATATGCTTAATTAACATATCCTTCACCTAACATAATTACAATTTGTTGTTTTTGTTATGGTGAGAAAATTAAAGCTCTATTCTCATAGCAACTTTCAAGCAACTTTCATAGAATACAGTATTGCTAACGATACTCACTATGCTGAATTTTAGATCTGTGGAACTTATCTTATGATTGAATGTTTGTACCCTTTAACCAATATTTTCTCATTTCCTCCACCCCTTAATCTCTGGCAATCACCATTCTACTCTTTGTTTCTATGAGTTTGATGTTTATAGATACACATATCAGTCAGATCATGCAGTATTTGTGTTTCCCTGTTTGGCTTATTTCACTTAACATAATGCCTTCAGGATTCATCTATGTTGTCACAAATGGTAATTTTTTTTCCATTTTTATGGCATAATATCCCATTGCATGTATTTACCACATTGAGAACTGCACAGTCCTTGGTGACCTCTGTGTGGAGGGTGAGGGGAGGCAGTCCACAGTGGCTTTAAGGACTGTTGGGGTGTTCAGTGGCACCTTTAGGTTGAAGGGATAGGGATAGGGACAGGCATTGATGATGGCCAGAGCTGGTGGTGTGCACACACTCAGCTGTGAGAGGCCACTTGCGGGTGACTTTGTAGTGTTAGAGACTATATGTGGATACACACAAAGTGGTGAAGGCCAGGACCAGCAGTGGAGCCAGGATCAGCTGGAGTGCACTGGCAACTATGGGGTCCCTAACTGTGTAGTTATGCACTCTTGTGGCTTCAAGGTTTCCCCATGAGTACACACATGATAGTGGAGGCTGGTGATAAGGGCAGGCCAGTATGTAAAGATACATGATTGAAGGGGTGAGTTGGGAGTAAGCCTAATGGTGCAAGCCAGTGAGAGGAGATGGAGCTGTATCTGGGCCCATAAGCAGCTGAGGAAGCCCTGGGTATCTCTGTACTCCTATGGCAGTAGAGTCTTACTATAGGAACATTGTAGTATGTCAGTGACAGGAATCTGACAGGGGGGTGTGCTGATGCACAGCTGAGAGACTAGCTCAGGTCCAGGTGAGCCTGGTGGAGCAGGGCAGTCATAAGGGACAGTGCCAGACCCAACCCACAAGCAGCTTGGGGGCCCTGGCTGTCAGTGTGTACTGCTGTGGCTACAGGGTTTCCCTTCAAGTATGTGCTCAGCAGTAGAAGCTAGTGATGGGAGTTAGGCTGGAGTGTGCAGGGTACATAGCTAAAGGGCTATGTGTGTGTTAGCCTGGCGGTGCAGGCCAATGAATGGACATAGGACCAAACCTGAGCCCATATATTGCTCTAGGGGCTTTGTCTGTAGGTGCACACTTCTGTGGTGGCAATATCTCACATGGACCTGCCCACGGTTGTGGAAGCTAGTGATAGAAGTCATGCCAGTGATATTCAGGTGCATAGCTGGGAGGATTAGCCCCAAGCATGCACATGGTAGCGGGGGTCAGCCATGGGGCTTTAGTCTGGGGTGTTTCACTTGGGTTGGCTTCTGGGCTGGCTGCCAGTATGGGGGCCTCTTTAAAACTGGGACTTCCCGAAGATTTTTACTCTCAAACTTGTCCACACTGAGCCTCCAAAAATTCATTAATTGCAGTTTAGGGGTTCTTTCCTTGGTTCCCACTGAAACAGAAAACTTCCATAAATTGTGATTCTCACTCTGTTTGCCTCTTCCACCTTGAGGACAGAAGGTTTCCCTGACTACAATTCTCCTATGGATCTAAGAAGAGTTTTATATTCTCAATATGTTCATCTTTTTTCTTGTTATGTGCATGAGTGATGACTTCTAAGCACCTCATACGTTGGACCTAAAACCACAAGTAACTCTTCAATTCTATATACTTAATTCCCTCTCTTGAAATATCTAGAGTGATATCTGTTTTCAGATAGGACTAAATCATACATCACAAAAATTAATAGAGGTTAATCATATTACCTAAAATTACTGTAACACCCATCTGACAAATATTAATGTAAATGGTTAAAAATGATTCTCTTAAAGGAGGAGTTTTAAGAGGAAGGACATTTAATATTTTTCTAGTACTTTTGAATATTTTAGTTCCATTATGTCCAAGCATCATGTTTCCAAATTTAATGAAGGTCATTCAAGAAAGAAAGAAATGGAGAGAAGGAAGAGAATGAGATAATGAAAAGGAGGAAGAGCAGGAAATGAGAAAAGAAAGAGAATGGGAGGGAAGAAAAAGGAAAAAAAAATGAGTGGAAAATTTTTTTGAAGTAGGCTCCACTCCCAACATGGAGTCCAATGCAGGAATTGAACTCACCACCTAGATATCTAGACCTGAGTTGAGATCAAGAGTCAGACTAACCAACTGAGCCACCCAGCCACACCCTGGATAGAAACTTTTGATGTTGGTTATTAAGAGGTTAATAGTAGCTTCCAAAGAAATTTCAGACTCAAGTTATAGGACCATTCCAATATAAGATTTCAAGAAGAGAGTGGTAAACATATATTGTATGTTTAAACTACATGTTCATTTCCTTTTTGGAACAGTAGAGAGAAGCAATGCTATATATAAAGGCTAACTGGATCAAAGGGAAGTTTTAGTAGTTATTTTGTTTAGAATGGAACAATGTTTGTTTAAAATAGGATCAAAGGCTGAGGGTCAGAAGAGTGATTGATGGCAGGAGAGAGAGATTAGACATTTGATAATGTATTCTCCTGGAGGATATGGAGAAGGTTGGATTTGAAAGCACCAGTATTTAAAAAAAATGATGCTATTAAACTGTTTCTCCTCCTGGGAAAAGTTTAGGTGTCTGTTATAAAAGGACACCTTTTCCTCTGGGCAAAATAACTACAGCAAAGCTGAGAGATAGGATTGCTATCCCAGGCATCTGAAGGTATGGGGGATGGTCCCTGCACCATTTTTATACATATAACCTTGGAAAAGTCCTTTAGTGCTCCCTGTGTTACTTACCTCACCAGTAATATAAATATAATAGGGATTTGGGGAAGCTTAGTGAGATAATGTCTCTAATGTGGATTTAGAAATAAATTTTAAAAATTAGTTTCTTGTGTGACTGTTCACTGGCAAGAATGATGAAGTGAACATTTGCGGCAGGTGCTATGTTAGAGGATCTTTCAGGAAAACACATTCACACCTTTAAACTTGTAATAAGCCAACATAAAACACTGCTTATGGCTTTTAAATGAACTCTAAATTGCTGTTTAGATGTTGTGAGCAAACTCAAAATCCCTACGTGGAAATAATCTGGGATTAATTTATGTTTATAAATACAAATCTCAAGTTCCATCTTTAAACCAGCCCAAATAATGAAAAGTTTTCCAGTTTCCATACTTATCATTCTAAAATCACATTTAACTTAGAAATAAGTGATTTGAAGGGAGGCTTTAGAAAGTAGTGTTTTAAAGTAAAAATTTTTATCATAAAGAACATTCTGGCATAAGATAACTTGTGTTTTTATAATCCAAAAAATCTTTGTCCAAGAATAAATTTCTCCATACTCTCTTTTGTGACCCTTTCATTTCTGAAATGTCTTTTAATTAGAACTGTATATGTTCAATGGGATTTTATTTTGTTTTAATTAGGAAAGTCTCCCATCTATGACATCCGAATTTAAATCTAATTTTTTTGCATTTTGATTTCTCTTAGTTTCCTATTCTCTCAAGGCATCAGCACTACCCAGCCCCAGAGCAAAGCAAAGAAACATCTACCCTGGAAGAGAACATTTTTAGACACAAAGGAGACTCAGAAAAAAAAAGGTTTTGACAAATATAGCTTTGACAGGTCGTAGAGAGAAATATGATGAAACTGATGTTGGAAAGACGATGTTAGGGGTCGAAGCTGATGGCCAAGAAAGAATTCTTGAGACGTGTTTGGTGGAAAAAGGTGATTTTATTAAAACATGGGGACAGGACCTGTGAGCAGAAAGAGCTGCAGTGGGGTCATGAGGAGTGGCCCAAGTTGGGAGGGGTTAAGGATAGCATAAGTCTAAGGAATTTTGGAAGCAAGGTTTCCAGGACCTTGAGAGGACTAGCTATTGTTGAGAAAAGGTAGTTTATTACCATCTAATAAAATATTAGTCATGAGACCCTTCAGATGTATATCAGTGGGCCATATGCTTGGGGGATGATTGCCAAAATATATCTTGGGGGGTTTAGAGATAAAAGAAATTTCTGAAGGAATTTTTATATGTTAAAGTAGACTTACAGGATCCTGGTGGTGGTTGGGTGTGGGGGGGGGTAAGGAAGGGTGGGGACATCAAGCTAGGATTGCCTTTTGCCCTTAGCAAAACGTTAATATTGAGGCTGTTGAGTCCCTAAAGGAATGTCACCCCACTTGTGTCAGGGACTTGTCAATGGGCTACAGGTAGTAAGGAAATTTAATAATTTTCCTCTGCCTTTGTTTCCCACATCAAAACCAGACAACAGCCTTATAGAACAGACAATGCTGTTAAGTAAACTATTTCATTTTCTCTCTGGACTCAAAAGAAGATAGATAACCCTGGTACCTGGTATCTATGTTTTTTATTTTATTTATTTGTTTGTTTGTTTATGTTTATAAATACAAATCTCAAGTTCTTCAGTGCTCATGAGATAATTTCTGACCATTGGAAATTGAGTAATAGGGATGCCTGGGTGGCTTAGTCATTAAATGTCTGCCTTCGACTCAGGTCATGATCCCAGGGTCTTGGGATGGAGCCCCGCACTGGGCTCTCTGCTCAGCAGGAAGCCTGCTTCTCCCTGTTGCTCCCTTTCCCACTTCTACTTGTGTTCCCTCCCTTGCTGTGTCTCTCCCTGTCAAATAAATAAATAAAATCTTTAAAAAAAAAAAAAAAAGGAAATTGAATGGTAGTGTTGTAGCCACTCCCAGGCCAGACCCATAAAACATCTCCAATGTAGGGCACCTGGGTGGCTCAGTAAGTTAAACTCACAGCTCTTGATTTTGGTTCAGGTCATGATCTCAGTGCTGGGTTTGGAACTTGCTTAAGATTTTCTCTCTCCCTCTCCTTCTGCCCCTCCCCCACCAAAAAACACATCCAATGTATGAAGTTCCTTTTTCTTCTTCTTCCATAGCAAACTTGATGGTCTTTTTTTGAGAATAGTGAGCCCAAAACATAGGGAGACTGTGTCTAAGAGAAGTTGAATATAGTAGATTACATTTTAACTATAGTCCTCTTGACCTATTAATTTGCACTCTGATGTTAATGAGCATTGAATTTTTATTATGCTCAACTACAGAGATTTCAGTTACTTGTTACCGTAGAATAGCTTAAATACCAATAGGCTTTTACAAGCATCATTTTGCAAAATGTGTAGCTTACTCAATCTTTTTACTTTGAATTCTCTATTTAAATCTCATTTTTCCAGAACTTTTTCTTTGGTCACTCCTAGAAAGAGAACCATTTAATTCCATTAAACATGGCATTTAATGAGGACTTGATAGAATTTTTGATCAATTATTGAACACTTAGAATCAAGTACAATAAATAACAAGATATAGATGATAATCTATAAATTATACCGAATTTATAATGTGTTACAGTGGATTTCCTTTAACTATTTAACCGTATGAGCATTTTCTATGAAACTATAATGGGAATTTAATAGCACATTTTAAATCAAAATACACTCTTGAATTCTTCACTTATATTTTTAAATTAATACTAAGATAACTATATTTATTGTATTCTGATATTATCATTTGGACATTTAAGAAAAGTTTATTCTGGGGCATCTGGGTGGCTCAGTTGTTAAGCGTTTGCCTTCGGCTCAGGTCATGATCCCAGAGTCCTGGGATCGAGCCCCGCATAGGGCTCCTTGCTCGGCAGGAAGCCTGCTTCTCCCACTTCCATTCCCTCTGCTTGTGTTCCCTCTCTCGCTGTGTTTCTCTCTGTCAAATAAATAAAAAAATCTTTAAAAAAAAAAAGAAAAGTTTGTTCTTTTGTAGGAAAGAGGTAAGTTATCCCCTGAGTCTTATTTTTCCCCCTCAGTGTCAATACCCCAGGGAATAAGATTAAATTAGAAGCCAGAATTTGCAAGTTTGACAAGAGAAAAAATCTTATATTCTCTCTCTTTCTCAATCAAGCTTCCCTCGTATAAAATAGTAACATGCTGGAAGATTTTGAAAAATGTTCAAAGGTAGGAAAGATGGCTTTTATAACATAGTTGCCAAGTAAGAATGAGGCAGGAATGCATCCAGGTAGGCTGAGTCAGCTCTTCAAGTTGAATGTACAATTTCTTGTGTGCTATATACTTCATCTGTTTTTGTCCTTAGTCCATTTCTTTTTCTTGATTGCAAATGAGGAAATCCCAAACATATGCCACAGAAAAGAAGGGGATAAGAATAATTAATTGTTTTGAAAATGGGTCTACAAAACCATGTATGCAAATTATCCAATGGAAAGGTATTTGAACACTAAATGTATGAGTAAACATTTGTGGGGTTAGAGTGATACCAAAAAAAAATTATCCCATACTTCAGATGAGTTTTAAATATTCTAGTTTATCTTAACATATATATATATATGTTAATATAATATATATGTTAACATAATATATATATGAAAATATATATTTGAAAATTCTCATTTTTTCTTTAAATTTGTACTTGACAAAGTAATTTGTCATGAGTCCATGATGACACTGGCATTAGAAGTGAGCCCGACTTCAAAGCCAAAGATAATTCACAGAGACAAGAGTCAGGTCAATCAAACATCAGGTCCCACCACCTGATGCTTTGGTTATCTTGGAAAATTAACGTTGTTTTGCATTAAGAAGTTGTGATAATTCACTTCATTTGTGCAGTGACCAATAGTGGAATTTAATTTCTTGGTAAATTTCATAAATAGTATTTTTCTCAAGAACAGAGAAGATATGATAATATCAATGGAATTGGCTCTGAATATCCTCTGATCATGACTAAAGATACATAAGTAAGGCTTCTGTGGGAGGTGGTACCATTAAAGAAAATCTCAGCCAGTAAAATGTTTGCAAACAGGCAAACAAAGAAACAAGAATAGTTTCTGTAACACCTAGCAAGAAAGGATTTTGGAAATGAATAATCTGAAAAGGTTGGTAGTCCCAGAGAGTTTCAGACAAGAAATTGGCTAAATGAAGCAAGAGAATTAAGATTGAAAACTTCATGAGAATTTAACCCTATAGAAATATTGTGTAGAAATCCAGAAAGAACACTAAATACCAAGATGGCTCTCAGGAAAATGAGTGAAGGAAGTGAAAAATATAATGGAAGAATCCTCTGCAATTTTCAATACTTTAAAAGGAAAGAAAATGAGATCTCTATAAAGCTAAGGCCCTAGGACCCTTAGTAGATTTCTAAGTAAAGCCCTTGCAAGAATCACTAATAATCTGGCAGAAAATTGACAGAGAAGATAAATAACTTCTTGTGCCTCTCTCAGTTTCAAAGAAAGAAGAATTTCTACTTTGGCTGCTTTGAATATCTGCTGATTTCACACCAATCCAGTTAGAGTTATAACTTACAGTTAGAGAAAGAGTAGGTCAAGAAAGAAGAACGGCTAGGCTATAATTACCTATCTTTAAACTTAAAATACCAAGGGATATATATGACTTAGAGT
>CM053605.1:132124296-132199822 GCA_028646535.1 Procyon lotor
GTCTTCATGTTCATGTAGTCAAAGGCAATTCTGTTTATTCATCAGTGAATTACAGTTCCAAATTATTATAGTCTTGGTGCCTATATTTCAAATTATAATTTATTGTACTTTGGTCAGAAGACACTTTTGTTTTTTGTTCTAGTTTAAGACCTGAGTTCAGTTGATTCACTTGAACAAATTCTCACTGAGTCAGCTCATGTTGACTTGGAATGTTGAAATCTATTTTATCTTAGATTGGCTATAGCTATATTTCTGCAAACTTTATGGGGTTTCTGAAGAAAACAAAAACAAAAACAAAACAAAACAAAAAACAACCTAGGTTCTTTAAAACTGAAGATGTGACTTAAGATGCATTCTGGAACTCAAGATTTGATTTTTGAAACAACTGAAACTGAGAAGACATGAGATCCATGATATCTAAAAGAGTGATATTTAGTTATTGAATAGAGTCTCTAATAAAGTTGAAATTTAATATCAAAAGTACTATCCTGCATACAATAATAAAAATGATTAAATTTCCCACACGTTAAGCTCTTTGTTTTGTAATTTGGAAGGCTAGCCAGCAATAGTTTAGATTAAATTTTGAGAAAAACATTTTATATTATGTAATGATTACCATTTGATTTGTACCTTTGTGAATAAAGGCAGGGTTCCCAAAAGGAAAACAAAAATCATTCCCATTGTCCATTATCTTGAGACAGTTACTCTTCTATTGCACAAAAACTTGGAAGGAAAGCCTAAATTGGGCGGTAGAGGAAAGCCTTTTCTCTGTCTGGATCTTAACACTAATAGACCTGGATTTTATATTAGGACAGCGTTTTTCAACTTTGACAACTGTGGACATTTTGAGTCAGATAATTCTTTGGGAATATTTCTTATGCATTTTAGGAGCATCCTTTGTCTTTATCTATGGAAGTCAGAAGTATCCTCCATGCCCTAGCCCACCCTACTCTTTGTGACAACCCGAAGTATCTCCAAACATTGCTAAATATCCCTGAGGGAAAAAATCACCTCCACGGGAGAACTATATTATGATTTTTAGGTAAATTTAAATTAACACTTGGAGGCTGATAGGAGATTCTTAGTCACAAGGCAGTCTAGGTGTTGGGGATATTTTATCCTTGAAGGATGTCACATCCTGAAGATGAATAAATTATTGTGCATATCTACTAATTCAATCAATATTACACATTCTAATTATTTTCTTTTTGACTGCCATTTTACACTTTTTGTAAAAAAGTCACAGATTTACCTTACATATAATCACAGAAAAGAAAGGGGCACAAATTTAAATTTGAGTGGATATTTTTAGGAAAAGATTCTCTAAGTTTGCATGGTAATGAGAGTAGCAGTCATGATGGAATTTTTAAGGAAGTGAATCTCACAAGATAAATTACCCAGTAAGTTCCTCTAAAAAGCACTACATCTCACCTCAATCTAGAAAACCAGAATTTGAATTCATGTATTTATGTATTTTAGTATCTTACTAGTTGAGAGGACCTGTCTAAAAATAATTTAGCATTTTGAAGATCATAGACTAGTGTCTAGATCCCAAAAAATAAAGTACCTGGTACTATTCTTATTAGTGTTATGGGTGAAAGCAAATGTTAAGATTCTCATAATTTTCAAATAATGTGAACAGTTAGGGATAGAAAAAAGCTTCACTGTTTTTCTATTCACAAGTAGTTGAGTGAAACTGTGTGAGTGGGTAGAGGAGTGTTAGCTAGTATCAGTGTAGTGGTTTACTGTGCAGAGAATATATACTGAGAAAAACTCCAGTCTGTACTTATAAAAGGGGCTCCTATAAATTACATAGAAGTCTAAGAGTGACTTCAACAGGCAAAATTTAGTGTACACAGAAAAATTTAGATACTGAGTTAGACAAGCAAAGAAGATATAATTATATGTAATTATATTATATGTGGTGTCCTCCTTTTGAGGATATAAGTTTGAAAATGTTTTGGAAGAAAATTGTCATTAGATAGCATTGTAAACCTATTCTATTTGGAATCATACCCTTCCTTACAAGACTTTTTGACCACTCTCTGAATACATTTCAGTATGATTGCCCAAAATACTCCCTGAAAACATTTCAGTATGATTGCCCAGTGGAAAACAAAGACCTACAAAAAAGTTAATGTTATCAAATGATTGTTGAATGGAAAAATCAAAAATATTATTCTTAAATAAAAGGTATATTCAGCATCCTGCAAAACTATAAAATATAAAATAGAAAATTGGAACAGTTCAAATAAAACTGAAATATTTAAAAGATATCGGACATTATTTCCTAGGTGAGCACAGTTAGCTAGTCAATTAAAAGTTAGGTGAGGGAAGGTAAAGTCTTAGAGAATGTGTGATATGAGAAGACTATATAGTCATTAATATTTATAAAGTCATGAAAGATATGTGTGAGAATATATCTTAACATATTCTCTTATTTTCTTCACCCCTGTCAGGAGTCATAATGAGTAAAATCCTTAGGAGCTATAGACTGCCTTCCAACCCATTATCTCTTTTTTAACTGATAGATAATTTCTAAAGACTATACCAATGCTTCAGATAATCACTTATTTTAAAGTTGAAGGGGAAGGAAATTAAATGTGATAATGAAGCAGCTATGTAGTCACCTTCTAAAAAATCATTAATAATACGGTCCTTTTCTTTTTTGAGTTATGTCATCATATTCCTGCTTCAAGTAACTATGAGTTACAACTTTAAGGTTCATACAATTTTATAGTCATTTATTATTTGTCTTTTTTTTCCACTAAAATAATCCACCTGGCAAATAGACTCTAATTTTATTTTTAAAATATGAGAAACAGAAATAATCACTTACGATATGGGATAAGATAGATTATTTGCAATAAATATATTGGAGAATAATGGGATAAAATATCTTCATGTGTTTTATTGAATAATACATACTGAATTAGAGGGAAACTGTGTAATGTCTCATCTGTTGGCTTTAGCCAAAGTTGTATGTGTATGCACATTTACACTACCAATTGAAATATCTGTCAAATGTATATCCAACCCATATATACATATGTATTATATACATCAAAACTAAACTGCTAGTTTTGAAAAACACTGCTGTTAAATTTAAACAATCAGCTTCTCTTAATGATACTGAGTTGGTTGCTTGAGAATGGCTGAGAAAAATTCCTCATGTTTAAACAGGTGGAAAATAAAAGACATTTGGGCATTCTATATCATATTAATGTATATTTGCTTTGTTCTCTTGAGACTTTCTTATGAGTGAGGCAATTTTTTTTTAGCAACTTTGAAGAAATGAAAGAACTTAAGTGATTATGTTGCTGTGGAGAAATCTTTGTCTACATGATTTTTTCTAAGTGACCTGATGGATATGCCTTGTTGCCCAAAGGAGTGTTTAAAGTTTTATATATATACACACACATACATATATATACATATGTATATATGATTTCAGTATACACATAAATATATATGTATATATATAACAAGCTATCTTCATATATGTTTTACGTCCTTAATGTTCTCTTACTATCACAGCAGTTTCTCCTCAGAGACAAGGTCTTTGCCTCTGTGCTTAAATATTTACTGCTAATTTCTGGCTTCTGACAGTCTGACCCCCAAATCTTACTGCATAAACCTTCTAGATTCTTATGGCAGTTTGTACCAGTTCTGCTTGTTTTATCTGTTTGTAAGTATTTACACATAGTTTGGAATAAGCCAAATTTCTCAGGTATTTTCATAAGAGATAAATTGCTTTCAATTTTAATGCTGTTTTTCTCCCATATGATTTCTAAGACTTAAAGTAAGATAATTTAGAATGAGTCCATACCCTACCTATACTAAATTATTCAAGAAGAGTTGCTGATAGAGTGAACAGAGGGAATGGTAAATGGGAAAGATTAAGATCTACAATACTCAATTCCTTAAAGCTATTCTCGCCTAGTCATATCTATTATAATGGCTTTGCATATGCAAAGATATATGTTCACCTGTTTAAAGATAATTTCCTTAAAATAGAGGTATACCTGGTGAGTCTGTGAAAGGAGGGACATTTAAAATTGGAGAAGACAAGTCATGAGATAGTAGAATTAAGGAAAAGTAGAACTCAAAGATAAAAAAGTGAATCATGATTATGTTGGGATAGTTAAATACTTGTGGTTAATATATATTTACCTTAGGTAAGTTCACTTCTGTTTGGTAGGTATCATGCTTTTTTTTTTAATGCATGAGAATTAGAAAGATTAAGTAAAATTCCCAAGCTTCATTAAGCTATAAATTGACAGTTTATTTCAAACATAGTTGATCCAGGAGCTAAAGTTCCTACTTCTGAGAATGTAATGTGGTAAATGGGAGACTCTTAGGCTGAGAGGAGGCAGTCAGAAGCAGGCTGTGAAAGCTGCCGTGCTGGGAGCTTCACAGAGACTCTCAGGTGACCGCACCAATGGAAGTATCTGGAACAATTTTCCAAATATTCTAAGTGTGTTTGTGCGGCCGTATATATTCCTGCCGCCGTATATATCCTTAAAGCTTTATTAACACAGTAAGTCTGAGTGAGTTTCTATTTCTTACAGCCTGAGATTCTAAGTAAAAATATATAGCAATGGTTTTAAATACAGCATTTTAAAATGCACATACTTATCTTTGACAAAGTACAAATTCCTTATAATAAGATCCACTCTCATTTTCTGAGTCTAGTTTTTTTGTTTTTTGGTTTTTGGTTTTTTTTGGTTTTCTTTTCTTTCCTTTTTCTTTTACTCTGGGAGTGGCTCCTATGTCTCTGTAAAATCCTGGTTAAATGAATCCAATCTTCATTAGATACACCTGTTTAAAAAATTTCATTTTAATACTTTTTAGTTTGATTTTTTTTTTAGTTTTTAATTCTTCTTAGTTAAAAAATATTTTGATGGGCTACGCCTTTTACTTATTTTTATTTTCTACTATCTCTGTGTATTTATAAATATTCACTCTTTTATTTTTTTGAGTATAGTGGACATGCAATGTTACATTAGTTTCAGGAGTACAAACAGTTAATTCAACCTCTCTATACATCGTGTTATGGTCACTACAGGTGTAGCTACCATCTGTCACCATGCGTCACCATTACAGTATCATCAACTACGTTCCCTACGCTGTGCCTTTTATTCCCATGATGTATTCATCCCAAACTGGAAACCCACCTGTCCCACTTCCTTCACCCATTTTGTCCATCTCCATACCCCTTCCCTCTGGCAATCATCAGTTTGTTCTCTGTATTTGCAGGTCTGATCCTGCATAAATATGCACGCTTAAGGAGAGTTGACCTCATTTATAGGTCCGATAAGCATTAAAATATGAAAAATTGAGCATTCTCCTCATGTTCTGACTTCAGATCATTTTTCTCTCTCTGGTCTCTTGTTTCATTTCAGTTTTGTGAAATATTTGAAATATGTGTACTAAAAACATGTTTCCCTCTATATCTATCTTGTTGTGCATTAATGTGACGTAAATGTTTAATGAAAGCTTCTTCTGGTTAGAATGTAAAAGGTCCAATCACTCACCTATCAATAGCACAGATAATCGTTATCTATGTTTAAAATATCATCATAAACTTTACTCCTGCTTAAAGAGATACATGCCTCAGATACTTGCCATTTTACAGAATCAATTGAGAAAATGATCAGGTACAGCAAACTCACCCACTTCCACTATATAATGATCGCAAACGAATGTCCTTTAGATTATATATATATGTATACATATATATATATATATACACTATAGATTTATAGAATAATTTTAGCCCATTACATGCTTGGCATTTAATATATTCTATATATATCTTTTAACACTATTGAAGCTTTGTAATTATCAATTATAGAGAGACTGAAACAAGTCTTTCAAAAATTTATGAAGATAGAAAAAATCAGAGTTTAAAGCTAGAAATGAGAGCTAGACTTTCTCTTGTGTATCTCTAGTGTCTGTCTAGCTGAAGATCTAAGTATCCATTTCATATCTCACCAGTATTCTCAGAGTTCTACACAAAATACTTGTATATCTTCTGGACAAACGTTGACATAATTGGTACCCTTCTGGCATCCGAACTAAAGCAGCAAGGATTAAAATATCCTGATCCTCATAGGTGGTTCCTCAAGCCCAGGCCTGAGGCTTTGTTTCAGAGTGGAGTAGGTAATGCTGCAGCTATTATGTGTAAAAATAGAAGACTTGTCAACTTAGCTTGTCATCTTGGCATTTTCCGTGAATGCTGAATTCACTTTTTAAATGAGTGGACAGGGGCTGCCTGGGTGGCTCAGTGGGTTAAAGCCTCTGCCTTTGGCTCAGGTCATGATCCCAGGGTCCTGGGATCGAGCCCTGCATCGGGCTCTCTGTTTTACGGGGAGTCTGCTTCCCCCTCTCTCTCTGCCTGCCTCTCTGCCTACTTGTAATTTCTCTCTATCAAATAAATAAATAAAATCTTTAAAAAATAAAAAAATAATAAAAAAATAAATAAGGGACAGATAAATAACTCTAGATTATTTTCTATAAGCTCATGATGGGCTTCGAAATTTTATTTTTCACATGTGCTGTGTTTAGTCGCACAAGCAATGACCATTTACTTTTGCAGTTAAGTTTGTGCTATTCGTAAGCTCCAAAGGATGCAAGACACAAGAGAGATTTGAGTTTAGTCAAAGGACAAAAAACAAAGTAGAGTAGATATGTACAAAGGATGGTTTGTCTCTAATTCCTAATGCTGGAGTTGTTCCAAGGCCAGAAGACAAACAAAAGTGAATTTAGGACAGCTGGAGCAGAGAAGCCCCTTAAGATCCCCTGCCTTAGCCTAAGTTCTCCAATTCCAGTAAAAAGTTCTTGAAACACATTGTAGAGAAATGACTGCTTGCCCCAGACTTTGCATTTCCAAAGTGGCTTGTTTATTGCTCAGCAGATTGGAGTATACAAAGAATTGAAAATGATATCTAATAAATCCATTTCTGAGTGATACAAAAAGAGCAGAATCTAAAACCAACCATCCCAACTGCAGTCTGATCCCATTAAACTGTTGGGATCACAACCCTTTGAGCAACAAGCTCAGAATCAGTGAAACACTCATGTTAGTTTCTGCTTTTGACTGCTTTTAGTTAGCACCACTGCCAGATGGTGCGTTTACAGGTGTATTTTTATAGCTGTTACTTACTTACAATTCTGCATATAAGAAGCCAATTTTCTAATTTGCTCTTTTTTTAAAGTGAAATGTTGATAGAGTATTTAAAGTAATTATTCCAAAATTTATCAAAATAAATACATCAATTATAAGAGACAATTAATTAACAGAAGCCCACAATTCATTCCTTTTTTATGAGTGTAGCGTATTTTTCTAAGTAGGGGTATCAGTAACAAATGACAGAAAGATTTTCATTAATTTATTAAACCTCAATGTTTACCATGTTTTATAAAAATGTGACTCAGAAGAATTCATGGTATAAAGGTTAAATTCTAACAGAGCCTTGTTGTGGGTGAAAAATACTAATAACAGCATGAGTACCAAAGCAGAAATAGGATTTTCAAGAACCAACTGAAAACTTCATGACAGCACTGAGTGTTATATGTAAGTGCTGAATCACTAAACTCCACTCCTGAAACCAATATTACATGTTCACTAACTAGAATTTAAATACAAATTGAAATAAGCAAAGCCTTCATCACAGTTATGCAAAGATACTTCATAAAGTAAAATCACTTTAATGTTGTCTATAAGTTAATGTAAAGTACTCCATATTCTGAGGTTGTTGCAAATCTATCTTATTATTTTATGGAATGTGACCCATACTTGGAACAAAAGCATTCAGCATCTTAAGTGATCAACATTAAGAGTGTTTATCTTGAATGTTTCCACTCTTTTGTATACCCTGCCCTCGCACTTGGATACAATTGCCGGTTTTGTATTTCTCTACATGGCATTTATAGATGAAATTCAATCACTAATCACTCTACACACTTTTTTTTTTTTTAATTAATTTTTATTAACCCTACCCGGTCTTTGCAACAAACTTACTTTGAGTTTGCACAACATAGCTTTTTAAATGCAAATAAAGCTCCCTAGTTTCCCAACAAGTCTTTTCCTTCAATGGAAGGGATTAGATGGTATTCTCAGCTGCAGACTCCTGACAGACCGATTATATTACCGCTCTGTCCTTGCAGCAGTCACAGCCTGTTACAAGGAAGAGGTTGTAAATTCTAGCCACTCATTTTCCCATTTCACTGTCCATAGGAGCTAGTGAAAGATGGAACTCTTCAGTTCTTCCCTTTTATGTTAGCTAAAATAATAGCCAAATTCCTCTCTCCCCCACAGAATATAATTGAGATATAGGCAATGATTCCGAGAAACATCGAGCATTTTTGTGCAAGAGTCAAATCAGTCTCTTGTTCTGCAAAACTGCCAGATAAAAGGCTTTATGATTTTGCTACTTGCATGGGAAATATTCAGAGAGCACTGCCAAGTACAAGGGTGCTCTTCTGTTTCCCACTAGTCCTCTGTCGCAGTCTATCCATGTGCTGCAGTGTTCCCATGACATCTTCCTTTATATACTTTATTCAAGGACACATAAACTGAAAGAAAAAAGATCAAACATATAACATTTTTCTAGAACATGTTTATCATAATATGTACACAAAAGGCAAAATATATGGAAATACAGAGCTTTCAAACACAAGTGAAAAATACATCAAGTCCCCTTGTTTTTCGTAATTTAACTATTGAAAAATGTTTGATTTATTCTCTGACTGAACTGAATAATCTCCCCCATATTTGAAAGACTTAATATAATTTTTGAATTAATATTTTGAATTAATAAAATTTTGAATTAATAAAATATATGTGGTGAAGACGGTAGGTATTTATAAAAGTACAAATATCAGGAGAAGATTTTGCTAAGAATTTCTTTTTTAGTTTTAGTATCATATTTAAAGTTTTGCATTGTCATAAAGGGTATGATTCCTACTTCTTAGAAGAAAACAAGTAAGAAGAAGGGGGTTCTGGGACAAAGAACATTTACTTATATATCATTTAGGAACCGTAAATACCAAGTAAGTGGAAAGTTGCCCAAAAGTCAAATTTCACTAAAGGAAGCATTCAATATTCTTTACTGTATTCTCTTGGCTCTACAAAGAGACCGCTACAATTAACACTTAACAAAACTAATTTATTCAGAAAACGAAGCTCCCCAGGAAACATTTGGTCATCAACAGATTACACTGACTCTAATAATGTTTAGGGAAAGATAAATATAGCCTGGGAACAGCAGCATGAGAATTGGCTAAACCCACCGGGAGCAGATCTTGAGATTTTTCACAGTGGTAGGTGTTTATAATTCTCAGTTAAGTATATGAAGTTTGAAAGGACTACATAAATTTTCAAAATTTTTGATGCAAAAATCAAGTAACTTAATTAGATTACATTAATGTGTATCTTATTTGCATAAGTTGTTGAAAAGTGTAATGGAGAAAATTAACTAAATATTTTTAAGGAAAAATTATCCAAAACATATCTTGTTTAGGTTTAAAAGGCATAATTCTTAGCATTTTTTTTTAAATTCAGGATCTAGAATCATGTGTAATAACCTTAGACAAACTTCACAGGCATCTGATCTAACTTTATATCTATAGGAATTTTTTTCTTTTTTATAGGAATTTTTTCTTACATCAAGTCATATATTCATGCACTTCAGGCTTCTGGTAAAAGATAGCCAAATTATTTTGGAACTTGTCACTTCTTTTTTTTAAATCTGAAAGCTTCCTAGCTGACTCAATATTAGTTATTTTCTCTGGATTTATATTTACACTCAATTTCTTATTAAATTTATATAGCTTTTAATAATCAATATAAATTTGTAATCTGGACCCTATATCTTCTCAAGTCAAATATCAAGTATTCTTCCCAGAGCCCACCGATTGTAATTATTTCATAATTCTGTTCAGCTCTTCTTATATTTGTCTTTGTAAATTCTGCTTTTAAAGTGATCCCCTTTTAAAAAAAAAAAGAATACCGTAGAAATGTTACTACTTTTGCTCTAAAAACAATAGTTGAGTGTTTCTCAAAATAACCTTCCACAAGGTTATGTTCTACCAGTGATATTTGGTGTGTTTAGGGAGAAACAGTTCTGTTATAAGATAGGTACTGTGTTAACAGGTTTCTAGAAGATAGAACTTATAAGAAGCTACTAATTACCTATAAAGTACCTAAGTAGTCAAAATCATAGAAACAGAAGGTAGAATGGTGGTTACCAAGGGATTGGGGGTGGGGAAAATGAGAGTCGTCCTTTCGTGGGTCTAGAGTTTCAACTTTCAAGATGAAAACGTTCTGGAGATCTGTTTCATAACAGGTAAATATACTTAACACTACTGAACTGTACACTTAAAAATGATAAATTTTAGGGGCACCTGGGTGGCTCAGTCATTAAGCGTCTGCCTTCAGCTCAGGTCATGATCCCAGGGTCCTGGGATTGAGCCCCGCATCGGGTTCTCTGCCAGCAGAAAGCCTGCTTCTCCCACTACTATTCCCTCTGCTTGTGTTCTCTCTCTCGCCGTGTTTCTCTCTGTCAAATAAATAAAATCTTAAAAAAAAATGATAAATTTTATATTATATTTTTAAAAAAAATTGTTAATATTCAATTGTTGTATCTTACAAATCATATATGGCTTGAATCATTACCTGAACCAGTTTGATCATACCCACTTTTTGGTTTTGTTTTTTGTGTGTATGTTTTCTTAAGATTTCATTTGTTTATTTGCAGAGAGAGAGAGAGAGAGAGAGAGAGAGAGAGAGAAAACAAACAGGGGGAGCTTCAAGCAGAGGGAGAGTGAGAACCAGGCTCCCACTGAGTGGGTAGCCCAAAGTGGGACTTGATCCCAGGACCCTGGGATCATGACCTGAGCAGAAGGCAGATAGATGCTTAACCAACCGAGCCACCAGGTGTCCCTTGTTTTGTGTGTTTTTGAAGTACATGTATTAACCCAAACTTAGAGAAATATAATATACAATATATTTTTAAAAATAAATTTATTCATTCATTCATTCATTCATTCATTCATTCATTCATTCATTCATTCATTTTTATTAACATATAATGTATTATTTGCCCAGGGGTACATGTCTGTGAATCATCAGGGGTACACATTTCACAGCACTTGCCATAGCACATACCCTCCCTAATGTCCATAACCCAGCCACCCTACCCCTACCCCTCCACCCTCAAACCTCCTTCAGTTTGTTTTGTGAGTTTAGGAGTCTCTTATGGTTTGTCTTCTTTCTTGATCCCATCTTGTTTCATTTCCCTCCTCTACCCCCCCACAACCCCCCACCCTGCCTCTCAAATTCTTCATATCAGAGAGATTGTGTGATAATTATCTTTCTCTGACTGAGTTATTTCATTTAGCATAATACCCTCTAGTTCCTTCCACATCAATGCAAATGGCAAGATTTCATTTCTCTTGATGGCTGCATAGTATTCCATTAATACACAATATATTTTTAATGAACTACTTCTAGAGCTTTATTATTGAAAATTAATATTGTAAGCCTTTAGATTTATCCTTATAAGAGTCAAATTTCTGTAGGTTATTTCTGTAGGTTATGTCACTCATGGAAAGATGATTTTAAGCTTAATTCTTTACTTAAGGACCCATTTAGAAAAAAATATAAAAAACAACCCATTTAGGTTGGTATTATCAGGAAGATATAAGAACTTACCTACTATGTCTTCATGCAAACATTTAATAATACATGTTTTATAGGATCCAGATAAAAAGAGAATTCTGAGGGTCCCTGGGTGGCTCAGTGGATTAAAGCCTCTGCCTTCGGCTCAGGTCATGAACTCAGACTCCGCAACAGGCTCTCTGCTCAGCAGGGAGCCTGCTTCCCCCTCTCTCTCTGCCTGCCTCTCTGCCTACTTGTGATCTCTCTCTCTCTGTCAAATAAATGAATAAAATCTTAAAAAAAAGAGAGAGAGAGAGAGAACTCTGTGTATCTTGCTTAAGATTTCCTCCTTGATGACTTTTATTTTATAAAATAAGATTATGTTATTTCCCTGTTTCAAAAAGATACTTACATCCACTTTTATTCAGGCTGTATTACATCATATATACCATTAGGCTATAATAATGACCATGTCAAATGCAATGTTAAAAATCACAGCACTCCATATTCAAGCCTCCTTTTGCTTTGTTGGCCAATTATAACATAATTATGATTCACTTTGTTGATGTTTTCCTAATAATCTCAATTAATCCTAATCATATACAAATCTTTGTAAATTCTTTAAAAGCTAAGAAATAATTCAATAATTTTATTATAATGCTTATAAATAAAACCTCAATTTCTTGGGAAGGAAAATTATATAAAGCAAAGTTAAAAACAAATGAATGGAAATTAAATATATCTAGTTGAATATCACAAAATAAGATTGACCTATTCAATAAGTTTAATTAAAAAGTCATAGCACTATTATGGAATGTAAAGAAAACTTTTTTTGTTTTGTTTTGTCAGTATATGCTGGAGTTCCATAATAAACCTGATACAGACACAGATTTAAATTTATGATATTACAAACCTCCTTATATCTTAGGCATTACCTGTCCCAAAATGTAATTTATTTTTTATTTATTTATTTTTTTTCAGATTTTTAATTATTTATTTAACAGAGAGAGAGATCACAAGTAGGCAGAGAGGCAGGCAGAGAGAGAGGGGGAAGCAGGCTCCCTGCTGAGCCGAGAGCCCAATGCAGGGCTCAATCCCAGGACCCTGAGATCATGACCTGAGCTGAAGGCAGAGGCTTTAACCCACTGAGCCACCCAGGCGCCCCCCAAAATGTAATTTAAATATTATACTAACACAATAAAATTAAGGTTACCGTATTAAACAGAGCCAATTTATTTAGAAAATAATATTTTGAAGTTTTATTTTTAATATAAATGCTTTACCATCTTTACCATTTATTTCATCCTTGTAAGTGAGTTCACATTGTCTTTATAGACTTAATCCATAGACTCTACCCTATATTTAAACAGACATAAATGCTAGGAAATACATCAATTCATGCTTTTTCAAAAAAAGACAATAAAATATGTAATGGGGTCTCATTTATGAATAAAATTCTGTCCTTTCTTTTTTGCTTTATTTGGCATTGTAATAAAAAATTAAATTCCGTATTTGTTTTTTTTTTTTTCTTTAATAAAGGAGAGTTTTTCAAAAGTCTATCAGAATCTGTTACAATAGTGTTTATTTACCGGTACAGCATTTTCCCTCCATAGTTTCTCCTTTGAATATTTGCAGCTTCTATAATTCTAATTTGGTTATTTATAGTTTTTGGTAAAAGGGCACAATGCTCTATTTATGGGAAAGATTGTATTTGTATTCATCCTAATAAAAAATGTTCTTTTCCTCATATTAGCTTCCAGTTGGAATAGGGAAAATTGTAAACTTATCTAGGCTGATCTCTGATTATGACTCATGCTAGTCTTTAAGTGTGTTTATTCCTACCAACCTCAACAAACAGAACAATCACAATAAGTAAATAAGACTGCATCTGCAATCTTGTGGCCCATTCAATTTATGAGATGTAGAAACATCAATATTTGAAGAGTTGAGAAAACTGTCATTTCACAAACGTCCATTTACAAATGTCCATTTACAAATGTGCCCAACTCGTGTAGGCAATTGAATTGTGGAAAAGTCTGTTATAAAACAGCAAACCAATTTCCCTCTTTCCTCTGATAAAAATTTGAAATAGAATACTATAAAAAGTTCAATAGTATCATGTTTTCTGTAAATATTAATTATATATTCATTCGGAATTATATGATTCATTCAGAATCATGTAATGTGGTAGCAAGTAATGAATTTGTAACATTTTTCTTAATCATTTTGACACGTAAGGGACAAGATTTTCAGCTGCTGGGCTCTGCTGACAGAGATGATATAGTTTTCCTCTTACTGTTCACCTGTGATGGCAACAATTTAACAAACCAAATACCTTCCACCTCTACCCACCAAAGCTTAACACCATTCCCTACTTTTTCTTAGTTACCTTTGTTAAACAGGGATGGATTTCTTTTCCATTTTTGCTCCATGTGCTTGAAACATTTTTGACCTTCACTTTTATATGTTGTAAGCAGCAACTGCATAAAATAACCTATAAAATTAATCAATACATCCATCTGAATGATTGTTCTGCTTCTAAAACTCTGTTAATATAATCTAAAAAACTCTGCTATATCGGTCATCATTAGGAATAATCACTACGTAAAAGACACAGTTAAGCACTTTTTGTTACCAATGAGCATGTTGCAAAACAGAACACAGAAAACTGTTGTTTGCATTTTTTAAAATCATTGTTAAAAAAAAATCAAATTTTTCCTTCACTTAACACCTAAATTCAAATGAATAAATGTAGCAAGACAAAGTTGAAGTGATTAACTGTTTAATTGAATAAAGTGAAATCAGAGTAAAAATGAGCATGAAATCCAGGTAGATTCTCTTATATATTTATATATACTTTATTGATAAATGAGCATTGAATAAGGCAGTGTTTAGGATCATGTTATGGTTATTTACTGCTGTGAAACAAATTAACTGATCTTCATTGGCTTAAAAAATGGTCATTTTGCCCAGGAATCTGCAATTTGGGTAGGATTCATCTGGATAATGCTTTCTTTCTCTACACAGTGTTAGCTGAAATAGTTCAACTGGGACTAGAGAATGCACTTCTAAGATGGTTCACTCACATAGGTAGCAAGTTGATGGCTGATTGTTTCTTTGTATACGGGCTTATCTATGGGGACACTTGTTCTCTCTTATTGTTGGGTTTCAGAAGCAATACTCCAAAGAGACAGAACACGGAAGATGTCAGTTTCTTAAGGTCCAAACTCATAAACTGGTGTAAAGTCACCAATGCTTTATTCTATTGGTCCAATCAGTTACAAAGACCAGATCCCAGGGGAGGGAACGTAAACCTCATAACTGGCTGAACTGGGTCTGGAAAACAAAATGGGGCCATGTTAAAATTTTCATTTTAATTTTGTCATCAACAAACATTCCTGAAAGGCACATTAAGTTCTGCTCTGGTACTGTTAGTCCTTTCTCAACAAATATAAAAGGTAGTGTTGGAACATTCTCTCATCCGATAGGAATAGATTTTCCCAAAAATCAGGCTGGTGACTTTTGGTTTTGCTTGTTTGGCCAGCTTTGTCAGTCAGTGAATACTGACCTAAAATAAGTTCATCAGGTTCTAGTGTCTAGGAATCTGAAATTGGGTCTGAGAGATAGTCAACCATCTTTGAAAATGGATTAGAAGATTATATAAACTCAGGAATTTTTCAGGCTATGGGCACATAGAAAAAGTGAAATCATCTTAAAGAGAAAGAAAGCTGAAAATCAAATAGGGTGTAAGAAAGAAAAAGTAAATGAGAAACAGAAACTGTCTTAATACGTGATTGTTGACTCTTTCCAGATTCTATTCCCTCAGTCATTTATGCATTAATTCATTTGTACATAATATTTCCCTTGAGCTCCACTCTATAGATACCATGATAAACAAAAAAAGACAATGCCCCTACTTTCAGGGAGTCTGCATGACTATTAGAGGCAGCAAGATGACTATATAAACAAAGAGGATACTTGCAGATAGAGACAGTCTTTGGGTTGAAGGTAGGCTTTTTTAGGTAGCATATTAAGGAATGGTCATTAATTTCACGGTTAACTATATATTCTACATGGATGTCCTGTTCACTAATTATAATTTTTATTACAAGTTTTTGATGTAATTGGTAATAACTCTATGCAAGGTGGGTCAGAAGTAATTACGCTGACTCAATTCTAATTTTCTTTTTTTTTTAAGATTTTATTTACTTATTTGACAGAGAGAGAGAGAGATCCATCACAAGTAGTCAGAGAGGCAGGCAGAGAGAGGGGGGGGAAGCAGGCTCCCTGCTGAGCAGAGAGCCTGATGTGGGGCTTGATCCCAGGACCCTGAGATCATGACCTGAGCCGAAGGCAGAGGCTTAACCCACTGAGCCACCCAGGCATCCCCAATTATAATTTTCAAACAAAGAACTGATAAGCTAATGGGGCTTTACTCCCAAAGATCCCTTACTACGTATGTTATAGGAATATAATTTTCCTTTTTCCTTTTTTTTTTAATTAAAAAAATGTTGTGAAAGCAAAAAATGAGTTTTTAAGAGCTAGGGTCTGTGGTTCATAGGTCATCTGTGTTTGTTAACTGGCTTTACCCGAAAGAAAAGCAACCTTTCTTGTAACTTCCTGACAGAATGCGGTTTCACAGTTTGGAGAAAGGTGCCTGAAATTAGCCTCTTACTCTCCCACAGAAACTGAGTGAACAAGGTGCTGTCTTCCTTAATGATTACATTTCAAAGGGATGCCTCCCAGGTCTCAGAGAAAAACATTTCTGCCTTGTAAAACTGGCAAGAAGCTTTTAAAAAGATTTACATCTCAAAGGAAAGAGAAAGAATTTGCAGTTACAAGTTTTCTAAAGTAAATACTTAAAGAGAGGTCAGAAGCCTTTTGTTTTTCTGTAAAGGTGGAGGACAGGAGAAAGGTCAGAGGCCTAGAGGCAGGAAAAAGCTTATCTAAAGTTTGGTTAAGCTGAGGGAAATGTTAAGGCCACTTTCTTTAATACTTTATCATAAAATGAGAATAGTAAGGGTTTCATGAATGGGATAGAGAGATAGAATATTATGGATATTTATTATAGATATTTTACATATGTAATATAATGTTTTATATATAGCACAAATTCTATATATAAAATAGCATTACCTATATAATCTAATATATATATGAGGATATTTGAGTGTGTGTATATATACATATATATATATATATATAGTAAGATTAAAATGGGCCTTTAATCTCAAAGAGCCTTTAGTGTGTATAACACAGGAATATATTTTTTTTATATTTTATTTATTTATTTGACAGAGAGATCACAAGTAGGCAGAGAGGCAGAGAGAGAGGAGGAAGCAGGCTCCCTGCTGAGCAGAGAGCCTGATGCAGGGCTCAATCCCAGGACCCTGAGATCATGACCTGAGCCGAAAGGCAGACGCTTTAACCCACTGAGCCACTCAGCCGCCCCAAGGAATATAATTTTTAATATGCATATACATATTCATAATACTACTCAAACTTCACTTTTGAAGTGTTCATCTCATTTATCAGGTCTTGTTTTAAGTATTTTAAAGAGCTTAATTATTTTAATACCTCAATCTCACAAAATAAGTATTATTACACTCATTTTAAATAGAAAAAAAACTGGAGTGCTGGGCTAGCTCAATTGGTGGCACATGTCTTGAGTTGGTCTTCAGGTTGTGAGTTCAAGATCCACACTGAGTATAGAGATCCCTTAAAAAAGTAAAATCTTAAAAATAAATAAACAGAAAAAAGCTGTGGAATAGAGTAGTTCATGCAATACCCATGCATGACAGGTAACAAAAAAATGGTAGAAACAGATTTTCTTTTTTTTTTTAAGATTATTTATTTATGTATTTGACAGAGGGAGAGAAATCACAAGTAGGCAGAGAGGCAGGCAGAGAGAGAGGGGGAAACAGACTCCCCGCTGAGCAGAAAGCCCTGATGCAGGGCTAGATCCCAGGACCCTGAGACCCTGACCTGAGGCGAAGGCAGAGGCTTTAACCCACTGAGCCACTCAGGTGCCCCAGAAACAGATTTTCATAAAAAAATTATTTTACTCTGAGGTGAATGAACATAAATAGGTATCACAAAAAATGAATTTTACTCATATTAAATATAGGAGCAGAATAAATTTAGATATTTGGAAATAAAAATCGAAAGATTACATCAGTTTAAAAAATAATCTTTTTTAAAAATAGCTGGTAGAGCTTTATTACAATACAATTCCTGACTTGTATTCCTGACACACAAATTCCTGATTTGTGTGTCACAGTGATGAGGAGTCCGTGCTGATCTATGAAGAGAATCATCTGTGTTGACAGAAAAATAAATTACAAGTTTTTTTTTATAAAACTGCTTAAGTAAAAATGGTAAAAAAAAAACTATCAAAAAAACCCTTCATTTATAAAAAAACAAAATTTCATTTTTAAGCTGTTCTAGTTTAAAACTTGTAAATAACAAATACCATTAACCTTAGAAGGATTATCATATAGCTATGATTTCTATTTTTTGTTTGCTTTTATTTCATTAAATGCAGCTCTTCTACCCTATTAGAAAATCACCAATGGCAGTGTTTATACAAAATGTTTTTCATGGGAGAAGAAGAAAAACTAGATATGATTTAACAAAGCATTATGGTCCTGAAACATAATTAGAAATAGTATAGATAAACACAATAAAAATCAGTTTGTACAGAACCACTGATAAATGGCTAATTTACTTATCCAAAAGGTTGCCATTTACTGCATCACTTGAAAACATCATTAAGACATAATAGAGCGAATCAGTAATGAAGTATTTTTCACTAATGAAGTGTTTTTCATCTTTATAACTCATGGTGCTGAGAATATGCATATTTTACTATTATTAGCACTTAGTGAATATATTCTATATTGTAGCCACACTAAGTGCTTCATATACACAAATTTACATAATCCTTTCAACAGCTGTTAATGATTTCTATATGAAAAACTGGTTTTTTTGAAAATGGTTACATAACTATTTCAGAATAGTAAGTGATAAGCTGGAATTTAGAAGATGGTATAATTTTAAAATGCATATTGTTGGGGGAGAGCATGGATGGTTCCATCATTTAAGTGTCTGCCTTTAGCTCAGGTCATGATCCCAGGGGCCTGGGATGGAGCCCCACATTGGGTTCCCTCCTCAGGGGGAAGCCTGTTTCTTCTTTCCTCCCTCATTACCCACTCTGTCGCTATCTCTATCTCTCTCTCTCAAATAAATAAATAAAATCTTTAAAAAAAAAAAGCATATTGTGTTTGTTACAACCCTAACGAGTTGTATATCCTCAAAAAACAAAAGATATTGTGGAGCAGTGATTGTTTATTAAATACAAATTAAGATTTCTAGAACTACTTATTAAAACAAATAGAGTTAATACAGAGAAAGCAGATTAAAATATTTTTATTATCAGGTTGTCTGGATGGTTCAGACAACCTGATTGGTTAAGCATCTGACTTAGACTCAGGTCATGATCTTGAGGTCCTGAGATCGAGCCTCAGGTTGGGCTCCCTGCTTAGCAGGGAATCTGCTTCTCCTTCTCCCTCTGCCCTCTCCCTACTTGTGTGTGAATGGGCCCACGTGTGTTCTCTGTCTCATTCTCAATTAAGTAAAATTTTTGAGAAAAAGATACTTTTATTATCTGTGTTTGTTGAATACCTACTTGTTATTCACCATTATCTTTCGGTGCTGTAGCCCTTTCAATACTGTTGTATATATATTAACCAGATATATTACTACCTATGCGAAATATTGTGTCTCTACTATTACTGTATAAAAAATTACCTCAAAATTTAGTATCTCAAGTAATTTTATTTTGTTCCAGCTTTCAAGAATGACTTAAATGGGCAATGTTAGCTTGAAGTCTTTTACATAATTGCACTCAAATGTTGATTGGGACTGCAGACATCCAATGGCTCACACACGTAGCAGGGTGCGGAGGAGTGTCAATACTGACTGTGTGCTGAGAGCTCATCTGGGGCTGTTATCCCAGTGCCAAAATATGGTCTTCCCAGCCTGACAATCTCAAGGTGGTCAGACTTCTTACATAATGGCTGCTGCTTCCAGAATAAGCATCCCAATTGCATTTCAGAAGTCACAGATGGTAAATTCTGTTGCTTTCTATTGGGTGCAAAGAAGTCACTAAATTCAGAAAGAAGGGACATACACCTCATCTCTTAATGAATGTTATATCAAGGAATTTGCAAATATGTTTTAGAACCTTCACTATTATATTGGAGATATAACATGAAATGATTACTTCCAAATACAATGGGAAAATTCTATAAGGTATTTAATTTATTTTACAACATATAAGCAATTTTTCTTATATATCATTTTGTTTTTCTCCTATTTGTATGTAAGATATGCTTATTTGCCAACATTTGAAAAACACTTGAAAGAATAATGAATCTTTAAAGGTATCTAAAGTCCCAAATCCAAAAAGAACTTGTTCTTTTATGTTTCTCTCCAGTCTTACTAAAAAGAAGTCTTACTGAAATTAAATCATATAAAATGTCATTTACTATGTTTTTTTTATTTTATGAGCATGCAGCTCATTTTTTTTTTTTTTTTTAATTTTCAGTGGCCCCCAGGCATCCAGAGTATACCCGGTCCCATCTATGTCCCAGGTCGTGCTGATGGAAACCAGTTCCTCAGGCATTCCCTTATAAAGAGGGGGAATTGAATACATGTTCCACTCTTATCTTTCTCCTTGTGAGGGAGGCTTCTGAGCCGTATCCACCTCCGTGTCCAGCAGCATGTCGCCTAGCTCTTCTTTATTTTCAGTGGTCTCCAGGCATCTAGGCAATTCCAGGTCCAAGCAGTACTCTGAGCCATGAGCCAGAAGCCAGTGCTTCCGACAGCACCCCCACCCCCGTAAAAGACAGGACATTGGACATATAGTCCAATCTTCTCTTTTCCTCTGCAAGAAGAAGACAGAGACATTTTTCTCTTGATCACATGGCACTGTGCCAGAGGAGGGACTGTGGTGAGAGGGCGCCACAAATTTTCCTGCCAGCTTCAGTGTACCTGGTTTCAAACTCATCCCAAGACACAGGGACTTTTTAACTGGCATCTAGATTTCTCACAAAGGAAATAGGTTAGTGTATTCTTCAACTGGTGTCTCAATGGTAGGAATGGGGGTTTGTGGCTTCCTTTCCCACCATCTTCCTGATGGCACTCTGTCATTCTCCAGATCTCAAATTAATTATTCAAAATAATTTTATTGATGATTTTTTGAAAGTTTATTCATTTTTAATATGATTGACCTGTGTTATTTGGGGGTGTTTATATTATAATGGATATATGTATGCACCCTCATTTACTCAACATCTCCTCTCAATTGATCTGTAGTTCTTTATTTAATGCAATCTTTGAGTATGATAAGAACTAATATAGTGTGTTTTTCTTTCTAATTACAATTGTTTTTTTAAGTCTGTTTCATCATTTGATCTTTCCTTATGCTAGTACCTCACTTTTGAAATTATTTTGTAGTGGTGTAGTACATCTAATATTTGATAGAAGTAGTGTTAATCTCTTGTCTTATTTATTTTCCATTATATTTTCTTCCTTATCTGCCTTTGTACTCAAACTGACCTGAGATAACTGAATAGTTAACTCTGTACTCTCTTTACATTTTTTACAAAATCTCAATCCCGCTAATTCACAAACACAAATGCTTCTCAGATTAGTATAACTTTATCTTATCTGAGTTTGAAGTTGTTTGTGGGAATCAGCCAAGATTACCTCTTACTTGTTTCCCAGTTAGATTATCTCTATTGAAGCAGACTGTTTCCATTCGTGGAAGGTATTTCTTTATCGAGATATCTTAATATTTTATTTAGGAGAATATTCCTCTGAACTTTTGGTATATGATAGAATTTTTTTGTGCTTGCTTCCTAGTGGTATATTTTCTTTTCCTCTTTATGCATGTGTGTATATGTGCATAAAGTGTTGAGGAAGTTTTTAAAAAGTTTCTTTGAGTAAGTATAAAAATGACTAGACTTTGACACATAGAGCAGTTGAAAATAAACGCAAAAAAATATGATCTCTACTCTCAGAGGACGCAATCTATACTGACAGTCCTGACAGTACAAGGAAACAAAGTATTATTGGTAGATAGTAGTGAATACACAAATTTTACAGAAATGGCTAATAGTGGTATTTTAGAGTGAGTCAGTTTTACTTTGGATCCAGTAACGCTACTGTTCGAACACTCCACAAACTATGAAGCCACAAGAGTTGAGTATAAGAAAAAGATGCCTAAAGGCCCCAGGGTAATGGCAACTGATGAAAATCCCTTCTAAATATAGTGACATAAGTGCACATTTAAGTGTAAGCTATATTAAAGGTAGTCTTGCAATGACATAAAAATGAAAGAACATTTTTATAAAGAATAAAATTTAGAAAACAAAATGGAAAATTTAAAAAAATCAGTCTTCTGGGGCACTGGATGGCTCAGTCGGTTAGGCGTCCAACTCTTGGTTTCATTTCAGGTCGTGATTTTGGGGTCCTGGGATTGAACCCCACATCGGGCTTTGCAATCAGTGCAAAGTCTGCTGGAGATTATCTCCCTCTACCTCTCTCCCTCTGCTCCTCCCCTGCTAACTCTCTCTCAAATAAATAAATAAAATCATTAAAAAACATTCAGTCTTTCTAGGCTAATAAAGTCATAAACCAAAGCAGGTTTATTTGTTTTCGCTTTTTAAAAGATATTTTACTCTTGCAATATAATGTTTAAAGAATAATTTAACTTATACATTTTGTGACTTAATTACTCTTGCCTTAAAAAATATCCTGGAAATTATTCTGCCACACAATAATCATGTGCAAACAAGATAAATTAGCTACAAATCAGATGGTCATCTCAAAGTGCACTGATTATAAGAAGAATATTATTCTGATATAGAAAAATTAAAATATCATATTTAGGGGAGACAAGCAAATGGCATAGCTTCGTTTTGAGTGTAATTTGAAATTGTGAGCCAAATATGTTTTTAATGGTCCCTATAATTTAATAGAGTGCAATCTAAATACACTATGTGGATTCTGTTATATCTGTAAGCTATTTGAAGGCTATGTATAGAGCTGTCTTGGGCAAAAATACAGAGTGGTAACTTATTATTGCATATGCTTTCAGCATATAAATCCAGGTATTGTAGTAGGGAAGAATGTAGTCTTTAAAGTTAAAATATATAGATTTGACATATAGTCTCTAATACTGTCCACTTATATGACTCAGTTCCCTCCTCTGTAAAATGAAGGAAATAGGCACCTAATATATACAGTTTTTTTTTTTAGTATTAAGCTTTATAAATAAAATGTTATTAACATTAACTACAACTGATGTTAAAACTCGGCAATCTCCTTGTAATTAGGCTTTTCATAGAGTAATGGGTGCCATCTGAATGGAGTCCAGAATTCATGGACCATAGCCCAATTAATGACTCACTTATCCTAGAGAACTCCAAAGACAACATTTAGTTTTCACTGTCAAATGCAAAGTCTAAAGATCATTTGATATATGTGCATATGTGTTCAAATTGATTAAATAAATGGTTTTATACAGATTTTTTTCATAAAAATGTACATAAATGCATACACAAAAGATGTTTTTAGAACAAATCTGATACCAGATAGAATTTTAGCATGTTAAATTAACTTATTGGAGAAACTTTTGTACATTGCACATGGTCAAAATACAGTGAAAAATCTTGCTAACAATAAATAATTCAAACTCCAAACTCATATAATATGGAATAAAAATCAGGAGTTTTCTTCGGCTAGCTCTATCATTTTTTTCATGGAAAGCCATCAGAGATTCTATGAGTTCTTCAATTTTTTAGACCAAAAATAATTACCTAGGTCATTCAAACCAATTTTCTTCTATAGAGTAAAAATAATAACAAAAATTAAAAGTTAAAAAAAAAACCTGATTGATAAAAGCAAATTAAGGCCCTCACATATATTGAAATCTGGCCCTAGATATAAAAATGTGGAACTCCCATTCCTATAAGTTTAAAACCAAGAACTCCCTAAAATTCATTAACTGAACCCTTCACCACAAGCATTAGTTAATTTCTTGATTCTTTATTTCATGACTATTATTTAAGTAGAACCCATTTTATTAAACACATTGCATGTTCAAAAACTGAAACGAACTTTTTCTGCTGTTCAATTTACAAGCATTTGTGTCAATCAGTAACTTTGGTCAAATGTTTCAAACAATATTTTTTTAGGTCAAAACCTAAAATTTGGTTGAGCTAATTTATCTTAACTCTAATTCTTAAAAAAAGAATTTATTAAACAAAGATAATTTCAGGGATTAACAGATCATTTTACTTCCTAGTAAAGGAAGTACTTTCCTTTCACTGAAATGGTAGAACAAAACAGGGCACAGAAAATGCATATAGCCAACAGAGTAGTAAAATAATTGCTACTTTTAAGGTCAATGCATTGTATAACCAAATATTGAAATTCAGGAAAGAACATTGTTGAAAAAAATGGTGCTTTTCTCTTCACCTGTGTTACTTAATTTATTTTCTTGCTTGTTTCAACTTTTTTGCACTGCTGTTGTTTCAACAGCTTTTGCACTACATCAAACTATTGTAATGTCATAAACCATAGTCTTGATTTTCCTTAGGCTATCATTTTATTGAAATATTTCCCTGAATAGTAGAATGACCCCTACAACGATAGTTTTTATTGACATGTTGCTATGCATTCTGCAAAGTGTGGCACAGTAGTTAGTGAGTAGTGGGTGCTCAATTAATGTTTGTATTACATAAATAGATGGGAACTAATATCAATTTATATTCCTATAATAATGATATACACAACCAGATATAACCATGTATATTACATACTCTATGATATACTGCTTTTCATTAGTTCTAAGATGGATTTTTTTCCACATCTTAAAACTTTAACTTTAAATCTCACAGTTGATATGATTAAGAGAGATTGGGTAATGTTTTAATTGGCATATTTTTAATTGGAAGCTTTTTAATATGATATAAAATAACAGTGCATTTTACAATTTATACCATCTTTCAACTTCTGGCAGGTTTTCCTTTATTAGATAATAAAGCCTTGTTTATATTTCAGATGTGTGTTTACTTTCTAGTGGCAGTAATAAACAGGAAGATGAGTGCTCTGTAAGAGCAAAGCTTGCTAGATGTCCTCTGTCTCAGGCAAAAGAAGAGCGACAAGTGGCTTCCAGGACCACATTGTGCCTGCCAAGTCCATGTCAATATCAACCATGGAATGTTTCATAGAACGTAGAGGAAAGAAATCCAGCTACCAGTGATTCTAATTTTTGTCATTCTTTTGCTAGGATAGACAAAATTCTGTTCTTTTTCAGAATTGTCCTGAAATGAAAGATCAGAGTGAGCAAAGATCTATTAATTGGATAAATAATTTAAAATTAGTAATTATAGTACTGAGTCGATAATGATCATAAAATCTGTTTCTCTATCAATCTATCTAACATGTGATTAGAGTGAAGAAGAGGCTATGCCTTTTTGCTTATGAAGGTGTTTTGGCCTAAGAAAGAGAATGCAGAGAGTATTAGGAAGGAAGCTTTCTGTCATTTCCTTCCGCTTTTATCCTCACATCTGTAAAGAGTGGAAGGCTCAGAGTTTGTCATCCACTGATTTATTAGAGGGTTCGCATTTTTTGACATAAAGTTATTGATAAAACACAACACTTCATTCCTCTCCTTCATCCTTCTTGCTTTTCTTGCTTCATGCATTAACAAGAATCAGGATCTTTACCAGATGGAGTCAGCTCTCTGTTCATTCTTCTTTCACAAAGGAAAACACGTAGACTGTTGTTGCCCAAGTCAAAAGTTAGGTAAGCAAGGCCAGATAGGAGCCAAGCATTAGGGAACAGAACATTTACCTTCTTCTCCACTGCCAATCCTGAGTGAAAGAATCGAGCCCACAGCCTTATCCAAGGTCCTTGTGACCAGATTTGGAAGTTATTCTGAAGATCCAGTCATCTTGCTCTCTTTTTCTGTATACACACTACAGAGTGCAGATCCCACGTCTAACATTTGCATAGCATCATGAAAATACATTTTAGCTTTTGTCCTAAAACGTATTCTCTACTATATTTGGCTACTTACATTTTTCTGCATACTCAGAAGTGAAAGAAAAGAGAAGGGGTAAGCCTACCACAAAAATGTTAGCAGATGTCATTACAAAGTATTTATTATTTCATTCCTACACCATAATAAGCCCTTTAGAAACACCGTCTTAATCAGCTCAACATTTCTATAAATTAGCCTCTATGTTTACCCTCATTAATCAGATAAGATAAAGGAACTTCAACATGGTTAAGTAATTCACTAAAATCTGACAGGTGGCAAATGGCACAGTCAGACTTCAGACCGCAGTCATCCTGATTCTAGAACTTGAGTTCTCACACTATATTGAACACAGGCCAGTGCTTTTGACTCAGTGACTCCAAGAAAGCAGCTGCTAAGTGAAGAGCATAGACATTTCTCCCTATGATTCAAAAGACACAACTGCTGTTCCTGCTGCTGTTTTCTTGCTTGCATGTGGAGTCACAGACATCAGCGCAGATCTGAAAAAGTTGGCTTTTGATTATGACCGTCATCTCCACGGGTGGATTATAGGTAGGCAGTAAGGTGGTATATAACAAACATGACAAGGGGCCCAGTTGTATTTCTAGATTGGTCAGGAGGCACAAAGAAGCCCTGACTAGAAGAGATGGATAGCAGATTGCTTCCTTACATCCCAGACAGCAGGGCTCCTCCTGTCTTAACTTTAGGACCTGGCAACCCAGGCTGGTTTCCCGGGATACAGGAGCTTCCCTGCTTAGAGGGTCTGAATCACCAAGTGTGTCTGAATTTGTTCAGACAAACTCAAAAGGGCAAGTGCTCCCTGAAAAATACGAGAAGTCTTATTTTTAAGAAAGTAAGCACAAATATATTGGTTTTGAAAACATAAATTTTGTCTGGTTTTAGATTATTTTGGGATGATCTTAAATTTGATCTTAGGAAGATTATAGTAGAAGTAGGCGTTATAGCAACACCTCTTGTGGCTATTAAAAAAGTATTTGAAAACATATCTTATTTCTAAAATTATTTTATGGTATTGCTACGTATCAGAAAGCAACTGAAAATATTGATACTTTCTATTTGTTTTTCTTTCCAATGAATGAATGCAAATATGGAATTCAGGGAATGTTACAGTTGTTATTTTCGGGGTTTCAAAATGACAATCATCTTTTCATTATTTCTATCACTCACAGCACCTAGAACAATGCCTTGCGTATAAATTTTTCAGTATTCTTTGAGATGAAGTTGTTTTCTCTACTCCTGAATAAGCCATGTAAAGAGTGAACTAGTTATCATTTTTACTGTTCTAACTAATTACCTACTCAGTGATTCTGTATCTTTTGTTTGGTTAATAGTTACTGGCATTTATGTCAAAAGTATCCCCAATTTTAGAAATATAGATAGTTGACTAAGACTACATTAGGCTGGGACTTCCTAGGACAGGTTAAACATGGAGACATAATAAGGAAAGTGTAAGGGCCAGAAAAATGATCATGCTCATGAATCTAGCTCCAGAGGGAAGGAGTTGACACACCAAAGCAATGTACAAAATGTCATAGAAAGCAAAAGCTTGATCTGGTTTGCTGTCGTGACTTTTTAAGGAATCTGATATGGGGTGGAGGAAGAGGTAATTTCAACAGAAACTTCTAGAGAAAGACACTGTTTAGATGGTTGATAACATAGTGTTTCTTTATGAACTTCTTAGCAGCAGTTTAACAGACTACAACTTGGTGAGAAGAGTACTTAGGAGCCAACATCTACTTTGTGGGGAAAGGGACTAAATAGAGCAGTTTATGTTATTATGATCCAGGCACTAGCATGGTTCAGGAAGTGTTTGAGGCTCATGAGGAAAATGGAAAACAATTTTAAAAATTGTATGAATTGATGTTAGAATAGTTCAACTAGGTGAATACCAAAGGACACTTATTCCCAATTCAGGCACATCCAAATATAAGGTAGATGTGATCCTTCCTCTGTGAGTGGACCTTGAAAATGTCACATAAGTTAATTAATTATCTGGGGCATAACATGGAGATGTTTCAAAATCTAAATGATCCCTGCTATGTAAAGTGACAGGTCCACTTCACATAGAGAAAGTGAAAAAAAAAAGTACCTAGGGAACCATCTCCCATATCCCAATATCTCCTGCTTTGCCTCTGCCAATATATCCTTGTATTTACAAGTAAAACTGGATAATCTGGGAAAATGTCTGATTTCTGAGATTCCGATTTGACAAATCAATGTTTTCTATCAGCTTAATATAACATTCTCTAAATCATCCATATCCTCCGCATGTTATTCAATAGTATCTATTATATTCTTATTTGAAAAGTGAATATACAAATCTGATTTTAATATAAGATAGAGTGAAATATAAGTCTAAATATGTGGTTTTGTCTAACCACAATGCTATTTAATCTTGGGCAAAGTTTTATAAAATCATTTTGTGAAACTGTGATTTCTCTACATCCATTCCCAAATCCAAAACATTTTATATATACAAATATATGTACAATATTTGACCAATTGTTGGAGTGCCCGATGGCTCAGGCCATTAAGCACCTGACTCTCTGTTTCAACTCAGGTCATGATCTCATGGGTCGTGAGATAGAACCCCATGTTGGGCTCCACACTCAGGGCTGAGTCTGCTTGAATATTGTCTCCCTCTGTCTCTCCCCATCTCATGCTTACTCTCTCTCAAATAAATTAATTAACAAAAAAAAATATTGGACCAGTTTTGGCTGGCAAAACTGCAGTTTATATGTGTATATGTATTTATATACACATGAACTTTTTAAATGGAAATAACTTTTCAGGAATGGAACCAAATTATATAAACAAACTTGTTCATGTCCATTTTCAAATGTGGCAACCAATATACCTTTTGCACGCTTTGGTAAATAAAAAATGACTGATAATCTTGAAGATTATTTGCAACATGAATATCAAATTATAGGATAAGCTCCACAGTAAATATCAATCATATATCTCAAAAATGCTGATCAAAGTTTAATGATCATTTTATAATTTGTATTTGTGAGAATGTAGCTTCTGTTTGAATTTCTGCTACCTTTAGGAAACATAAAATTAAAGATAAAATGTATAGTTACGCTCAAGTTTTCTTCCAAATGACTGAAGCTGTTTTTAAAGTGTACTGTTGGGGTGTCTGTGTGGCTCAGTGGGTTAAGCATTTGCCTTTGGCTCAGGTCATGATCTCAAGGTCCTGGGATTGAGCCCTGCATCGGGCTCTCTGCTCAGTGGGGAGCCTGCTTCCCCCCTCTCTGCCTACTTGTGATCTCTCTCTTTTTCTCTCTCTCTGTCAAATAAATAAATAAATAAAATCTTAAAAAAAGAAAAACTTTAAAGTGTACTCTTGTCAGGAAGAAAACCCTGAGTTACATTGTTTGAGATGCTTAAATCTAAATTGGGGCTATGTTGAAAAGGAAAATTAAATTTCAATTATTTATGAGTAAACCTGCATAGATAGCCTTGATAAACAAAAGCATGCCCTGAAAATGTTCAAAGTAAGCTTCTTAAATTTCCGTGCAAAGCTCTCAGCAGATGTTTTCATGAAACTCTTTTCTCTATGGGAACTTTTATTTCCTTCATTATCTGAAACTTTTACACAACTTTCTCACAAAACTTATAAAGAAAATAGGACTTGAAAGTTTTTATTTAAAAACAAAATATTCTATGCATCTTCAAAGTCCATAAACATACAATTTGCAACTGTTATGGATATATTTAACAAACTGTAGCAATGTATTGTGATTTTTCTTAATGAAATAAGCTGTAAAGGAGAGATCATTGTCGTAGTCCCAATTTAGGAAAAATTGCAAATAGAATTTATTGCAATTTTTGCTATAAAACCATTCCCTTTTATCACTGTTATTTGTGAACATATTTATTAGCATATGAATGCTGATGTAAGTTTTAGATTTAATATGTGGATTCATGGGAAACAACTGTCCATGATGATGATTATAATGAAGATTATGATGACAATGTAAAAATAAATTTTGTATAAAATTATTCATGTTAATTTAGAAAAAAATAATAGAGGTATCATGTGAATTCACTGTTGTCTCCTGTGATCATAATGTTTTAAGATTGGAGATTTTAAATTCTTGTAATTCAAGTTGATCACACATTTAGATAAAGTCACTGATCTGGCCTAGATCCACTCAGTGACACACTTATGTTCATACACAGACTTGGTATTGTTTACATATAACTTAGAGTGGCACTCAGTGCAGACATCGGTTTAATGGGTTCGTAAGCAAAGGAAGCTAATTTAAGTCCCTATATCTCAAAGTCATTGTGGACATTAAATACTTTTATAGCATTCTACTCTTTCTTTTTAGTGCCTGTTGACAACTTAATAGAAGTAGAAAAGAGCACATTCTTTTGGCCCATCGGCCCTGATTTATTGCTGCAGGTCTAAGAGTGAATGAAATATAAGTTGGTCATTAAAAGTGTGGGCTCTGAAATCAGATTGCTTGTCATCAAATCTCAGCTTTCCTACTTTCTCTCATGAGAGTACATATGTGGTTAAAATCTTGGATGTCAGGAAAAAAAAAAAAAATCTTGGATGTCAGCACCAGACTGCCTGGATGTGAATACCAGATTCCCAATTTATTATCTATGTAGGCTTGAGCAGTTAGAAAATTCTCTGTACTTCAATTTTGTCCTTTGGCAAAATGGAACATATAGCCGTACCCATGTACATGTTAGTAGTGAGTGTCTACATGCATGTAGTACATGTAAGACACTTAGGACATGCAGTGTCTGGCAAATATTACACATTCATTAAATATTAGCTCTTACTATTTCATTTTGTTAGAAAGAAATAACTGCCTATCGTGTGTCAGACAACTTGTGAGTAATTGGGATATATTAGTAAATGAATATTCCTGCTTCCATGCTAACATCTACTAGAGAAAATAAAAATTACACTAAATGCATAATTTAAAGGCAAATAATAAGTAAGTTAGAACATGATAAGGGCTATTAGGAGAAAACATAGCTGCGGGAGGGGAAAGGTGTTGAGAGGGCCGGGGATAGTAGATTGCAATCTTAAATACACTAGTCAAACGAGGGTTGGTGACAGGGTAACATGTGTATAAAGACCAAAATGCATGCCATGCAGGTATCCAGCGGAAAAAGCATTTGAGATAGAATCTGTGGGAAAGCTCTGTGGCGGAAGATGTCTACTACATTCAGGGCCTGAATAGGAGGCTTGTGTGAGTCAAGTAGAGGGAGAAGGACATGATCAGAATCTGGATTTAAAAATGTAACCGAGGGGCGCCTGGGTGGCTCAGTCGTTAAGCGTCTGCCTTCCGCTCGGGTCACAGTCCCAGGGTCCTGGGATGGAGCCCCGCGTCGGGCTCCCTGCTCGGCAGGAAGCCTGCTTCTCCCACTGCCATTCCCTCTGCTTGTGTCCCCTCTCTCGCTGTGTTTCTCGCTGTCAAATAGATAAAAAAATCTTAAAAAAAAAAAAAAAATGTAACAGGGAAATCAAGTGGGACCTTATAGATTCCTGTAGGTTTTACTTTTGTGAAGTGGGAATCACTGCATAGTTTTGAGCAGAGTAGTGAGGTGATGGGACTTACACTTAAAATGAACCTTCTGACTGCTGTCTTAAGAGATTCCCGAACTCAAGGCTAGAAATAAGGAGATCGGCTAGAGGGTTATTGCTCTAATCCAAGCTAGAGATGCATGTTGCACTAACCAGGGAGGTGCTGGAACAGGGGAGCTGGAAAGAATTAGTCAGATTCGGGATGTATTTTGAAGGTAGAGACCACAAGTTCTTTAATAGATAAGATATAGGGAAATAAGGAACGTCAAAAACAATTCTGTGATTGGGGGTGGGGGTAGGGAACCAAAAATGCAATTTTAAATTTGGAACAAATAAAATCTCTATTAGACATCTAAGCAGGTAATGCCAAGCAGGCGGTGTAATATACCTGCGAATCTGAGTTTGGTAGAGTGTTCTGAGCTAGAGGTGTTAAAAGATAGTGAAAATTAGGAGTGTAGACAAGATTGGAAAATATTATGGCTTTTGAAAAGAAGTCTGAGCTCCAGGACACTTTCAACTGAAGAGGTTAGGAAGAAAAGAAAGAACCATCAGGGAAGATCCAGAATGAGTGATCAGTAAAGCAGGAGGGAGACTGAGTTTTGGTATCATAAAAGTGGAGGGAAGAATGTGCACTGAGGAGGAAAAAGGGGTTAACTATGCAGAATCTTGCTGGTAAAAGCTGAGCATGGATTGAGTTGAGCACTGGACATTGAAACAATGTTTAGCAATATGGTAGACATAAAGTGACTTTGACAAAAACATTCAGTGGAGTGTAACAAGATTATAGATAGTAAGTAAAGACAACTCCTTTGAGGTGGTTTGTTATAAAGGAGAGTGAAAAGAAGAGTAGTAGCTGATGGGGCAAGAAATGGAAAAGATGGACTGTCCTGATGGGGAAAATGGTAAGATTTTTATGTTGAGGGGAATGATAGAGAGTAAGGAAGGCATGATGTAGAAAAGAGAGGACAGAATTACCCACAGATATCATTAAATAGGTGGGAGGAGGTAGGATCTTGTGTATAAATAGAAAATCGGCTTAAGGAGAAGGTGGAAAGATGGATTTTGTGGATGAAGATATCAGGTGAGTGAAGGCAACGTTGGTCATCTCTAGAATTTTTTTTCCCCAGTCACCCCAATGTTCTCAGTTAATTAGGCGGTAATGCCATCATCGGAGAATGCAGATCAATGAAGGAGGTCTTGGAGGTTAGGGAAACAGGAAAACATGTAAAAGTCACCTGACAGAGTCTGCAAGAATAAAGGGTGTAGAGGATAATAAACCTGGCAGCAGCAAAGTCCTGTTTGTTCCTCAGTCATTCAGCTGCAGGAGTGACATGCAAAGGAGATTGCAAGTTATATCTGACCCGCATCATGATTTTACATTAGAGAGACAAGTGAGGGAAGTCGCAGTTTTCAGCAATTACAGTGATTAACAATGAAACAGAAAGTAAGCAAGAGGGAGATCCAGACTTGAAGAGGGTTAGAGAAGGAAAACATGGTAGCCTCCGTGGTCTAGGTGGAGTGGAAGGATGCTTGGGTCCAGGGTACCTGAAGATTATAGCTAAAATGATAAAAAAAATAACTGGTCAGAGAATGGAACACATTGACATTATGGGGTATGGATGGAATTATTGGCAATAATAAGATTAGTGACCGTGGGAGTGAGAGGCTGAGCTATAGCGGAAAATAAGATCAAAGGAGAAAACAGTTTCAAGGAACTAAAAGAACAGGGAATTGGAAGAATAATTTATATTTATTTGAAAACACCATGACATTAAATAGTAGTATTGAAGAGAGCGAGTAACTAAATTCTTAGCAGTATTATTCTTTACCATCTCACAGTTTTTCCATGAAATTTGAAATCTGAAAAAAGTGACCATAATTTATGATTTATAATCGTATTCCCCAAAACTGGTAATTTGATTTGAATAAAATAAAACTAAGACTGGGTATACTGAAGGCACACTATTGGTATTTTGTTAGTTAATGGAAATACTGGGGAAATTCTGACCAGAGTAAAAAATCTACTGAAATCTATGCTTGCTGAGAAATAACTCTAAAAAAAACCTCATATTTCCATTTTAAGTCGAATTTATGATTATTAACAATATTCTTTTCTTTGAAGTAATAAAATTTTCTCTTTTTCTGAAGTAATATAATTTTCTAAGAGAAGCATTATCTCATTCTATTTAAATGGACAATTAATGAATAAAAGTAACTCAAATAAGGCTTGATAACTTTAGTTAAAATTCATTGCAAGCTATACTAAAGAACTGCATCAAATACTAATGTTGCATATGAATGTACTGCAGCATAAATGGCCTCATTTTGTATAAAATTTGTAAGAGATTTACACTGATTTGAGTATAGAACTAACTGAATTCTCTCTGGATGTTTCAGAATCCGATAATCATGATACTCTGAAGCATAAATTTCAAGAATATAGTTCACTTGGCACTTATGCATTACGTTTTAGAAACAAAAATATTTGGACCTAGTGAAGTGGGAGTCTTGATAGCAATGTTTGGAGTATATATTTTTCTTTTGGTAAATTTTTTGAATTCTGTTAATGCTATTACAATCTTTTAACCAAAAGCAGCTTAAAAGCCACTATCCTCAGTTGAATGTTTATAAAATGTAACATATCAATTCCATTTTATGATTTCTTTAGCATCACAAACAACAGGAAATTTCAGTACTATAAACAGATGTACAGATTTCAATGAGATGTCATCCTTTACTGTCCAATTCCTGCTCCTTTTCCTGAGAACTAACATAAGATTGAACTTGTATTTGCTGAACTTTGAAAGAATTCAGAGAGGGAGACAAACTATATGAAACTCTTGACTCCTAGAAACAAATTGAGAGTTGTGGAAAGGAAAGTGGGTGGGGGGATGGGGTAACTGGGTGATGGGCATTAAGAAGGGCACATGATTTGATGAGCACTGGGTATTATACAGAACTAATGAATCATTGAACATTGTATTAAAAACCAATGATGTACTATACCCTGGTTAATTGAATTAAAACAAATAAACAAACAAATGATGTACTATGTGTTGGCTAATTGAACATCATAATAAAAAAATAAATAAAAATAAAATGAAATTAAAAAAAAGAAAGAAGAGGAGCCCCTCAATAATTATTTCTGATAGGCCTCCTCTAAGACCCAGAATTCTAAGCCCTAAAGAAACCTGTAAGGCCCTGAAAGAAATCTGTCACCCATTACTTCTGATATCACCGATGTCTCTCTTTTTCTCTCTCTGTCCCAGTGTACATTCATCCCTTGGCTTTTATGACATCAAAACCTTAGTTTCCTCTGGCTTTGTTGACCACTCTTTCTCAATCAAGAAATCCCTTAACACACCGTGACCTTCCAAATATGTGTTCACATGTGACCTCTTAAGTGAGATAATTGGTCACAATTATAAAAACTCTCTCCAACAGTTCTTAGTCTCATACACTGCTTTCTTTTTCGACTTAGCATCTATTACTAGCAACTTACTACACACTGAATTTCTTGTTTATTTTCTTTCAACTCCACTGGAAAGTAGGTTCCAGGAGATATAAAGTGTTCGCCTTTTATGAATATTAATTACCCAGATATTACAACAGTGTCTATCATAATAACAACAAAAAATGATAAATTACTGAATAAAATTCTATGATGACTTTGAAGGTTTGTATTCAGAATCATTCTTTTGAAAGATCTTCAGTTACTTAATACTATCTCTTTTTAAATCTTAATTCAGTATGGTTAAAATACAGAGTTATATTAGTTTCAGCCATATAATATTGTGATTCAACAATTCTATTTTTTAGTCAGTACCCATCATAATTGTACTCTTGATCCCCACCACCTATTTCACCCATCCATTCTCACCGCCCATCTAGTAACCATCAATTTGTTCTCTAATTAAGAGTCTGTTTCTTGGTTTGTCTCTTTCTTTCTTTGTGTATTAATTTTGTTTCCTAAATTCCACATATGTGAAATCATATGGTATTTGTCTTTCTCTGACTGACTTATTTCACTCAGCATAATACTTTCTAGTTCCATCCATATTGTCGCAAATAGCAATATTTCATTCTTTATTATGGCTAAATAATATTCTATTATATATGTACATATGTAATGTATATTATATACATATATATATAACACTTCTTTATATCCATTCATCTACATATTGACACCTGGGCAATTTCCCTAATTTGGCTATTGTAAATAATGCTGCAATAGACATGGAGTGCATATACCCCTTCGGATTAGTGCTTTTGTATTTGGATAAATACCCAGTAATGGAATGAATGAATCATAAGGTAGTTTTATTTTTAACTTTTTTAGAAAACTCCATACTTTTTTCCACCCTGCCTGAAACAGTTTACATTCCCACCCAAAGTGCATGAGGATTCCTTTTTCTCCACATCTTTGCCCACGCTCGCTGTTTCTTGTGGCTTTGGTTTTAGACATTCTGAAAAGTGCCGGAATATCTCATTGTAGTTTTGATTTGCATTTCCCTGATGATGAGTAATATTGAGCAACTTTTCAGGTGTCTGTTGGTTATTTGTATGTCTTCCTTAGAGAAATGTCTATTGGTGTCTTCTGCCCATTTTTTTTTTTTTAATTTATTTGACAGAGAGAGAAATCACAAGCAGGCAGAGAGAGAGAGAGGAGGAAGCAGGCTCCCCACTGAGCAGAGAGGCCAATGCGGGGCTCGATCCCAGGACCCTGAGATCATGACCTGAGCTGAAGGCAGAGGCTTTAACCCACTGAGCCACCCAGGTGCCCCTCTTGTGCCCATTTTTTAATTGGATTATTTATTTTGAGGTGTTGGGTTATGTAACTTCTTTATATACTTTGAATACTAACCCTTTATTGGATATGTCATTTGAAAATATCTTCTCCCATTCCAAAGGTTGTCTTTTAGTTTTGTTCATTGTTTCTCTTGCTATACAGAAGATTTTTATTTTGATGTAGTCCCAAAAGTTCATTGTTGCTTTTGTTTCCCTTGCCTCAGTAGATATTGTCTAGAAAAATATTGCTGTGGCCCATGTCAGAAAAATTAGTGCCTTGCTCTCTTCTAGGATTTTTATGGTTTCAGGTCTCACATGTAGGTCCTTAATTCATTTTGAGTTTATTTTGTAAATAGTGTAAGAAAGTAGTCCAGTTTAATTCTTTTGTGTGTAGTTTTCCAGTTCTCTCAACACCATTTGCTGAGGACTGTCTTTTACCCATTGCATATTCTCGTTTCCTTTGTCAAAGATTAATTGACCATAGAATTGTGAATTTATTTCTTGACTTTTTTATTCTGTTGCATTGTTCTATGTGTCTATTTTTGTGTCAGTACCATGTTATTTTGATTACTATAGCTTTGTTATATATCTTGAAATCTGGGATTGTGATACCTATAACTTCGTTCTTTTTCAAGAATGCTTTGGCTTTTCAGGTTCTTCTGTGGTTCCATACAAGTTTTAGGATTATTTGTTTTAGTTTTGTGAAAAATGCTATTGGTATTTTGATGGGGATTACATTAAATTTGTATATTGTTTTAGTTTATGGACATTTTATTTAAAAAAAGATTTTATTTATTTACTTGAGAGAGTGAACACATGAGCAAGGGGGAGAAGCAGAGGGAGAGAGAGAGGCAGACTCCCTATTGAGCAGGAAGCCCAATGGGGACTTGATCCCAGGACCTTGGATTCATGACTTGAGCTAAAGGCAGACACTTAACTGACTGAGCCGCCCAGGTGCCCAGGTTTTGGACATTTGAACAATTGTTTTTTTTCTTCTAATTTATGAGCATGAAATATCTTTCCATTTCTTTGTGTCATCTTCACTTTCTTACATCAACATTTCATAGTTTTTGGAGTACAGATCTTTCATGTCCTTGGTTAAGTTCATTCCTAGGTATTTTATTATTTTGGGTGCAATTGTTATATAAATTGTTGTATATGGGATTGTTTTATTAATTTATCTTTCTCTTACTTTGTTATTAAAGTATAGAAAAGCAATGGATTGCTATATATTGATTTTGTATCCTGCAAACTTACTGAATTTATTTATCATTTCTGGTAGATTTTTGGTGGACTCTGTAGGGTTTTCTCTACATAATATCACATTGCAAATAGTGAAACATTTCCTCTTTCTTATCAATCTTGATGTCTTTTATTTCTTTTTCTTGTTTAATTGCTGTGGCTAGGACTTCCAGTACTATGTTTAATAAAAGTAGTTAAGGTAGATATCCCTGTCTTGTTCAGTTTTTCACCACCGAGTATGATGTTAGCTGTGGGTTTTTCATATATAGCCTTTTTTATCTTGAGGTATGATCTCTCCAAACCTATTTAATTAAGGATTTTTACCATGAATGGATGTTATATTTTGTCAAATGATTATTCAGAATCTATTGAAATGATCTATCTTATGGTTTTTATCCTTTCTCTTGTTGATGTGATGTATTATGTTAATGGATTTGTGAATACGGAGCCACAGTTATATCCCCAGAATACACCTCACTTGACTGTGGTAAATATTTTTTTTAATATATTGTTGGATTTGGCTTGTTAATATTTTGTTGAGAATTTTTGCATCTATGTGCGTCAGAGATATAGGCCTGCAGTTTTCCTTTTTTGTAGCATCCTTATCTGATTTTGGTATCAGGGTAATGCCGGTCTCATAAAATGAATTTGGAAGCTTTCTTTCCTGTTCAATTTTTTACAATAGTTTGAGAAGAATAGATATTAACTGTTCTTTAAATGTTTCATAGATTTCACCTGTGAAGCTCCCTGGTCCTAGTCTTTAGTTTGTTGTTGTTGATTTGATTACTGATTCAATTTCATTTTTGGTAGTAAGTCTGTTCAAATTTTTATTTCTTTCAGATTCGGTTTTGGGAGGTTATATATTTCTAGGGATTTATTTATTTTTTTCTATGTTGTCCAATTTTTGGCATATAACTTTTCTTATATTCTCTTATAATCATTCATATTTCTGTGATGTTGGGGTTTATTTTGTGTGTGTGTGTGTGTGATGTTGGTTTTTAAATTTTTCCTCTTTTACTTCTGATTTTGTTTGAATTCCTCTCCCCCCATTTCTCTCTCTCTTTTTATGAATCTGGCTATAGGCTTGTTAGTTGTGTTGATCTTTCCAAAGAAACAGCTCCTGGTTTCATTTGTCTGCTCTATTTTTTTTTTTTAATTTCATTTATTTCTGCTCTAATCTCTATTTCCTTCCTTCTACTGTTTTTTGTTTGTTTGTTTGTTTGTTTTGTTTTGTTTTGTTTGTTCTTGTTCTTTTTCTAACTCCTTTAAATATAAGATTAGGTTGTTTGAGATTTTTCTTGCTTCTTGAGGTAGACCTATATTGCTGTAAACTTCCCTCTTAGAGGAGTTTTGCTGCATCCCAAAGATTTTGGATCACTATGTTTCCATTTTCATTTACCTCCATGTATTTTTTTATTTCCCCTTTGGTTTCTTGGTTGACCCATTCACCGTTTAGTAGAATGTTATTTAATGTTCATGTTTGTATTCTTTCCAGATTTTTTCTTGTGATTGATTTCTAGTTTCATAGTGTTGTGGTGAGAAGAGATGCATAGTATTTCTTCAGTCTTTTCAAATTTGTTGAGGCTTGTTTTGTGGCATAATATGTGATCTATTCTGGAGAATGCTCCATGTGCACTTGAGAAAAATTTGTGTTCCTCAGTTTTAGGATAGAATGTTCTGAATATATAGATACATATGGTCCAGTGCGTCATTCTAAGCCACTATTTCTTTGGTGGTTTTCTGTTTGGATTATCTATTAATTGATGTAAGTGGGATGTTAAAGACCCCTACTATTATGATATTACTATCAATTACTTCCTTTATATTTGTTATTAGCTGCTTTATGTACTTGGGTGCCCCCATATTAGGTTCATACATATTTACAATTGTTTTATCTTCTTGGATTGTATTTTTTATGATTACATAGGGCCCCTCTTTGTCTCTTTTTACAGACACTGTTTTAAAGTCTATTTTGTCCAGTGTAAGTATTGCTTCTCTGGCTTTCTTTTCCATTTGTAAGACAAATGCTCTTCTATCCCTTTGTTTTCACATGTGTCTTTAGTTCTGAAATGAGTCTCTTGTAGGTAGCATATAGATGTGTCTTGCTTTTTTATCCATTTCATCATGTGTCTTTTGATGGGATATTTCAGTCCATTTACATTTAAAGTAATTATTGACATGTATTTACTCATTGCCATTTTGTTACTTGTTTTATGGTTGTTTTTGTAGTTCTTTGTTTCTTTCTTCTCTTCCTCTTTTCTCTCATGGTTTATTGGTTTTTATTAAGTGATATACTTGGATTTCTTTCTTTTTATTTTTTGCACATCTATTATTGGTTTTTGACTTGTGGTTGCCATTAAGTTTGTATATAACATCTTATGCATATAGCAATCTATATTAAGTTGATGATCTTTACTCCTCTCTTCCCATGTTTTAGGTATATCATATTATACTTTATATCCTTTTATTTTGTGAATCCCATTTTTTGTGACAGATTTTTACAGCTATACATATTTTTACTGCTTTTGTGTTTCCTACTTCTCTTACTCCTCTTTATGGTCTTTTCTTCACACTCAAAGGTCTTTAACATTTCTTGTAGGGCTGGTTTAGTGGTCTCCTGCTGTTGAAAGTAGTGGCCTTATGAAGAGGTTCTGGAGTACCCTGCAGTGCACTGTTCCTTGTTCACCATAATCTGGTGCTGCAGTGGTGTCTCCTATGTGTGTTGTGTGTACCCTGCTGTTTTGGCTGAGCTGCTTTTACCTTTAGTTCAGTCATCTTCAATGGCTTCCTTTGACTGTTATGGACAGAGTTTGATACCTGTGTTGTTAGTGGGCCAGCCTAGGGCCACTTGGGTTTGAGTTAGGTTGAACCAGGAATCTGCCAAAGATGCAGTAGCATGGAATGACAAGAGAATGCAAGGGAAGTCTATGAAGTGCCAACAAGGTTGTCCAGGCAAGAGGGGGTATATATGTGCTGGAGACTGAGGCAGGCTGTCTTGGAGGTAGCAGAGCCTCAGTATCATGAGAGAGCAGGATATATAGCATTAGCAAGATTTGCAGTTGCCTGCTGTGGGAGGGGACCTGGAGCTGAGGCCTGGTTGGAGGGAGCATGTTCACAAGAGAGCATGTGGGTGAGGCAAACTGTTAGTCAGTTAGGTGTTGAAGCCATACTGATTCCTACAGGTGTCTCAGGGTTTATGCTGGGGGATGGGAGAAGGAAATGGTACCTGTCAGCTCCTTTGTTGCTGGAGGAATCTCCCAACAATTCCTGCCTCTCCAACACAAATTCTGAGATTAATAAACAAGTTTGCCTCCCCACCCCCATATATCCCAGGCATTTTTTAAACTGCTGTTTCTGTGTTGCATCTCTGTGAGGCTATTTGTTGTGGGCAGGGACTCAGTTTCCTTTTGCCTTCCTCGTTCTCCCCAGAGCTTACTGATTTTTAAAGTTCCAGGTTTTAAGCCCTGCCAATTGTAAGAACTTATGAAATTCAGTCCCTCTGTTTTTCAAAGTCAAATGTTATGGGGTTTCATCGTCCTCATGTGGGATCCCTGGTGTAAGAGTAGGGATTTATCTCCCCTCTGCACCCATGGCAACCCTCCCTCCTGTGGATAGTCCATTTAGCTCCAGACTGTGCTTCTGCTCTTCCTACCCTCTTCAATGCTGCTTCTTCTTTACACTTAGCTGTGGAGAGTTCTTTCTGCCAATCTTTGGCTTGTTTTCTGGGTCATTTACACTGATGTGGCTGTTATCTAGTTGTATCCATGGGAGGAGGTGAGCTTAGGGTGCTCCAACTCTGCCATCTTCCCTAGAGGAAGTCTATTTAATCCTATCTTTAAATCTTTAAAAATGATGTACCCTAGGTCCAGGGAATTAAAGAAATTCCCCAGGTCAACCAGAAAGTTAACAGCACAGCAAATACTATATAACAGCTTTCATTCCCTTCAGGTAAAACTGCTTTCAAGCCTTCTCCTGCTTCATTGTTAAAGTTTGGTAGGCTTAAACCAATCAACATAATCTGTTCCCCTAGGCAAAGATGTTGTTTCTGAGGATGTGGGCCAATCAAGATGAATTTTAGAATGGCTTCCGGGAAAGCATAGATAAATGTATTCTCTTTCACTGGATATTTCTAAAGCACCTTGTAGGTTTGATTGCTATTGTTAACTCTCCTACCACCCTGAGAGTACTTCCTCTGGCATTTCACATATTTAGCACAAAGACAAAGATCCTGAGTTCTTTGAGATAGCAATGAGCCAATAGACCACCAAACCTTGAATTCTATCCTACATCTTAACTTCCACTTATATGAGCTAGTAAGTTATCTTTATTAAGAAAATAAAGGAAAGTTTTTTCCTATACTTTTGGCATTTTTTAGTCCTCTCTTCTCCAATTCAGACTCTGGAAGAAGCCAAAACCACTGGTCTCCCCAACTCCTCATGCTGATGGTTGCTGATGGCTCACTTAAAGTAGACCAGACTGGGAAAGGGGACTTACTCCCAGTTCAGTGTGTGTGTGTGTGTATATGCATGCTTTGGCTTATTTCATTAAGCTAGACATATTAATTATTGATGTGGGGTCCTTACATTACCTAATAACCAGAGAACTCATAAGACCCCTCTAGATTAGCAACCAGTGGCATTAGGAGGCACTGAAATCAGAGACCCAGAAATGTGAGGGTGCCAAGAGATCCAGGAATCAAAGCCTCACGTATATGTAAGCAATAGTCCTACAAAAAAAATATATTTAAAGTGACAGAAGATACATCTGTTGTGTGAATGTTCAATGTATCTTTATTTAGGTAAGTTTTCCTAGGGAAAAAAATTAAAAAAGCTATTTGGTCCCCAAAATAAATTTTGTAAATACTATATTTTCTTTAATTTTTTCTACCTTCAGATGCTCACCGCCTTCAGCACCAAGCTTTACAAAACGCATTGTCATCTAAAAGTCTAGGAGTATTCAGTAAGAAACCTCTTAATTTTTCCTTAAAACAATGTTTTTCTAAATGTTTTGACCAAATACATTTCTCCCCATGTAGTACCTACCATCTTTGAAGATATCAGTAGATCTTTAATAGAATAGGATTTGAAAGTCTTACAATTTCCTTGATTCTCACTATTTACACATCACTTATTGTTTTCATATTACTTAGTGTTTGATTACAGGCTCCATTCTCTGAACTCAGGAGATGTTTGTGGCCTTACTGGTTGTGGAAATCAGTAGGATATCCCTTTTGATTTATAATTGTTCTCATTCAGCACTTTCCTCTAGTGACTCAGAGTCATCAGTGTTTGGTAAAACAACAACAACAAAAAAACCTTGACCTGTATCTCTGATTCCATGTAATCCTCCCTGTTAGTCTAACCAGAAGGATGCAATTTGAACAGCCTATTGCTTCCTCCTCTTACCTCTGACTATGATAGTTTATAGCAAGACTAGGAGTTGCCCATTCTTCTGTACCTTAGCAGAATATATTGCTGTATATCTATAAAGCTCTTTCTTGAGGAGTTATAGTGTAAAGCCTGTTATTCATCTTGGAAATGTCTAAATTCAGAAAATAGATGACAACCCTAAGTTAATCTTCATATACATAGCATGTCCTTTGGATCTATGTAGACATATATTTCTATCTTCTAATCATCATTTATAATTCTCATTATTTTTTACAATGCTTTTGCTTCTTTATTTCCATTAGTCTTTTTTTTAATTAACATATAATGTATTATTTGCCCCAGGGTACATATCTGTGAATCGTCAGGCTTACACATTTCACAGCACTTACCATAGCACATACCCTTCCCAATGTGCATAACCCAGCCACCCTATCCCTAACCCCCCTACCTCTCAGCCACCCTCAGTTTGTTTCGTGAGTTTAGGAGTCTCTTATGGTTTGTCTCCTTCCTGATCCCATTTTGTTTCATTTCTCTCCCCCACACCCCCACGGCCCTCCTACCCTGCCTCTCAAATTCTTCATATCAGAGAGATCATGTGAGAATTATCTTTCTCTGACTGACTTATTTCACTAATTATTATTAAGAAAGAAATGTGTAGGTAATGTTGCAGTTTTAACCAGTTTCCATGTAGTTTGGTATCTTCCAATTCTTTTTCAGTTTTCTTATAAATTCTCTCATTCCTTCTTTTCTTCATTATTTTTGCTAATTTTTCTTATTCCTTTAATTATTATTATTTAATAGTTTTATGTTTTCAGAAGAGTTGCAAAAATTCTTCAGTGACTTCCCACTTGCCCTCTACTTGGGTTTCTCTAAGCATGACATTTTATATAATACTTATCATGACTTATAAGTTAACACTAATACAATATGGGAACAAAAGCTACAGCTTTAATTCAGGTTTTACCAGTTTTTTTTTCCATTAAGGTTCTTTTTGTTTTGTTGTGTTTTGTTTTGTTTTGTTCCAGCATCTACTCTATGATACCATGTTACATTTTCTTCTTAGAGTTACCCAGTTGTGAGTTCTCAATACTTATTTATTTTTCATAAGCTCGACCCTTTGGCAGTGTAGTGTCAGGTGTTTTGGGGTATGTCTTTTCATTTGGGTTTGTCTGCTGTTTTCTAATGAGTCACGGGATTTATGGATTTGGGTGAGAACATCACAGAAGTGAAGTGTACCTTTCTCATCACATCATCTCCACTCCTTTCTGTAACCTTAGCTTCCCTCTGTCACAACCCTGATTTCTGAACTTGCATTTATTATGAGAATTACATAATATTCCAACTTAAATGGGCTTATTTTCTATGAATGAGATTTGTATCTGGAATTTAGTCTACTCTTTAGCATCACGAGGCTGAGTTGACCAGCATAATTTGAGACAATTTATAATAAAACGATGTCATGCTTTGTGACGGTATTTTGTAAGGATTCTTGTTAGTCACTGATGTAGGGTATCTAAGACCTAGTTTCCCCTTTTCCCGTTACAGAAAACTGTGCAGATTTTATATAAAAATCTCAAAAAAAGAACTGTGTTTAATTATGAACCCAAATGATTGGCATAAATTGGTAAATTCCCTTGACAATCTAGACAATTCTTAGTTAATATAAAAGTTTTATGATAAAAAATGGACTCAATGCCACGTATTTTAATAATTACTTCTCAAAAATTTAGAGCTAAATAAGAAAATCTATTATCAAGGGAATAAAATGCAAAAGAGCTACGATTCCAGCTTTAAAAGATTCCTTTAAAAGTTTATTTTTAATATTATGCTATATTGAGGTTGATTGAAAGTTAAGAACTACTTCTCATTAAGTCAAATTAGATATAATGGGGACCTACTTATCCATCTATTACTTACACTTTTTCTTCTTCCTTTCTTTTTTTTGAGTTCTCATACATAGACAGACACATCTCTTTTGACTTGTAAGAAGGACATTTTGAAAATATATGGTACGATAGCACACATTCTTCTATAATTTGCATATTCAACATAAACATTATATTTCAATTTCTTTAATCTTGTTGGAGATCTTATTTTAGGTTCTCTTGCTAATAGTTTTCTTAATGAAACTTCAGGTGAAATAAACTCATTCAGTTGATTTTTCAAATTAAGCTATCTTTGTCCACATGGCATTTTAACTATTTTCTCTCTTATAGATAACTTGAACAAAAGTTATCTTGTTTATCTTGTTTATTTCCTTATCTTCAAGGAAACCTGAAGCTTTAAACTATTTGTGATTATGGGGACTGTAATACTTCTAAATAACAGTTATTTCCTCCTTATTTGTTAACTTATTTTTCTCACTTATTTCTATTTTATCTAACTTATTTCTAGAGATTATGATTCAGTTTATGATGGCAAAATCCCTCATCATGTGCTACTGTTGTGGCAGGTGCAATAGAAGAAAACAATGGGAGAAGAAGGGGAAAAGGGGGTCTGTAGAAGGAAGAGAAAGAGAAGTACTATGTTTTAGAAAGATATGGAAAACTATGTGATTTGGTTAGAGTGTGAATCTCAATCATTTTTTTTTAAAGATTTTATTTATTTGACAGAGAGGGAGAGAGCAGAAGCAAAGGGAGCGGCAGGCAGAGGGAGAAGCAGGCTCCCTGCTGAGCAAGGATCCCAATGCGGGACTCAATTGCAGAACCCTGGGATCATGAACTGAGCTGAAGGCAGATGCTTAGCTGACTGAGCCACCCAGGCACCCAGTGAATCTCAGTCCTTAATATACAAAATATACCTTTTTATTTGTATTATACTAGTATAGATTTCCAGCCAGTCAATTATTACATTAGGTAAGGCAGAAATATCTAAACATAAGTGGACAGACTGTATAAAGCAAACAGTATTGACAACAGTGAACTTACTGTTTCTAATTTTATTTTATTTTATTTTTTCAAAGATTTTATTTATTTATTTGACGGAGAGAGAGAGAGAGATCACAAATAGGCAGAGAGGCAGGCAGAGGGATGGGGGAAGCAGGCTCCCTGCTGGGCAGAGAGCCTGATGCAGGGCTCTATCCCAGGACTCGGAGATCATGACCTGAGCCAAAGGCAGAGGCTTTAACCCACTGAGCCACCCAGGTGCCCCTTGCTGTTTCTAATTTTAAAAAGAAAGACCATTCCTGTTTATTGAATTATGAACATAAAACATTAACATATAACATTATTTTAGTTTCAGTTGTACAACAAAATAATTTGATATATGTATAGATTGCAAAATGATTTCTACAGTAAATCACACAGTTACAAATTTTTTTTCTTGTGGTGAGAAACTTTAACATCTACTCTCTAGGCAATATTCAAATATACACCATAATTTTATTAATTATAGACACCATGCTGCACATTACATCCCCAGGATATATTGTTTATTTTGTAACTAGGAGTTATAAACCACTTTGTCCATTTTGCTATTAGAATAGAAAAGAAACCTTTCTTATTATTGTTTAATTGTTTTGTTGTGATGGTTGCTGCTGATTATATATATTATTTATTGCTGATTATATATATCATATATATTATATATAAGAAAGTTATATGTCATATCTTTCCTTACTTTTTAATCCCCAATTCTTTATCATGCTCCAAATTTTAGAGGCAACACTAAATAAAATTTGGCCGTTATCTTGTCAACATGGTCAATGGAGATGCATAATTTATGTTCATGGGACTATCTTATCTATTGAAAATTGCATGGTTTAGATGCCCCTAAATCATTACAATTTACTATAACCCCATAGTTCACTTTCCTCGGTAGAATATTCAACAATAGTAGGATTAGTGGAAAGTGAATACTTACTAATTTTTTTTTTTTTTGGTCAGACAACATGGAAATAAAAATTTGAATGGCTTATTAAATTATAAAAATACAGGGGCGCTTGCTCAGTGGGTTAAACCTCTGCCTGCGGCTTGGATCATGATCTCAGGGTCCTGGGATGGAGCCCTGCTCAGCAGAGAGCCTGCTTCTCCCTCTGTCTCTGCCTGCCTCTCTGCTTACTTGTGATCTCTCTCTCTCTCTGTGTTGAATAAATAAATAAGTAAAATCTTCAACAAAAAAAAAACTATAAAAATACAACTGGCTACATATGTTTTAAGCAAGTATATCATTATTCAGGCAATTTATTCAGGCTACTGGAATTAAAATGAAAACAATTCAAAAACAGAATCAAATCTTAGGAGAGGTATCCCCTGTTTCTGCATAGACCCAATTTATTCCAGACATAAACACAATAAACTCAAAGGCAAATATATATGTTTTTTTTCCACATTCTATGGCATGTTCATTAACCACATGTGAAGAATTGCCATTAACCCACATGCTTTGACAAGAAATTTATGCTCTTTTTATTTTTATCCTTAAAGTAAAATAGTAGGCCACTATCACTGTAATAACAGTACTTTCATCAACCTAAAGAATGTCACTATTTTGTTTTAGTCCACAGGATCAATGTATTTATATATTCTCAACATTTACTAAATTCACCTGAGGATCTTTAGAAGACTCAAAAATGAAAGTGAATATAATATTCTGACAAAAGCATCTCACTGTTCTTAAATGCTTAATATTTTTATTATTCTGTTTTTGTGGATAAAGTTCTCTGATCAATTGCTGAATTCCTGTTTTGCTTTCTCTTACAGATAGAGCATAAGTATTGTCTGAAAGCAATTTTCTGTTACTGCTTAATTTTACATCTGAGCTCAATACAGAATTCTATTCTATCAAGGTTTTACTACAATAGATTTATTTTTATTGATCAATGACTTTAAGAGAAATAAACTTGCCTCTTTACTAATAAAAAGAATAGCAGAACAATAAACCAGTAGAACTATATAAAGAATTCAATCAGATGCCACATTAATGAAACTACAATGACAGCTCCCTTTCCTGTAGCCAAGTACTTATGACACAAATTATATAAGATATAAAATGTCAGGCTCTTGACTTTGCCATTGTTATTTCCTCCAAGTATGATTAATAAGTGATACTTTTGGCAAAACGATCCATATATACCATGTTTGTTTCAATTCTATTTATATGTGTTAGCCTCAGTGAGAAATGAGTATTTTATGTTTATAATCATCAAGTGTTAAAATAATTTAACACAATGAAAGTTAATGTATATGATTTAAATTAAATTCAGTGAAGGCTCTTCTGCAATCACATTGGGAAAAAATTAAATGCTTCTTTTCAGTCTTAATTGAACCTGATACTTCTTACACTAGAAAACCTGGGCTCCTTACAGCTGAAGATAATGAGTCTCTAGGTTTAATGTAGAAAATGAAATTTCTCTCTTCATGTACATTGATTGTAGGAAGCCTCTTATAAGCACTGTAAAAAAAAAAAAAAGAATCTCAAAGCATTTTAGGAGATTTGGATCACAAAAAAACAGTAATCTTTAAAAAGCTTTCTTCCAATATTTGTTTCTTCAATCCATTCTTCCTCTACTGTTGCCCTTGCTAATTCTTCTGCAGTGCTCTAAAGTAAATGCCCTCTTCAGACAAATGACTTTTCTCGTTTTGGGCCAATATTATAGCTAATAATAAGCATAAGTGTTTTTCATCTTCAAAGTGCTTTATAAATATAAATCAACCTCTCGGCAACCAGGAGAAGGAAATTAACATTATCTCCATTATACAGACAGGCAAACTAAAGAACCACAACAAGGCTGATGCCAAGGTGTAAGGCACAGAAATATATTAGAATGAAGTGTTTTTCCAGGTTACTCAAGAGTATTCAATTTCCTAAAACCAACATGTGTGAATGGCCATTCTGGTAAGGTCATATAGACTACTTTCTGTGTCCATACAGGGATACATATCATTTATTAACTTGTAGAAATCACAGAATGCATGTTTATTTTAAGGTTTTATTTTTAAATAATCTATACACCAACGTGGGCTCAAACCCACAACCCTGAGATCAAGTGTCACATGCTCCACTGACTGAGCCAGCCAGGCACCCCAGAATGCATTTTTTCATAGGTACCTTTATACGTACTTCTCTAGAATACCTTCTCTAATGAAGTCCTGAGTATTTATTTAATCTGTATGTTTGGGCACATACATTTTTTGACAAACTAATGTGTATCAATGTGCATTGCACGCCACATGATGTATATTTTCTTTCTCATACTTTCCTATGAAACTACATCTCATCTCTTGGACTCTCACTCCTTAACAGAAGCTGTCTCCCATTGTTACTGTGGTGCTTCCCACACAGAATGCCTGTAGGCACTAACCATAGGTATTTCTATGTAGTAGATGATGGCTGGAGATGCTACTAGTCCACTATGTTTGACTAACTTGCAGGCCACTGGGTCTTAATAACTCTGCACTGAATGGAATGAAAAATAGGGCAAAGAATGTTTGTGTACTATGTAGCATGGCTGCCATTTATGTTCTTCAGTACCAATCCAAAGGAAACAGAATAGCATTTTATTGTCTCAATGTAGGAGACAAGAGAATGGTATTTATTCATGAGAAAATTTTATTTTACAAATAAAACTCAAAACCTTTGATGTAGCTTCCAGGTCAACCTAAATACTACCTGATCTCAAAGATTTTCATCTTTCCACTGCTTTGCAATTCTAGAAATTCCTTGGTATATTACCTAGTAAAGCAGATTAGGATGTTGTTTGCCCACTCCACCTCACCTCCCTAAAAGAAAACCTGCCTCAGACTTTATTCTTTTTTGGGAGAAATTCTGTTTCAAAGAAAGAAAGTTGAATATGAATTCTTTTTTTAAAATCTCTTTTACACTAATTTGCCTCCAACTAACAGATCTTATTTAGAGTTTATTCAATTCTAAGAATTTAGAATATTCAGAAATTCTCTAGACCAAGGGGTTGGCAAACTATTAGCTGAGGGCCAAATCTGGCCCACAGACTGTTTTTGTATAGCCCATGAGCTAAAAATATTTTTATACATTTTTAGAAGGTGGTAGAAAAGAACAAAGAAGAATATGTGATAGTGACTACTGTAAAGCCTAAAATATTTACTATCTTGCCTCTTGAAAAAAGGTTTGTCAACTTCTGCCACTTAAATCATTCTATAAGAATCTTATTCCATGATATCACTTGCGGAGGGGTGTTAATATTCTTTCCAGCTTTATGGAGGTACAACTGACAAAGAAATAATTGTATATATTTAAAGTGTACAATATAATGTCTAGATACGTATATATTGCAAAAAGATGACCATGATCAAACTAATTAACACATCCATCACCTTACATAGTTACCTTATTTTTTTTTGTTTGTAATTAGAACACTTGAGATCTAGTACTCTCTTAGCAAATTTCAAATATATGATGCATTTTTATTCACTATAATCACCATGCAGTGCATTAGGTCTTCAGAACTCGTTCATCTTAGTACTAAATGTTTGTATCCTTTGATCAGTATTTCCTCTTCTCTCCCAACCCCCAGTATCTAGTTTTGTGTAATTATGAATTCCACTTCTTTACAAGTCCACATGTAAGTGAGATCATGTGATATTTATCTTTTTCAAAGACAAATTATTGCTTTTTCATTTTGTTGATTGTTTCCATTGCTGTGCAAAAACTTTTTAGTTTGATGTTATTTCACTTACCTACTTTGCTTTTGTGTCCCATGTTTTTAGTGTCAGGTCCAAAAAATCATTGTTAAAGCCAAGGTCAATGAGTTTTCCCCCTATGCTTTAGTCCAGGAGTTTAATGGCTTTGGGTTTTTTGAAGTCTTTAACTGATTTTCACTTGATTTTTGTATAAGGTATAAAATAAGATCCAATTTCATTCTTTTACATGTGGACACCCAATTTTACCAACACCATTTATTGAAGAGACTATCCTTTTCCCCTTGTGTATTCTTGGTGCTTTTGTTGAAAATTCTTGACTGTAAATGTGTGGGGTTTTTTTCTGGGTTTGTCTGTTCTGTGCCATTGATCTATGTATCTACTTTTATGCCATTATCATGCTATTTTGATTGCTGTAGCTTTGTAATATAGCTTGAAATCAGGAAGTGTAGTGCCTCCAGCTTTGTTCTTCTTACACAAGATTGCTTTAGCTATGCAGGGTCTTTTGTGGCTCTATACAAATTTTAAGACATTTTTTTCTTTTGCTATTTCTGTGAAAATGACATTGCAGCGAATCTATAGATCATTTTGGGTAAAATAAGCATTTCAACAAAATTAATTATTCTGATTTGAACATGGGGTGTCCTTTCATTTATTTGTGTCTTCTTCAATTTCTTTTAACGTGCTTTAGTGTTTTCCTTGTACAGATAAACAAAAAAAAAATAAGGATAAACTGAAAAATAATGAAGTTGGTTAACTACAAATGGTGAGGAATGGAGTGAAAGAGATCTAAAGGAAATGTCATTTTTCTAAGTATATGATTTTGTACAGTGTTAACTTTTGGAAGCATGTCAAGGTTCTATATATTCAAAAATTATATTGAATTAAAAGAGATGGAAATGGGAAAACCAAAAAGGAAACATGAAGAAAACTTGAAACAAATGATTCTACCTTTTAAAAATGAACAATGAGATCCCAATGATGAAAATAATAAAAAGGGGAAGAAAAAGAAAAAAAAAAAGAATTAATTCAAGTAATTTATGAGCATGGTGGTAAACTCTGTTCCTTTAGTTTTGAGTGGGATGAGATACTTGAAAACTCCAAATAAATTCTGAACTCTTTTAGTAGTTCCCCTACCAAAATTTAGCTTTACAGATGAATTATATTGAAATTATTTTAAATATATTTTAGAATTGAGCAAATAAATAAATTGCTAATATTGTTGGGATGCAAGGTTATCAGTTTGGAGAAAGAGAGTTACAGACACTGGATAGGGGAAGATCAAGAAAAAAATGAAATAGAATTAGAAATATTGATGTGAATTTGAGATTCCTAAAATATGTATTTGTAAAAGTATATATCCATAAACATACAGTCAATTCCCATTATTTATGGTAGTTATGTTTTATAAAGTTGCTGTAAACACTGAATTAATAAATTTCCTTGGAGAAAACTTGGTTAAGTTCCTCAGAGATTTGGGTCATGTTGCCATCAACAGATCAATATATAACCTTGTTTTCTATGTATTTTTACTTAAAGATATCTTATTTAATGTTTCATGTCAACTAATTAACATTGAACCCACATCCAATAGCACTATAATACATGCTTGAACAAAGCCTATCTGACAGGTATATTCTCTATAAGGCACATCACCATTCTTGCACTTAGGGACACTAGATAGCATTTCAGCACTACCCTTTGTGGTTTTTTTAAACAGTGAACTGACAAAGATTACAAAAATGCAAAAAATAGCACTGTGTAGACCACCAAAAGATGATTACAATATGAAAGCTGAAATAAGGAAGCAGAATTATATCTTATTTGACCTCAACTGGTTCATTAATGTTTCCAGAGAAATAGAACAAATAGGTAGGAGGGTGGGGGAGGGGAGGGAGGAAAAGAGTAAGAGAGAGAGAGAGAAAGAGAATGGAGAGATTGGTTTATTATAAAACAACTTGACTAAGCATAGGATGCCCAGACACTTGGTTAATATTATTTCTGTTTGTGTCTGTGCAGGGGTTTCCAGATAGAATTAGCATTTGAATTCATAGATTAAGTAGATTGTTCTTCACAATGGAGTGGGCATCCTACAATCCACTGAATTCCCTGGTAGAACAAAAAGGCAGAAAAGAGAAGGGAGAAATTCTGTCTCTCTCAACCTGCTTGAGTTGAGTATACATCTCCTGCACTCATACTAGACTTATACCTTTGGTCCTCTGGTTTTCAGGCTTTCTTCAGGTTTCTCCTGGTTCTTAGGCCTTCAGACTTGGACTGGAATTATACCATCCACTTTCTTTAATCTACAGCTTACAGACTGCAGACTGTGGGACCTCTCAGTTTACATAATCAAATGAATGAATTCCTTATTATAAATTCCAATCTCTCAGTCTCTCTTCCTCCCTGCCCATCTCTCTCTCTAGATATATCTATATCTGTCCTCTCTTTCTCCCTAGAAATGGATAGCTAGGTCAATATTCTGTGTGTGTGTGTGTGTGTGTGTGTGTGTGCGTGTTTTATTTCTCTGGTGAAACTTGACCCTTACTATTGCAAGTAGTTTCAATGAACACTAATAAATACTTCTTGAGAGAGAGAGAGATATCCCCATATGTAAAGAAAATATGAAGCTTGGATTTCCACTTAGAAATTTTCAATATACATTAGCTTTTAGAGTTGGGAAATCTTCCAGTAAAAAAATCTGTTCTACTTTATATTCTCAGCATTTGTCACTCATTTAACCTATAAAAGAGTATTTTGGCACTATTTCTCTTAATATTCTGGGAAAACAGATGCATGATATTATAGTTTTCATGTTCTTACTGTGTATCAAGTGAGGAGTAATTTAAAAAATTTTAGCCATAGGAAAGCATGATTGAACTTGTATTTTAAAAGGATATATGTACTACCAGGAAATGTTTTGAATTTGGGACTAAAGTATCTTGAAACAGTGTTTCCCAAGCTAAAATAACGAGGATCTAGACAGAGAGAGAATCAACATGCTTAAAGGGGATGGAGGATATCTGAGGATTTTGAAAACACTAGACTTATCATACTTCTAACACCAAGATGAAGGATGTGAACAAAAGGGAGATGTGAATAGTCAGGTTTTTATTGGGAATAAGATAAATGGCATAACTAACCAAAATAAGGAACAGAAAAATAGAGCTAGGAGAAAAAATGTTTGCTTTAATTTTAAACATATTCATTTGAGATACAAGTGTATATATATATATATATATAATATATATAACATATTTACAAATAAATGTATGTATATATATATACACACACATATATAATGTATATATAATATATATTATTTAAATATATATTTAAATTATATATAATTTATTAAGATATAATTATTATATAAAATATATAAAAATTATATATTTAAATAAATATATATTATATATACATTATATATTGTATATAATATATTATATTATATACTATATATACAACATAGATACTATATATAGTATATATATATCTATAGTATAGATACTATAAATATATTTATAATATATAATATAATATATTATATTATATACAATATATAATGCATATATTGTATATATTATATATATACAAATAAAATATACAATGCTAGTTTAAAGGTCTGTTTAAAATCTGTTGTGAAGTGTATATTTGGAGTTACTTTCGAAATATCTTAAAGAGAGCTGGTGGAGTGATATTAGAAAATGTAATTACGTAGGTAAGATATGTAAGGGATAAAAGAAGGCTAAGATTGGAACTCTGGAGAAAATACAATATCTAAGATATAGGCCAAGAATAGAAACCTTCAAAGAACATTGAAAAAAATAATCAAAATGTTTGGAGAAGAACTAAATCACGAAATTGCTATTTAAGAAATGAATTTGCCAAAAACGTCAAATGCCATTTTTGAGATACAGCAACCCCTCACAGTCAGTTTGGTATTGCAATTAGCAATATAGTTTGTGGAAGTTTAGCTAACGCCTGACTACAGTGATTTCAAATGCCTTATCATGTATCAAAATCATTATAAATCTGTAATTATTATGATATTGTGGTAGCAATGAAAAGATACTGTTATGAACGGAATGTTTATGTCTCCTTAAAATACATATGTTGAAATTCTATTTTCCAATGTGATAGCATTAGGTGGTGGGGCTTTTGAAAGGTGATTAGGTTATGTGGGTGAAGCCTTCATGAATGGAATTAGTACTTTTAAAAAAAGAGATTCCAAAGAACTCTGTAACTCCTTCTACCATGTGAGGACATAATGATATAATGACCACCTGTGAATCAAGAAATGGGTTCTAACTAGACACAAAACCTTCTAGTGCCTGGTCTTGGACTTCCCAGCCTCCAGAAGTGAGAGAAAGAAATAGTTGTTGTTTAAGGCATACAGTCTATGGTATTTTTTTTTTTTTATAGCAGTCTGCAAACAGACTAACACAGATAGGAAAATAGATGGGGGTACAGAGAACCTAGAAATAGATCCATTTAAAAGCTCTATGATCAAGGTTAGGAAAAGTTTTCTAAACATGACACATTTACAAAATTGAAAAAATGAAAGATTCATGTAATTACATTAAAATTAAAAACTTATATACATCAGAAGTACCATAACTAAAAAGACATGCCCCATCCTTGAAGAATATTCAAGCAAGGAAGATACTTATAAAGGAGTCTATGTAGATAAATAATAAATATAATTAGCCAAAAAGAATAGCAGATGTGAATAGTCAACTTATAATTGAGGAAGTGCCATAAATACATTCAAATATGCCCAACTTTTAAATGTTTTATATCCATTAAGTGAAAAATTTAAATACCCAAAAATATCAAATATTGAGAAGATAAAATTAAATGGAAAATTAAAAATTACTGCAGAATATTTAAGGTGGCTAACAAAGGTGAATTGCATTCAATATTTAATGTATTTGAAAGACAACATATTCTATAAGATAAATTTTATTCCTAAACATTTACTCTGGAGAAAATACTGCATTTGTGCAGAAGAAAATAGGTTTGAAATTTTTACTGGCCATATCATTTCTTATATTGAAATGTGTAAGCAAGCAAAAATTCCTTTAGGAAAATAATAAAGAAATTTTGACATAATTTCAATGAATTATTCTAAGGCTTTATAAAGCAGGAATTAATTTCAAAAATATTCTGTTGAGAAAAAAGTGACTTGCAGAAAATAGCATGCAGTATAATAATACATATGTGCAAATATTTACTACAAAATATTACTATATAGTATCTAAATATATATGTGGAGTGGAAGTAGAAAGATGAATGACAATTACAAAAGTCAAGCAGAATAGTAATTCTGACTGATAGGAAGAAAGAAAGATATAATTGGAAAGAGGAACACAAGGAGCTTCAAATATATTCATAACATTTTATGTCTTAGGTTGATTTTGAGGTGAATATGTACTTACACACATACACACATATCTACATATATATGTTTATATTTTTAATATTATTTAGCTGAAAATCAATAAAATTAGAAAATAAAGTAAAATCGAAAAGTGAGTAAAAATTTTAAAAATCAGTGAAGAGCATCAGAAGCATAAACTTCAGGTTATAAAATAAATAAGTCATAAGAATGTAATGTACAGCAAAGTGACTATAGCTAATAATACTATATTACATATTTGAAAGTTGTTAGGAGAGTGGATCTTAGAATTTCTTATCACAAGAAAAAAAATTTTGTGACTATGTAAGGTGATAAATGTTTAACTAGACTTGTTCTAGTGAACAATGAGTGTGTTCAATGTAAGAGATATCGAAATCTTAAAAATTAATCTTCCCACACCCAACATATATTCAGTCATTAAGCTGAAAACAAAATGTAAAATGATGAATAAGATAAAGAATTTATTCTCAATAAACATATCTTTTTATAAGGTTTCTTAATCTAGGATCCACAATTGGGATTCAAGGATGTTTGACCTCATATAGTTGAATGCAAAAAAAAAAAAAAAAATTGTGGCATGTGCTATCATATAAAAACTTTCAGAATCTGGAAAGAGTCTATGACCCCCTCCACACTCGTAATTAACTTTCATGTAAGTAAACAGTTGTGTTGGAGTATGGTAGATGCTATAATAAAAATAATGTGGAGCAATGATAAAAAGAGGGCTGGCCATCTTGCTTCTGTGAGTCTTAAGAGGAATCTGTTATGCCCCGATTTTGAAATCCCCAAAGACCACCAGGGAGTCGAGTCCAATGCAAAAGCAAAAGAGCCTTTACTCAGGCTAGGTCAAGCTCAGTCTCCCACACTCACAGATGCAGCGGCATGATGTAGAGAAAGAGAGTGAGTTTCAAAAAGTGCCGCAGTTTTATAGGAGCCAGTGGCCAATGAGATTGTAACACACACAGAAAGTTGCATAGTCTTGTTAGGCCACATGCAGGTGGCTAATTGAATTGCATTTTACCCTATAGTAGCTGTTTGAACTAGCCTATCACTCTGGTCAGAATTGGCGCACAAGAGGCGGGGTTTACATCCTGTGGCTGTTAGGGGTTCCGCATTCCTATCGGCCAACTCAAACTAGCTCAAGGGCCGGCTAGGAAATGTTCTGACATTCTGTGACCTTTCTCAGGAGCAGGTCACATAGGGGTTATACACGAGATGGCGGGTGCTGCACAAAATGAAGTTAGCCTCGCTCTGCTCTTTCAAATCCACAGTGGAAATCATACTGGCATTAAAATCTGTAGGGGCATAAGGAAAAACATGGAAAACATTGGGAGAAGGAAAGGAAGGGTGAATTGGGGGAAAACGGAGGGGGAGATGGACCATGAGAGACTGTGGACTCTGAGAAACAAACTGAGGGTTTTGGAGGGGAGTGGGGTGGGGGATTGGGTGAGCCTGGTAGTGGGTATTAAGGAGGGCTGCTGAGTGTGGTGCATGAACAGTGAATCTTGGAACACTGAAAAAATAAAATTAAATTAAAAGAAAAATAAAGAAAACCTGACCGAGGCTTGGCACATAAAAAGTGATCAATAAATATTGTTTGTATTGGTTAAAAAAAAATCTGTAGGAGATCCCCCATGCCATACTGTTTGCAAACAAACAAACAAACATTCAAGCTGAAGAAGGAAAATGTGTAAGATATTTCACCTGGGGAAATTCAGCTGGTTTGCTAGGGTTGGAGCTTAATATACAGGGAGGGGTACTGAGAAAGGATGGATTTTGGATATGCTGTGGACTAGTTCCGGTTAGATCTCTTGCAGATCTTTAGGTCTCTTGTATTCTTTTTTTGTTTGTTTTTTAAGATTTTATTTATTTATGTGACAAAGAGAGAGATCCCGAGTAGGCAGAGAGGCAGGCAGAGGGAGAGGGGGAAACAGGCACCCCGCTGAGCAGAGAGCCCCATGTGGGGCTCGATCCCAGGACCCTGAGACCATGAACTGAGCTGAAGGCAGAGGCTTTAACCCACTGAGCCACCCAGGTGCCCCTAGATCTCTTGTGTTCTGAGAAGGTAAAGTAATTGGCTTGTGATCCATTCACTAGTGGGGGTAGAGGGACCCACCCACTGCCCCCCCTTCCCAAGATAAAGGAACAAAAGTTGGTGACCTAGTCTACTTTTCTAGTCAATTTGCCTTCCAAGTAAATAGACTAAAGATGTTTACAAGAAGAAAAAGGACTTAACTATTGAATGTCTTTAGATAAAGGGTCATTTATGGTAAATGAATCTATAATCTATGAGGCCTGCCTTCCTGATGAGTGTCATAGAAACTACCTACCTCTCTAGAGTATAAGATTAGATGTTTTGTAATTTAAATGTTTTCTTCTCTACCTGAGATAACTCCAGGAACCTCAGTTAAAGACTTCCTCTATTATTTGGCTCCAGAGATGCATGCCTTATAGATATCCGTGATATCCCAGAGTTGGCCCTTACTTGGGCAAAGTCTCTTGATGTTCTGCATCCTTAAAATAAGTAGCAAATCTTGAAACTAGGTAAGATCCTTGATTAGTATGCATCTGGTTTGACAATCGGATCCCTTGACTCACTCACAGTGATTCTAAGCCCCCATCCCCACAAGAATAGCATCCTCACCTTCATGTAGGACAAACACTGAGGTATGTTTTCTGCTCCAGATCTCCTTGTAGTTAATGGAGGGGTTTTGACTGAAATCGCATCCTCACTTGACTTCATCCCTTTCCCTCTTCTGCTTCTTCCACTCCCTCATCAGTTTCTTCGGATAACGCTTCCTTAAGAAATCACTTGCATTTGAATCTTTGTCCCAGGATCTGTTTTTCAAAAACCTGAACTTCTATAGATTCTATAAATGAGGTATTTGGGCTTTAACGTAACTGTAATACATACAAAAATGGAAACCACTGAAGGGTTTCAAATAGAAGAATCATTCCCAATAGAGAGAAAAGGTTGATAGAAGTGAGCTGTGATATTTGTCATGAGGATATTACTGCTTTTCATTTTATTACTGACTTCTGTCCTTTGTTGGTTTTTTTTTTTTATCAGTTGTTCACTTTACTCATTGCAATGTTCCTGAAGCTCAATGATATAAGTACTGAATTTGAAGAACAGTTCCATTTTTATAAGAAGCAGCCCTTTAAATCTGTTTAAACAAACAAAAAAACCAGTATGCTAAAATCAGTAGACATTTTTGGGGTAACATTCTACAAATGCCAACATAAAAAATTTTTAAATCCTGTGAAGCACCAGTTGAAAAAGCAATTTTGCTAGGGAAATGTGAAGAGTATAGAACCAATAAAGTGCAATAAGGATTGTTAGAACATCGGTTCATTGCTCCAAATACTTGAGAGACCTCTTGGGTTTAACTGACTCAGAATAACGTCTCAATTTGACCTGACCCAGTATCTTTTTCATTGTTCCTGAATAGGTGACAGCAGTGGATGTGAAGAAGAAAAGAAATAGAAAGGATAGAAATAACAAAAATATCTTGTAATTAATTTTTAAAATTTTTAAAAAATTTTAAGTCTGATGTTTATAATCAGTGAAATGAGAATTAAAAAATTATTTCAACCCAAATTGTAAAGACTGATGAACTCGTTCCTATATAACAGATCTACAAAAACATTTTAAGTCTTAGAAAATAAATACTTGGGGAGTATACTCTGGGAAAAAGAAAACAAATTGTTATGTATTAGTTGTGTAATGCCATGAGTTAAAGCAAGTAACTCCTGTATATCTCTGATAAGAACCAACAAAAGGAACTTTGGTTAAATATTAGCAGAAGACTTTGAGTAAGAAGCATATGAAAACCGTATACCCATCTATAATAATACAAGTAGAATTATGGGGAAAGATTATTGCAATCAAGTGGGACTTGCTATTTATGCAAAGGCAGGATAGCTTGTTGAAGAGCAAGAAATGGAAGTTCATTCTGCCTCAGTTCAATTCCTAGCTCTGTAATTATTAGCAGTATGTTTTGGGCAAGACAACTGAGCTATATGTCTTTTTTTCATTCTCTAAATTAGAGATGATAGTACCTACCTCACAAGCTTGTTGAGGATAATATATAAATAGTGTTTAGAATATAAGGGTTATATTTATAGCACTTAAAATGTGGATGTTATAGAGTAAGCAACATATAAACGTTATACTTTGTTATTATTATGAATATTAATTAATGTTTATGCCTGAATAATAACTGAGGAATAAAACAAGGTACAAAACAGTATTTGTAAATGTTAAATTTAAAAGATGTTTAAATAACACACGGGCAAAACATGCTAATATTTAGTTTAGGAAACTAAAAATGGCAGAACTTTAATTTGACTTTTTTTTTTAAAGATTTTATTTATTTATTTGACAGAGAGAGTGTTCACAAGTAGGCAGAGAGGCAGGCAGAGAGACAGGGAGAAGCAGGCTCCTCGCTGAGCAGAGAGCCAGATGTGGGGCTCGATCCCAGGACCCTGAGATCAAAGGCAGAGGCTTTAACCCACTGAGCCACCCAGGCGCCCCTCCACTGGCATTTTTAAATGCTTATGTAAGAATATTGTTTCCAAATATATGGGATGATATGTCCACCTAAGCAAATGAATTTTAGTATATGTGCTGCCGAAGCGAGCACTAAGCAAATGAATTAACATGTATGAGAAACATAAAAATTATAGCACTTAATGTCAATTAATACATCAATTAAACTACTAATTATTGACTTTGAGTATGTTTCTGACATTATAATGCTCAGAGATAATATAGACATGCCTATGAAAACTTCCTTTTCTGCCGTGATACAAGGTTACCATTTTTTAGAGAAGAGAGGTAGTTCTTAGTTCCTACATATTCTGATAGGGTCAGAGTAGTGTGTTGTCCAGGGAAACAAAGAGATAAGGGTCTTCACCTTACCAGTGGAACAAAGCATGGCTTTCCAGAACTGAAAATTATTACACTGAATTTGAATTAAGGACTTTATACTGATTGTTACCCATCTACTAAAAAAATAAACTAAGTAATATTTAAGAGCATCATAAGCAACATCTATCACGTATGTTTTAGATGTCCTTATTTAGAAACCCCAAGATATTTTTGAACCAAATGTAAAGTATCTGATAGCACATTTGCCTTGATTTTGTGCCAGAATTCATTCTACAGTACTTTAGGAAATGAGAGACTAACTACTCTATTGGTATACTAAGTGTAAACCTGTGAAAGGCGTCCAATTCCTCTGAGTTTCCACATTGCTGAAATAGGGATCATTAATTAAGTCCAAGATTTTAGCACAAGCCACAATGCCTGGAACATAGTGGGCATTCAATATGCAGTGGCTAGTATCTCTGTGTCGTTTTATTCTTATTATTGTTAGGAGCACCTTAATTTAATGTTGATAACTATCCAAAAAATTCACTTTTTTCTTTCTCATTCTATTCTCTAAAATTAATGACAACCCAGCATAAATCAACATCCTTCAGAATAGCTTCGTATTACAGCAATAACCTATAGAGTGAAAGTTTTGTGGCTAGGCCAGAAAACTCAAAAATATGGTCTTTTTGCTTTTAAGTATGCTCACAAATTACTTGGAGAATCTTGGGAATGCTATTTGCAATCAAATAAAATGAATAAATATGTGTGTGGCTTTTTACATAAAATTCCAAGGAGCCAAGGTTAAGAAACATAAACACACATAAATATACACATATACATATGTATTTATGTATATATACCTGCATGCATGTATGCATATATCTTCAATATACACTGCCCCAACCTAAATTCCATATCATGTCATAATTTTTTAGCTTCACACTCTTTATGTTTTACTTCAGTACTTAAAATTATATTTATAATAAGATTATATTATATTATATCGTATCATATTTATATTTATATTATATTTATCTTTGTATGGTTTCCTTAGCATTATAAAATCACTTTTGCAGTTTTTGAAATGGCATGCTTTTTGATAAATCTCTGAAAAACTGTGGGGCATAAATATTTATTCTCTGAATTCACATATTTGGACTGAATGCTTTTCTTCTGTTAGGAAGTGACGAGGAACATATCATTGGTAATTTATTATTTTAAAATCAAGCATCATAAAGTAATTTAAAAATTGCAGTTATATCCTTTTAATTCAATGGATATTAAATGAGGAAATCCATGAAAGGAAAATGGTAAAGTGTCTGTCAACGTTGATACTGGCTTCTGAGCAATGCTGTCCTAAGCGTGGCTCTCCAGTGTGGAAAGGAAAGATTTAGGAGCAATCAAAAAGACATCTTCATGGGGAGCCTGAGTGGCTGTCTGTTGAGTTGTCTGACTCTTGAGTTTAGCTCAGGTCATGTTCTCAGGGTCCTGAGACTAAGGCTTGTGTCAGGCTCCATGCTCAGTGCACAGTCTGCTTGTCCCTCTCTCTCCCTTCACGTGCTGTTGTGTTCTCTCTCTCTTTCAAACAAATAAATAAAATATTAACAAAAAAAGTCACCGTGACTCAGACACACTGGATGTAAGACACATTGGATGTAAGACACATTGGATGTAAGAATTGGTATAGCAAACACAGATAACCAAAAATCACTGGAGCAAAGTGTGATTCTTAAACTCAGAATTTTACTTTCTTGGTTTCAACCCTCTTTATGATATTTAATGTTCACCAGCCTCTTGTCTCTACCTAAATCACCTCACTTAGCTCTTAGTTCCAAGTGAAGCATGAGTTTGATTTAGATTGATTTGAGCAGCAACTTTCTTCCTCACTATCCTGGTATTTTCATGATGAAGACAGGTGTCCAGAGCTATATAGCAAATTGTCTAATTAGAAAGTTTAGTATTATCATAGTATTCCCCTTTTGTATGTTACATAAGTCAATCTGAGCGTATTTCTTGTATATTTAGGTTTCAGTGACTCTAAAAAAATTCCATTTTCAAAATGTACACTTTATCAATAAGAAAAGTTGTATTGTAATATGTGGAGTGAGAGGGAAGTCTTCATGATTTTTTTTTTAAATCTGTCTTCTTATCCACCAGATATATGGATTTTCAGCCAAAGAAAATGAAAAAGACAAAAACTAAACCAAATGTTAATATAAATACACACACACACACATATATACACGCTCACAATTTAAAAAAAATAAGAAACTATGCAGGCCCACTAGTGATACAAATTCAAATTAAGCCAGGCACAATATTTTTCCTGTAAAGTTGATAAAAAAAAATGCAAAACCTGAAAAGATCTTTTATTTCTTTGTTCATTAAATCTGTACTGAGTACATGCTATGTGACACCATTTGAAATTTTAGAGGTGCATCTATAAGCATGACAAAATACTTGCTTTCATAAAATTTATATTTTAGTGAGAGAATACAGAAAATAAGCACCCAAATGAACAATGAAAATGCATTCAGAAATATGTGAATTATATGGAAAAAAATTAGGGTGCTATGATAGGAACGATTGATTTGGGAGGAGCTATTTTTGATTGGGTGCTGGGTGAAAGCTTCTCTGAGGCGGTAACATGTCAGCTGTTGTGAATGACTAAAACCCGGCCTAGAGGAAAGTATTTGTTTTTTAAGATTTTATTTACTTATTTGACAGAGAGAGAGAGAGATCACAAGTAGGCAGAGAGGCAGGCAGAGAGAGAAGGGGAAGCAGGCTCCCTGCTGAACAGAGAGCCCCATTGGGGGGGTGAGGGGGGAGCAGGGAGGGGGCTCGATCCCAGGACCGGGAGATCATGACCTGAGCCGAAGGCAGAGGCTTTAACCCACTGAGCCACCCACGCGCTCCGAGGAAAGTATTTTTTTGTTTGTGTGTGTATTTTTTTTTTTTCTAAGTACAGAAAATAGTTGTTGCTGTTGTTTTCCAAACACAGAAAACGGGTAGAGTTATACCATAGGATCTAAGCAGGTCTCTAAGCATCCCCAGAAGTCAGGCCAGCATGGAAAAGGTCAAAAAGAGAGCAATTATGCAGGGCTTGTTAGCTTTTACTTAAAGGTGATGGAGAGTTTTCAAAATGAGAGCAGTATCTGATAGATACGTGTGTGTTTTAAAAAGATTTTATTTATTTTGAGAGAGAGAGAGTGAGCATGAACAAGGGGGAGGGGCAGAGAGGGAGAAGCAAACTCCCTGCTGAGCAAGGAACCTGATGTGCACCTCTATCCCAGCACCCTGGGATCATGACCTAAGCTGAAGCAGCTGCTTAACCAACTGGGCCACCCAGGTGCCCGTGTGTGTGTGTGTGTGTGTGTGTGTGTGCACACGCGTGTGTGTATTTTAAGAGCAGAGTAAGAAAACCAGTGTGATCAGTGGTCCTGCGTTAGTGTGACAGCAATAGAGGTGGGGAAAAGGTAATGGATTTGGGTGAAAGCAGAGACAACAGGAACTGGTGAAATATTAAATGTGAAGGATGAAAGAATGAGAGCAAGGAATCCTGGAGACATTGTTTTTGGCATAGGCTGAGTGTTACATGCTCATATTGGAAGAGTCAGAGAGAGCAAATTTGCCAGGGAATCAAGAATTCTCCTTTTGGGTATTTTTAGAGTAGGTTGCTTAACTCTAGATTGACATTAGAGGTCAAATGAAGGATAATAGCAAATAAAGGAGACATGAAATATTGTGTAATGTGTTAGAAGCATCCCAGAGTTGTATAGGGTCATACAAAACAAGATAAGAAAGTATTTCAAAAAGGAAGAATTGATCAATTAGCTACATGCCACTCAGAGGTCAAGGAAGAAGATAAGAACAAAACGGTAATCTTTCTATTTGGCAAACTGAACATCATTACTGACTTGAATAGACGTTTCCGTTCCTTTGTAGAAGTAGAACCAAAGTCTGATAAGAATTTTTTAGAAGAACACCAGGAAAGATGGAGTAAAGCATAACCAATATTTTATTGTGGTCTCACTCTCTGACAGAGAGAGACAGAGATAGAGAGGCAGAGCAAACGAATGAGTTAATAGCAGAAGTGTGTTTAAAGTAGAGGAGTTATTTCTCGTTAAAATGAAAACACTGAGGAATGACTGTATTCTCCAGGGGAATTAACTTATAAATGATCAGAAACTGAAGATGGGAAACAATGAAACAGAATTTGACAACTCTGATGGTAGAATAAATTTGTATAATTTTTGTCAAACACAATTAGCTTAAATTTTAAGTTCGTAAAATTTTTATTTACTTTGAAAAGCTAACCTCACTTCTGGGAATCTCTCCCAGAAACTTACTTGAAAGAAAACTGTTTGCTGCATTATTTAAAATTTCAAAATATGGAGAATATAAAAATGTCCTACAAAATAGCATACTTATAGTGTTATGTTATACAATTATTATAAAACCACATTTGGGAATAATATTCAATAAAAAGAAAAATATATAAAATACAAATTTTATATGATAAGGAAATATTAAAATTATATTGAAGATGATCATAATTATGTATATGCAAGCATGAGTGTGAATATATTTTGTGATACATATATGTGCATATTCATATGTGTGTTTTCTGTATATGTGAATTTTCAAATATGCATTCAGTTTACATTTCTTATTGCTAAAATAATTTATATTTTCTGCAACTTTTCCATATATTCCAAAATGTTTTCACAGAAACAGGCATGCACATTGTTTAATGAGAAAAATATGCATTTAAAATTGTTTCTAGAAATGTTATTTTAAGAAAGAATGTAGGCAACAATTACAACAGCCCATGGGAATGAACAGGGTAACATTCACCATGAAGGGGGATCTTTTTCTCCACTTAAAGCTAGAAACTTCCATCAATAACCTCAAGTTACCCTGAAGTGAACATCTCCTAGAAAAAAAAATATATACAAGAAGTGTTTTGCAGGAGCAAGGATGGAGGGAAAAAATGCATCTTCAGCAGTTAAAATAGCTACACGGTTTCAACAATTAAAAAAATCACTATAGAGTAAATATAGAATCATAAAAATATAATTTTCTTAAGATACTAGTCAGGAATTCTATGTAATTTAGAGTCAAAACAAGAAAGTTTTCGAACAAGTGTTGAAGAATTAGTTATTTTTAAAAAGCCTTAAGTTTAAGGGCACCTGGGCGGCTTGGTGGGTTAAAGCCTCTGCCTTCGGCTCAGGTCTTGATCTCAGAGTCCTGGGGTCGAGCCCTGCTTTGGGCTCTTTGCTGGGCGGAGAGTCTGCTTCCCCTTCTCTCTCTGCCTGCCTCTTTACCTACTTGTGATCTCTCTCTCTCTCTCTCTCTGTCAAATAAATAAATAAAATCTTTAAAAAACAAGTTGATTAATTAATTAATTAATTTAAAAAAATAAAAAGCCTTAAGTTTAAAGAAATTACTAATTAAGTTCATATTGATACAAGTAGACTATAGACACAGAATAAGAGTTAAGAAAAAAAAAAAAAAAAACAAAGGAATGAAGGAAGGAAGGAAGAAAGAAAGAAACTGGCATAGTTCTGTGGTTTTAAAGCCAGGATCCACGTAAAAGCAAAAATCCTGGTCTAATGATGAGGAAAACAACACAGAACTCTGCACCAAGGAACGTTATACAAAATATCTGACTAGTATTTTCAGAACAGTCAAATTCATCCAAACAAGGAAAGTCTGAGTAATTGTCACAGCCAGAACGAGACTGAGGATTCATGAAGGCTAAATGTAATGTGGTATTGTGGATGGGATCCTGGAACAGAAAATATTAGGTAAAAGCTAAATAATGGAATAAATTATGAGCTTTAATTAATCATAATGTAGCACTATTGACTTCAGTAATTGTAAAAAGTATATCATAATGTAAGATGTCAGAAATCTTACTCATACTCAAATCTAACTCATACTCATAGGGTATGAGAGCTCTTGGTACTATATTTGTGATTTATCTCTAAATCTAAAACTGTTAAAAAAAAATCTGGGATCATCATAATAGCAAAGAAACACATTTAAGTACCAGGGATAAGCAAATGAATAGAATATCATTAAATTGTTATTTAAGGTTTTCCAAAAGATTTATGAGGAGAAGGTAGAGCTTGAATGGGAGCTCCCTTAAAAATGGAGACATCTATTTGAAGATGGGAACACATAATTTACCTCCCCTTCTGAAAAACCATTAAAACAAGAATACGGAATTAAAATGCAAATATATGCACAAAAATACTGACAACCAAGGGAAGGATTCTCTGTGAACTGTTTTAATGAAATTCTCCAAGAGTGAAGGCAATTGGAATGATACTGATAGTCCACACAAATACCTCAGAACTAAGAAAGCCACGGCTCAGAAACACATAGAAGAATTTTTCAGAATGAACCCTGGTTCACTGTAGAAGCCATACTGATTAGTTATTGAGAATGTCAGAGGAAGTAGAGTCAGCAATTAAAGTTACTGATAACAAAGTATTGTCTTCAAAATAGTCATATTCTTTGACCATTCTTACAGCACTTTCCCTACTTGTCCAGTGGTATATTTTCCTAATCTGAAAAAAATAAAGGTCCTTTATATAATCATTTTTAGAAAGGTTAGGACTGCCAGAGTGGGTTGACGTCACCCAATTCTAGAACTAAAAGATACAAGTTCAAATTAGGATGGGAATCTGTGAGAAAAAAAAAATCACAAAGAGGAAAATGTATTTCAGGTAAATAGTGACACTTTATAAATTGTATAATCTAAGGGAGTAAAAGGATGACAAAGCAAATAAATGTATTGAGATTTACTAACTCCTCCTTTCACCCTACAATCATTTCTCCATTTCCTTACGCAACATTCTGTTTTAGTGACACAGACTGTAGAACATTTCTTCTCATCTATATTCAAATACACCTTTGGATTCTTCTAGGACTAATGTTTATATACCCAGACAAGTATAAAATCTGGCCATTTGTTTTTAATCCTTGAAATAATATAAAGTTAATTAATCATTAGCATCAAAATATTGAAATGATATAGATTACTGGTATAGAAAGTAATTAAGATGTCATTGATATTAGTTATATAATATCAATAATAAATTGAGGAGTATTTTGAGGTGGCTGGTGAAGGATGGGGTGGGAGAAAATTTAGGGGGCACTAAGTCTCCCCTTTGAGGGTCAAGATGTATTGTGTAATGTTTATAGTTAAGGAAAGAGAGATTAAATATATATTATTTAAAATTAAAATGAACTCTGTGATAGGGGCATCTGGATGGTAGAACGTGAGACTTTTGATCTCGAGGTGTTCAGTTTGAGCCCATTGGGGTTAGAGTATATGGGAATAGAATATACTCAAAATTCTTTTTAACAAAATAAAACTAAAAGGAATATTGTTATATTTAGTGTCAGTTCTGTTTGAATAAGGCTTGTTTCAGTAAAATGAGATAATCAGTGAATAATCTCTAAAAATTAACCCTGAGAATATGTGGCCAAAATCCTCTGGTGGTGATTTAGATACATATTTTATATTGAATGAACACATTATAGACGAAATTTTAATTTTTATTGATATTAAATATAGAACATTTAAATTCCAATTAATTTTGCTGCTTTGGATAATGACCCCAGACGCAAATCTTTGTTGTTTTTCTAAAAAGGGCTTCCCTAGCTACTTCTGACCAAATGACTCAAACATCACAGCAAAGGATCATTATTAGTTTACAGTGGTTCACGAAGGTGAATATGGTTGTACCTTCCTGCATGTATGTAACCATATGACCGTATATATTTGTATATACAAAACCAAAATAATTAATAAAAATAGAAAGTACACCTGTTATAAAATATCGTCTAATATATAATTTATATATTACATATAAAATATGTGATATAAAATATAATGTGATATATGCACATAAAAAGTTGTTCCCTCCATAGTGCATGCTTTATAGCTTAATTAGATTCATCTGGTTTTCTTTTTTTTTTAATTTTACTTATTTTTTTTTTTCAGTGTTCATCTGGTTTTCTAATAATGATGTCTTAGATGAAAGAAACTGTGTTCTAGTATTTAGGGGCATAATTGCTCTATGATTATAATACTTAGAACTATTGTTCTGAATCATAGAGTAACAGGATAATTTTGATACAGCATTCTTTGAAGAATTCACGTAAATGTGAGATATTCTTTTCTTTTCCAAGACATCCAAAAGAGAACTTTAAAAGCACATACAGATTTTAAAAGGTAAGTCTACCTTTTAAATATAGATGAGTCTACCTCATCTTTCTGTAACCTACTTTTAAAGCACCAACTTATAATTGTGTTTAAAACACTAAGTTTATGGGGGTGCCTGGGTGGCTCAGTGGGTTAAAGCCTCTGCCTTCAGCTCAGGTCATGATCTCAGGGTCATGGGATCGAGCCCCACATTGAGCTTTCTGCTTGACAGGGAGCCTGCTTCCCCCTCTCCCTCTGCCTGCCTCTCTGCCTACTTGTGATCTCTTTGTCAAATAAAAAAAAAAATCTTTAAAACACTAAGTTTATAATTTTTCACTTTGAAATGGTCAAATGAACTTATATTTTAGCTCTCTGAAGCTCAAAAGTGATTGTGTTATTAGCATTTTTACTCTGACTCTAATTGTGCATCTACATCTCACTTAACAAAGCTGTCCTCTTATAAGGTTATGATTGAAAAATATTTTTCTCTGGAATTAGTCACGTTTTCACAGAAACAAAGTAAACTCATAACCAGTTTAACACCTTCCTTAATTATGTCTACAAACACTTCATTACACTAAACACTCATTTTTATATATAAATTGAAGATATGCTCTCTAAAAAAAAGAAGCTATTGCTTTTGTTAAGAATGATACTATATCCAGTTCTGGCCAGTGAGACCTAAGTGGAAAGCTGATGGGGTAGGGTGGAAGTGGTGGTGTTTCTAGGAAAACTTAACATTTCTGATTAAGGAGAACAGGATATTTCTTCAGTTTCACAGTTTTCTTTGAATGTTGTGTTAGTAGAAAAATCTTTCCTGAGTGAACGTTTACTTATAAAGTATACTGTAAGTTAAACAGATACCGGTAGATTTGGGATCTAAATACAGATAGAATGAGTCCAGAGACCATTTTTTTAATCTGCTGTATTCAGTTGCACCTTGGCAGGTATAATTCTCAACAAAAACATGTATACTATAGAATATTCATTTCACATAATGAATGTTGGGCGAATTTGTTAAGCAATACCTCACTATACCTTTGAAAGAATATGTAATGTTTCTTTCATTAAAATATTTTGAAAATACATGTTTTAAAGTTTTTTAAAGATTTTATTTATTTGTCAGAGGGAGAGAGAGAGAGAGAGAGAACACAAGCAAGGGGAACAGCAGGCTCTCCGCTGAGCAAGAGGCCCAATGTGGGACTTGATCCCAGGGCCCTGGGATCATGACCTCAACCAAAGGCAGATGCTTAACTGACTGAGCCACCCAGGCATTCTTTAAATATGTTTTCTTAACAATCTTCCCATCTAAATCATAATAATCTTTGAAGATCACTGTTGATAACACAAAATTGAAGATTTCCTCATGTTTTGTCCTGATTACTTACATAGATACAGTAAAAGATGTTAATTAACCAAGAAAACCTCCTTGACCACGTTGTACTGAGCAACTTTTGATGTCAAAGAATTAGTGTCTATCTAGAAATATCATTCTGAATGCATGACTAGACTTTTTAAAGCCCCTCTTACTTATTGTTTTATCTTAATGGTAGGAACTCCACCCCATCAAAACTTTCTCCACAAGGTTTCATTTGCAGTATCTACAGTAGATTTTGGTCAAGTCTTGTTTCTCTGAGATCACCAAAGTTAGTCAAGTTTGCTGACCCTCTGGGAAGTAATTATCTCTGAGGCTGTGATCCTGTCAATCATAGAAAGTGACTGGTGAATTGGCTGTGGCTGTCAATGAGGATCTTGGCTTGGGTTATTAAACAGGGTCCTCAGTTTCCCTTCAAGTGTTCCTGAAACATGGCTAAGTTGGGATTGTCATAATGTAGCCTGAGTATTCCAAGATTCATTGTTCATGCACCACACCCAGTGCTCCATGCAATACGTGCCCTCCTCAACACCCACCACCAGGCTCACCCACTCCCCAATCCCCCTCCCCTCCAAAACCTTCAGTTTGTTTCTCAGAGTCCACAGTCTCTCATGTTTCATCTTCTCCTCCAATTTCCCCCAATTCACCCTTCCTTAAGTCTTAATGCCAAATATCCAACAAATAGCCTTTAAATGCTGAGTCAATAGCAACAGAATCAATAATAAAACTCCAGGGTTATAAAACCTACTGAAGTGACTCCTATTTAAGTGTAGCCATGTATTAAAGATGATCATCCAAAATAAATATGATTGATATATTGAATTGCATATCAGAAAGTCTGTCAATTTTTACAATATATAGTTCATGATATACAGATCAATATCTGGAACCACAGATTGGAAAAAACATCCATTTTCATACTAGAAAGCATTATTGGGATTTCAAGCACTTACTATAGTGTCTCAAATCTTAGTCTATAGCTTTATGTTCAGTAAGCTAAAAAGTTTAATCAATTATGGCATGTTTAATGCATATTCAGGAAACAAATGAATTTTTATTTTATTTTTTAATTTATTTTTTTATTAACATATAATGAATTATTTGCCAGGGTACATGTCTGTGAACTGTCAGGCTTACACATTTCACAGCACTTACCATAGCACATACCCTCCCCAATGTTCATAACCCAGCCACCCTATCTCTATCCCCCCCCTCCCGCCACCCTTAGTTCGTTTCGTGAGTTTAGGAGTCTCTTATGGTTTGTCTCCTGCCCCATCCCATCCTGTTTCATTTCTCTCCCCAACACCCCCACAACCCCTTGCCCTGCCTCTCAAGTTCTTCATATCAGAGAGATCATGGGATAATTGTCTTTTTCTGACTGACTTATTTGGCTTAGCATAATACCCTCCAGTTCCATCCACATCATTGCAAATGGCAAGATTTCATTTCTCTTGATGGTTGCATAGTATTCCATTGTATATGTATATATATACCACATCTTTATCCATTCATCTGTTGATGGACATCTAGGTTCTTTCCATAGTTTGGCTATTATGGACATTGCTGCTATAAACATTTCGGTGCACGTGCCCCTTCGCATCACGACAACAAATGAATTTTTAAATGGAAGATATATATGAATGACTTACTAACTATAGGTAAAAATATAGGGTTATAAACAATTCAGAAGTCATAAATGATTCCCTGATTGCATAATATCCAATGGTAGGTGATCTTCATGGTAAACTGATCACAGCTTATAAGTTTCTATCACATCATTAGCTCCATGAATTCAGGCACTGGGTTGGTTTTATCCCTAAATCCTCAGTGCCCCACACACAGCCAGTCTTCACAGCCATGTAAGTGTTTGCCAAGCAAATAACTAATGAAAAATCAGCTAAACTTATTTTTCGAAAGGTGAACTATTTTTGTGTGTGCATGTGTGTTTCACTCTGTATATCAAAAATCCATCCTTTTCAGGTGGCAGGGGTGGAATTAGGAAAGAAATGGGAATTGAATATACAGAATATGAAAAACTTTGAGAATATATGCCTATTTGAAAAGTAAGAACTTGCAGATTATATCTTTATATTTTAGAAAGAAAATAAGAAGTGTCCTTACCAGGTGTGCATAAGTTTTTTTTTATTTATAAAAAGTAAGCATGATTAAAGTAAAAAATAAAGCAAATACTAATGAGACCATTTTCTATACACTGTACCCATAAAAGCCTAGCAATAATTAATTTGGACATACTATGTTAACATACAATTACTTAAATCAGTTAAGTTTCTGAAATACACTTTCTTACGAATTAAAAATATTTTTTTCTACATTCTGCTACAATTCCATTTTGATTTATTATTCCTTGACATTTTCAAGGAATTCATAACATCTCTCATTCTACACCTTGGAAATCATTTACTTATATCTCATATGCAAGTATAATTTCTCTGAAGTAACCTCCTTGAAACTTCCAATTAAAGAAATTATGACTTCATGATTTTTCTATCAAATATTACAAAGCTGTGATCACCAAGACAGCATGGTACTGGCACAAAAACAGACACACAGATCAATGGAACAGAATAGAGAGCCCAGATATGGACTCTTAACTATATGGTCAACTAATCTTTGAGAAAGCAGGAAAAAATATCCAATGGAAAAAAGACAGTCTCTTCAATAAATGGTGCCTGGAAAATTGTACAGCTATATACAAAAGAATGAAATGTGACCATTTCCTTACACTACACAAAGATAAACTCAAAATGGATGAAAGACCTCAATGTGAGACAGGAATCCATCAAAATCCTAGAGAAGAGCATAGGCAGTACCCTCTTTGACATCAGCCACAGCAACTTCTTTCGAGATACTTCCCCAAAGGCAAGGGAAACAAAAATGAAAATGAACTTTTGGGACTTCATCAAGATAAAAAGCTTCTGCACAGCAAAGGAAACAGTCAACAAAACAAAGAGGCAATCCACAAAATGGGAGAAGATATTTGCAAATGATACTATAGGCAAAGGGCTGATATCCAAGATGTATAAAAAATTTCTCAAATTCAATATCCAAAAAACAAATAATCAAGTCAAAAAATGGACAGAAGTCATGAACAGATACTTCTCCAAAGAAGACATACAAATGGCTAACAGATACATGAAAAAATGTTCATCATCATTAGCCATCAAGGAAATTCAAATCAAAACCACATTGAGATACCACCTTACACCAGTTAGAATGACAAAAATTGACAAGGCCATAGACATCAAGTGTTGGAGAAGTTGTGGAGAAAGGGGAACCCTCTTACACTATTGGTGGGAATGCAAATTGGTGCAGACACTTTGGAAAACAGTGTGGAGGTTCCTAAAAAAATTAAAAAAGGGGCACCTGGGTGGCTCAGTGGGTTAAATCCTCTGCTTCAGCTCAGGTCATGATCTTAGGCTCCTGGGATTGAGCCCAGCATTGGGCTCTCTGCTCAGCAGAGAGCCTGCTTCCCCCTCTCTCTCCTCCTCCCTCTCTATCTCTACTTGTGATCTCTCCCTCCCTGTCAAATAAATAAATAAAATCTTTAAAAAAAAAAGAAAAATTAAAAATGTAGCTACCCTTTGAACCAGCAAATGTACTACTAGGTATTTATCTCAAAGATGCAGAGGTAGTGAAAAAAAGTGCCATGGGCACCCCAACATTCATAGCAGCAGTATCCACAATAACCAAACTGTGGAAAGAGCCAAGAGCCAAAGAGCCATGCCCTTCAACAGAGGAATGGATAAAGAAGATGCGGTCCATATACACAATGGAATATTTCTCAGCCATCAGAAAGGATGAATACCAAACTTTTGCGTCAACATGGATGGGGCTGAGAGAGTTTATGCTAAGTGAAATAAGTCAAGCAGAGAAAATCAATTATTATAAGGTTTCACTCATTTGTGGAACATAAGGTTTGGATGGAGGACATTAGGAGAAGAAAGGGAAAAATGAAGGAAGGGGATGGAGTGAGAGATGAACCATGAAAGACTACAGACTCTGGGAAAAAAACTGAGGGTTTTAGAAGGGAAAGGGTTGAAGTGAGAGATGAGCCTGGTGATAGCTATTAAGGAGGGCATGGATTGCATGGAGCCCTTGATGTTATACCCAAAGAATGAATCATGGAACACTACATCAAAAACTAATGATATACTGTGTGATGACTAACATAATATAATAAAAAACATTAGAAAGGTTAACTTCCTGTATTGACTATCTTCGATGGAATATAAGGAGGTTCAAGATAGTCAATGATTCTTTGAATCTGTTTTTCTTTCCCTAGAAAAATGTTTAACTATTCTCACCATGTTCCTTTATAAAATTTACTAAAAGAAAAATGAAAATATCACATGAAACTGGCCTATCAAATTTAATGCACATTAGAATCAAGAAACAAACCACAAATGTCTCTCTCCAAAATGAGATACTAAAAATAGAACTTCATTGGGGCGCCTGGGTGGTTCAGTGGGTTAAAGCCTCTGCCTTCGGCTCAGGTCATGATCTCAGGGTCCTGGGATCGAGCCCCGCATTGGGCTCTCTGCTCAGCAGGGAGCCTGCTTCCTTCTCTGTCTCTGCCTGCCTCTCTGCCTGTTTGTGATCTCTCTCTCTCTGTCAAATAAATAAATAAAATCTTAAAAAAAAAAAAATAGAACTTCATTTTCTCCTGAACCTTTTTTGTTGTTTTTGTTTTTTGTTTGTTTGTTTTTTTAATTAATTTTTATTAACATATAATGTATTATTTGCCCCAGGGTACATGTCTGTGAATCGTTAGGCTTACTCATTTCATAGCACTTAACAGCACATACCCTCCCCAATGTCCACAACCCAGCCACCCCATCCTTACCCCCCTGCCTCCCAGCCACCCTCAGTTCATTTCGTGAGTCTAGAAGTCTCTTATGGCTTGTCTCCCTCCCCATCCCTTCCTGTTTCATTTATCTCCCCCACCCCCCCCAAACTCCCTCCTTGCCTCTCAAATTCTTCATATCAGAGAGATTGTGTGATCATTATCTTTCTCTGACTGACCTATTTCGCTTAGCATAATACCCTCCAGTTCCATCCACGTCATTGCAAATGGCCAGATTTCGTTTCTCTTGATGGCTGCATAGTATTCCATTGTATATATATCATGTGTCTGTTGGCCATTTGGATGTCCTCTTTGCAGAAATGTCTGTTCATATCTTCTGCCCATTTCTTGATTGGATTATTTGTTCTTTGGGTGTTGA
>CM053605.1:132200322-132241328 GCA_028646535.1 Procyon lotor
CGCTGCGCGGCTCCTTCTCTGCCGCCGGCTTCTCCACTCCAATACCTGGGAGCTCTGCCACACTCGGGCTCCCCTGGTCCCTCGGTGACCCCACGGGTCCCGAAACCACACTGTTCCCACAAGGGCTGAACCCCCGGTTAGTCTCTGGAGCGATGTCCCTCAGCAGAGCGGACTAGAAGTTCTGGATTTTGTGCTCCGTGGCTCTGCAGCTGCTGGGAGCTGGCCCCTCCCCCCGGGGTCTCTCTTCCTGTAGCTTTAAATTCACCTTTTCTGCACGTCCTACCTCCTGAAAGTGGTCGATTTTCTGCTCCTAGAATTGCTGTTCTTATTCTCTTCTCTCTGCTGTTGCATTTGCCGGCTTTTAGAGTGATTTCCTCCTCTTTAGCTGGACTTCTGATTCTCAGGGCTCTCTGTGCCTCCTACACCTCTGCCATCTTGCCTCTCCAGCCTGTTGTTTGTTTCTAATGTTAATTTCATTTAAGATGTCAAAATGATTTATATAAATCTATTCATTTTATTTCCTTATTATCCTTTTAACATTCTTAAGACCTGGGTGATATCTTTTTAAATTCTGCTTAATGGTAATTTGGATTTTCTCTAATTTTTTTTATCAGTGTTGCTAGGGTCAGTTCAGTAATATTTATGAAGAAACAATTTTGGCAGTTAATTTCTCTGTTGATAGTTTCCTATTTCCTTTATTTCAGCTTTTATCTTTATTTAAAACTTTCTTCTGTTTATTTTGAGGTCAACTGCACTTTAAAAATCTAGCTTCCTGAGTTTAGATAATTACATTTAATCTTTTCTTCTTTTCTAACATAGGCATTTGAAGCTATTACTTTTTTCTTGACATTGATTTACCTGTCTCACAAATTTCAATGCGTTATGGTTTCACTGTCATTCATTTTGGTATATTTTTCTAATTGCCCTTGTGATTTCTTTTTGACCTTTGGATTATTAAAAGGTATTTTTCAATTTCTAAAAACGTGATGATTTCCAGATATCCTATTTATTTCTAATTTCATAATGTTATGATCAGATTATTTTTTAAAGATTTTATTCTTTGTAAACAAGAATTTTATTTAATGACCAAGAATATAACTTCTTTTGGTGAACATCTCATGTACACATGACATAATACATACCAGGTTGTATTTCAAAATGTATTTCTTGTGAGGTAAACATCTGTTTGAAAGTTACCACATTAATTCTTTGAGTTTCAAAATTCAATACACAATGCATTACTTGGAAAATTGGTTAAAATGCATATTTCAAAGCTTCAACTCTCAAAGAATTGGTAGGACTGAAGTCTAGGCATCTGCATTTCTTACAGGAATCATCAGTCTACACAGGCAAGAATCTGGACTTTATTGAGATAGTGTATTTGACTCTCTAAAACTAAATAAAAATAGCTGTGAAAAATATTCATCAAAAAATCAAACAAAATAAAATTCTAAAAATAAAAATTTTATCTTTTAATTCCTTCATTTGTAAAGTGCATCAAGAATCATTTGGACTCCATCAATGAGCAAAACAGATCTACGTCTTAATGAAACTGCAGGCAATAAATTACACATAATAAAAATACAATATATAAATATATGTTAAGAGGTGAAAAGTTCTCTTGAACAAAATAAAAATAAAAGAACTGTATGTGAGGGGCTTCAATAAATTACAGGTTTTAAAAGAATATTGGGGTAGGCTTAACTGAGAAGGTCTCATTTGAGCAAAGATTTTAAGGAAGTGAGGGGTTATTTATACAGACATTCGAAGGGTAAATGTTCCAGGCAGAGGAAACAGCAAGAGAGAGACCCATAGGTGAGATCCTGACTGGTGTATTACCACACAAAAAGACTCTTGGTGCTGGAGTGCAGAAAACAAAGAGGGGAGAAGAAGGAAATGAAGTTAAAGATGTAACCTGGGGACAATTAAAGATCTTTGGATTTTACTCCAAGTAAATGGTTAAATATTACAAGGCTTTAAACAGACAGTAACAGCATCTAAGTTAGGTTTTTAGAATCCATCCTGTTTATCGAAAATGTATCTTGGTCAGGATATAGGCTTAAAATGGAGTGCTCCTTTGGGAGGCCATTGCAGTCATGTAGGTGGGAAAACGGAATGACTTAGAGTAGTCTGTAAATAAATATCTATAAACTGTGCATTGCATTCAAGGAGGATAAGTTGCAGGGATTAAGAAGTGATCAGAGTCTAAATATATTTGAAGGTAGCAGCAGCATGACTTCCTGGATATCTGGATATGAGTTTGGGGAAAAAGAGGTAACAAAAACTCAGGAATGATGTAAAAGATTTTTTTTTTCTTTTAAAAAGTTTAATTACGTATCCAAATTTCTATGAATTTTGCCAGATGAAAAATATAATTACCTTCTTTTCTGTTACTTTATTGTTTCATAGAGCCCATAATTTTTCAATGTAGTTAAGATAGGTATTATTTTCCTCAAGTTGTTAACAGTCTACTTACAGTGCAGAGTTTAAGTGATTTGGTTTTGAAAATGCTATCAGATAGCAGAGACAAATCTTGAGCCCACATGGTCTGATACCATACAAAGTGTTCCTTCTACCATATTAAAGAGTCTTTCAGTGTTTAGAGGTCTTCTCTTATTTATCATGTACCCACCTATATCCCTGATTTTAAAGCACTTAGTGTGTTTTGAAACAAAAATAAATAATTTTGACCTTAAGTTGAACTCTAAATCATATATGCTTATGTATATGAGAGAGGAGAAGGGAAAACAAAAAATCTGCTTGTGGATATATTTGTTTTTACAAATGATTACAAACATATTACAAAGTTGTACAATCCCAAAACTTGTACATTTTCAGAGCTAACCATCTATAGAATACACCTCACTCATGGAAGTCCTGGAGATTAAAAATATTCTAAACTATAATGGTGAAAGTCAGAAAGAGGACTTTTCAGTCCCAATTTAGTAGTGTAGGCAACTGTAAAAATCACCTAATATCTTTTTTTAGACAGGAAGTTTGGCAGAAGCTTTCCTTCCCGACAACAAATTTGTCTCCTGGCAGTAGTGATTTGTAGCAGCTGCTGCAAATCAGTAATAATTTGGGATCATTCCATTGCACAGGTGTGGAAAACCTAGCATTTAGAAGGTTTACAAACTCTGCACTACCCATATCAGTTATGAACAACTGGTGCAACTTTTTTCTCTATAATATTTAATGTTATTTCAGAATCTAGAAGTCTCTTTTTTAGGGTCAAAATGATTGGTCAGATAAAATATCTGCAGATGCTACCTACTCTTCTCTTTTCACCAAGGATGGAGGGAAAGTGAGCATTGAGGAGGAGTTTTCCTTTCTCAACATCTCCCTAAGTCTGTGCTTTAATATGCTCACATACACAGCAAAATTTAGACCAAAACAAGGGGCCTACTGTCACATTATTGCTGCAGCTGAAGGATATACCTACTACTAAATCTTCACTCATGTGCTCTAGGACTATCAGCTTATCACTTATCCTACTGAGTTCTGGAAACGTCTTATAATCACACATAACATTATTCTTCTAATCAGTAGGCAAATTACCAAGGTGGTGGTATTACCTTCACAAATTTATGTCTCAAGCAATTGTATATTTCTGTGGCCCACTGAAATTCTAACTACTGGTTATTATAACCATTCCTCTTTAAATCGATCTTAAAGTTCACATAAGTAAGAATAATTCGGTTAATCATTTCTCTTGAAAAGACCAAATAACATTCTTCGATGTAACATAGAACAGCAGGTAAAATGAGTAAATTCTGTGATTATTTATTACGCTTGTCTGTTTCTATCAATCTGTACCACACACCAATTTTTTACAAGATAGTGTACTAGTTTGCTATATCAACAGGACAATTTTTCTTGGGCTTATGTTACCCAGTTGTTAAATTAAAAAGTGATAATGATATAAAAGCTAAAGGGGCTCCTGGGTGGCTCAGTGGGTTAATCAGCTGCCTTTGGCTCAGGTCATAATTCCAGGGTCCTGGGATCTAGCTCTGCGTTGAGGTCTCCGCTCAGTGTGGAGTCTGCTTCTCCCTTTCCATGCTCGTGCTCTCTCTCACTCTCTCAAATAAATAAATAAAATATATATTTTTTTAAAGCTACCATTTGTCAAGTGCTTACATATTTTGGGTACTTAATTGTCATTATTTTGTTTAATGAATAAAACACTTAATGTGTTCCAAAGACAGGATTTAAATCCAGACCATATGAGTCCAAAGATTCTGTAGCTATACATTTCATTTCAGTGTATTTGAGTTCAATGCTTTAAATATACAAGCCTATTGCATTTTTCTGGCATTTTGTGTTAGTTACCAAAAAAACTCACACGTAAATTAAGGGGGAGGCATTTTATTAATAATAGTACTGGGTAAGATTTTAAAATATGATTAACAGTAGTATAGTATACATTATATATATATATATCAATCTCTATATATGTGTGCATGTGTCACAAACTCATTTATAATAAATATCTATTTATTTAACAATAAACTTAAGTTAACTTAATTTTAACTTTTTACAATCTTCTACAGAGAAAACTGGTAGAAAAATCAAGCATAATAAATCAAAGCAAAAGTGATTCTCTAAGGGGAGTCTGATAGTCATGTTGATATTTACCAGACCTGGATAGCTCAACCTTTGCCTGTGGTCATGATGCAGCCAGTAATAGCTACTCAAATAGAATGACAATTAGCCACTTGGATACATATAGATACTAGTTGATATTTATAAGCATTTTTTATATCGTTGTGGTATTGCCATGAATTATTCTCCCATGTGGTGTTTAAATCATGTTCCCTTATGGTTATTGATTCTGCCATCAGCAATTCTCTCACATTGTGATTCCACAATGTTCCCTTATTGTGACTGGCAAACCCACACTATGGCTGTAATTTCTGGAAGGTTCCATCCTAGCAGATTTCACAGTGAAGCATGATGCTCACTGAAACATTTATTTTCCATTTGTAATGTAATGGGTAAGATTTAAAATGAGTTCTGTATTTCATTGCCCTAAAGTGACTTTTTAAGAGCTGTTTTTTGCTTATACAAATAAACGGCAAGATTTGGAAATTATTTATGAGAAATGCCTACTTTTGAGTTGTATTCTTTTTCTAATTTTAGAAATAGACTCACCTACTCTTTTTCAATAATTGTAAGCCAGCTCTGAAAATGATCTTTACATTTTAACATTCTCCTTACTTCAATTTCATTACTTTAGTCATGCTGTATTCTTTAAGAAGCAATTTTATTCAATCTTTATCAGAGTCATTTTAAAATACATTCTTAAAAAAATTAATCCCAAATCAGAAGACTAGAGATCTAATATCAGCTCCCAAACTAAACTGATTTGGTGACCTTAAGTAAGTCCACTAACCTCTCTCAGTTTTGTTTCAACTCCAAAGTTGTGAGGAACATCAAATGATACAATCTATTGGAAAGACGGTTGCACAGCATGCCATTTTAAAAACAGTAATCAAAGATAAGGCAATGTCACTATCATCACATTCCGTACTGCATACACCTCATTATGGTGATTTCATTTCTGCTCCTTGAAAGCACTTTATCTTTTTATAATGATATACAACTTTTCAAAATCTATTTTAAGAACTCTATAAAAATGGTCAATATTATAATATTTTGTTTAACAAGAATTAATGTTTGGTTCCAGACAAGGGATATACAACCTTGGGCAAATTACTTAAGTTTTATAACCTCACATTCCTTATGTGTGAAATGGAAAGTATTATATGGATCTAAAAGTATTGCCTTCAGAATTAAATAAAATAATGCTTGTAGAACTTCACATATTTTCTGGTACGTGGTAAGTCAGTTTTATGACTAAGTTATGGTTAATATTTAGTAAATATAGCCTAGATTGTTTCATGACCCAAAGGCCTATGTAACACAAAGACTAAGAGATTATGGCCTTCCCAAACTCTCAAAACTTCATGTGATTAGGTTTAATTAAGCTTCTTGGACTTGTAGGTTTAGAGATTGCATCGAATTTAGAAAATTTTCACCCTTTTTTTACTTAGAGTTTTCTATTCCTCTTCCCCTTAGGAACTCCTGTTACTTCTGTACGAAGCCTCTCAAAGTGGTTCTACAGCTCTTTTCAGGTTTTCACTCTTCATTTTTTTTTCTTTCTTTCCATTTTATTTTGGATAGTTCTATTGCTGTGATTTCAAGTTCACTAGTCTTTTCTTCTGCCATGTCTAATTTGCAGTTAATCCCACCTGGTATGTTTTTAGTCTCAGAAATTTATACTTTTCATGCCTTTATTTATTTATTTTTTAGCATCTGGAATATAGTTAATAAATGTTTTAATATCCTTGTGGGGCTATTGTAATATCTCTGTGACTTCTGGATTGGTTTTAATTGATTGATTTTTCTCTTTATTATGTTTTCCTGGATTTGCTTTTTATGGCCTAGCAATATTTGATTGGATTTCAGACATTGTGAATTTTGCTTTGTTGTTTACTCAATATGTTTATATTCATGAAGCTACTCAATGATCTTTGTTCTAGGATGCAGTTGAGTTACTTGGAAAGAGTATGTTTCACTTGGGTCCGTTAAAAAAAAAAAAAGGTTACTGGGGCACCTAGGTGGCTCAGTGGGTTAAAACCTCTGCCTTCAGCTCAGGTCATGATCTTAGTGTCCTGGGATCGAGCCCCCCATTGGGCTTTCTGCTCAGCAGGGAGCCTGCTTCCCGCTCTCTCTCTGCCTGCCTCTCTGCCTACTTGTGTGTCTCTCTGTCAAATAAATAAATAAAATCTTTAAAAAAAAAAAAATTAGGAAAAAATCCACAGAAAGGCTCAATCTAGGGCCAATTATTTCCCAGTAAAAATTGAGAATGCTTTGATTCTGGTACCATTTTCTCTTACATTATGAATTTTTTTTCCAGTTTGCCTGGTGGGAACAGGTAGCTTTCTTATCCTGTGTGAGAACTGGACACTTTTCTCTAAGCCTTTCAGATGAAATCCCTTTCCCACCCCCCACCTCCTAGCTTCAGATAGTTTACTTACCAGCATGCTCCAATCAGTGCCCTGCTGAACACTTGAGAAGAATCCTCTGCACATTTCTGGGATTCTCTTTCTTTTCAACTCTCTCCTAGGTAATCTAGCTACTTTGGTCTCTTTGGAGACTGTTTTCTCAGATTTGTCTCAACACAGGAATTTCAATACAAGTTTTTGTCTGGCTACTGCTCCCTGTACCATGACTTGGAAATATTACAAGGCAATAAAATGAAGCATTCATAAGGCTTACCTAATTTGTTCTCCCTCTTCAGAGATCACTGGACTTCACTCCTTGATGTCCAGTATCTGAATCACATTTTTTTTTCCATTTTATGAAAATATTTTGTCCCTTTTGTTTGTTTATTTCAAATGAAAGGGTAAATTTGGTTTTGAATTATTAAGTAAGGAACTGGGAAAGTGTCTGGGATTTCATCTTTCTTACAAAGTAAGAAGTTAACCTACCACAGTTTCACAGATACTGGCAGAGGCATGAGATATGTGAGTCAGTGACAAAAGACCACTTATTACTCATAATAAAAAGCAGCCAGAATAACATAGAATTTTGGAACCCCAATCACCATAGCTGATAAGGACCAAATACCACTGTACATGAAGGTATATGATAGAAACAGAACCCTAAAGTTAAGAAACTTATATAGGAATTGCCTGAAAGCATGCCCGTCCTCCCCACTATAGAGATATTATCTTTATTACCTTGGAATAGAAGCACATCTCTCTGGAGGAAAGAGTCTCATTTTTATCATCTTGGAATGTCTTCAGGAAAAAGAATGCCACCTTTACTATCAGAAATGGAGTCCACATCTCTGTCTTTCCAGAGTTATGTGCTTATACAAATATTTTTGAAAAGACAGCCCTGCAATACAGGGTTTTTCACTGCCTAGATGTGTATAAACATGTGAGAGACTTATGGAGAATTGTCTCTCAACATCTGGTCCCTGTTTGCCCATCTTAGTAGAAGATGTAAATTCTTTGTAGCTTCCTAAGAAAGCGTAAGGGTAAACTTTGGGGAGAATTGAAAATGACTTTTTAAAGTTAGGGTTGAACTATGATGCCAACTCTAACCATAGTGCTCGTCAGGGGGCATCAACATGCCCTTCAGTTCCTAAGGCAGAAAGACCTTTAGACACAACACAACGTATAGATATAACTGCTAAATCATCTCCTTATCTGCTGGATGTGTCTCTTATTGTACCCAATAAGAGAATTCAAAATCAATAGTGCATGACTATTTAATAACTCTAGAAGTTAGGGGTTTCATTCAGTCAAGATTTTCTCATTGATTACAAACTCTAGGAAAACAGTCCCCCACTATTTGAAGTACATCAGTCAATTATTAAAAGGCGAAAGATTTATGCGATCTGAAGAGAAACCAGAGTATTCACATCAGTCAATTATGATTCAGCTTTTAAATTTGTAGATACAAATAGTTCACCCTAGACGAAATGGATCAAAATAACATGAGCACGGTATTTGTATAATTAAAAGAAAACTGGACGAAAGAAAAGCATTCCACAAATGATACTGGTGAAGTTCAAAGTAAGAGGAAAACTGAACCTGAAAGTTATTCCATTTGTACCAGAAAAAACGGTGACTCTCATAAGTGAGAGTAGTATTTCACGGCACTTAAGAAGTAGCAGATAGGCCTTCATACCCTCAGTTAAATGTGCTTGCTGTCCCTGTTTGGAGGATCTCTGAGTTTCTGTCCCAAAAGGCACAAAGGTCAGTGAGGAATTACAGCATCATTATCAGCATGTACAGTGTTTCAACCTCCTGGTCAACTTTGTAGAGATGATAAAGCATTAAGCTGGTAATGAAAGACAGAAAGTTATTCTGGGTTGTAGCAGCGAGGATGCGTTTAACCATCATACCAGCTCAGGGAGGGAAAAGCTGTAGGTTCAGCTTCTTTTTAGCCCTAAAGTGTGAATCAATTTAAATCATGGAGGAGTATTTATATTTCAGAATTTTTGAATAACTTTTATGATCAAAGCTCTTTGTAACCCTTGAATATTTTGATAAAGCAGGTTTAGATTTACTAGTAATGAATTGTGGGGGTGCCTGGGTGCCTCAGTCGATTAAGCATCTGCCTTCGACTCAGATCAAGATCAAAGGATCCTTGCTCAGCAGGGAGCCTGCTTCTCCCTCTACCAGCTGCTTCCCCTTTTTGTGCGCTCTCTCTCCCTCTCTCTAAAATAAAAAAATAAAATATTTAAAAAAATAGTAATGATGGGGTGCCTGGGTGGCTCAGTGGGTTAAGGCTCTGCCTTCAGCTCATATCATGATCTCAGGGTCCTGGGATCAAGCCCCGCATAGGGCTTTCTGCTAAGTGGCGAGCCTGCTTCCCCCTCTCTCTCTGCCTGCCTCTCTGCCTACTTGTGATCTCTCTCTCTCTCTCTGTCAAATAAATAAATAAAATCTTTTAAAAAAATAATAATGAATTGTGGCTGTTAAGGGATACCTTCAGATTAGTGGTATGAGTACAATGTCTGAAGACTGACAGAGAACTACATAACTTAGCGGTGCTTTTAAAGTATATGAAAGTGAACAATCCAGGAAAATGGGCAGTACCAGTGAAAGAGATCCAGCTCAACAACAATAACAGAAATGAACCTATAGAGACTCAAGGCACCCAAACAGAGCAACTTTTAGAAGACAATGATTAAATTTTTTAGGCTTGAGGTATGTTAACTGAAACACAGATAAAAAGAATCCATGCATTGGAAACTCAGGAAAAGAGGGCTTTATCGCAAAGTTTTGGACATCAGTGTTGGTAAAGGTTCAAAGGCAAAGACAAGTAGAAAAATCTTATAATTTTATCTATCTATCTATCTATCTATCTATCTATCTATCTATCTATTATTTAAGCTGTGTGTGTCACTAAAAATGATGGTTACAAATTTTTAAAAGTTCACAATATCCTTTTTTATCTAGAACAGTTAATGGTACAAAGTAATACTATATAAGGCCAAATTATTTTAATAAGCTTTTTGAATTTTATATCAGTTAACAATTTATAAAATTGTTTTCATCTCACATTATTTTATTTTAAATTAAGATTAGTCATAGGTGGGGCGCCTGGGTGGCTCAGTGGGTTAAAACTTCTGCCTTCGGCTCAGGTCATGATCCCAGCATCCTGGGATCAAGTCCCACATCGGGCTCTCTGCTCAGCAGGGAGCCTGCTTCCTCCTCTCTCTCTACCTGCCTCTCTGCCTGCTTGTGATCTCTCTGTGTCAAATAAATAAATAAAATCTTAAAAAAAAAAAAGATTAGTCATAGGTAAGAAACTATAGCATGATATTTTTCTCAACTGCATATAGCATCTATATGGCAAAACTTGCTGAAATTCATACTTTATGGATCTCAATTCAATGATTGTTCCAGTGTAAAATACAGTTTGTATATGAAATACCATAAAAAAGGGTTCATGTTTTTCATATTATATACAGGAGCTTAATTATCCTAAACTTACATCTTACTTGGCTAGAAACTGTATTCTTTCATATTATAGGGATGAAATAAATTATTAATGGGTCAGACAGCTACTTTTTATAATATTAATTATAAATCAACATTCTGTTTCATGTGTTGACTTAATAACTCATGGGTAAATATTACTTTATTTCTAGATAAGACTGTAAGACAAACCAAAGCGAAGTTCAAGTCTTCAGTTCAATTTCTTCATACATTTTTAGGTGAGGTTACAATCTCCAACATTATACTTACAGTGTAAGTATCTTAAGTATAGTATACTTAGGATCTTCCAAGACATCTGCCTTCTAATAAATTGCATAGTTCTTATTTAGGATGATTGTCAGAACACCGTTTCAATGCAATGAATCTTAATGACTCCACCATTGATTAATTGCTTGCCTAATTGTGAAAACTGAATTAAATAAATTAGAGCAAGAAAAATCAATTTGTCAGCCTCACAGCCCAATTAAGTTATAAAGTTGACAAATACAGATTCCAAGTTTAGAAAAAAAATGTTTAAATGTCTCTTGGTAAGCTCCAAGTTTTATTTAATTAGGAAGCAAGCTAAATTTCCCTCAGAAAGTGGTAGTTACTACAAAAAATTCAACTTGATTCTTCTTTTTAGCATCAAGGTCAATCTTTCAAGCAGTTTCTCAGATTTAATTTTTCTCTACTGTTCCTCCATTGTTCCTATTCAATTTTATTATTCTCCTTTTCCCCTTGAATCTGGCCTTTCAACGTTTCAAATCTTTGTGCGTGCTATATCTAATTAGCTTTTCACATGATCCAGCGGCTCTTTATTGCCTTACTGTATAATGTCTATAGTAAAGTTGGCTAGCCAACCATTAGTTTAGGGTCCTATATGGTCAAATGCCAGATTTATATCATTGTTCTTCTCTGCATAACCAATGCCATTGCTCAACTGTCAAAATTACCAGTCTCCCAAACATATTAATGACTTTTATCCTATTGGCCGCATTCAATCTTCAGAGTTGATTAAAATGACATTACCACAGCTAACATTTATATGGCACTTGCTATTTTCCAGATATTATTCTAGGTACTTTAATCATTCATTTACTCCATGTAATACCCTTATGAGTTGGGTATAATTATTTTCACTATTTTGCTGATGAGAAAATTGAAGTGTGGAGAGGTTAATATTCTACAACTAGCAAAAGATGGAGCTAGGATTATAATCGCATCACCAGGGCCACATTATGACTTTCATGGGACCCAGGGACTTTGTCTTCATAAGACCCTTCTTCCATAAAAAGATATTAAAAATTATGTTATATTACTGCTATAACATTAAGATAAATATTGATATTATGTATTGAACATTAATATAAATATTTGTGTCATAAATATTATTATATATTATTATATATGACATATTATAATATTAATATAAAATATTAACATTTCCTTTGATATAAAAGTCCATTTTTCTTCTCCTTTCATAAGAAATCAAAACTTTTCTGTGGTTCTCTAAGGCAACTGTGCAACTACAGCTGATAGGAGTCAGCCCTGTCCACCAGTTTTTGACAGTCTAGGTTGTTAGACATTATGTGTAATTTGTTTCCTGAGTTCTCTAGATCTAAAGTCTAACACCCATCTTTAAAATTTTATTATATTTTATTTTTGCTTATCTTCAATGTCATCACCGTATTAGTCTTCAGAACGTAATATTCTGCAAATGCTTTGCTTTCCTTAATAAACTATCGATTTCTTAAGGATATGAACCATTAATATATCATATTTGCCTTTGCCATCACAGTGCCTAGTAGTGTCTCACATACATTGAACTTCAGTAAATTTCTGATGGTATTTTTGAACAAAGCAGTAAATACTAAATCTTTACTAAGCACTTTCACAAGCTCAATCCCCCTAATTTATGCAGATATAACTCAGGTAATTTATATATCATTAAATAAAAGTTACTGATCTGAAATGCCCAGAAATCATTTTGTAATTGATTTTTTGGGATTACACATTTTTTTCTGTTCTATATTATCACTGTTTATCAATTTTACAAATTTCATTTAAGGAAATTCAGAAAATCTAGTATTTTATAATGATTTATTCTAAGGAACTTGGCTAAAAGTTTTAAATTTGAATTTTCAGACTCAGTTAAGTCTTTTTTTGGACTTGATATGTGGAATATTATAGCAGCAATTTTACATGTAGGTCTTTCTTTCTATATTAAAATAATAATATTTTAATGTCTTTGAACACATACATGTCTCTTTTCTACTTTAAGTATCCATTAATCCTCTTAGTGTTTAACTGGTATCTCACTTCCAATACATGTATTTGTAAGAGCAGATGTTCAGATGGTACTAAAAGATACAGTTTTGAGACTACGCTTTAGTTTGAGTCCCCCTTGTCCCACTCCTTATTAAATAGTTTCGATGGCAGGGTGCCTGGGTGGCTCAGTTGATGAAGCAGCAGACTCTTGATTTCAGCTCAGGTCATGATCTCAGAGTCATGAGAGTGAGCGCAAAAGGGGCTCTGACTCAGTGCGGAATCTGCTTCAGATTCTCATTCTCCCTCTCCTTCTGCCCCTCTCTCAAATAAATAATCTCCTTCTGCCTCTCTCTCTCTCTCTCTCAAATAAATAAATAAATAAATAAATAAATAAATAAATAAATCTTTTAAAAAAATTGTTTCAGGAGACCTGGGTGGCTCAGTTAAGCTCAGTTAAGCCTTTGACTCAGGTCATGATCCTGGGGTCCTGGATCTAGCCCATGGCAGGATCCCTGTTCAGTGGGAACCCGCCCCTCCCTGCTGTTCCTGCTCTCTCTCACTATCTCTCAAATAAAATAAATAAAATCTTAAAAAAATAGTTTCAATGTCATTCTTGCAAAATAATTATTGATAAATGGCTACAGGTATTTCCTTTCTCTGAATCATTTTAGCAGAAAATAACCTAAAAGTAGAAACACTTTCCAAATCCTAAGAATGCCTTTAAGAGGATTTTGAAAGTCTTTTGTACTTAGAGAAAAAATATATTAATGGTATGTGGAGCCGACCAACATTTTTCCATCTTTGCCTCTCAAGCAGTCACCTAATTTCGCTGTGTTTATTGTAATCTCAACAAATATTATTGCCAATGTTGAAGAGAATATAGTGTAAAATCAAATTTTTATCACTGCAATCAGCATATCACTTAATTGGCAAATTTTTGCTTCAGTGGAGATGTGCCAATTAAAATTTTACTGTACTTTTTTTACATGCACACTCAGCTCATATCTCGACTTCCATAAACCACTCATGAAATACAAGAATTTTCAGCCTCAATTAAGTCCTTTTGTGCTTCATTAAGTATAAATACATTACTCAATTTCTGTTAAGTTTTATGGATATTTTTAACTGGCTTAGGCTTTGTTGGTTGGATTTAGAATAGTCTTGTCTATGATATTATGAAATATGAGGTAGGGACATTTCTAGTAATGGAAACTCTTTAAAATTTCATTTAAACATATAAATTGAAAATATTCTCTCAATGAACATTTACTTTAAGATTTATGACATATTAAAGCCTTTAGAGTACAGTAGGTATTACATGGTCCATGAATTGTTCATTCTTTTATTTTTTGACATTGATTTGCCCTGTTATAATGTTTAATCTGCACAGGAATCTATTTTGCCAACAGAGGGTAAGCTCTCATACTGAGACAAATGGAGAACTGCTCAATGATGCTAATTAGTTATGCCTTTAAATGTGATAGTAAGACATTGCAACACATGCCAATTTAAATGTAATCTAATGAAATGATTTCTAACCTTGACTAATCAAGATAATCATGCCTGAAACTGTCAGAAGTAGTGATTGCCTAGCCCTACACCATTCTCAATAGATTGGTTTCTAAGCATAGGATTGAGGAAATCTGTATTTTCTTTAACATTTCTTAAGATAATTTTAATGAGAGAATTAGTTCAAAAGAATGGTGAGGGTGAGACTTCTAATACTGATGGCCTTTAATAAAATAAAACCAAACACTTTTGAAATTTTGTTTCATCCACAAGTAGTCATTTTTTAGTAGAATAATTATTTGAAAAGCTTAAGGGAAGGAAATAAGAAACTACTAAGACTAAGGAGAAGAAGTTAATGCATAGGAGGAGATTTCAAAGAAAAACAGTTCAAAAGGATCATGGCGGCTGAGCAGAGAGGAGGCTTCTCAGCAGGAAATGGGAAACATACTTGATGGAAGCAGTAGGTGAGAGAATATGGGGTTGTAAAAGTTTTCAGAAATCACCTTAGAGGTGAAGAGCTTTTTACCAAAGTTACCTACACACAGACACAGAAACACACACAGACACACACACACACACACACACACACACACACAGACACACACACACACACACACACCTTTAAGAAAAGCCAAGATCAAGTCAAAGTCTGAAATTTGAGTTGAAGCCTGTGTTGTTCTAACAAGACCTCATTAAGATCAATTAGATAAGGTATGTCCTTAAGGCCCATCCTTTCAATATTCTATGCTTATCTTTAAATGCAGGGTGATTTTAGTTGTTATCTAACTGGAATTCAGAATTACATGGAAATCATAGCCTGACTGTCATACATTTTGCTCTGGAAAAAACTGCAAGTAACAAATAAATTTGGCTTAAGAGTAATCTTGTGCAGAACTTTTCTTTAAAAATACAATTTAAACAGCCATATATTATTACTACAATATATAATATGTTACTCATAAAGTAATGAGACTGAATAGAAAACATATTGTATTAAAGCAATATGTGTTTAATTATGACTACTCTAAAACAAAACTCGGTTAGAGAACTTTTCATGTCACCTCTATTTTGCAAATATAAGATAAGCCATTTTAAAATGTGGTTTTAGGATTTCATAGAGTAGAAAAAGGAAGCAAAACTCTTCCAGCATAGAGCTATTATCAGCTTTTTACATTAAATATGCACACAACTTCCTCAGGTGCCACATATGTGTTCACTTAATTTGTTTCTTTATTCAGGAGACCAACATTAATCAAGTATATTCTTGGGCCTAGGCAATATTCTATGACTTGGACATGCAGAAGTTAAAACATATTTTCTCTCAATTTTTCAATGTCTGTAACAAAAAAGTAAGTGTAATTTAAAGTGACAGTGTCAGGATAGAATTTTTCACTGAGTGCTGTGGGCTCCCTGAAAGGTCACATATTCTCAATTAGATGGGGCCACAGGAATTTGGCAAAAGAATTCACATATGATCAGTGTTTTGAATGGTGTATAGAAATAGCCAGATGAAAAGTAGGTGAACAAATAGATTCAAATAATAGTTTAAGTGTTCTTCCTTCTTTCAATGCTAGTTCCAACCTGATCTATGAAACTCATTTTTCCTCTGGCCCTGGATGAAATTTAAAGTAGGTCTCACTAATTATCCATTAATTTTAGATACAAAATGTCTTCTCATATCTTGTTAAAAATAATCAAATAATAATTAAATAAATAATAAGCAAATATTCCATTTTAGAAATGAATATTTAAAAATAAATCCATCCATTGTAATAAGGGAACAATTATTATTTATCCCTTAAACTGGATGTTGTGAGTAAGAAAGGAGTTTTGGTTGATAGATTTCCTCCACTTAGATCTGTGCCAATTTCCTTATGACTTCAGGGATCAAAATAGGTTAAAGAGAGAGAGAGAGACGGAAAAGTTCTTGCAAGATACACTGTAATCAGGTGTTGGTTTGTTCTGGTCATAACAAATATTTAAAATTCATAAATGCCCCAGTAGACTCCTGGAACACTTCTCCCTCTTCACTACACTTACCTCAGATATCCCTACCTGGTTTGCAAGAAGCATGTCGTTCTAATCCTGCCCAAAGCAAGTATACTCTCCAAAGGCAGCTTTCTATCCATTATCACAACAAAATACTGCCCCACACAATTATCTCAGCTTCTCTTTTTCTTCCTTCCTTTCGCTTCCTTCCTTCCTTCCTTCCTTCCCTCCTTATGAATGTACATTGTTTCCTAAGACATTTACTGTTAATTTTTTATTCTTTACGTTTTAATTTTCTGCAATGAAATATGAAACCAAGGTTCACAAATACGCTATTTCTGTGTTCTTTCCTAATTTTACATTTGGTATAGTACTTTTATTTCAAATACGCAATCATTGCTACTTTTTGGTTTTAGGCTTCAGCTAAAACTGAAACAGAATGAATCCAGATTTAACAAAATGCTACATAGATAACACTTATTAAATATTTAGTATTTGGTTGACACTGAGCTATATATATATTACCCAATTCATTTTCAGAGTAGACTTACAGGTATAGAGGCCCAATGCAGCCCACCTCAAAAAGTACTACAATGACATATTAATTATTTTAAATTGAAGCCACTTGGGAAACAGCTGATGCAAGGACACTAGACCCACTTCTGCCCCCTTCAAAGCAGGAATTAAATTCTCCCTATGAAGAGTACTCTTCCTGTACTAAAAAGTATAAAACATCCTTATCACCAGAGATAAGGACTTTAAGAACAAGAAAGCTGCAGAAACAAAACCTTGTTGCTTTTTTACTAACCTGCTACCTCAATCCAAATTCCGCTTAGAACACCTTTCTAATTAATACTTCCAGACATCTGTTTTATTCATCCTGTGAATTCCTCACACATTGTCTCTTGTATAAACGTATAAAACTGGCTGCCTTGGTCATTTCTGGGGTCTCAATTTCATTATTGGGCCTCTGGGAGCACATAATAAAACTGTTTTTTTTTTTTTTTTTCTACTGTTGATCTGTCTCATGTCAGTTTAATTCCTAAGCCAGCCAGGAGGATCTTAAAGGAAAGAAGGAAATTATTTCCTTCCCTACCTCAAGTAAGCGCCATTTTATGGCGAACAAAAAAAGACAGACATAGAGAATACATACTATATGATTTCATTTATATGAAATCTAGTGATTGGGGGTTCTTGTGGTGAAGAAAATGTTCTCTATCACATGAATAACAGTTAAATAGGTATATATCATTACCAAAACTCATAGAAATGAAAACAGTATCTGTGACTTTTCTTGTCTGTAAATTTCATCTCTATTTTAAAAGCCTGGTCTCTTAAGGGAGATTCAAGAGAAGAGTCAGTAAATAACATTGTGTTAAGAAGGAGTGATTCACTGTGAGAAGACAATTTAGGAATGGGCTAGATTAACAAAAAAACTGGATTCCTGGGCATAGCTATTTCCTGCAAACCTTCCATTCTTTCTGCATTTTGGAAATGTTAATTGTGTTAATGAGGAAATTAATAAAGAGTAACCTGTGCTACTATTATCCTGGAATTTTTTTTTTTAAAGCTCCTTAAAAAAGAGAATATTTTTCCTTGAAACCAGAAAGAGGGGAGAGTGCAGATGTTGGTGGTTTGGACATGGTTAAATCATTACCAGCTGCCATATATGGCAGCAGTTAAACCATGGTTATCAGCTAAAAAACACCAGAATGTAAGATCAGACAAGGTACGAAAGCACAGTACCTCTTAATTAAATAGGTATTTTTGGAACATTGAAATTTCAAGTACTGCTGTAAACTTGACAAATTATTCTCTCCTGTGGATAAAGCCTGAAGCTTACCTTTTTTTTTAATTTATGCATTTAGGAAGTAAACTTATTTTTGTATAATCAATGTGCTTTTATAATGGAAATATATAAAATAAGCCACAGACTTGGAATATCCTGAACAATTTTAATACCATAAAAGTATCTTATTTAAACTTTTATAGGGCATAATTACAAGAAGTCTCAGATTCTGAAGTTTTCAAAACTATTCTCTATTATTTCTAGATGGAAAGACATCAAGGAACTGAAGCAGAAGACTGGAATTCCAGCAAGGAATACAAGTCCACATGTAAGAGTAGTTATATATATGAGATGTTTTTCTCTCTCTCACTATTTTTTGTTATGCTTAGGAGTAGAAAATATGAGACCGACTTGTCAAGAGAAGCAAAAAGTATGTATATCCCTGTAAACAGGAGAAAGTTCTGGTGTGATTTATAACTTCATGAAAGAGACATCTGCTCTGAACTTGTGAGAATAGAAAAACAGACCCTCTGAAAGCAACTCCCTCCACCACTGAAGCCAGCATATTCCAGCTTTGCTAAGGAGAATCCACTCACCGACAGCAGGACACCCATTTCCTAATAGTGAGAAGAACTCAATGGATTCACCTTATTAGAAAATGTGCTCAATGTAGGATGTGTTCAAAGCTTTTAATGCATGTTCAATGGGCCTCAGATGCAGACAAGATGAATTGATCTAAGACAATAAGATTTAGGGTAGTGCTTCCTTTGCTCCAAAGGTTTATATATTTCATGGAAACCTTTGATCCTTGCTCTCCAACTTTCTCTCTCTGAAGTATAGCACCAGACATAGGAAGACCTTCAGATAATCACATGGGAGCGACTGGACTCTGAAAGGGTGTGCATAAATAATATCTTTAAATGTGTACTGTTGTTTGTTTTTCTTCATATCATATTTGACAAACTGAACAAGCATTTGGTCCAGGAAATTGTTCAGTTCTGACAATGTTTGTATGCTTTTAGGTGAATACTTTGCTACTAAAGAAGCTGTTTGATTCACTTCCACATAGAAAGCTCATAAAAAATTGAAAGGCTTCAATAATTTTAAATCATTCTGCATTGCTCACGGAGATTTAAATTTCAGTGCTAATTTTTTTATTAGCACTTTAATTTGGAAGGTACCAGGCTTCTATAGGAGTTAAAATTATTGGAGCATTTCAAAATTTTATAAGCTTTCCAGTAAGGTTGTGGCTGTGATTCTGGGCTTGTAAAGTAAAGCACAATTTAAAGTTAATTTAAATTATTTAAGTGCTGCAGACTTTAGGGGAATTGTTTTGTCTTTCAAAATGGAATTCATGATCCAACATTAGGTTCATGTTGTAAACAGAAAATACTTTTCTAAGAAAAATAGTAGCACTTCTGATTCATGTTGAAAGTCAGGTGTTTATTTTTGTCAATACATGTTGACTTACATTTTGATAATATTTTTTGCACTGTTAATTTTTAAATTTTATTCAATAGTGTTTGTCAACAATTATCATCAAACTGTATTGTTTTCTCTACTGACAGATCTCAGATTTCTGCTCTTAGTTCTGTCTTGTTAAACAGCGTGATCGTGATTTTGATGATGATCTTGGAAAAATGCTTATCTTATTGTATAATGGAAAATAGGTAAAGATTAATTGATTGAATAAGAATATTGCTATTCAAGAAAACATTATTCCAATGAATGGCATCTAAGAGAATACATTTTAAGAAAAAATAAAGGATTTCACTTGAATACAAATATCTAATTGGCAAAATTCAGAGCTGACAGAAAATTATATATTTAAGAAAGACAAGTCGTTTGTTCACATGTTTTTAGAAGCTTACCACATGTCATAGACAAAACAACAAAAACTCTAAATACAACTATAATTGAGATTAATATATGTATAAGTATGTGAATAAGGGAAATAGAAATTCCTCTCATGTATATGGATGAGACCACAGAGTGAATACGAATTGTTTTTCCTTCTTTCAAGTATTTCTGGACATCACATTTTAATATTAGAATACGCTCATATAATAATTTCAAATGGCAAAGAACAAAATCCATGTGAGGAAACCCACAGAATTTAAGAATATTGCACCAAGAAAAAAAAAGCCCCAAAGATGTTTAAGTATTTTAAATAATTGAAAAGCCATCATGTGTAAGTGAAATTTATTCTGTTTGTATGTTTACTTGGAAATAGCAAAACTCACTCTGAAACAATCAATCAAGTGCCAGGATTCAGCTATCTGGCAACAAGAACATAACTAACTACAATGAAGTCTAGAAAATAAGAGTCTAGCTGGAGCTGAGTCCCCAGGAGAAAAGGGAGACAAATTTTGTGAGCAGCTAGGTGATCTTTGTCATGTGATTATATAAAATATATAAAAATATATTTTGAACTTTCAAGAATTTAATGTCAAGTAACTTGGAAATAAGTTGATTGCATGACATTCTAGGTTCCCTCCAACCTTGAGATGTGGAATATAACTTAAAGAGTAGTGAAACTAATGGTTGCCAGTTAAAATGTAGCAACTTCTCTGCACTGGTCAATGTGTATTTAGAAACAATGATATATTAGTAATATGTAGCTGTTTAACAAATTACCTCAAATTTAGTAGGTTAGAACAATTGTTTATAATACCACATATTTTATAATTAACAACCAGGTTCTGGCTTAGGTCAATGACCATGGCACAAGTTCTCTCACAAGGCTGCAATATATCTAGAAGTGTGGCACAGAGAGGGCCATGCTAAACTAGCAAAACAAAAACAACCAAACAAAATGGTGGAGAGTTTTTCTTTTGTATAAACCTTAGAATTATTTGCAAGTTTACTTTAGCCCTTCAGTCAGTTGCAGTAGAGTAACTGAGGCTTACTTGTAAAATATATCAATCCATTACAGAGCTGAGAAAATGATCTTATTATCTAATTGGGTAATATTCCATATATTTGTGTGTGTGTATTTATGTGCATATTATCACATACAATATGTATATACACATACATATATATGTAGGTTCTATATAATGTACATACACATAGAATGTATATATAATGTATAGATGTATATTATATAATTTATGTGCATTATGTATATGTATATTATATATATTCAAATGTGTATGTGTATATACACTCCTCATTTGTAAATTCCTTATTCGCAATGCTTGTAGCTTAGGAATATAAATGTATTTTTAAATACATTTGAGTATTATTATCCTTAGTATAGAGAATTTAAAAGAATTAATTAGAATTGTAATTTACCTACTAAAATAATTTTTCTACATTTCTGCAGTTATACTTAAAAAAATACTTTGTTCTTTTACTTTTTTAATAAATGGAAATCTAAATTATTTTTTGTAGTCTACAGTCCAACCCACTCTTGTTGGAAGCTTATCCATCCTTTTCTTATCCTCCTAACCTTAATAAATTCTATTAGTTATATTAAATAAAATCAGGAAAATCTCCTGGTTTTTCTTTATTTCTGGGGCTGAAGCCAATATACAACATTTGTGAGGTTTTAAAATTTTTGAAATAAAAATTTTTATATGTAGAACAAAAGTGAAGAGAATATGATAATGAATCTTCGTATTTATCTACAAGAATCAATACCTCCCAAGAGTTTTTCAAACCTACTTCACCTTGCTTTTGTTGTTGTTGTTAACTATGTACTTCAAGAAAATCCAAATTCTAGACCTCCTGTTTTCTACTTTACATACTTCATTATGCATTTGTTTTTTTAAAAATAATTTTTTGCATAACCATAATGATAAAATTACACCTAAAAATTAACAATGTCTCCTTATCCATTACATATTAAATTTCCTAGTACTCTCAAATCTGCTATTATTTTATGTTTTTTTATTCAAATGAGGTTCCAAATGAGGTGCACATAATACTTTTTTTTAAAGACTTTATTTATTTATTTATTGGACAGAGAGAGAGAGTGAGCACAAGCAGGAAGGAGAGGCAGAAGCAGGCTCCCCCCTGAGCAAGGCTTCTCTGTGACATTGACTAGTTGAAGAAATTGTGTCAATTATCCCAGATAATGTCTCACATTTTAGGCTTTTTTTTCCTCCTCATGATGCTATCTTACATATTCTTCCCTTTCCCATGTTTCTTGTAAGCTAGATTTTTCTTTAAAGGTTATATTTGATTCAGGTTTAACGTTGTGCATGGGAGTAGATCATGGCTGCTGTGAACTTCACATTGCATCATATTGAGGGGCACATATATCTGGTTTTCTCTCTCAATGACATGAAGAGTAACCAATGAGTTGAGATGAAGACAGTGAGCTTCCATTTTCCTTACCATACTTCCCCTTCTTACTACTTCATTTTTTTAAACCAATTATCTTTCATAGAATCAATTATTTCATTAGGGGTAGCAAAATTGTGATTTTTCTTATTATAACATTTTTTATATATTTATTATCAGGTATTCTATTTTTAAATATTTTACATTGGCAACTAAGGCCATATATCATCCTTTCATGTGTTAGCCCCACAGTCACTAAATTGGTGAGCTGGCTACTCCTGATCATGTCATGGAATCCGTGAGGATTTACTGTCACTGAATTTTGTCAAAGATGTTGCATCAGTCATGGTTTAATCAGAGAAGAAGAAACCATGAAGGTTATATATACCAAAGAACTTATTATACAGTTTTGATTCAGACAATTATGGGAACTGGTTTAACAACCTAGGGTCATTTCTTTTGTGTCAGTGGAAGCCTGAAGTAAGCAGACAGGTGGCTGGGAAGGGAAGATGCCCAAGAAAGAATAAATCAGTTCTCTGGCACATGAATAGAATCTTTGTTGGTTTCTCACTAACCCAAAACTCCCCGCCTAGTTGATTGCAAATGTCTTTTAGGAGAACCTAGTTGCTTCGTTCATGGAGCTAGTTGCACACTTGATCCAGTGTGGTAAGAATTTCCAAGATTGTTCCTAATCATAACCACCTCCTGGTATTATTCACACAAACAGGAAGACCCTTCACTGATATTACCAGGATGGTCCGAGTGGTCAAGAGAGTACGTAAAAGGGATGTTATAAAAATTGGATTACTGAGGCCCATGTCAGATCTTATGAAAATGAATTTATAAAAACAGAAGCCAAAGTTTTGCATGCTTTTATAAATTCTAAATAATGCTCATACGGTGTGCACATGAAAATACAAAAATTGTTGAAATTGTTGCACTGCAGAAAGGAGGGCATTAAAATTAAAGGGAGTAAGGACCTTAGTTGCATTGAAACTCTTGCCTTGCCCCTGCTTGGAATGCTTTCTCAAAAGTAGATCATATTTTTTACCCCAACAAATTAATTGATTACATAATGGCTTCAGTTCCTACTTTCTATAGCTGAGAGACAGAAAACTGTATTAGATGGCCACAAGTTACAGTATTGTTGAATCTAAATTTGAATCCTGTAGACTGCATAAAGGTGGATAATTTTTCAAAAATTCAGTCTGATACCCTGTGCCTTTGATTGTTTTAATGCCTTCTCAGTTAACGCTATTATTTATATATTTGAATTTACTTATGTCTGCCATTTTTCACTTTGCCTTTTTTTTTTTTAAGGTTTATTTATTTTTTTAGAGAGAGATATGAAAGAGAGAGAGAGCACAGAGGGAAGGGGCAGACAGGGAGAGGGAAAGAGAAAAACTTAGTGCAGAGTCTGATGTGGGGCCTAGTCTCAAGACTGAGATCAGATTCTGAGACAAAACCAAGAGTTGTTGGCCCAACCAACTGCACCACCCAGGTGCCCCTTCACTTTGCTCTTTATATGGTCATGACTTCCTTATTCCTCCCTTCTGGTTTTACTATTTTGCACCAAATAAATATTTTCTAGTGTAACATTTAATTCCTTTACTGATTTTTTTTTCTTTTTAGTATATTTTCAATTACTTGCCTAGTGGTTGCCCTAGGTCCTCCCCTATATATCTTATGTTGTCAGAATGCACTTCAAATTTAATATTACTTTGATTTTACTAAAATATATATAAACATTAGTCCTACATAGCTCTACTCCATTTCTGCCCTTTTGTAATATTTTTCTTACATGTATTACATATATTCATATTATAAATAAAAATATGTTGTTATAATTATTACCTTATGCAATTGTATGCCTTTCAAAGAAATTGGGGGTGTAATGAAGAGCAAGTATATATTTATAATGTTTGCCATAATCTTTTTATTTGCTGTTCCTGGTCCTCTTTCTTTGTTCCTATGGATTCAAGTTACCCTCTGATGTCACCTTTCTCCCCACAGCCTCTTTCCTGACTTTATCCTCTGTGCTGTTGTTAGCAAATATATTATATTTCTCTGTGTGAGAGGTTTAATAATACAATTAAATACTTTAAAAAATACAACTGACTTTTAAATCCCTTAAAAGAAGCAAGGGAAATAAATATGAATCTTTAAACATTCATTTATAACTGCACAGTTGCCTCTACTGATGCTTTCTGTTTTTTCATGTGAATTCAAATTACTGTATGGGGTCACTTGCTTCAGCCTAAGGAATTTCCTTTAGTATTCCTTCTAAGGCAGGTTTGCTGGCAAAAATTCTCTCAGTTTTTGCTTATATAGATTATCTTTATTATACTTTCATTTTATAAAGTTGTTCTGAATATAGGATTCTTGTTTGACTGTTTTCTTTTTCTCTCAGTATTTTGATTGTGTCATCCTATTGCTTTCTTGCCTCCATGATTATTGATGAGAAGTCAGCTGTTAATCTTATTGAATGTTCTTTTGTAGAAGACAAAGAACTTCGGCCTTCAGCATTTTTAGATTAGTGTGCCTGGTTGTAGGTCTCCTCATGTTGATCCTACCTGGAGTTTATTAATATTTTTTGTTTTGTAGATTCATGTTTCTCATCCAATTTGGCCTGTTTTGAGCTATTAGTTTTTCTAATATGACTTTCTGCTCCTTTCTCTTTTTCTGGTTCTCCCATTATGCATATGTTGGTAAGCTTAATAATGTCCCACATTTTTGGACTTGCAGTTTCCAATGTTGGACCTCTGCACTTTGAACAAGGTTGCACAAGGGCAATCAGGGCCTCAGTGTTCCACGTGTTCTGCATCTCACATAGAAACTCTGCAGTATGATTAGGGATGTGCAGACGAGAGTCTCTGACCTGGCCACATTCACCAGGAATTTAGTCTCTGCACCTGAAGTTATAGATGAAAACCGCTAGTGGTTTTTCCCTTACGAGGAGGAAATCACGCACTTTGACTGGGAACATGGGGAAAGTCCTGTATTCTCGATGCACCTGCCAGATTTCCCTATTTTTATCAAGTTTTAGCAAATTTAAGTGAATAAATACTTCTTCCTTTTCTGTATGTCTTTTGGACAGTTTCCAGAGATTTGGAATGGTTGTGTGTGTGTGTGTATGTCTGTGTGTGTGTGTGTTTTAATATAATCTTTACTTATATGAAGTTATGCTTGTTTTACTGGCGAGCAGTTCTGTGGAGCCATTTGCACTGCCATCCTAAAAGTCTTTTATTATAATTTATTCCTGTATTTATTATACCCACCTTTCACCACTCCACCTTCAGTTTTGGCTAACTTTTTTGTAGTCTGCATCTAGCATGTGGAATTCTCAGAATCAAAATAATTGAAGCCCCTTCATTGGCTGATGAATGAACCAGCTCCCAACCTCACTAGGTTGTCTTTAGAACTATGATCCTGGTTAAGAGGACTACATTCTTTCCTCTGCATAACTATGCTTAGCTCATCTTATTTCAGGCACACTCCATTCCATTTCCCCCCTCCCCTTTTATATAGACACAGATGAAGATAGATATAGAGAGATCTTAGGACAAAAAACATTTTTCAGTGACAGTACAAATGAAACTCATGAAGAGGTGAGAAGTATCTTTCTTATTGCCATTATATCTTGGTAGTAATTTATTTCAGTGCCCCTAAAACTGTAATTTGCATACTAGTTTCTTGAAGATGTTGTTGAAAACCAGACTATAATTTTTAAAATGAGAGATGAGTCCTAAGACTATTTTTAAACAGGCTTTCAAGTGATACCCATATGACTAGTCTGCAGGCCACAGTTGGAGTGGCAAGACTTAATGTCATTATATAGAACATTATCTCCTTTAATTATTCTTCTTCCTTTTAAATTATGTACACTTATAATTGACAAGAAGAAGAAATGGATCCAATACTTCACTATGTGCCTTTAATAACTGGTAATTTAGCTCCTCTAATAACTGTTAATTTAGCTACTTAAAAATCTGCTGAGTTTTAATATTATCAATTATATGGTCCTTATTGAGTTTTTAGGCAAGAAGCCATTCTCTCTCTCTCCCTCTCTTTTTCTGTTAGTTTGACAGTGGTTCAGTGGGATAGGGCTATTTCTTAAAGATATGGATGAAAAGAGTGAAGAGAATATTGTTTGTTTTTTTTAAACTTTAACAGAATATGTTTTTTTATTTTAAAGGGAATTTAAAAATAGTATGCTTATATCAAATTTTGTTTACTAGTTTCTTCATTTGTGTTGATAATTGAGACCCTGGAGGGTCAATTCTCAAATATTAAGTAATTTACTCACTATTTTATCAGTGAAGGGTAGAGATAAGGCATTTAGCCACAGCTTTTGAGGGTCAATTGTAATTGGTAAACTACAATGAATAATACTGAGTTAAAACATCAAATAGACAAAGACAGTCAATAATCTTAGGTTATAATTATGACCCTATTCTTAGTAAAATAGAAGTTGGTTAGAGTAAATGTAAAACAAATTCTAAATTTTACCACAGAAATTCCAAAGTCTATCAGAGAATGCAGTTTCAAATATTATTTATCTTAACAAAGAAATATGTAAGAGAACTATAAATTCTACATTTTATTAATTATTATGCCAGGCTCAATATATGTTATAAGCATTAGAATATTTTTGAAAAGTGTTGAAGAACATTATTTTGTGAATAAATATCTAATTTGACTAATATAATTTCATTTAATTTGCTAAATAAAAAGATTGAGTTTATCTTAAAACTTTATTTACATAGTTATATTTTATTTGTGTTTTTCAAAATATATTTAGATTTAGATTCATAGTCAAAGAAAGGTCATTCTTTTTAAGAAATGTCAATGGTATGCTCGCTTTGGCAGCACATATATTAAAAAAAAGAAATGTCAGTGGAAAGGAAGGGTGAATGGGGGGAAATTGGAGGGGGAGATGAACCATGAGAGACTGTGGACTCTGAGAAACAAACTGAGGGTTTTGGAGGGGAGGGAGTGGGGGGTTGGGTGAGCCTGGTGGTGGGTATTGAGGAGGGCACGTATTGCTTGGAGCACTGGGTGTGGTGCATGAACAATGAATCTAGTAACACTGAAAAAATAACATAAAAGTATTTCGGGGAAAAAAAGAGAAAGAAATGTCATTCTTTGATCATAATTTAATATATCTGTCATCAGTGTGGTGTGTGACACATAGCAGATAATTAATAAATGTTTATTGAAAGAAAAATGAATGATTTAATATATAAAATGATAAAATGTATACTTTATTTGTAATGAGATGATGTTTAAATTGTCCATTCCTGAACCAGTTCTCTCTCAAACTTAGTGGTAAACAATGCATTCTTATTATCTTACAGTTTTTATTGGTCATAAGTCTTGCACATGACCTAGCTGGATATGCTACAGGCCACAGTTGAGGACTTTCTCTCATCTGAGGATTGAGAAGAGAGGAGGGGAGGATCCACCCCTAGGGGAGGATCTGCAGCCAAGCTCAGGTGGTTATTGGAAGAATTCACTTCCTTGCAGGCTGTTGGACTGAGGGACCAATTTTTTGTTAGCTGTTGGGCAAAGGCTGCCTTTAGTATCAGGTCATGTGGCCTTTTCCATAGACAGTTTACAAATATGGTGGCTTACTGAAAGCCAGTATGGGAGAGAGAGAGTATCTCTTAGTGAGTAACAATCTTACATCACGTAATCATATAGAAATAGGTCCTATGAACTCTCAAATAGAAAGCACAAAAAAGCATAATCACCAGGCATTGAAGAGCTTAGGGGCAACCTTAGAGTTGTCCTCCACTATCAATGAAAATAGTTTTCTTTGTAATTGTTATGCATAACAACATGTAATTCTCATGTAAACGACATGAGAATGGAAACTTTACCTGCTTTATTCAGTTCTGTGTTCTCAGAGGTTAAAACAGTACTTTCTTTTAGTAGATCTCAATCAATATTTCCTGAGTGATAAAATAATAAGTTACACTTTTCTGGAAAGAAGATCATATGTCTATGAGCTGCAATAATGGGTAATCAGTATTATGAAGCTATTAATTGTGTAAAGTCTGAGTCAGACTCCCTTAACTGGAGTTCTGTTCCATGACTACTAGCTGTGTCTCTTTAAAAGGAGTAATGTTATAACAGCTTTATAGCATTGTTTTCAGTAACAATAGATATTTGGCATCTATAGGTCTTCAAAGAATGATTGGAAGGAACATAATGAACATTCAGGAAATGTTAGATGCTATCTTTACTGATTTTATATTTATAGCAGTTATTTTACATTCAGAGAAGTAATTCAATTCACAGTTCTCAATTGCTAATGTTCTTACTAATCAATTGGGGAGCATGTTGAAGTGTCAGTTCTGATTTAGTAGGTCTGCAAGTGGTCCTGAAAGTCTGCATTTCTAACAAACTTCCAGGTATTTTCTATAATGCAACTCTAAGGAAAATAACTTGAGGATCATGTAATTACCTTTCCCTGGTAAAGTAGTGTCTATATCATATCAATTTTTTTTGCCTCTTTTTTTTTTTTTTCTTTTCAGGTTTTTATTTAAATTCTAGTTAGTTAACATATAAGGTAGTATTAGTTTCAGGAGTAGAATTCAGTGATTCATCACTTACATGTAGCACTCAAGGCTCATCATGGCAAGTGTCCTCCTTAATCTCCATGACCCCTTTAGCCCATTCCCTACCCACCTCCCTCCATCACACCTCAGTTTTTTCTCTATAGTTAAGAGTCTCCTACAGTTTGCTTCTTGCTCTTTTTTCCCTTTCCTCCATTTTCATCTATTTTGTTTCTTAAATTCCACATTTGAGTGAAATCATATGGTATTTGTCTTTCTCTGACTTTTTTGCTTAGCATAATACACGTTAGCTCCATCCACATTATTGCAAATGGCAAAATTTCATTCTTTTTGATGGTTGAATAATATCCCATTTTATATACATACTACCCCTTCTTTATCCATTCATCAGTCAGTGTATATTTGGGCTCTTTCCAAAGTCTGACTATTGTTGATAATGCTGCTATAAATATAGGGGTACATGTCCCCCTTAGTATCTTATTTTTTTACCTACTAGTGCAATTGCTGGATCATAGGGCAGCTCTATTTTAAATTTTGAGGAATCTCCACACTCTTTTCCAGAATGGTTGCACTAGTTTGGATTCCCATCAATAGCGTAAGAGAGTTCCCCTTTCTCCGCATCCTTGCCAACACCTCTTGTTTCCTGTGTTGTTAATTTTATCCATTCTGACAGGTTCAAGGTGATATCTCATTATAATTTTCATTTGTATTTCCCTGATGATGAGTAATGTTGAGCATCTTTTTATGTGCCTGTTAGCCATCCATATGTCTTCTTTGGAAACATATCTGTTTACATCTTCTGCCAATTTCTTACTTAGATTATTTATTTTTTGGGTATTGAGTTTGATAAGTTCTTTATAGATTTGGGATACTAAACTTTTATCAGATATGTCATGTGCAAATATCTTCTCCCATTCCATAGACTGCCTTTAGTTTTGTTGTTTCCTTCTCCGTGCAGAAGTTTTTTATTTTGATGAATTCCCAATAGTTCATTTTTGCTTTTGCTTCCCTTGCTTCTGGACACGTATCTAGTAAGAAGTTGCTATGTATGCCATCAACTTATTTTTAAATTTTTACTTTTTTGCTTGCTAGAATTTGAATACCTTTAATGAATTAGTTGGAAAACAACATCATAGGATTCTTGACTTCCAAAATCTAGAAAAGCTCTTTATTCTGGATTTATTTTAACTTTTGTTGGAACATTCAGTTTTTTCCCTAATAAAATATGATGATATCATATTGGTTATATATCAGATACTATCTGATGTTATAACATTATATATTAATTTTAACATAATTTATGATAATTATATTATCTGAACTAAACAATTTATGCATTTATGCTAAGATATACAAATACAAGCCTATAATCACAATCAAAATGTGACAAAATTTAGTTATTTTATACTGAGTTAATAAATCTTTCTCACCTTTCAAATGAGATAATGCATTCTATAATTGATATGATCATTTCCAGTTAAAAAGCAAAAAAATATGACTCTAAAGGTAATCAATAAACCAAAAATGTTATAAATTTAAAATGACTCATAAAATGGCTCAAATTTTCTAAATATATGAAAATGAATGTCTAGGGGTGCCTGGGTGTCTCAGTCTGTTAAGCATCTCACCCTTGATTTTGGCTCAGATCACTATCTCAGTGTCGTGAGATGGTGCCCTGAGTTGGGCTCTGCATTCAGCACAGCGTTTGCTTGAGATTCTTTGTCTCTCTCTCTCTCTGCCCTTCCCCCGATTCCTGCACACTCTATAAATAAATAAATAAATAAATAAATAAATAAATAAATAAATAATCTTAAAGATTAAATTGTCTAATATATGAAGAAATTCGTATGTACAAGTTTTATCCCACACATGTCAGTTTTAGCTTCCAGGCGGGAAAAGGATATTAAAGTAGTTCCCCCAAAACTCCTCCATTTATACAGTATAACCAAATATTTGTTCCACTAAAAACATAAACTTATCTGATGCCACTGTCCTCAGTAAAATAAAACTTGGATTACTTTTGTCTTACCTAGAAAATTACTTTAGGGGGTGGTATAAGGCACTTTCCCAATCACTTTTTTTTTCTCTCTATAAATAAGAAAATGGTTACCTATCACAAATCTGTTATAGCTGTCTCTTTCTCATACAGAATGAACAATCAAGCCTCTCAAACCGTCAGATTAGAAACAATTCCTCTGATTAGTTTGGACATATGGCACCTCCCTACTGCAATCCAAGTGGGTGACCCTCATGAGTCCTTCCATTAAACAATGAGCAAACATCTGGAAATAGCCTTCCCTAAAACAAATTCTATGCTGCAATAGTTTTTACAAGTAACAAGTTGTCTGCCAGGAAGATCCTGAACAAATCAGAGACATAAGATATCATTTGGCTAGGAAATCAGTCTAAGAAGGAGAGGTGAAAGTGGCTTCTGATTCCGCTGAAGCAGCCTCCACAAGAGATTATGATTTTTCTTAGAAAGCAAAGGAAAACAAAATAAAACAAAACTGTCTATTTCTTATACCTCCCTTGAAGAGAATCAGGGACTAAAGGAGGTTTGTGACTGTCTTTCCATTTAGCAAGTTTCTGCCTTAGGAAATACCAATGCCTTTACTGAAGTTAAAAAATAGGTTCTAGCTAATGTGATGGATTTAATATAAACTACTAGTATTTTCACTCAGAGTTGATAATTTTTAATGAAGACCATTTGTCTCTATCTGGTTCCTCCAGGCTGTTTCTAATGACCCAGCTCTAAATGGAGAGTAATCTCATCAGACTGCAGGTTAGATGCAGCCACTCCTGTGGCCATTTGGCATTTCCAGGTTTCCCTTAAAGAGTTCTGACTGTCAGCAGGAATAAGAGCTGGAGCCTAGATATAAACAAATTATCTGAGCTCACTCGTCAAAAAAGGACCTTGGCAAGTCCAAACCCAAGACAGCAGGAGCACTGTGGAAAGGATCAGCAACCTAATTAGGGTCAGTGGTTATATTCAAGTTCAGCGTCTGTTCCAAACGAGTTGTTTTGCTATCCTCATCCCCTTTCTTACTTCTTCTTAAATGAATCTCATTAAGAGCAGTTCACTCTATAACACTGACTTATCACCCTCCTACTTTTTAGGTCAGTTATGCTGTGAAATAAGAACCCTAAAATGACAAAAATTTCTAAATGATTAGCAAATGAGGTTTTTGTGTGGATTTGCCTCTCTTATTTATATTGTGTTCTGAACTGTAAGTTGTTGCTATAGTACTGATTGCTGTCGGCTCTGTGAATCATAGCCATAGTGATAAGGGCTTATGACAAGACACTATTTTTTTCAAAGTAGTCCCCCTAAATTACCCTGAAGAGGACTTTTGTTTACAGAAACATGGTTATTGGGGTAAAAATCATGTTGTCAACCAAGGTAAGAACACCTTCTGTTAGCATATTGACAATGTCCCTCTGAGCCCTGAGAGAAATCTCAGTACATCCTGGCCACCAGGCCAACCCTTTACCCATCTAGCCTGTTATGTATGGAGAATGGAAAAGGGTACTTTGAAATACTACTTTTTAAATTAATCCTAGTGTGCATTTTTAAGTATCAGAGTATATAAAAACTAGACCTTATTAGGTCATGTTCATACCCCAAAAATAAGTTGGTGGAGTAACATGCAGGTACACAATCGACTATCTAAATTTTAAACTCTGTGCCTATAACTCAATATAAGTAAATATACCAATATCAGGAATGAGAGAGGTGGTGTCACTACAAATTCTTCAGATATTAGAATAATAGTTAGAGAATATTACAAATAACTTTATTCAAGAGCTTAGTAGAAATGGGCAAATTTCTTGAAAGACAAACTACCAAGGGCTCTCCGGAAGAAATACATGAGACAGAAATCTATTCATCTAGTAAAGAAATTGAGTTCAGTTAAAACCTTCTCCAGAAAGAAAATTCTAGCCTCATATGAATCCAATGATCAACTCTACCAAACATTTAAAAATAAATAAAACCAATTCTACACAAACTCTCTCAGAAAATTAAAGGGAAAGTAGTAATTCTCAAATCATTGTATGAGGTCTGCATTGTTTCGATACCCAGACCTGATCAAGGTATTACAGGAAAAGAAAGCTAAGTCAAATATCTTCCATGAACACACATGCAAAATTTCTTAGGAATTTGTTAGCAAATTTGATCTAGTGATATGTAAAAAAAGGATAACATATCATGACTAAATGAGGTTTAATCAAGAAATGTAAAGTTGGTTTAACTTTAATAAATCAATTAATGTAATACACCATATGAGATGAAAGAAAAATCTAATCATCTCAATAGATGCTAAAATAGTATTTAACAAATTCAACATTGATGGTTGATAAACTCTCCATACAGCATGAATAGAAGAGGACTTCTCCAAACTGATAAAGGGTATCCGTATAAAATCTACAGCTAATAACATACTCAGTGGTAAAAGACTTGATCTCACCCCACTAACATCAGGAGTAAGGCAAGGATGTACACTCTCATTATTTTCTTAAAGATTGTACTGGAGATTCTACGTGATGAAATAGGGCATGAATAAGCACTAAAGGCATCCAGATTTATAAGAAGAAGTAAAACTGCCTTTATTCACAGACATTATTGTGTATAAAATCCACTGGAATCTAAGAAAAAAAGCTATTAGAATTAATAAGTGAATTTATTAAGGTGGCAAAATAAAAGACCAGTAATATGAAAATCAATTTTAAAGTCTATAATTTAGCAAAAATACTTTGAAATTTAAATGCAAATAACATTTACAAATGTTTTAAAATGTAAATTGAGTTCCTTAGGGTCAATCTGACCCTACACCAGATTGTGTTAATCTCACCCAATACAAGAATTGCTTAGGAGAGCTCACAACAATGACTCCATCTTTGGCCCTCCATCTTACTCATGTCTGTGCAATGACCTCCCTCAAGGCTATGTGCCCCAGGCCCTCAGAAGTTAATGGATGCCTTGATTAGAACGTGAGAAGGCTTGTTCTGATCTCCCCTCTGGTGCACAGATGGCACCACTTTAGATAACTACCCTTTGACATCACCACAATACTTATAAAATCTGTGGATTAAGGTCCAGACTTTGCAGAGAGTAGCTGTGTAGTATCTGGATCATTTTCCCCTGACCTCCTCTGTTAGTAAGTTACCCTAAATAAAATTCCATAAATTGTATGGAGTGGCTTGCTTTGCTGTTCAGTCTCGGAATGCCTTCTCGGTTTGGAGGACATTTTACTGTCCCTCCTCCATCTTCCAACAACTTGAATTTCAAAATTAATATTGCTGAGATAAATAAATCTTTAATAAATGAACAATATACCTTCATAATCTGTCTGAAGACTCACTGTTATAAAGAGGTTAATATTCTTTGAATAGATTTGATGCAGTCTCAAACAAAACACTAGCAGGCTTTTTTGTTGTTGATACTGACAAGCTAGTTCTAAAATTTATGTGGAAATATAAAGGACCTAGCATAGCCAACACAACTGTGAAAAAGAATGAAGATATACATCACTTGATTTTAAGATTTATTATAGTGCTGCAATGATCAAGTCTGCTTGTTACTGGCATCAAGATAGACATAGAACATGGGGAAAATGAGTCTAGTAATAGACTCACACACATATAAATCAATGAAAAAAATATTTTGAATGAGTGGTGCTCAATCCTATTTGCACTTTACAATCACCTAGGGAGATTTTAAATAGCACAAATGCCTGAGTCCCATCTTGAATTTTTTAAGTGATTTGGTCTACGGTGAGGCCCAGATATTAGTGTTTTCACAGGTTCCCAAGTGATTGTAAAGATCATCCAGCTTTGGGAATAACTAAATTTCCATTGAGAAATTTTACTCTTATGGAAGTGACAGCCCTTTCTTAAATTGATATATTTCTTCTTCATAATTTGAGTAGGAAAAATTTTTCATCTCATAATTTGAGATACCAAAATCCTGAGGAAGAATCCATGGTCTTATTTTCTAAGAGATGCTAGACATTTTATCATATACTTGGCCTATTTAGAAGCTTATGCTACACCTGACACCAGCTTCTAGGTTATCATTACCAAAGATTGTTTTGAAAAGGGTCCATGCTCTCCATGCACAGCAGCAGCAGAGTTACTCAGGTCCAGGGATCTGGGAGCATGTGTCTGGGCACACACCTCAACCACAGAGCATGTATATGACAAGATCTAATTTCTAATTCTAAGCCTTTTCTCAAACAAACTCCTTTTTCCTTAAGAGTTCATCAGGTGGAACACATTGCATCATCATATCCTTTTAGTAATTGCTTCCTTGGCCATTCATTAAGAAGAACATCCTTAACCTTTTGCTCATGCAACACTTCTGTCCCTATATGCATGTGCTCATATGATTAGTTCCAGCTCATATGAGTGATAAATCTGTAATGTCAGGTGGGTCTCCCAAGAATTTTACCATAATACTTCTCACATCCCAAATGGGCTATTACCATGTTGCTAAGTGTGTAGGGCCTCAAATAGTTTTGTAAGGTTAGTTTTGTGATGTGGCAGGCAAAATCTTAAGATAACTCCAAGATTTCTACTCTCTGATGTGCATGCCCCAATATAATCTCTTCCCTTTGAGTGTGGGTGGGTTCTGTGAATATGATGGACTATCACTCCTATGTATGACAGAGGTGAAGAGATTTTGCAGATATAATTAAGGCTTTGTAATCACTTGACTTTAAGTAAATCAAAGGAAGATTATCCAGGGTGGGTCTAACCTAAAAAGGTGAATGATTTACAAAAGATAAAGGTTAGAAGACGGAGAGACCCAATAAAGCTGAGACAATCTCTTATTGGCTTTAAAGAAACAAATTGCTAGGATGTGGGAAGTGCCACCTGGCCATGACCTGTGAATCCCAGTACTACAACTGTGGAGAACTCAACTTTGCCAATAGCCAGTGAGCATGGAAGAGGACTCAAGCCTCAGATGAGATTGCAGCCCCAGCTGAAACTTTCATTTCAGCCTGGGAAGAACACAAGTAAAAGATCCATTAATCTACACCCAGACACCTGACCCACAGAAATTAAGAAACTCTTTAAAAAAGACTTATTTATGAGAGAGAGAGAGAGAGAGAATGAGCAAGAGAGGCAAATGGAGAGGTAGAGAGAATCCCAAGCAGACCCTGCACTGAACCACTGAGCGCAGAGCCAGACACAAGGCTTGATCTCATGACTCTGAGATCAGGAGCTGAGCCGAAACCAAGTAAGGCGCTTAACCCACTGCAACACCCAGGCACTCCAAGAGTTGTTCTAAGATGCTAAACTTGTGGTAAGTTATTACTCAGCAATAAAATAATTAATATAGCTAACCACTCATTTTTATATTTTGGTTAAAGGTATGGGTTAGAAAAGAGAAAACTTCTAAGTACCTAGGGCCCAAAGACTTGCCATTTCTTCAACAAATTTATACCAGTAATTATAATTTCCATTTTATAACCCCAAAGGCAATTATTGCAAACAGGCTAAGAATAGGTTTATGTAAAGATGCATACTTCCTTTTACTGAATGAGAATATTAGTTCTAAATAAAAGTTGGATTCTAAGAAACATGGGGAAACTTTCAGGGAAAAGCATTTCTCCCAGAATTAAAACACACATACACAGATAGATAGACAGACAGACACAATTTGCCTTCCTTTAGGTGGCATTGGGTTTTCAATTGCTTGGATACAGTCAAATGACATATTTGTCTTAAGTAGTGTCCAGCTTAGGAAATCCATCTTATAAAATTCATTCTAATACTGTACTGCTAATATATAATTACATTAATTAAAATCATAAAGCCAAACCTCCAATGTATAATAAAATATGTCAAAAAGGGAAATTTTGCTAGTTTGACCTTCTAGTTTCTCATAGTCATTCTTCCAGCAACAAAGTATTGTAAAAATCACTCCAAGGGGTGCTTGGGTAGCTTAATCTGTTGAGCCTCTGACTCTAGGTTTTGGCTCAGATCATGATATCATGGATCATGGGACTGGACCTGCATCATGCTCCACAGTCAGTGGGGAGTCTGCTTGAGATTGTCTTCTTCTGCATCCCCCTCTCTAATAAATAAATCTTTTAAAAAAAATTACTCCAAATCTTAATAGTCCTACTGCAAACCTTGATACTCTAGTCCTACTGATACCTTGATTACTCTATCTCATCATAACCACTAAGGACAGATGTCCTGAAATTGTGTGGGAAAGGTTGCTAACATACTAGTGCCAACCTATCTCTGGAGATCAGGTTGTGGAATGCAGAATGACAGATGACAGTATCATATAGAGCAAAGCAGGCATGTCAGTGCCCTAAGACACCTTTGCAAATATACCAAACAGATTCATTCCATCCATATAAAAATTACAGACTTTTAAAATAAATAAACAAATTAGTTCTAAAATTTATGTCAAAAAAATATCTGGAGTAGCCAAAATTTTCTTGAAAATGTAAAAACATAAGATGAAAATTTAAGGATGGTGAGATAATAGTGATTTATTTTCATCATCATCCTTCTAGGAAATTCTAATTTTTCTTGTATTATTTTAGAATTTTTAGCATAGATGAATATATTGAGAAGTGATAGATAAGTAATTCCTAGATTGATAAAATAGCAAGACATTTCAAAAATATGAGAAAATAAGTCACTGATTGCACTATGTATTTTAAGTTTATAAAATGTCCAACTGACTACTAATATCACTGCAAGATAAAATATTTTATTCTAGTAAAACATAAGTAAATTTTCTTTTGTTATTTAAAAGATCTCTAAGAATAAATGAAAGTCATAAAATAGATATTTAAAAGAAGTTTTAACTTCTCAAAAATAAACTGAAAAATTTTATTTAAGGTCAATGGATGCTGATAGCATGTGAGGGTTAAAGCAGACAGCTACCAACTTAAGCCAAAATAATAATAAAAAAAAAAAAAAAAGAAGAAAGAGAAGGAAGGAACAAAGAAAGGAAGGAAGGATGGAAGAAAGGTAAGAAGGAAGGAAGGAAGGAGGGAAGGAAAGAGGGAAGGAAGAAAAAGAAAGAGAGAAAGAAAGAGAAAGGGAGAGGAACGAAGGGAAGAAGAAAGAAAGGAAAGCTTATTATGGGAATCAATTTTCATAATTTAGTACATAAATACTTTGAGTAAGGGCAGAAAGAGAAACCACAGGCTTAGAAATAAATTCTGAAGCAAGATATAAGTAGCATAATTGGAATAGTGTGGGAAACAGAAAGGAGGGACAAAGAGCGAACCTGGTTGAATTCATGTGTTATTTTTCTTGATACTTAGTGATATGGACTAAACATTTATTTTAGTGTCACGTGATATCCTTAATTTGGCAAATATAATTGTAATATAATGTATTCATTTCCAATTTTGAGTGTAGGTATAGTCCTTTTAAAAAATACATTATATTGGTAATGAGCAGAAATCATCTGGGTTTTCTACACACATACTATCGGTGGACCCTCTTTTGAGAGAACTGCAGACTTTTTGTACTCTGAGAAAGCAAATTACGTGAGCAGAGTCTTTGTTACATAATATAAACATAAGTGTCTTGCTTTTAGGTGTGCTATTTCTAGACTATGAGTTCTATATTATAAGTCTTATTTTCTTTCAACATTCCATATAGATTTTTGACTATTATAGCACAGTTCATGACAGGCATTCCATAACTATTTATTAAATGAATATAAAGGGTACAGTGCTCTCAGGAAATCTACCTGCAAATTTTTGTGGAAACATTTCCACAAAATAGTAACTCAATCTATCCATGACAAAAGTCAAATGAATTGATGAGAACAATTAAAGAGTGTGAACTGAGAACTGAAAATTAAGTAGTATACGCTCTAACACTGATTAATTCTATAAAAGGAAAAATCTAAATAATACCTTTATTTTAAGAATCATCTTCAACACACCAAATTTGTAGAAAACTTATTGTGTGAAATAATTTGTTTTAAAAAATGAAAAGAATGTCATGCAGTCACTACATTATATTTATGAAATGTGACAATATAGAAATATTTTTCTATTCTTAAATTGTGAAAATATTCTGAAATGTAAATATATCTTAAATAAATTCTTTAGTAAACTCTAAATTATATCATTAAATGTTTTTATTAAGAAAAATCTCAAGTATTTTTCTTGCATTCATGTCAGTGGAAAACTTTTTTTTAAAAAATAGACTAGTGTGTTTTCTGGAACTAATGTATTTGTATTTGTAAGAGTTTTGGAAAAGGCAAATATATAAACTGTAAAGTAAGTTTGACTTCTAAAGAAAAAAGATGAGACAGGAATAGCAAAAACATTCAAGATGGAATACAATGTACTTTGGGGATTATGCTCTCAGCCCACTCTTTTTTAATATTAATTATTTCTTGCTTGTTTCAAGTATGGCATCTGCCTTTGGAAAGACACGAAAATAGAAACAGAGAACAATATCATTTTGAAAATGCAAAATTATCAACCAAACTATGAAAAGATATGCATGGTTAAAACTATATTAATTTCATCTTATATATTTAAATCAATAAGCCTGTTCTTCCCACTGCTAAGTCACTAATATTCAATAATAGAGACAAAAACCCCTGTGTATTATTTAATAGATTAATAATGATTTTTCATTGTTATTTAAATTCTTTTGAATATATTTCATGTTCCAAAAATAACTTGTTTGCTTTATAAAAGTCAAAGTTCTTATTTTAGCCTTCTATTCTTACCTGATAGTACTTGAACAGTGCACTAAGTAACCAGGGCTTGTTGAACTTGTTGAGCCTGGGTGCTCAGTGGGTCAGGTCATGATCTCAGGGTCCTGAGATCAAGCCCTGAATCGGGCTCTCTGATCGATAGGGAGCCTGCTTTCCTCTCTCTCTGCCTGTCTCTATGCCTATTTGTGATCTCTCTTTCTCTGTCAGATAAATAAATAAAATCTTAAACAAAACAACAACAAAAAAACCCTTCCCTGTTAAGTAGTAAAAAAAAAAATTCTCCATGTAAAGATGATCTTATTTCTACAGTGTATGTTTATATAACTAATTAATACATGTTACCAGTGATTATCTAGTATGATAATGGCATCTTCCACAGTATTTTACCTGTTTAAAAATTCATTCATTACAGATATTAGGAATTTTAAATAACTTTTTGTTACAGAAAAAAAATCAAAGTTAATTTTTATTTTTTAAAAAAGTTGAAAATGTTGGGGCACCTCGGTGGCTTAGTTTTGGCTAACTGTGCAAGTCTTGATATCACTAGGACTTTTAAAGGTTCAGGAGAGGAGATCTGGCAAGATGGCGGAGGTATAGGACACACAGAAAGCACCAGGTCCCAGAAGTCCAGCTAAAGAAGTAGAAAACCACTCTAAAAGCCAGCAAACACAACAGGAGAGAGAAGAGAATAAGAACAGTAATTCTAGGAGCAGAAAATCAACCACTTTCAGAAAGGTAGGAGTGGAAAAAGTGAACTTAAAGCAACGGCAAGAGAGACCCCGGGGGGAGGGGCCGGCTCCCGGCAGCCACAGAGCCACAGAGCACAAAATCCGGAACTTCTAGTCTGCTCCACTGAGGGACATCGCTCCAGAGGCTAACCGGGGGTTCAGCCCTTGCAGGAACAGTGTGGTTTCAGGACCCATGGGGTAACCGAGGGACCAGGGGAGCCTGAGTGGGGCAGAACTCCCAGGTATTGGGGCCGAGAAGCCAGCGGCAGAGAAGGAGCTGCGCAACGCCGCATAGGTCTACCTCGGACTATAGGAACTGAGACATATAGTTCATATAGAGCTGCCATACTTTAAGCGGGGACCCCACGGGAGGCAGCTCCGGAGACACCCCCTCCTTCCTCCTCTGGGAGGAGCGGGGTGGGAGCCCGCAGCTGGAATCTGCTGGTTTGGCGACTCCATACGGGGCCATGCACACAACAGATAGAAGCGCTCCACCACGGGCTAGCTGAGCACAGAGCACCTACTGCGGACAAGGGAGACGGGAGTGATAACGGCTTTCCTCTAAGGGCCTGTAGAGGATCGTGGCGCCCAGCACTTGGCTCCTCTGGGCCGGAGACTGGGAGGCCGCCATTT
>CM053605.1:132241828-132281371 GCA_028646535.1 Procyon lotor
TTCTTTTTGTTTTTTTAGGAATTAGAACTATAAAATAACTACACATAAGAACATCCATAGTGGTTATAAACAAAGAAATTTAATTGCAAATTTAGCATTGAAGATAAATTATTCAGAGTAATTGAGAAGTGAGTGATAAAATAACCCCATGTGTTTGTGTACTGATATATTTCCAAATATAATCATAAGTTTTTCCACAACTATCACGGAAGTCAAAGAAGGTACTATTTTTAAATTAACATGGATCCAAACATATTAATATAGGTATTTTAAAAATAATACCATTTTTATCTCAAAATTTTTCAATCTCAAAATTTCTATCTCAAAATATCTAACAGGTATTTCTTTCTGCTTTTTTCTCAAAAGAAATTGAATATGTCTCAGAGAACAATGAGCAAATTCATAATGTTGTATACTCTTAAAACCACTTTCATTAAATTCAGGCATTTGATATATTTCTAGAGACAATTTAAAATGTTTTCAAGGTAACTTTCAGGCAAAGAAAAAGAAAAAAAATTAAGAAAAAGAAAAAACTGAAAAGGAACTGCAAATGAATGTGTGTCTTAGAATTTGCTGCAAATTTTTTTTTTTGCTATTATTTCCAATCTACTTATTAAATCCCTAGAAACTGAAAAATGTCATGACTCTTCAGAGAATTAACATAAGAAGTGACAATTTGTAGAAACAATTCAAAGTTACTTAATGGATGTAATTTTACATACTATGTTTTTCCTTCCAAGTATAGGCTTGCCATTTTTCCTGTCCCAGATTCTCTTCTACACTTATCCGAAATATATTTTTAAAGGTTCATTAATAAAATGGAAATGATAAGTCTTTTAAATTTTAAAAATCAATGATTATGTGACAAAGTCATATCTTGGGAAAATATTACTTTATATGGCTAAAAGAAAGAGCAGAGAATTTTCTATTCCTATTTGTAAGGAATGAAGTAGCATAGGGGTTTTTAAATCATATCCATGAAGTTCAATTAAGGATTCTTCTAGAATATAGATTCTATTTTTTTTTAAAAAGCAGGATTTTTTTATGTGTTTTGTACATTTGGTTTTTTGGCTGTATTTTATTTGAACAAAGGATACCTGATGCCTGTTTTATCACAAGTAAATAATACAATCAATCTATGTCTTTGTTTCTACATCTGGAGAAACAGATAATATCACTGGGTTGTTGTAATAAAAGGTGACTGTCCCAAAAATGTTAAACATGTTAATCCACAATAAATGTGGGCTCTCACTGTATTTTCAAATTTGAAAACCTCTTTAGTACGACATGAAAAACAGTATTCAAATCAAGAATTTAGGAAGGAGGTAAAATATTTTTCAGGATTCTGAACTTTTTTTTTTCTCAAAGATTTTATTTATTTATTTGACAGAGAGAGAGAGATCACAAGTAAGCAGAGAGGCAGGCAGAGAGAGAGGGGAAAGCAGGCTCCCTGCCGAGCAGAGAGCCCAATGAGGGGCTCGATCCCAGGACCCTGAAATCATGACCTGAGCCGAAGGCAGAGGCTTTAACCCACTGAGCCACCCAGACACCCCCAGGATTCTGAACTTAAAGATACTTGTATTTTGGTTGTTAAAAAAAACTTCAATTATTCTAAAATTTAATAAGTTTACTTAATTTAAAAATGTATATATTAAAAAAAAAAGTTTTTGACTTTCTCCCAGCTTGAGTATTAATAAGGCAATGAGTTACAGCACTCTTAAATGAAAAAAAGAAAGAAAGAAAGAAAGAAAGAAAGAAAGAAAGAAAGAAAGAAAGAAAGAAAGAAAGAAAGAAATAGCATTAGTTAAGTTTACAAGGCAAAACCCAACAAGACAGGTTTTTATTCCTAATTCTTACAGTCAGTATTACCAAGAAATATAGAGCACTTAATAAATCACAAGAAGTGTAAAATTAATGACTCAAAAAAAGGCTTAAATCCTCAACTCATTTAAAAAATCTGTCGTTAACATGAAAAATGCGAGTAAAGTGGATAGCTTGGAAGTGAAGAAGACCTTTTTGAATTACTTATTGACAAACAGAAGATAACAAAGTACTTGACTCATATTGAAATGAAGGTAAACAAGCAGGATGCATAACTTGCACTCCAGAGGAAATTAGAAAATCTGCTTACTCTGTTGAGTTGTATTTTAAAAGCCAACGAAACTGGGATGATTTATGAAAATGGAACCGGGTGAAGGAGACACTAAACAACAAAAGATTCAAAAAGTGAATATAAAAAAATAAAAATAAAAAAAGTAAAAGGTGAAGAAAATGATGAGGGACTAATTTGGTAATCCCAAGTCCATTCTTAGGTTTTTTATTAAAATGGCATAATTTATCAACCCAATGGTAGCTTCTCCTGATTTTCCTGTAAAATAATAATGCAAAATTACAAGAAGACAAAAACACAATTTCAAAAGCTAGGACTGAGGGAAAACATATCAGCATAGTATGTGAAGCATTAAAATGTATAATATATGTAAATGAAATTTCCAAAACTTTACACAGGCTTCACTTCACTTCGTATGAAAACAAGCCCTTTGAAAAATAGGGAAACCCTTCTCTCTCCTCATTGTGTTTCCTCTGACTCAGAGGCTCATACCTAGTACCTGCGAGTGCTCTTCCCCAATAAATAGCAACAGACAATAAATAAATTCAACAAACAAATCACTACCCAGCAGGAACCACTCAATTCCACAGATATTACATTTGAGTTTGAGAAAAACTCATTTTCTCAACCTTTACTTTTCTCTCTGTCTTCGTATGAATCTAGTGGAGGAATATTATATTATGAAGGCTCAGTTCCACCCACTAGGTAGGAATGAATCCTAAAATCATTGTGTTACAATTCCTCTACTTCAGTGGTTCCAAAACCTGATTGCACATCAAGATCATTTTGAAAGAAAAATCAGATGCCCAGCTCAACAGATGCACCACTAAATCAGAATTTTGGGGTTAAATCATGTATGTTTATAAACATAAAGCCTACCTGCTTTCCTTTCTTCCTTCTGTTTTTTTCCCCCCCTTTCTCTCTTTTCTAATGTACCAGGAATTCAGACATCCAAGAAAGTTTAAGAGCTACTGGTCTATCCTTTCATTGCATAAACATTATGTATGCATGAAACATTCTGGAAGACCTTGTCTTTGAAAACTACTTGCTGATTATGCCATAGCAAACCCAATATGAATATTAGAATAGGCAGTTAGTTAGGTTCTAATAGGATGTGTGGAGGTCAGCAATAAGGAAGTCATGGCCAGCTGTCAAGAAGGTCAGAGGCAGGGGTGCCTGGGTGGCTCAGTGGGTTAAAGCCTCTGCCTTCGGTCCAGGTCATGATCTCAGGGGCCTGGGATTGTGCCCCGCATCGGGCTCTCTGTTCAGCGGGGAGCCTGCTTCCCTCTCTCTCTGCTTGCCTCTCTGCCTACTTGTGATCTCTCTCTCTATCAAATAAAATAAATAAAATCTTAAAAAAAAAAAAAAAGGTCAGAGGCATGGCCTGGAGGAACTCCTCAAGAAGCCAGATCAAACTATATAGGCCCAAACTGGCAGATGCCATGACAGGAAACTCCTGGCCAAATTAGGAAGAAAAAGCATGAAACCCTACTTCCCTACCCCAAGTAATGTATATTCTGTCCCTTAGTTAACAATTGCTGATAAAGGAAATCCAAACCCTGGGGATGGGTCTGGTGGGAAAGGGGATGCAGTTCTTTCTCCCTTCCTCCCTCTCTCACTCTCTTCCTACTTCCACCCCCCATGTCTCAAAAATGTCTTTTTTGCTTTATTAAACTTACCTGCTTGTGTCACTTGTCTGCTGTGTTGCATATCTGTCCTTGAATTCATTCTAGTTACAAGACCAAGAACCTTCAGAGAGTTCTTTGGGTCTGGCTGGGTTGAGGTTCTTCAGTTCAATTGGCAACACTTAGATTATTGATAGATATCTAAACACTACTATTCCAAACCAAAAATTATCCGTCCTGTTCTTCAGCTTCTGGACAATTGCTTTTCCCTTTTCTTTTTTTGCTCTTTTGGAAAATGTTACCAACCTTTGCTCATTTTCTTTATTGAGGCATGACTGTTAAAGAATCCCAGCTTCTTCTTAAAGACCTCTAGTCATTCTCTCTGAAAAATCTATGATAAATCTAACAACTCTTCAGTCTAATTGGTTTCCTTGTCTCAAGTTTCTATACTCCCTCCTGTACCTAAAACCTATAGCAAACAGCTACTAGATGATATTCCTGATATGTTACCTTGAATTTGTCATTCTGCTATTTAAAATCTTGTAAAACTCCTTATAATCTTGGGGCACCTGGATGGCTCAATTATGTATCCAACTTTTGATTTTGGCTCAGGTTCATGATCTCAGGATTTTGCTTGGGATTCTCTCTCTCTCTCTACCCCTCCTTGCTAGTGCTCTCCCTCTCTCTCTCTAAAAAAAATTAAATAATTAATTAATTAAAAATTAAAACTCCTAATACTCTTCAGGACAAAATTCAACTTCTTTGTTCCGTAAGACCAAAAATAAAATTCACTGCAGCCTTTCTCCTATCCTAATCAACTCTAGAAATTGCAAAAGCAAAAGAGAATTATGGATCAGAGAAATGAACTAAAAAGTTCTGAGAAATATTTGGGGAACCCGAGAGCTTATGTGAACTGCTGTAGGTGTCTGTATACTTTGCTGAGAGCTACAGCTTGAGCCAGTCTTCACTAGTAGTTTTAGAGAGAGCATGGTGGGGGGGGGCAGTTTTGAAGATCTGATATGCCTCCCTCCCCCATTGCTGTGGAACAATCACTATTTCTTTCTACCCCGTGGAGAGCCCCAGTTCCAGTGAGGTTATTTTGGGTAACAAAACAACTTTATTAAGGATTTGATGAAATCAGTGTGGGCTGATCATTTGCCTCCTGGGGTTCTCTTCTCCAATTTCTTCCTCTTAATAACTCCTGCCTCCTTCAGTGCCTGGTGGATTCCAAATTAAGGAAACTTCCCCTTCTGTAGTTGCCTATTTCTAGAAGTATAAATCCTTGAGTTAGACTATATGGTGGACTGACAGCCAGTGGAGCAGTCACAGTGGTTGTGTTCTTGAGCACTTTCGTTCAATTCTCTTTAAAGACATTGGTCATCCCTGAAACATTACTTTTAGGGGCAATAAGAAATCAGAGGTCAAAAAGACTAGATGCTGGAAAAGTAAAAACAATCTAAAAGAAAGAGTACACTAAACAAAATATAGCTAATGTAGGAAAGATGTTAGGGTTCAGAGGTGATGGCCAAGAAAGAATTCTTGGGATGTCTTTGGTGCAAAAGGTGGTTTTATTAAAGCACAGGGAGAGTACCCTTGGGCAGAAAGAGCTGCTGCGCTGGGGTCATGTAGTGCCTGATTATTTACTTTCAAGTTGGGAGGGGGTTAGGGATAGGGTAAGTCTTAAAGGAATTTTGGAAACAAGCTTTCCAGGACCTTGAGGAGGCTAGCTATTGCTAGGAGAATGTCATTTACTCCTATCTAGTAAAACCTTAGTCATGAGATGATTAAGGTGTATATTGGTGGGCCATATGCCTAGAGGATGATTGCTAAAATAGATCTTGAGGGTAGAGATAAAGGAAGCTTCCAAAGGAATTTTCATATGTTAAAGTAGATTGCAAAAGGAACATTATACAAACAGATCAATAATTTAAAATAAATATTACTGGTATACTTAAAGAAATAGGAGCAATATTTATAATATATGAGCAGGAAGTTATTTTTAAAAGTAGTAATGGTTTGCTATGAGAAATATAATTAAATAAAAGTCACAGTATATATGATAAATGACAGAATGAATAGCTGTGCAACAAATTAGTGATTTCAAACTAAGCCATATATCAAATACTCCTGCTAGAAAAAAAGAAAAAAAAATGAGTGAGTTGGAAAATTTAAGATAAAAGACTTTTTTCCTCTGATCCAAAACAGAATACAAATTCTTTTTGAACACATAGAGAGCTTTTAAAAAATTGAATTTTTATTAAGCCACAAAACTAGTCCCTATTAATTCTAAAAGATGAAGGCCACCAGAACATTTTTCTTACCAAAATGCAATCATCTTTGATATTATTAAATAAAATAGAGCTAAATACAGTATTTATATTTAGAATTAAATAACATATTACTAGATAAACATTAAGCTATAAAAGAAATTCTGAAATAGGTTACATAACAGAAGTAATAGGCAATGAAACTATTATGATGAGAATTTTGTGAAGAAAGTGAGTACAGTTCTTAGAGGGAATTTTATGGCTTTACATGCATTTTTTTTTTTTTTTTTTCAGGAAACAAAAATAATAGGCAAACCAATTAAGCAAACAAGCTTAGCATTTAACTTAGAAAATTGGAAAAGGCACAAACAAAAGGCAAACAAAGAGGATTAAAAATCAGTGAAATAGAGAATATGAGCAGCACTAAAGAAAAAGTTTGTAAAGTTGTTTTTGTTTGTTTGTTTTTAAACAGCCAGTGAAGGGCATTGACTTTTGGCAAAATAGATCAAAGCAAAAGTGTGAAAAAATAAAAATGAACTAAATAGAGAATTAAAAAACTCAAATAAGTGCAGATACAAGGAAAATGTCAAATTATTGTACTTTAAAAACAACTATGTGGATGAAAGAAGATATTGTATAAGAAACATGCTAAATGGGTCAAACAAAATTTATTAGATAAGTATGAAAGAAATTTGAATAATAGTAAAAAATATCTTTGCAGGTTTTTATTATTAGTGTGTTCTAACACATTTTTAATGAATAGTCAATTGCCACCTTATTTAGTTTTAGAAAAAAGAAAAAATGTGAAAAAAATCAACAACCTCTTTAGTTATAAAATACTAAAATTTAAATTAAGCATTAGCAATCATTAAATGATGTCTTGATCAAGAAGTTTTTTTTCCCCTTAGGAAGACAAGGAGAGCTCAACCTCTAAAAGTGATTCAATGTCATATTCCCCATATTAATATTAACAGATATGATTATCTTAGTTATCAAAAAAAAGAATTTGAGAAATTTAGCACCCACTTATTTTTTGGAAAAAACAAATTAGAAAACTATGAAAAGTAGGGCAAGCTCTTAACTTGGTTAAATTTATAGACCCCCCCCGAACAACTGAGAACTTTGTATTTAACATTGAGCTTTATATTTTTCCCCAGGAATAAAACAAAGATCCTCATATCACTACTGTTAAAACTAAGAATGAAGGTACTGGACAATGTTATGGAGAAAGAAAAAGAAAAAAAGTGAAGTAAAGAGTAAAAGAAGGTAAAACTTATTTCCAAATGATCTGAACCTATAGTTAGGAAATCTTTGAAACCAACATGTACACTGTAAAAATGAATAAGCCAGGTTAGGAAAGTTACTGTAATAAGATTTATTTATCAATCTTGTTAGCACCTTTCTGTATAAACAATAAAATTATAAATGATAGAATATAATAAATATTAAGATGCCATTCAAATAACAATTAAAACAAGTTCTCTATAAAATATGTGGAAATGAACTTAACCTTAAAGATACAATCTTATGTACAGAATTTGAAAACTTTTTTTAAAGATTTTATTTATTTATTTGACAGAGAGAGAAAGATTGCAAGTAGGCAGAGAGGCAGGCAGAGAGAGAGGGGGAAGCAGGCTCCCTGCTGAGCAGGGAGCCTGATGCAGAGCTTGATTCCAGGACCCTGAGATCATGACCTGAGCCAAAAGCAAAGTCTTTAACCCACTGAACTACTCAGGAGCCCCAGAATTTGAAATCTTTAAAAAAATTTTGGAGAGTTTTCATAATCTTGGGTGAGATGACTTAATATTATAAAAATATCAGTTAATCCCTCTTATTTCTCTGATCCCTGATATTCCATATCTGTCATACAAGCAAAATGCTTTGACTCCATCTGTAGGTCTTAAAAAAGAGCCTTATGACATGTTCACCTCAGTTCAAAATCTTTTCATCTAAATCTAAATCTAGTCATCTAAGATATGGAAATCCATCTTGGATGAGATACTTGTGTGTCATCCATTCTGGGGCACAATTCTTTTTAATCTGTGGACTGATGAAATTAATACAAATTTCTGCTTTCCTTATTTCAACATACAATGGTGGACAGGTGTAAGAAAACAGTAGTAGATATTCTGGTTTAACAAGTGAGTAAGTAGAAGGTGAAAGATTTACCAATCTAAAACAGTTTTGAAATCTAGTTGAGTAAACTCCAGCTGGAGTTCCTTGATTAAGATTCAAGGTTTCCGAGAGGAAGAAGGGCTCCCACTGCCCTGTGGTCTTTCTAACTGGATTAATGAGACAGGTTAAGAGGAGAAATTAAATTTTATAGGCATATGTATGGGAAATCCCCAAAGACATGAATTCCAAAGACAATGTGGCAACAAGAAGCTTGTATGAACTAAGGCAGCAGTAGGGTCTGAGGATACAAAGGGAAGAAAGACCATTAGCAAGAAGGTGAAAAGAGATGCTTGGAAAAACAAAATTTGCCCTATTATGCAGATGAGTTTCTTAGGTAAGAGTGGGGTCTCTATTAATACTTCCCTTTCCCTTGTAAGCTCTTCTTCCCAAAGTAAATTTAGGCAGTGATGGGGGAGGCAGAGAGCTTTTCCTGCCTCTGCTGGGTTTTGATTACTTTTAACTTGAAATAATCTTTATGCCAAAGTCGCACATTTTGGAGCTTGTCTCATCCTACACTCCTTCAAAGGGCTGGGACTAATCCTATGTGGCTCTTTCCTGGTCCTCCTGACTTCTCACTCCTCCCTCTCTACCGTTGGCTCCACCCTCTGCAGCTTCATTCCTTACTCCTGAATAGTAACCACTGTTTGCAACTGAATATGTTATCTTATCTATAGGGCATGTGTTTCAAGATCCTTGGTGGATGCCAGAAACCATGGATAGCACTGCACCCTATATTACTGTTTTTTCCTGTACATACACACCTGTGATAAAGTTTAATTTATAAATTAGACACAGTAAGAGATTAGTAACAATAACTAATATGATAGAACAATTGTAACAATACAATATAATAAAAAGTTGTGTGAATATGGTCCTTCTCTCTCTCCCAAAATATCTTTCTGGGCTGTTCTCACCTTTTTGGGGATGGTGTAGGTAAAATGCCTGTGTGATGAAATGAAGTTAAGGGGAATGACCAAGGCAAAGATCTATAGCCTTAGGGTACCGTTGGCCTCAGAGGGAGGAACCCCTGGTTCCAGGTGACCACAGGTAACTGAAACTGCAGAAAGTGAAACCACAGAAAGCAAAAATCAGGGTGGGGGGTGGGCATCGACTGTAATTTTATCAACCTGCTTGCTGCAGTTACTTTAGGGGAACAAACAACTTCCTCCTCCTTTACCTGGTACTTTCTTTCCTTTTAATTTCAAACTGGTAGTGTTTCTACTGATAAAAATTTCACAAAATATTTCCCTTTTTTTTTTTTTTTAAACTTTACAAAGTTAATCCATTGACCAACAGCCACACAAACAAATCTTTTGGGGATAATTCTTCCTTTATCTTGACTTCCTGCTGGGATGGCTGAGGACAATGACCTTAAGCTTCTTACAGGTCCTGTGTCTGGATTGAGAAAGTCTGTGAAAAACAGCCTTAATCTCTTGAGAGATCCTTTGTGTGACTGTCCACATCAACATTAGAATCTCCCTGACTTTTTAGCAAAAGGTTATACAGTCAACCCCTTCATTTATTTTTCTATGTCATTTAGAGCCAGCATACTTAATTTTAACACTTTGCCATATGGATAGAGAGAATTTTCTAAATCGTCGCATATTGAGTTCCTTTTTGTTTCACAGTTCTTCCATCTATTTATCTCTGTTGTTCTGATATTTTACTTTGAGCAACAAAAGAAACCAGACCATCCCTTTAGCAATTGGAAATTTCCTTATTCATCATTTGAAAGTTCATCACTTGAAAGTTCTGCTTCCCACATCAACATAGTAGACAATTTTTACTGAGTTTTGTTACCACATAACAAGGATACCCTGTCCTCTGGTTTCCAGTCCTTATTATTTTATTTCCTTTGAGCCTTTGTCAACTGTGTCCTCGCGGATTTTTACCAACAGTCTATACCCAATGATTTAGATTTTCTCTAAAGTGATTTAGTATTTCCTCTTCGTGTTCCTTGTGTCCTCCCGAAACTTCGCTGGTAGCACATTTAAAATATATATTCCAACTAACAGTTTGTTCAGGACAATCTAATCTAAGGGTTTTCGTATATTCCTCAACAATTTTCAACCCCTACCCAAAGGCCATTCTAAAGACTTAGTTACATATGTAAAATCCCCTTTTCCATATAATGTAACAGAATTGTGAGAGAGATGTTCCATTCTACTCACAAGTTCTGCAAAAGCGATATAAGAGTGCAGGACATTTGGGCTCATCTTGGAATTCTGCCTCTTACTACTCCCAAAAGGATAATAAGGAAAACCTATAGTTTTCTACCACATTACTTCTTTCAGCTTTCCACTTCAAAGCCTTCTTCTTATAAAGTATTTATATTATTTTTTCTTGATATATGGATGTTAAAAATTAGAGCTGGAGTTCTCATTTTATAAGAGGCAGTTTTATACTCTTATCCTTTCCCACATAACTTTATATATAACATATATATAAAATATTTATATATAATTTATATATACAAACGTGTATACTGTTTACAGCAAATTTAAGTATTTAGAATTTTTCAAAAGATTTATACTTATTTATTTATTTAGAGAGCAGCTAAACAGGGAGGAGAAGGAGAGGAAGAATCTTAAGCACACTCTGTCCTGAGAACAGAGCCAGATACAGGGCTTGATCCCATGACCCTGAGATTATGATGATCTGAGCCAATATCAAGAGTCAGACAATCAACTGAGTGAGCCATACAGGCACCCAGCAAATTTAAGTATTTTAATATAATTATATCAACATTTTTCTTACGCCAGACTTAAGCTCTTTGCTGTTTTCTTGCCCTTAATTTCCATTACTATAATTTAATTTTTTTCCAAGCATTTTCATGCATAAGATAATCTGTTGAGTAAACATTTTTTCCAGAAGACTCCTGCTTCAATATAGCTGATCAATCTCTAGGCTTCCTTTGATGCAAAGACCATTTCCTTCCTATATTTTCCTGATGCATTCCTTTTTCTTCCTGGATCACATGTTTTCACTACTTTGTTTAGCTGGAGCACATTCTAAAAAGGTACAAATGGGAAATAAATATTCCCTGTCTTCACATTTATGAAGATGCCTTAATCATATCCTCAAAATTCACTTATAGTTTTTCTAGGTATAGAAATTTAGGATAAAAATCATGACCCCTCAGAACTGTGGAAGTTTTATTTTGTTGTCTCTTAATATCTAGTGTTATTATTGCCCAATCTGATGCCATTTGATCCTTGTTTTATTGTAGTTGACCTATTTGTTTCTCTCTGGAAGTTTTTGTGTCCATTCTTTATCTCTGCTGCGATATCTTCTGGTCTTTTTTGTTATTTTTATTGTGCCAAGCACTCTATAGAACTGTTAGTCATCTCTGCTGTAATACAGATAGAGAAAGTTTTTAGGTGGACTAGGCTTTTAGTATCATATAGTTTACATTCAGAAAATCTTAATTGAGCACTTAGTACTGTATTCAAGCACCAGATTCTTAAATGGAGGCAAATGAGTAGATTCATGAAATAAAAACCTAGAAATTAAAAGTGCTTAGAATCTTCCGCTTATAAGGAAATCATTTAAGAGTTCATTTATAAGAACAGATTTGACACAAAAATCACACCTTAATCCAGATTGCAAAGAAAAATGTACTGCATTTAATAAAAAGGAAATTAATAAGTCTTGATGAATTTTTTGCATTCCTGAAAAAGTTAAATGTATAGAAAAATGGATGAAATTCATAAATATTGGAGAAATACAATGAAGGGATAACTGGGGTTGATTTATTAGGAAAGATTAGAAAATCTAAATATACATAGCATGGCTAAGAAATAGCTAAGCTAATAAGTGCAATGAGTTGCACCTGCACTGATATAGGAATTATAAGAAATAAGAGCAATTGCTTGGGTATGTTACAAAGAATTATAATTAGTTTTAATGGAATTGAATAAAATATTAATATAAGACTTGATTTGTGATACTGTACATTTCAGGATTTGTGACCACTAAAGAATTTTGAATGATGATTACTTCATTAAGAAATTGTTAATATCCATCTCAATTTCTCCAGCTCTTTCAGATAAACATGATAAAAATGACTATCATAAAGCATGCCTTTTATTCCTTTCAACTTTTATCCAGCTAGGAATTTACATGGAGGGGGGAAGGTGGGAAGGGAGGGCAGGGAGAGAGGCAGAAGGTTGAAGTTGGAGGCTTAGTTTTATTTACTCTATGAAGTGTACCAGTCCTCTTTCTTTATTCAAGGAAAACTTACATCCACATTTATAGGCTTTTCTTAGTCAATTTCTGGAGGGATGTGTCCTAGATGGCTAAGTTGGTTAGGCGACAGACTTAATTTTGGCTCAGGTCATGATCTTAGGGTCCTGAGATCCAGCCCTGAGTGGGGCTCTGGGCTTAGCATGGAGACTCTTTGGGATTCTCGATCTCTCCCTCTGCCCCTCTCTGAACTCACATGCTCTCTCTTTCAATAAATAAATACATAAGTACATAAATAAATACATGAACACTGTTTCTGGAAATCATTGCAGTAGCATAAAAATCTACCTCAAAAAGTTAAATTTAGTGGTTCTTAGCAAGTTCATAAAGTCATGAAAATAGCTTAAGCCAACACAACGTAAAAATGATGAAATCCATGCAAAACGTGTCAAGTCCCAAAAGAAAATAACTTTCACTGTCTTGTGTGAACCACTTGCAATGCCAACGGTTCTTGATAGGAATTTATTTTATATTCTCTCCATTTTGTGTAACAAATACAGATTCATTGAACACCCGAATACTTAAGTACAGATGGTGTCTGATTCAGTTCACAAACTTGAGAATAAACCTGGATCTTCCTTCAAGACATAGATGATTCATTGTGTGAGTAAATATGTTTTGAATGTCTACTCTGTGCCATGACCTTATCTGGGCCCTCTAGTGGGGGAGATGGAAAATGATTCCCTGGGCAAGTGAAGAAAGGCTTGTAGATGGCACTGTTCTGAAGGAAACAAAATAGGATGATGTGACAGCAGCTTCGGAGAGAAGGGGCTTTAGACTAAAGTTTAAAGGGTTTAAGAGAAGGCTCTGAATTTATGAGAAAGAACCTGAATCTTGTCCTACTCTCAGTCTTGGTGCCCAACCTCTCAAGAACACACTCCAGTGCAGGTTTGACAATTAACATGTGTCATGACATATTTTCTGATAATGTTTAAATTTGTTTATAAACAAGTCATAATTTTTCTATAGTTAATAAGGCGATTCTTAATTAAAAGGTCTGATTTAAGTTCAAATACAGACTGTATAATCTCTATTATATCAGACCCATCTTGGGGCACCTGGGTGGCTCAGTCATTAAGCGTCTGCCTTCAGCTCAGGTCGTTATCCCAGGGTGCTGGGATTGAGCCCCGCATCGGGCTCCTTGCTCAGCAGGAAGCCTGCTTCTCCTGCTGCCATTCCCTCTGCTTGTGTTCCCTCTCTCGCTGTGTTTCTCTCTGTCAAATAAATAAAATCTTAAAAAAAAAAAAAAAAATCAGACCCATCTTACAGGTAAGGAAACTGAGAGTTGGTTTAAAAATTTGATCACAGCCATCTAAGTAGCATGTGGTTCAGCTGCAGTCTGAACCCATGTCAGTCTGTCTATAATGCTCCTGTTCTATCTGTGGGAGTTCTACTTTATTTTACCTTTCAGCATGAAATACAGCATTGGATTATGGTCTGAACTTGGCTATCATCTCCACTGGATTCAGAGACCCTTGGGAAAAAACAAAATGCCCAAAGATATTATAGGTAGTATTTAAGGAAGACAGATTTTGAATTCAAAAGTGGCATTTTTTTAAGTGATGTTGAAACATCTGTACCAGGATTTGAATTACAGTCTGAAAATACATTAATACACAGGAAATTGATTTATAAAATTTATATACAGTTCGATTTTTTTAAATGATTCTAGGAGGAGAGGATGAGTTAGGATCAGGTTATAAAAGAGTTTAGAAAACATATGGAAAGGGAGATTTACTGATAGAATTGAAGGGCTTAGCAGTAGTTGTGCCTGGCATTAAAGCATGGGAAAATAAATCTTCCTGAGCTCTGCCCTGAACACGTGGAAGCCAAGGAAAAGCATAAGAGCACTGACTTGGAAGACAGGAAATCATGAGAGCCAAAGCAAGTGTGTGCCCCAAAAGATGAGATTATCAATAGGGCAAATTTTTATTATCTAAGTACACTTGGGCCAAAGTATTTTACTGGCTTTTTGTGTAAGATTAAATCTATTGGAAATTAACCTTCTAATCATTCAGTTTTGTTCTAAAGCTAGAGATAAAAGACAGATGATAGATAAATAGCTATAACTGCATATATGGTAACTATATGTCATATATGTAATTGCTTTCCTGCTAATTAAATTTACTAATTACATATATGCAGCAAGTGATTATTAAATACAAATGTTAATTTACTCTAAATGAGTAAACCATTATTAGCATTTGTGTTAATTGACATTGTGTTAATTGGCATTATGTTAATTGGTATTCAATGTAATGATGATGTCAAATTTAATAGCTTCATTAATTAGTATCTAAAAACACTTTTGATAATTTAAGATGCACTTGTCAAAAACACTAGTTCTAAGAAATGGGTTGGCAAGTTATTTCATAAGGAAAAACTGATTTTTTCAGAAATGAAATGCTTGAATTTACATAAAAATATTTATCCTGTGAGTTTCTTCTTAAAGCACTCCAGACCAATTAAGAGAAAATATATTTGACAGAAAATATTTATGATGAGGCACTAACCAGATAGTACCAATATGTGGGCCTCACACAACCTATACTTGGGTATGAAAGGAATATGCGTTCTTCCAGAGCACATTACACCTTCCCTAGTATGCTAGAGTTCTGCATAATTGTTTAAAGAGTGGAAGTTTGTGATGATGACATATGGAATTTGGGAAGGACAGAACATGATATCTTGAAATGTTATCAAATATATAATAAATAGGACTAATGAAAATGAAGACACATACACAAAATTTGAGGAAATACATTTCAGTGATGTTTGTGTGAAAGTTCAAATTCATTTAAAAGAGTTTTTATTTTTTAAGATTTTATTTATTTATTTGTCAGAGAGAGAGAGCACAAGCAGGAGGAGTGGCAAACAGAGGCAGAGGGAGAAGCAGGCTCCCTGCCAAACAAGGAGCCCGATATGGGACTCGATCCGAGGACCCTGAGATCATGACCTGAGCTGAAGGCAGCCGCTTAACCAACTGAGCCACCCAGCTGTCCCTCATTTAAAAAAATCCTTTAAAAATAATTATTTTATCTTCTCAATTAATTAATTCCTCCAAGAATTCCTCCTTTCTCCTTTAACTACCCTGTGGAGGAAGGTAGGTTTCTGAAGTTTGTCCTCATAAATAACTTCGTCTCATCCTCAAAACAGAGAAATTATTCCCAGTTGTTTTTCTGCTTTCTTAACGCTCCACAGACAAAAATGCTTACCCTGTCTGGAACCACTTCAGGTGAGGATGGCTTTTTACCCAACAAGAAAGAAATCTATCAGTTTCCTCTTATTTTGCATCCTTTCCCATAGAGACTATTGTCCATCAGTACAAATACATAATATTAAATAAATCATTATAAATAACAATACTAAAAATAAAATAAGCTAGCATCAACCAAGAATGGCATGTGCCAAGCTATATTTATTATCTCTTCCCCCTTGACTTACGTTGGCCAATGGGGTGTAAAGCTGCAATGAATGCCACATCCTAGTAAAAGCTTTTCTGAGGTATGACAAATTTCTGCTTGGGCTCTAGATCTTTTGCTTTTGAGAACAATGTCTCAAATAGTGGTTATTTCTTCAGTCTGGATTCTGGACAGAAAACCATCTGGAAAAACCTTGAATCTAACCACAGCCTAGAATCAAGCCCAATGGAGCCTAGCCAAGATGAACAGATCCAAGTGGAGCAGGATCCTAGGAATCCTTCAGGTCTGTGACAACTGTTTATTATTTTAAGCCACTGAGAGTCGAAGTTGATTTTTAAAAGAACGAAGTTGATTGTAATCACCAAATACTATGTTATCCACATTTCACAGGTGAAGAAACTCACAATTAAGGAAGGTAAATAATTTATCAAAATTACAAAGCTATTAAATGCTAAGATTTAAACTCAGAACCTGATTCCTTAGCTTCTTTGATCTATTGTCCTTTGATATATACAATCCACTGCCTGATAGAGTCAGAAGTCTCCTTATATTCTCCCATAATCTTGGACTTTAACATTAACACTGGGAGCCACATTTAGGCTGCTGAATATTTCGAGAGAAAATTATCAAACTCTTTAGATAGGTCGTTTTCCATATTCGTAGTTTCTAATTTATTTTGTGCCTTCAATTTTGAGACTCTTTCTTTTTCTTTTTTTATTTAAAAAAATTTTAAATTAACATATAATGTATTATTTGTTTCAGGAGTATAGGTCTGTGATTCGTCAGTCTTACACAATTCACAGCACTTGTCGTAGTACATACCCTCCCCAATGTCCATCGCCCAGCCACTTTCTGTGTTTCTGTGTTTCTCATTAACTACCATTCCTCCACAGTAGTTTTCCCTAATCTTCAACAAGTTCTTCCTTAGTTTTCTTATCTCACCAGTATATATATATATACTTGCAATGTTTTATTTCATGTAATATCTCTTCATTATTTGGTACTACTGACCACTGCTCCCTTGGTATAGTTCTGTTCTCCGTTAGCTTTCATGAGAGCATTCTAGCTTGATTCCCACAGTTTCCTGAATGTTCAACTCTTCATCAAATTTTTTCTTTTCATATGAATGTTGCTTTTGATCAAGTCCAAGCTAAGCTGCACTAACAGAGAGGCTCAAATACATTGGCTTAATGAGCTGAAAGCTTGTTTCTTCCTCATAGAATGATTCAGAGATTGATGGTGGTCTAGAGTGGATAGACAAGTCTTTCTAAAGATATTCAGCTCTTCAGTTTTATCTTTCTATTTTACTATATCCCATGGATGTTTTTTGTCTGAATTGCTAATCATTATTTCTATATTCCAACTAGGGAAGGAATAAAAACAGAGTATAAAAAGGCAAACAAATTTCTTTTTAATGAACTAATGTGGAAATTGCACATATCTTTTCTACTTACGCTCCACTGGTCATAATTTAGTCACATGTCTATACCTAGCTTCAAAGGAGATAGAGAAATGTAGTTTAAATATGAATAGGTAACTGCCTTGTTGAAACTTATTTTAAAGAAAAAGAGAATGCATATTGCAGGATAGTTAGCAATGTCCACCAGAGCTGGTCTTAAAATTTCATATTTGTCCATTTATGACCTAATTTTCCATATTTTTCTGTGTGACCTCATCCACATTTATAACTTATATAACTCACATAAAAGAAGTAATATAATATCCTCCACATCTAGTTCTGATCTCTCTTATGATTTTCATAAAATAATACGTAGGGATTTGTTCCTTTCATCATACACAAAACGAAGTTGAGAAATGGTAAAAATAGGATAAAAACATTGGAAACTTTTTAACCTCTACTCAAATGATCTCTAAAAACATATGCTATTTTTAAAATTTACCCCTTCAGAATATAACAATATCATCCCATCTGATTTTGAAAAATAAAAAACAAATTCCAAATGATCCAGTTCATATTACAGAAAGAGAATTTTGTGATCAGTTTACTTTTTTATTATTTATTTTTGTGATCAGTTTAAATCAATAATTCATGTTATACCAGAGCCAGAGAATTTAGCTACCCAGTTATGGCAATTTGGTTGAGAAATAATGAGGATGTGAAATTATCATCGCATCAATGGGGAATGGATAAGCACTGAAAAAATCAGGAGTAAACAAGGACAGCCTCAAAAATCTTGGTGAGAGATTGAGTCACACTGAGAAGAGAGAGGCCACAATGACTCACTGGATTCTAATTCAGGAAATTGAACAATGTGGATAGGGCAAAGTTTGGGGAACAGGATATATTAGTTTGTTACCCTTAGCAAGAGTGTCCTCTGGTCCTTGCTATTATTCCTGTTATTGACTTGACTTAAAAAGAAAAGTCTGATGGGTTGCAACAACATTGAATAGAACTATGAAGACAGTAATAGCTGATGAGGTAGATGATAGAAGACCTCAACTTTCTTTCCACGAAATATATTTTGAAATATCTTCTTTCAAAACAGTATTTTATGAATCTTCCTAAATTTCTTTAAATTGTCATACCCCCCCAAATTCATATTATCCCTGGTGGTGGTGAGGATGTGGAATGTTACCATGAGAAGAAGAATAATCTGCTCACTACCATTGATGCCTAATTTAGAATATTTATCCTTATATGTTTTCTTCTGTCTTTCCAGTTATATGTCTTTCAAGTATATGATCATCATTGAAGTCCACAGTAAATACATCAGATAAATATGAAAATAATTTCTTGGAATGACTGGGTGGTTCAGTCAGTTAGGTGTTGGATTCTTGGTTTCGCCTCAGGTCATGATTTCATGGGTTGTCAGATCCAGGCCTGCATCAGACTCCATGCTCAGCGGGGAGTCCACTTGAAGGTTCTTCCCTCTGCCCCTCCTCCCACTCCCGACTTCTCTCTCTCAACTAAATAAATCTCTTTTAAAAAACAAAATGATTTCTTATTGATGAACTTATTTTAGATTCCACACATAAATAAGATCATTTTTAAAGTTGCTAAGAGAATAGATCCTAAAAGTTCTCATCACAAGAAAGAAACTGTAATTACATGTGGGGAAGGATGCTGACTGGACATACTGTGTTGATCATTTCACTATATGCATATATTGAATCGTTATGTTGTACATCTGAAACTAATGTGTTATGTCAATCATATCTCAATAATTTTTAAAAATATGAAAATGAGATAGATTCCATATATAAAGCCCAATGTTCTTTTTAAAAAATGACATTATAGAGGATTTTGAAGAAAAGCTAAAGTTATTGAAGTTGTATTGCCCCCGGGAGTGCTTGTGTGCCCAGAGAAAACTCTTTCTTTGTCCTCTGTGGTCTCAAGAGACTTGCAAATGTCAAGCCCCATCACCTCCCTGAGCTAAGTGATTTATGAGTCAGTCCCTCACATGATAGTCATAGAATTCAGGGGATAGATGTGTGGACAAACTCCTTTCAGGGAGGAGCCAGAGATTTCGTTTTACCACTGGGGTGTACTGGGAAAGAGAAGATTTAGGAAATTTCATGCATCTGTTCAAGCTCCTGGAGGATTACAAATTATGTGACCTGTCAGCTCCCAGGCACATGCTGGGAATGGCCAACAATCCCTGTATCAGCTGATGAAAGATTACTCCAGACTTTGCTGTGAAAGAGAGGAGAAGGCAAGGGGATCAATGCTCAGAGGCAAAGACCCTTTGCTCTTCTTTGCTCCCACTTTTATTGATCCTTGAGGATAATCACAAATCCTCATCACTTTCTCAAGCACGTGATGTGTGACAAGAGGTCTTACTGAACAGAAGATACATAACCTAGGGGGACAACGCATACATCTCTTAGATCACAGGGCTGCTGTTCCGGCTAAGAAAGTTTCAAGAAGGCAACTCTCCTCGGCATTCCAATGGCAGAGGGGTCACACAAGCCCCTGCATTCCAAAGGCCCACGCCCTTCTCCGAAACCTTCCTTTGCCTCCAGCAGCCTCTGTGTTATATTTTAGCAAGCCAGATATTATGGCTGAGTTCATGCTCTACATTAACCCCAACAGACAGTCCGATGAGAAGACCAGTCCTTAGGCAGCAGCTGGGATAGAAGGCAGACAAACCCTTTCCGGGAGAAAATAGGAGCCTTGTACTTTTCCCTGCTCCTTCTACGCTGGGACTGGGGGAATAGCCCTGAGAAATGCTTGAACACTTGTTTGAAAACTGCTTCTTTGTTGGATGCAGTCTTGGGGACTCACAAATAGAGAGCCCTGTTGGCTTTCAGAGCTAGGTGATTTGGAAGCCCATACATCAGTAGCAGTTGTGAAAGTTGAGCCTCTAGATGTACAGACAAACCTTTTTTAGCAAGAAGCTGGAGACTTGGTTTACTGTTGGCGCAAACCAAGGGGAAGTGGCCACATGCTCTTTCAGGCTTCCAGGAGGTTCCCAGTTAGCTCCCAGTTACAAGCTGATTAGAACCCAAACCTCCCCAACACCTGGGAAAGTGTGCAGTCCAATCTTTGAGAGAAAGTGGGAGCTGGACATATTTGTCTACTTTGTGCCGATCCTGGGGAATAGGCAATGGGAAGTGCTTGCTGCCTGGTTTAAAAACTGCGATTTGTTTAATGTGGTCCCGGGTCTTGTGAACTAGTGATTTGGGAGCCGGTCTTTCAGATATAAAAGTTGTGGTACTAGCTATGTGGTCCAAAACCTTCACCCTTCAAGGAGAAAGTGGGAATCGAGGGTTCCGTTTCATTTGGAAGGAGCTGCGCTGGGAGTGTTGTTTGTGGTGTGTGTCTCAGCTTTTCCTACCCATTTCAATAAGGTTATTTTCTCAGTTGTCCGATGACTTCTTGCAGAAGGATTTATTTATTTATTTATTTTTAATTTTAGCAGTTTGGGTAGTTTTTTAAAACATTTATTCTATTTGGTGTTCTCCAAGCTTCCTGTGTCTGACATTAATTTGGGGAAATTCTCAATTTTTTTTTTTTTTTTTGAGAGAGATAGAGGGAGAGTGCCCACATGAGTGGGGCATGTGGGCAGAAAGAGGCAGAGAGAGAACCTTAAGCAGGTTAACCACATTCCCCCTGATTTAGGGCTCAATCTCACGGCACTGAGATCATGACCTGAGCCGAAATCAAGAGTCAGACCCTTAACCGATTGAGTCATCCAGGTGCCCCTCAATTTATGTTTTAAATATTTCTTCTGTTCCTTTACCTCTCTCCCTTTCCTCTGGTATTCCCACTATGCACATGTTACCTATTTTATATTTGTCCTACAGTCCTTGGATATTCTGTTTTGGTTTCTTTTATCCAGTCTTTGTTCTCTTTGCTTTTTAGTTTTGGTGTTTTTTTATTGAGATATCTTCAAGCTCAGATTTTTTTTTTTCTCTCAGCCATGTCCAGTCTGTTAATGAGGCAATCTAAGGCATTCCTCACTTCTGCGACAGTGGTTTTATTTTATTTTATTATTTTATTTTATTTTATTTTTTCTGTGACAGTGATTTTAATCTATATCATTCTTTCTGGTTCTTTTTTAGGATTTCCATTTCTGATTATATTGCCCATGTGTTCCTGCTGTCTGCTTTATGTATTATAGTCCTTAGCATATTAACCAGATAGATTTTAAATTTCTGATCTGATAATTCCAACATCTCTGTCCTGTCTTGTTCTGATGCCTGCTGTCTCTTCTAATTGTTTTATGCCCTTTTCATCCACCTGAGGTTCTTTTACTCTCAGACCTGTCCACACTGAACCTCCAGCAATTTATCAATTATAGTTCAGGTTTTCCTATGCTGGTGCTGGTTCCTGCCGTGATTCTTGCTTGTGAGTTTCTATCCCTGGTAAGCCAGGACTCCCTGTATTTACCTGTTTGTCTCTCTAATCTAGGGGACAGTAGTTTTCCCTGTGTCCTCAACTCTTCTATGGATCCAAGAAAGGTTGTTGATTTTTTCAGTCAGTTCAACTTTTTACTTGTTGTTCAGACAGAGTAACAACTTCCAAGCTCTTTACATATGGAACCAGGAACTGGAATCCATCTAAAAACTTACAAAGTTATTAATGTGCTACATAACTTAAAATAGAAGTCTTGTTTTTCAGTTTTGTTGGTTTTTTATCTTGCCATTTAGTTTGATTGGGCATTAGGTAAAACTTTACACATATTTAATTTCTCAATTAAAAATAAATGTAAACATTACTGGAAATTCCAAAGTAAAAAGTATTATTGATCATATTTTAGATCACAATTTTGATTTATCAAAAAAAAGAAGAAGAAAATATCATTTAAATTTTCAAACACTGTGCTGGTTAACATTGAGTAGCACTAAATAAATCAAGTGCCAAAAGCTACTTGCTTTTGTGAAGAGAATGAAGGACATAATTGAATGATTAAATATTTGATTATATAGACATGATTATTATTTACTATTTTTATTATAAAAGATATATAGCATTTTAATGCAAATATAAGACCTACACAGATATGGTGGAAAATACTGTTTAATTTGTCATGCTTTAGTGATTTTGCTTCTTATTTCTTCTTCCTTCCTTTAAATATAGGAAGACCTATGGACTCAAGTAAAATAGTTTCTTAAACTCATAAATCATATTGGAAAATATTTAATTTATATAATTTTATTCTTAATAAACTGCTGAAAATGTACGTGTTGGTATGTCCCTAAGACTTTTATGATTTGTTGGTATTCTAGCAAACTTATTAAAACAAACATTGAGAGAGATAAATGAAAGCAGAAAATAAATTATGTGGTTGTTTCTTTAAAACAACATATTTTATAATTTTTACTCATACCTATTGAGCCACAATATTGTATATATGATATGCACTTTGGTTTTTAGTTACCAGGCATTTCAACTAACAGTCCACTTATTGTAAGGTTGAACGGAGTCAAAATTCCATGCTAGACCTTTATTAGTTTCCCCATGGCTTTCAAAGATCAAGACAAATTTTATATTTTACCTAAGGATTCAATATTAACCTTTATGCCACATAAAGCTGCAGGCCTGTTGAGTATCTGTGGCTGACAGACACAGAGGCTAATGATTGGTGAACTGATGCTTTGCAGGTGCAGTTTCCTAGGAGTCATGGCATTCTCAGACTAACATTAAAAAGGTAAAATTGCATTTTGTTATGCCTAATGAAAAAAAAAAGGGTCTTTGTACATTTTGTGGTTGACCTTGCTTCCATGGGGATTCACAAGTGTTCCACTCTGTATTGTGAGGGAAAAAAAGAGATATAAGTACATTGATTTTCACAGGCTCTTTAGTATAGGATATACTATTTTCTGGTTTGTGCCATTAAAAAGTATATAGTTTATTAGTTTATAATGTACTCAGATAATTCATCTATGATTGAAAATTAATTACTAATTTGTCCCATGACCATTACATCTGGATTTCATTCCGCATCATAAAAAGGGATTTGGGGAAAAAAAAAGGGATTTGGGGAATTATTTTATAGCTTAAGAGTTTACTGAAGTCTGTAAATATTTCTTTCTTAATCTGACAGAATTTTAACCTTATCTGAAGTCCATTTTAGGGTCTTAGCATGACTGTCTATGGAAATTGAAGTGTCATTTTTTCCCCTTTTTGATTTTCACAACTCTACTGTTAGCCTCACTCTCATTGAAGCTATTTTTGATGGAGAAGCTAGCATTCTGTCTATATTTAATTTTTCCATATTGTATTATAGAAGGCTAAGTGATGGGGAAAAAATAGCTGGAAGGAAAAGAAAAAAAGTTCTAGCTCCATTTCCTGGAATACCAAAGAAAATAAAATAAAGTGAAATAAAATGTTTTTACTTTCCTCATGGAGCTAAAAATTGCCACATTGAACTTGTTTTCAACATCTGGCAAATATTCTTTAGTTTTATAAAAGGAAAAAAAATCATGTGTATGGTGTAGTTTGCTCACATGCTATTAGATATTTACTGAGCATTTGGATATATCCATTCCAAATGGGGTCCCTGGATGGCTCAGTGGTTAAGCATCTGTCTTCGGCTCAGGTCATGATCCCAGGGTCCAGGGATTGAACCCCACATGAGGTTCCCTGCTCAGCAGGGAGACTGCTTCTCCCTCTCCCTCTGCCCCCCTGCTCCCTGCTCATGCTCATTCTTCTCTCTCTCTCAAATAAATAAAATCTTTAAAAAAAAGTATATATATATATGTATAAAGATACATATAAATCTAAAAAAAATTGTCACAGATAGTAGATAAATGAATAGCTAATGACAAAATGTCTTAAGATTTCTGAGGTTTAGTATTCTCATTGCTAAGATGGAGATAATATCTTCCTTTTAAGGCTCTTGATTTAATAAGCTAGCATAGGTAAAGCTCTTAGAAAAGTGGCAGGGATTTTGAAAGCATCAAATTGGTGATGATTAATAATAACAATCATAAATGATTTCAGCAAAAGTCCGAGTCTCAATCAGATATTTCCTACAGTGTTCCTAGAAATTGTATAACACATATATAATGTGCAGATGAAAAGAAAATAAATAAAAGATTTTTGAGAATGTAAACCTTGAAGACATATCTGTTCATTTAAAAAAAAACTTGCCTTTACCCGGTTATTTTACCTTAAGATAGGTGATATAAATATAACAGCAAGTTCACAGCTATTGGTCCCCAGGTTTTCTGATATGAATGAATTACTATTCATTCCCGTTTTCTCTAAATGATACTATCTAGACAACCTTAAAAACCCTAGTTATAACTACCCTTTTGATTTTGTATACAGTTAGATGTTAGCCCATTTATTTTCTCTGTGTAATAGTAATAAAAATGATTAATTCCATTTTATTATGTTAGACTACCTTCTTTATATTCACTGCTTTTTAATACTCCCAACAGCTTTGACGAATGTGCTATTTCATTAGCAATTTTGCCGGTGATAATGGTAATGCACAGAGAGGTTAAGAAAGTTGCTCAGAGCCACACAGCCAGAAAGTGACCAGGCTCAAATTTGAACCCAGGCTTTTGTCTCTGAAGCTCTAGCTCTTAACCTCACACCATATCAATTGAAGGGCATAAGTGAAATTAAGATGAGCCAATTGTATAGTATTAAGTTTTATTTAATTTTTTTAAACTTTATTTTAGGCTAAACTAAATGTTTCTAGAAAACACAATTGGTTATAATTTAACTGTAATGCTTTTATATAACATGGATTATATAAATATATATATTTATATAAGATTTCTCAAAATTCATTTTAGAAATTTAAATGATACATTCTTGAAAAAAGATTGATTTTTAAATAACAAGGTTTACATTAAAACTAAATAGTTGAATTGTCAGTCAATATCCTCCAACATAATATTTCTATTTTTATAATTTTGAAAATATGTTGTGTGGTGGTATAGTTTTCTCTTTTTAATGTATTTTTTGTTCACTTGCCAAATTTTCTTTATGAAATTAGAGAGTGAACTCTGAGATGTTTGGCCAAGATAACATCTAACACTTTGTGCAAATCAGTTACATCAAACCTGCATTACCTTTAAATAATTTAATTGCTAATTTGTCAGTATTCCTGTAACATAATATCTCTATATTTACATTAGAAATATATGATGGGGTTTGAAACATATCTTGATAATTCTCATGATTATCTCATGATAACATGACTTGATGATTCTCACACTACCGATCTGAAAATTAATTTTTTCTTTTGTTTACTTGACACTTTCTTACAAAACTGGAGGAAGGCATGTGCTATAGAAAAGCACTTGGATAGGGTAATACCAGTGACATTATGCAAAGTAATTATCTCAAAGCCTGATCTACATTCCTGCCTCTACTAAGTCCCTTCCTATTGACTATAAAGTAGCACTGTTTTTTCTCATTATAATGCTTAACAGTATTCATTATAGTTGCCTATTTATTATAAGTCATCACAATAGTCATTTACCAGCCCTTATCTTATTTACAGTATTGTCTAACACCAATCTAATATCCACAATCTATGTTGTTTTGGAGTTAACTAAAAATTCCCCTTACTCTGTATTTGCCTATATAATAAATGTTCATAACTAGCTGTCAGTACTTCATTCCATAGTAAAACTTATTGAGAACTTAATATGCGTTAAGCATAGTTAAAGGCTCTGGGAAGTTACAGAACAAAATTAAACCCTAGCTCTTCCTCCTGAATATCTAGTCATATATACTAGAAGCGAAGATTAAAATATGAGAAAAGTTACAAATCAGCTTTCTCAGCTCATTAAAGATTTCCAATGGTGTGGAGATGGGCTGTGAAAAGTTTGGCTGTGATGTATATGTTCCTGATCTTTGATTTTGATGAAGCTTTCATGTGTGTATGCATATGACAAAACTTACTAACTCATACCCTTAAAAATGCTCATTATACACCTACTATGCAAATCGTCAGTCCTTCAAGTTAATGTAACTTATTTTAAGGCAACACAGAACATATATATAAAAATTGCAAATTAAATACAGTTCAGGAAAGAGAGCACTGTTGGCTGAGATTGTGAGAGAGAATTCTGTGAGGATACTGGAAATTGCAATCTCTCCTGAGGGATGGATTAGGTGCAGAGAAATGAACAGCGTATGCAAACATATGCAACTGTTGTTCTCCATCTTTAGTGAACATGAAAACCACTCGGGAAGCTTGTTAACAATTCATCTATTGTGGTGCACATTCAGACAATCCTATTTAAATGTGAGACAGGCCTCCGGTTTTGCACGAAGAACAGAAATAAACAAAAAAATATTTCAATCCCTAATTACTCTGAGGGAGCTGATCCTTGGACCACAGGCTGCAATCAGGGAGGGATTCCTAAGTCCAGCTTGGGTTGAACTAAATATGTAAGGGTCAAAAATGATTCACTTGTAACTTCTAAGTATCTACATGTATAAAAATTCAAGGACTATGTAGTGATTGAAGTGTGAGTTTGAATTTCAAAATCTTTTTGGCACTAAATAGTGTCTATCCGATCTCAACATTTTCAACTGTGATACTGGGTGAGTGTCAAAAGTAATTATTAATTTTAATTATGAATTACCAGTTAATATTTTTAAAACACTATTAAATACTTAGCTTTGTTCTTTAAAAGGTTTTTTGTTTTTTGGTTTTTGTTTTCCAGAAAAGAAAAGGTCTTCCACCTTTCTTGTTCTGTGAATGAGATGCAAATGCTTGGAAAACATTTCTAATTAGATTTTTGTAAAGAGATATCCTCCACTGCTCAACTTTACTGGGCAGTTCAAAGTCAATTTGTATTGTAATCCCTCCTAAAGAAAAATAAAGTAGCAATCACATCTGGCTTAAGAAAGTAAACAAATGAATTTCATTTTATTTTAGGTTGGTTTTTTTTTTCTCCTCAAAAAATACTGATTTATGCGACTGTCAGGTTTGAATGCATATAACACAACTTTCTCAGATTGAATCCAATTGATTTTCTATAACAATGTCAAGCATTCAGTACATCACAGGAGCAGAAAGAGTGTAATAAATAATCCTTTCAAAAAGAAAGTGATTCTTTTCTCCTTAAACACATAGGTAAACATTGTTTTTGCTCTTTCTATCTATAGAAGCTAAGGTGTTTTGAATCTTCAGTTTTAGAATACCCATAATCCCTAACCCATTCCTCCCGTGAAACATTGTTTTCCTTATGACCTTTTCAGCATTGCCTCAGACAATTGTTAGAACTGATTTAAGTCTGAGTTAAGGCCCAAGGATTTGCATTCAAAAGAAGGAACACAAAATATTGCCACTTCACGATCCTACCGGAGTTGATTTTGTAGAACTGGCTGCCATTCTAATTTGCAAGAGTAGGAGATGGACAGTGCATTGTGCAGGTCTGGGGATCCATTCTGATTGTACTTAGAAACAGGACAGAAGAGTAGCTTTGAAATGGTATTCCTCCAGAAAAAAAAAAGCTAACCAATTCCACACCTATACCCCTGAAGTATACTTCTTAGGAGTTTTGTTATATTTCAAATATTACTTTGAGTAACAATCTATCTTTTATTGTTCATGCTGATCATTTACTATTACTTACTTGAGTAAAATAGTAAAACATTATGATTAGCCTATATATTTGCTTTATAAGAGGTTTGTACTAAATGTGTTACTTTTGGTATTAATTTCTTATTCATTTTCCATGCCTTTTACATATAATTTGCCAGACTAAATTTAAGTTTTTTAGGCACAATTTGTATTTTTTTTTGAAGATTTTATTTATTTATTTGACAGAGAGAGAGAGAGAGACAACGAGAGCAGGAACACAAGCAGGGGGAGTGGAAGAGGGAGAAGCAGGCTTCCCACTGAGCAGGGAGCCAGACATGGGGCTTGATCCCAGACTGCGGGATCATGACCTGAACTGAAGGCAGATGCTTAACGATTTAGCCACCCAGGCATCCCCCCCATTTGTATGGTTTTAAAAGCAATTTTTCAAATGTTTATGAAAATATAACCTCATATGAATGTTTTAGAACATTAAAAAATCACTGGATATTAAACACAGAAGCTCAATTAGCAGAAGGGAAGATCTGGGGAAACAAAAGTGAAATATAGAAAGAGGATCACTTCATACCCATATCTTAAGGATTGGAGTGATGTGATGTACAGTTTATGTATTACTGTTATAAAGTTATACATACTGTTACCATTAATAACATTTTGAGTGGTTACCATGAGACACGAACTTTCTTAATGCTTTGAAATATTATCTTGTTTATCTCACAAGAATTCTATCAAGAAATACTACTATTACACACATTTTACATATAAAGAATTGAGAAATAAAGATGCTAGGTCACTTGCCCAGAAAAATAAAGTGGAAATAGGACTTAATCTTGGAGTCTGACTCTCAGGATATAGCTGTGACCATGAAAAGTGTCTGCTTCCTACACACACAATTAGATGGGTATACATGTATAGCAAATTGGTAATGCCTGTTCTTTTACCTAGTTAATATATCCAACCCATCATTTTGTTTCTCTTTCTTTCCATTACCAATTTTTTAAAGATTAATTATTTATTTGTGAGAGAGAGAACAGCATCACTTAGGTTGTAAAGTTTCCATACATGTGCTGTTTTAATATAACTGACAATTCATATAAGGTCTCACAATTAATGAATGACATTTGTACCCAGCTGGACAAAATCAGGGTCTTCCCTGGATTGTTGGATTGGTTTGGAGACTGGGGTCAATATTTCAGAGATACCGTTTCGCTGGTGGAAGTAATTGTTTGTCTTTGTTTTTCTGTCTTTGTCAATGCCAGTGTTGCTTCATGCTTTCTAACATCTCTCCAGAGACATAGTGTGGACCCCTTGACCGATCCCTGGGTGTACTCTGACTGCAGTACCCTCACGCCATCTCTTCTCAGCCAGAAATAGCCTGAGCAGTCATTAGGGTTACTCTTCCAGGGGGAAGAGTGAGTAAGGGACAGGTAGAGCTAGGTAGGGAGAGATAGATATGGCACTATGTGATCAGGCTCACAGAAATCCCCAAAACATGGAGGTGTGATGAAAGCAGAGGTAAGGGTACAAATCTGACCACCCTGCCCTAGGCACGTGAGTTAAGTGTCTTTTTATGATAATCACCAGTGACCAATGAAGAATAACCAGACCCTAAAAAATGGAGTAAGCCATTGAAGATGTTATCACTAGTCTCTGCTCAATGGTGATACCAATAGAAATGTTAAAAGTATTTAAAGTCTCTTATTAGCTTTTTATAAAAGACCAACCCTGAAGGGCCTCAATGGCAACCTTACTGAGACCCCTTTCACTCTTGAGAACTTTTTCTGTATCTTCACTTAATAAACTTCTATTGTTTTACTCAAAAAAAAAAATTTATTTTAGAGAGAGAGAACATGCTGGGGTTTTGGGGAAGGGCAGAGGGAGTGAGACAGAGAGAAACCCAAGCAGACTCCTTGCTGAGCACAACCCGAAGTGGGGCTCAATCTCAAAACACTGAGGACCCTAAGATCATGACTTGAGCTGCAATAAAGTGTCAGGCGCTTAACCGACTGAGTCACCCAGATGCCCCAAACAATTATTTTAGACACTCATGGCAAAGCTATCTCAAAGTTCCTTCATTAGATTTCCTGTCTATTAAATCCTGGTTATCACCCATTTAGTCCTCACATCACAATTACTGTCTATCACAGCCTCACTTCCCCTCACCAACTTTCCAAGGCAACTTTTTGATAATAGGACACTATTTTTACATCTCGAAGTTAAGCCTGCAGGACCCTCTAAATTCTAACTGTAACCTGTACCCTACTTCATCCTCTCCCTACGCCATGCCTTTACCTCACGGTATTTCTGTACATGACACTAAAAGCAAACCATTTTTAATTTCACGTATGGAATTTAAAAGGCAATTTCTCTCATAAGGTGGCCTGTCCATTATTTTCTGATCTTGCCTTCATCAATATTCTTCTTCCCACTTTCAACACTCTAAGCCTTCCACTGAAATCTACCTTAACACTATATTATTCATCAATAACTACATGAGGATTTAAAAATATATAAAACTGACCAGATGTTATCCATTTATCTAGGTCTGACGTTTCTGTGCAAATGTCCACTCCAAATTCCAATTAATAGGTACTGTGGTAACTCATTTGGCAACTGTTTCACAATGACTATATGTATTTCAAATTTTTGTTCTCTGATAAACTTCAGGCTCTTATTCTCCTTTCAAAAAATACTTTACATATGAGTCTAGAGAAATTGTTCATATTTGTTAAACATTTGTTATCAATCTATTTTCTTAGAATGGATGGAGTAGGAAATAGTAAAGTAATTAGAATAAAAGAATTAAAATTTCAAATAATTAAGCTAAGTGGATTTTTTTCTCAGAAAACAACAAAAGTTACTGCAAACCTAGTACGACACTCATACATGATTTATTTCTGAGTTCTAGAGAAAATGGTGATACTAATGCCCTTGGTAAAGCAAATGAATTGAGTAGGGGAAAATACCATTTGAACTTATTGTTATAAGTGTGCTTGTACTTATTTTTTCTAGATCACACAATCACTGCTTCAAGGCAAAAAATGATTTTGTTTTCATTCCACTGCTATTATACTTGAAGAAATGAGTGTGATTTTCTATGTGTAAAGTATACTTGATAAAAGTTCTCCTTTCCTGTATTGACTTCTTATACACATCACTTAAATGTAATAAAAGCAGATAACATTACAGGGTAAAAAAGTGGGAAGAGTTTTTTAGAAATTAAATACATTTATAAAACTTTAATAATAAAATATGACTAATAATTACTGATTACAATTTACATATGATATAAATAACAAGAAGCTTTTTTTTTTCTTTTCATATATACAGGATGTTTAGAATATGAGATTTATGGAATGATGGAATTAATGGTCTGGGATTTCTTTCATAAGTGGGTTTCAGATAGATCTCCTATTGCCTAATAACTATAAAAAGCCTGATTATGCTAAACGAAATAAGTCAATCAGAGAAAGACAATTATCACATGATCTCTCTGATATCAAGAATTTGAGAGGCAGGGTGGGGGGTCGCGTGGGGTGGAGGAGGGAAATGAAACAAATGGGATCAGGAAGGAGACAAACCATAAGAGATTCCTAAACTCATGAAACAAACTGAGGGTGACTGGGGGGTATGAGGGGGTGGGGACAGGCTGGGTTATGGACACTGGGGAGAGAATGTGCCACGGTAAGTGCTGTGAAATGTGTAAGCCTGATGATTCACAGACATGTACCCTAAGGCAAATAATACATTATATGTTAATAAAAAAATAAAAAAATAAAAAAAAATGTAAAAAAAAAAGCCTGAATATAACTTTTTTTTTCTATTTTATTTGCATGTGGTCAAAGGGCCTATATGATATTGAGATTTTTAAAATATTTTGAAAACTTTTCCATGGTTAAATGTGTTTCATGAATCCCATTTTCATGAAAAATATGTATTCTTTAATTGTTAGAGCTGGAATTCTAAATACTTTCATTAGAATAAGAATATTAATTAATTATCTCAAATATGCCACGATATTTTGGTAGTTGTTATTCTTTTATTGTTCTACAATTATTAAGAGGTATGTGCCCAAAGTGTTCACTGTGCCCACAGGCATACTTTTCCCATCCTTTCAACTTTCCTGGATTCTTATTTATTTATTTTTTTTTGTAGAGTTATTTGTAGAATGCCATATCATTTTGATTATATTCTATTATCCAATGTTTCTTATATAAAAACTTATCCAAAGTTTAGTCTATTGGTGTCATGGCTTTAAGCTCCATATTTTTAAATGCTGATGACTCACAAAATTTTCACTTTGGCTTATGACTTTTCTTCTGTGTTTTAGGCTCATATAGTCAGTTGCCTTCATGACATTGCAAATGTTAGAAGTCTCATATTATTTCAGAATGGACATGTTAGAAATAAACTTTTGATCTTCTATCTCAATCATTTTTAAGTACAATAAATGGGAGAGTAAAAGAAATACATAAATAAATAAAGTATTCCTTGCCTTATTAGGATGATTGGAGAGCAAGTGATAAAAGCTCAAAATATTTTAAGCTGGAAAATGGATGACTCATGCTAAATGTGGCAACTCTTGTTGTAAGGTGGTAAAATATTTGGTTAAACTGTTACCAGCTATACTTTGGAGTGAAGAATGCAACCATTATCTGATACTGCAACACCAAGAGAAATTATAGGAAACATTCAGTCTATCGCAATTTATTGGCATCTTTTTTCAGAGTTTTGCCTGAAAGAGATGAGTTCATACTGAGCTAGCTAGTCTGCAAAGAAGAAGGAAGAAAAGATATCTTTAAAAGGATTGTGGTCTGTGCCCATGTTCAAAGATAGAAGTTACCTGAAAGTCCAGTGAACTTGGAACTTCCAGAGTCAACTCCTACTTCTTTTTCAAAGGAAACAGCATCAACTTTAAGTGGTGGCTTCAATGAGGCAGCTCTAGCACGTTATAAAAATTATAAGTCTAATTTTTAGAAACAAACCTTTATTACTTTGATAGATGTGTGTCATCCACTCACCTAAAATAAACAAGCTAACCATCATGTCTTTCTACTCATTAAATTACAAGAGAAGAAAATGGTCAAAGGCACACAAGTCTGGTAGTAAAAGAAAACTCTTCAAGTTTAAATTTTACATCTCAGGAAGATTGTTTTTGTTAGTAATTTTCCATAGAATTGAGAGGAAGCAAAAAATGTTACTAAACCCCTGATTTTTAAATCTTCCTTCAAAAAGTCTATTGCTACACAAATATTCATTCAAGGTCTGAATTAGCCCGTTTCCATTAAGTCAGTAAGACAGTAACGAGCTACCTGTCACCCACCTGCCCTCCAATATTACAGAGAAGAAGCTGGATGAATTGCTAGGGTGCTAAGACACCATTCATACTGCGTATGATGAAATGACAAATTGACAGGTTATTTTTAAATGAGAATGGTACATGAAAGAAAAGGGAAGAGTGTTGTCTTATTTGTAAGGAACACTTGAAAAGCTCTCTTCTGTTTTTATCTTCATGAAGTTAAAAATGACTTCATCAAAGCCAATCTACACAGAAGTTGATTAGTAGCTGTCGAAGGCTAAGAGTGTTGGAGCGGGGAATGGAGATTTAACTGCTAAAGGGGAAGGAGTTTCTAGGGGGAGGGACAAGGAAGAAGTTTTAAAGTTGATTGTTATGGTTGTTCTGCTTTGTAAACATACGAAAAACATTTTCAATTTTATGCTTTAAGTGGATGAACTATACAGTATGTGATTTATATCTTAATAAAACTTAAATAAAAAAGAAACGGTAGATGGAGGAGCCAACCTTCAGTCAGAGTGTAATACCTCAGAATGTCCATGCCCTATCCACTTTGTCACGCTGCCTCTTCTTTTACTACGTTTGCATGAGGTATAGTCAGCTGTCCTCTTACAACAGGGGACCCTTAAGAGGTTACTGAAGGACACCCAATGCACAGAGGCACACACAGGGAAATGAATGATCTGCTGTACAGTGAGGAGAAAAAGTTGATATCATTCCAGGGGAAACTGAGAGCACAGCAAAAGCAAACTTGAACTACTCTAAATTTTTATGGATTCATTGCTAAAAAGTTCAGGGACAAAGTTCCTTCCTTGAAAGGAAAATGGAATGGAGTTTAGAATATTATATCTTGATAGGATTTAGTTTGTTTTATTCACATTAAGCATAATGTTTTCCTCTCGGACCTTAATATTGACTATTTACCCTAAGAGCCAATTTATCTGTAGCCCCAAGGATGTTTGCATTTCTCAAGAGAAAAAAAAAATAAAGTTATAAAAGTGCTTGAGTTTATATTTAACTTCATGTCCCAATTTTTTTTTTAAGCCAGTATATGTCTTTCCTGAGTAATGGTGAGGTTAAACAAAGTGAACATGAGAGAACTATAATTTATAGAAATGATGGAACTTTTTGATTTTTAAAAAATGATTGCTAATAAAAAATGGAGTGCTTTAAGAAAGAATTAATGATTTGCTAATGCATTTTTTTCTTACCATTTCCAATCCATATATAGGGCTTTCTATTAAAATTTGGCATTTAAAAGTAATTATTGGGCATAAATTTTATTAACTATGTGTAAAAAATCATTATAATTTCTAAGAATCTCAAAATTAAAAAAATAGTTTTTCTTAGGTACAAGGTATTTAGGGCTTAATGTAATATCAGCTACTTGAAAGCAATGTAGAATAAAGCATGCCACGGACGACAATTAGGAATCAGCGGGACTCAAGAGCTTTTATGCCATTTTGCGTTTTATGTGTTTACAAAGCTGCAACCTATTGGCGTTTAATTCCATATTTACTGTCTCTGGTGTCTCATTGCACAGCAGGACATGGAATGAGCAATGAACATGTTATCATAAGTATGGTACTGAATGAAAATTTAATTAAATCACAACTTTTTAAAAAATGTTTTTCTGTGTCACCCTTGGGTTTGACATCTTCAGCTCGTTTATTCATTTTATCAATTTATCCACACTGAATTACATAAACATGCTGAAATAATGTGACATATATTAAAGTTTCAGGAGAATAAAAGATTCATTTTGAATATATTAGCATATGAGAGAGTTATTTAATCTTGCTGACTTGAAAATTATATAAATATATAATTTAATATGCTAATGGACTGGCCTACTTATAAATACAGTGAAGTTACATAACAGGAATTCAAAGAAATAGTATAAATGTTTCATTTTAATTTCATTCTATACAGGTATATTTTTAGTTCTTTGAATATACATGATCAAATAATTTCATCTAGGCTCTTGAGAAGAAATTAATTTTTTCATTGGCAATCTATCATATAATTTATATATTTAGCAATGAATAATTTATGTAACTCATTTTTTATTAGGGGATAAAATGAAGGGAGTTTCCACGTAAAATTGTATGAATGAAATAATATCATAAAATTATGTTAAATGTATTTTTTTTTATGTACAGATATAAGGGAAGGAGGGAACAGGTGAAGGGCCAAGATATAGAATTTGCTGCCTTTGTACTGTTATAAAAACCTGATGACTGGGGCACCTGGGTGGCTCAGTTGTTAAGTGTCTGCCTTCGGCTCAGGTCATGATCCCAGGGTCCTGGGATTTAGCCCCACATCAGGCTCTCTGCTCAGCAGGAGGCCTGCTTCTCCCGCTACTATTCCCTCTGCTTGTGTTCCCTCTCTCGCTGTGTTTCTCTCTGTCAAATAAATAAAATCTTTAAAAAAAACAAAAAAAACAAACCTGATGACTGTGTTGCACTTTCATATTAAAAGTGATGAGAAGATTAGAGGAAAATAGATTAACCACAGAGGAAAGCTAGATATTACTTAGAATTTTATTTGACAAGAGTAGTAATGAAAGGAATGATATGGCAAACCTGAAGAATTTACATCAAGATGAGGAAAATATAAGTTAATAATTAATCTGGTTAAGAGAAAGTTCAAATATTAAAAACAATAACATAGGGGCGCCTGGGTGGCTCAGTCGTTATGCGTCTGCCTTCGGCCCAGGTCATGATCTCAGGGTCCTGGGATCGAGCCCCGCATCAGGCTTTCTGCTCGGGAGGAAGCCTGCTTCTCCCGCTACCATTCCCTCTGCTTGTGTTCCCTCTCTCGCTGTGTTTCTCTCTGTCAAATAAATAAAATCTTTAAAAAAAAAAAAAAAAACAATAACATAGAGGCCCCTGGGTGGCTCAGTCAGTTAAGCATCTGACTCTTTTTTTTTTTTTTTAAAGACTTTATTTATTTATTTGACAGAGAGGAGAAAGATCACAAGCAGGCAGAGAGAGAAGGGGAAGCAGGCTCCCCTGCTGAGCAGAGAACCCTATGTGGGGCTGGATCCCAGGACCCTGAGATCATGACCTGAGCCGAAGGCAGAGGCTTTAACCCACTGAGCCACCCAGGCGCCCCATGCATCTGACTCTTGATTTTGGCTCAGGTCATGATATCAGGGTCATGAGATAGAGCCCCGTGTCAGGCTCCCTGCTGGATGTGGAGCCTGCTTAAGATTCTTTCTCCCACTTCCTCTGCTCACCCACCTCTCCTTCTCTAAAAAAAAAAAAAAGGTAAGAGGAAGAAAACAGTAATATAGATCAAGCCAAGCAAGGCTCAGCTTCAAGAAATTGATCAAGGAAAAGATATAATAGATCAACTGAATCCAGATTAGAGATAATTAATCAACTGAGATAAAGAATTCCACCAAAATCCTAAATCAGAAAAGGTTGAGATTTAGACAGAGATTTTGGATAAGAAACTGAAAGCATAAATAATAATAGCTTGAGAACAAGCTAAAGTTGTAAGAAAACTTGACATATACCCTTCCCAAGGTTACAATTGGTTTCAAATTTGGATAACACTGAGCATATAAATGAATGTTTATAGTGAAATATGGAGGAAGAATGGAGGAAGACAATTTTTAAGAGAAGCAAGGAATTACCATTTATATGTCAAGGCTTTAATACATAATCTGTGATTAACTTTTGGAAAGTATAGTTTAGTAAAATATAAACTTTAGACTGGAGGCAGGAAATTAGGTTTCTGATTAGTTCTGTTTTCTTGGGCAACATATCAAACATCTCTTGAACGACTTGACCTATAAAATGGACTTCTGCTTCCCTTATTGGATCTTTGTACTTGAGTAAGTCAGGTAATGTATCCAAATACCTATCACAGCAGGACAGCATAGTAAACATTTTAAGATACTAGTTTTCTTTAGTTAATATTATTTTTATCTGTGTTTACATATTCTATGTAAAATATTAAAGAAATATACAAATATAAAAAACGATGGTGTCAGCTAAAGTTTTCAGAAAATGAGATATTTGAAATATAAAAAAAAACCTTTAAAAAAGGTTTAAGTCATTATCCTGAAGTTATAAAATATAAGTCATTATCCTGAGTATATAAAATACAAGACATTTACTTATCTTTACTTATTTTATATTTTATATATAAATGTATACTTTTATTGTGTATATGTGTGTTTACATATATATATTTAGTATATAAATAATCTTACAAAAATTCAAAAAACTAAGTTTGAAGTTATATCCATGGAATTTAATATGAATGTTGTATAATCTGCAGGAAGATGAGATGGTAGCATTATTTCATACCATAATATGGTGTCTAAAATCTTATTCTTTAGACCTGATACTAGATTCAGACCCAGGTCTTCAGTGTTTCAAAGAGGGGGATTCTTATGAGAATTTTGGTAGAATCTTACCAAGTGGCAAAAATATCAGATAATATAAGATTTTTTCATATTTCCCTTAAGGTCAATGAAGAAGTCATTGGCATGTTAACATCAATTTGTTGTACAATTTATCTTATGTCGGTAATAGCGTGCCCTCTCTCCCCCTCCTTCACTCTCTCTTCCCCTCATTCTCTTTCCCTTCTTTCTCTTTTGGCAAAATGAGAACAAGATGCTTTCCCCTGAAGTTGTAATGTTTAAGACCTCTTAGAATTTTTTGAAATTATCTTAATACCATATGAATAAGCATCATGTAGACAGAAGTACATATCTATCAATTGGGAATGATGAGATGGAATTCTCAATAGAGCTGGGGCTAAGAATTTACATTTTCTGAATACGGACAGAATGAAAGATTACCTAATTACATTTCTGCCTCCTCAACTAGTTCATTTTACCATTCTGATTATCAGTACAAATACAAATAGGGATAGTAAATTAAGGGTTAATATGAAAGTCATGACTATGCAAGAAAATCGCAAATGTTTTCCATCTTACTAAAATGGTAATTCCTTTATAGAATTAAATAAAGTCATATACATTTGAACCCTCTTTCAGGCAGTACTCTGTCATGTATTTAAAGTTTCCTATATTGATTTGGCATATATAAATCTTATACTTTTGAAGACCATTATTTTAAAAAAGAAAAGACCTATATTTAATTTTATTGTTATACACAGGTTGATCTATGGAAAATCAAGACTTCTGACATTTCTCTCTGAAGAGATATCTCTTCAGATATCTTGCTGAAAGAGATAAAAGAAATTACATAAGCATATAAAAACATAGCCCACCATTGAAAATCTTGTGAATATCCAGGTTATTTCAGTTTCTTTAAATTCTTACCATTTAAGTATGTTTAATTTACAATATGTGATATTCATCATGAAGGATAATAAGCCGAATAAAAGTTAAAGAGATCAAAAAATCTGAAATAAAAAGTTATAATGCTTAAAAAGCAAGAGTATAGATAATTGACGGTGTAATTATTTCCTGTCTATACTTCAGTCCTAAGTGGATACTTGGAACTCAAAAAACATAGACACATGCAGTATTGTGTATCACATGTTCTAACTTTGAAAAGAAGACTTTCAAACTATTGAGTCAGAATGAAAACAAAGTGAACATTTAGCTTCACTAGGCATCAAGCATCCTCGTTGTAAGGTGGGATGTGAGCAGGACCCTGCTGCTTAAGTTAAAGTCAAGTTGAATACGATTAATAAGTAGGTCAGTTATATAATTTTAGCAATTTGAAACTCGCACATCTTCCCAATCTTCAGTATTGGAAACACTTATTTTATATTTTAGATAAAATATTCTATATTTTAGAATGCTTACTATCAGCTCTTTATTGATCTAAAAGAGAGGTTCTATTTATTTATTTGTATTTATTAAGATATAATTGAAAATAAAATTGGGATATATTTTAAGTATAAACATAGTGATTTGATATATGTACACACTGTAAAAGGATTCCCATCACTGAATTAATGAAGACTTCACTTCATCACTGCAAATCTTTACCCTTTTTTACCTTTTTGTTTTGTTTTTGTAAAAACCAAGTTCCACTCTCCTAGTAAATTTCAATTATACAGGGGCACCTGGGTGGCTCAGTGGGTTAAAGCCTCTGCCTTCGGCTCAGGTCATGATCTCAGGGTCCTGGGATCAAGTCTTGCATTGGGCTCTCTGCTCAGCAGGCCTGCTTTCCCCTCTCTCTGCCTGCCTCTCTGCCTACTTGTGATCTCTTTCTCTCTGTCAAATAAAATCTTAAAAAAAATTTCAGTTATATAATACAGTGTTACCAACTTTAGTTACTGTATTATGTATTATATCCTCAAAATTTAGTAATTTTGTAACTGAAAGTTTGTACTCTTATGCTATCTTTCTAGTTCCTTGACTTTCCAGAGCCTGGAAACCACCATTCTACCATTCTGTTTCTAAGAATTTGACCTTTTTTTTT
>CM053605.1:132281871-132292460 GCA_028646535.1 Procyon lotor
GTCTCTCAGCCTACTTGTGATCTCTCTGTCAAATAAATAAATAAAATCTTTAAAAAAAATTAATGAAGCATGATTACATCACATTATTCTTGAAAAATACTTTGGTGATGCACCAACTAGCACCTGGCCAAAAAATGTCACAAGAAAGCAGAAAGCCTTTTGTTAACTTTTCAGCTTTAAAGAGATGTTACAAAGACTAAAGGAAATATTTGATTCTGAGGCTGTAATCTTAAACTTTAAATATAAAGACTTATCAAAGGAATTAATTGGTTTTATTAAAAATAAATGATCATTATTAGGTGTGATATTAAAATAATATAAAAATGGATAAGAATGGTGAAGACAGAAGGACATCAACTCTATTGTTCAGGTATTGAACTGAAATTTTTTTTAATTTAATTTTATCTGGTAGAGTTTCAAGAATAAAAATATTTATAAATTTAGTTCGGTAAACAGGGATAATAAAACTATGATGACTTTCTTTTAAAATAAAACAAAAAGAGTTCAAGTATATATCATTTCATTTTTGTTGGTAAAAAAATTTTTGGTAGGGGTGCCTGTGGGATACAGTCAATTAAGTGCCCGACTCTTGGTTTCAGCTCAGGTCGTGATCTCGGGTTCCTGAGATGAAATCCCATTCAGCTCAGTGTGGACTCTACTTATGACTCTCTCTTCTTCTCCCTCTGTGACTCCCCTCCCCAATATACTTTCTCTCTCTAAAATAATAAATGAATAAATCTCAAAAAAAAATTGGTCTATTTTTTAAAAGATAGATTGATTGATTGATTGATTTGACAGAGAGAGAGAGCACAAGCAGGAGGAGCAGCAGAGGGAGCAGCAGGTTCCCTACCAAGCAGGAAGCCCAACACAGGGCTCCATGCCAGGAACCTGGAACCATGAATGAGCTGAAGGCAGAGACTTAACCAACTGAGGCACTTAGGCGTCCCAGATATTTGGTCTATTAAAATCCAGCAATAGTCATTACAAAATGTGAAAAGTTATGTATTAATAATCAATGTAAGTAAGCAACAAAATAAAATAATACATACGTAAACTCTATTTCAGAGGAGTACATACAGATAACTATTTCAGTAAAAGTCTTGTATACCCAGATATGCTAATAAATTAGACAAATAGTCTATAATATGATGAATTAGATAACATGAAATCTTTCAATATGTAGTCAGAAAGAAAAAAATTGCTCTTTTGATAATGAGAATTTAATTTTCAGAGGAAGTTAAACATTCCTTTCCCAAAGCAATGAACAAATACATCAAAACCTATGCCATTGTGCTTATTGAAAACATTACCATAAATGTACATGAACTTTCAAGATGAGAAAATGCAAAACAATATGAATACTGTGACAAAATGAGTGACTGTGACACATGTTTAAGTATTTTATTTGTCAAAATACATTTCCTTAGAAGCGTAGAGGTTACCTGCAAAATTGGCTGTGTTTATTCAACTACAAATATGAGTATGATGTTCTGGAGGTTAATAGTATATTTAAGACAGTGAACATTTGAAATGATATCTAGACTCTTCCCCTCACTCTGAGGGTCTGGTGTTTTGGGTGGTGGTCTAATTGTTGGAAGAGAGGATAGGTATCTTAATAAAGGGATAGTAAACAAAGTTTATAACTATTTTGGAATGTTAGTTGAATCAATAATTGTGTGTTTTCTATATATGATAAGAGAAAGATGGTAGAAAGGCAGATTTAAAGTCAAAGCCCATTTGCTTTCTTAATTTTGAAAGGGTAAATTGCCATGAAAACACAATAATCAAATGTAATTTTTTGACCAGTCTATGTTTCCTTATCTTGTTTTTCCCTTGTGTTTACTTGAGTAATAATTTTTTTTTAAATTTGTTCTTTTATATTTTGGAGGAAAATATGGTTTTGAACCAACTTTTTTAATTTTAGATTTTATTTTTTTATTTTTAGTTAATTTTTAATTCCAAAGAGTTTTTGAAGTATGGTATCAAAACATCAGTATCCACATGATCTATGGTAATATTAATGCAAATGCTAAATTTAGGAAAATCATGAAATTTTCCAAGTTTGAAAACATGGTGAGCTTTCTCTTGATTATTTAAAAATACTATTTTTCTTTTAGTCAATTTAAAATATGTAATCATTACTTTTCAAATTAAATTTATTATTTAGAATCAAATATATCCAACATATCAATAAAATCATTTTATTTTATTTTTAAAGTTTTTATTTATTTGACAGAGAGACACACAGTGAGAGAAGGAACACAAGCAGGGGAGATGGGAGAGGGAGAAGCAGGCTTCCAGCTGAACAGGGAGCCAGAAACAGGGTTCGATACCAGGACCCTGAGATCATGACCTGAACCGAAGGCAGACGCCCAACGACTGAGCCACCCAGGCGCCCCCAAGAAAATCATTTTAGTAGAAATGTTTGTTATGAGCTTTAGGTCAACTCGATCAGAGTTTCAGAGTTAAGACATTCTATTCCAGCGTATAAATGATTTTGTGAAAAAAAAAAAAAAAGAACTTTGGTAGCTAATAAGAGGATGGGAAAATTAAAAATAAATCTAGAATACATGGTGAGTTTTATGAGGAAATATTTCTTGAAAACATAACCAAGTAAAGAAATTCAAACTAATTTGATTACTTTTTACTTCCTTTCCTGGATTACATCGTTTGCTACATGATAGGATGCTGAGGTGGATTATTGGTGGATTTGGAGATATAAATGTTATGTAACGTATTGTTTTAATTTCTTTCATGCCTTCTCAGCTCATTAGACATTTTCAGCCTCATCCCTATACAGTTCGGTAACTTACAACTCAAGGTCAATTAAACTGTGGCCCATAGTAAGAAATGCATCGCATATCAAAACCCAGTAAATGTAAACACAAAATGAGTATGTGGGCACAAGGCATTGAGTGCAGTGAAATGATTCTGGATGATATTGTAATGGTGGATATATGATGTCATACACTTTGTCAAAATCTATAGAATTGTGTGACATGAAGAATGAAACTTTGGACTTCGATTAATAATAATGTATCAGTATTGGTTTGTTAATTTTAACAAGTGTAGTCAAGAAAGCCAGTCCCACTCAGGACCTTGGGCTGCAGGAAATGCCCAGGAAATGACAGAATTAGGAAGCACTTCTTCCAAATCTTTGTAAGATTAAGGGTTCAGGCATTGCACGGAGAACAAACCACATCAGGTGTATAGGCAGGAGCAAACAGGCAGCAGAGAGGAGACAAGTTTCCTTGTTTCTTTCCTTCTTGCAATGTGAGGAGAATGGAAGCCTGAAAGGAGTGCTCGAATAGTCCGACAAACATATAGCAAAAAGAGAAAGAGCTAAATAAAAATTATTTCCTCTGGAGTAGAATTGCCATACTTAACAAATAAATATACAAAATGCTTAATGCAATCTGAATTTCAGATAAATAGCTATATAACCATGCCATATGCGTATATACTGGGCATATATACTATATGTATATTTAGGTATAAATGTGTCATGCACAATATTTGAGACATACTTATACTAAAATTTATTTTACTTAACTGAAATTCAAATTTAACGGAGCATCTGAAATTTATCTTGACATTCCTATTCAGGAGGGATACCCATCATTTTCACCACTCTCCTCATTTGTTTTCCTAGGAAATGTCTTTGTTCTCCGAGGAAGCTCAGAGAGTATAATCATATTTCCGTGGGCTGGGCACCGGAGGATCTAGAAAACTCCGACGGCAAGTCAAGGTTGCATCTACAGTGTAGAAATTAGTGTCTGGCAAGGATGTGAGAGCATCCAACTGGCTTTACTGGCTTACCTCCTTCTGATTTGTGACTTATATTTTTGCTTAAGTCTGGGTCAAGAGGAGTGGGTAGGAAGCTTATTCTTACTTCCTCCATTTTTCAAACAAGAATCACAAATATATCTGTCGGTATCAAGAACAGGAGCCCCTTTAAAAATGTTTTCCTATGTTTGTAGTGATACATTGTTGTTTGTTCTGTTTGGTTTTAATTAGCCTTCCTCCTGAGATCTGGGTGTGAGCATAGGATGTGCATTTCTAAGGCTGTGGTCTGGCGGTGTCTGTGTCCAGGCGTGGGAGTCCGAGACTGAGAAACATTAAGACAAGAGGCACTGGGAAAGAATATGTGTAGGATAAAATTACTCTCGGATGAATATCATTTTAATACAACGAAACTAAATAACCCAAAAGGGAATTATTCTGAAAAACCATGCCGATTAGTCATATTAAATGTCAAGAGTTACAGTACTAGAACTAATATTGGAGGGTATGGTATGATTCTCTCCCAAGTAAACACAAATACAACAAGTAAGTCATGTGTGTTAATATATTTTGTACGACCAGGAGAAGGAAGGGACAAGATTGTTAAATACATGCTAGGAAAATTGGCTCTGGCAGAGAAAAGGCTAACAGGGGAAGTTTAACTTTCTTTTTACATATTTTTGCAGTTTTATTTTTTATAATGCTCACATACCCTTTTTATAAGAAAAAATGAAATCATTTGGAAAATTCAAAATATGTTTGTATGTGTATGTCAGTGTGTGTACATTAAATACAAAAGAATGATTTATAACTTTGTGTTTTTCAAGCATCATTATAATATGAGAGAGAATTTTCAACTCCAGTTGACTGTCTAAGTTTTTAAATCTGGGAATCCAAATCACCTGATACTCAGGCATAGTGTTACTATGAGAAAAATAAGCTACATAATAATATATTCTGGTTTCGAATGGGGAACACTGAAAATTTCCTTCAGAATGAATACCAAGATCCAGGAGGATAAAATTTAGGAATGTAAGAAAATCATAGAGTCTTGTAACTATCAAGTACAATATCAGTAAATATAGTCTACAAGTAAAGATTACAGAACAGATTCTTTTTTTTTTTTTTAAGATCTTATTTATTTGACAGAAAGAGCACAAGTAGAGGGAGTGGCAGGCAGAAGGAGAGAGAAAAGCAGGCTCCCTGAAGAGAAGAGGGAGCCTGAGGTAGTGTTCAAGCCCAGGACCCCTGGATCATGACCTGAGCTGAAGGCAATCGCTTAACCAACTGAGTTATCCAGGCGCCCCTAACAGAACAGTCTTAGAGATGCTGCCATGTCGAAGCTCTTCTTGGATTTTAGCTTTCATTTAATTTCATGTCTATCATTCTATGATCATTCAACAATCTAATCTGCCAGTTAATAATAATACCAGATACACTGTATATTTGTTTATGTACTATATGTACATCTGTGTTTCATAAGTGAGAAAAAGTAAGGTATTTTCACTCACCTCCAAGAATACTTTTCATCCCATTGAAAACTATATTGCTCCCATTGAAAGTGCAAATGCATGTCCTTATGATGATTCTCAAGGTTTTTGTCTTGGAAATACTTTGCACATTTAAAAATTATTAAGGACTCCAAAGAGCTTTTGTGTTTGTGGCTTCTATGTATCAATGCTTACTATATTTATAATGAAATATTCTATTTATAAAATATTTGATTTATAATCTTTTAATAATTTAATAATCTATAAATTTATTTTAATGTAACAGTAATAAACTCATTATACACTAATGTAAATTACATACTTATATGAAAATACATAATTCAAAACAAAAAGACAGATGTTATAAAAAAGAGTAGCACTGATTACATTTTCACAAATTTTTTATAAATTGGAAGTTACCAGGGTTCTCATATAGCTCCTTCTGATTCCATGATTTAAGAACCCATGCTATTTTCCCTTTCAACTAAGTAAAGAAGTTGCAGTACTTATAAAAATTTAGAGGTTATAGAATATATAAATATAATGGCTGAAATGACTATATGCATTGTGTTTTATATAGCACATATTTTATATTTTTTGAATAGTCACTTTTTAAGAGTTTAACAATAATGCTAATAAAATATATTTTGGAGCAGAACATTCCATTAAATAACATTGTTGCACAAAATTTCATTAGAACACTCACAGAAGTGTAAATATTTAATAATATAATATTCTTAGAAATTTAACAATAAGCACTTTACTTACTAATAAATGTTTCAGTAGTCTATAACTTGTTTATTGATTCTAATTTACTGGATCCTATGATATGATACTCTAAAAAGAACCAAGATTATGAAGAAATTAATGTATTTTCTTTTTTTAAATCAAGAACTGATTTTTTTATAATTTAAATTCAATTTACCAACATAGAGTACATCATTGGTTTCTGGGGTGGTGTTCAATGACTCATTAGTTGTGTATAACCCCCTGTGCTTATCACATCACGTGCCCTCCTTAATACCTATCACCCAGTTATTCCATCCTCTCCACCCACTTCCCGTTCCACAACCCTCAGTTTGTTTCCCAAAGTCAGGAGTCTCTCACGGTCTGTCTCCCTCTCTGAATGGGAAGAAATTAATGTATTTTCAAGAAAGGTTTTGAAAAGTATGCTAATTAAAAATTAGGTGTTTTAATATAACTAATAATAAATTTAATTTCAAATAATAGTAATTTTAAAATCTCACCAATTCTAAATATTAAATGTCACAAACACATACGTTAAAAAAAAACAACAACATAGAAGTGTCTGTTAAATCAACTCATTTAGTCACCTTTCTCCCTAAGGCTCATACGTGGGCATCAAGATTTAACAATGGGATCGACATCAGTTGGTCCAGATGGACTCCTCGGGGATAAGCCCAAATTTCACATATGGTCTTAATTCAGACAGAAGAGGCTTAGTAGTTACAACATGTAAGAGGCTCATGAGTTAGAATTAGATAGAAATGTTCTTAAATGTTCAAAGAATTGTAACCAGATGCATATTCAGCATATTAATGATTTTGCTTCCAAGTTTAATTTTACCTGCAATTGTAATTGATTCTACAAGTTCTCCCAATCTCCCACTGATGTAGTTGCCATCTGTAGATGCCACGTATAGTGACAGTGTTAGCTCTGTGCATAATAAGCAATTAGAAAAGGTGCAGAACTTAGTTTTCTCATTTACCATATACACGTTATTTTCAAACTAAGTAATGACCTTCAGTATTCAAGTCATATACATATAATTGGAGAGAAATATGTCCACTATTATCTAGTGATAATAGTACATAATGTTACTCAATAGTAAATTTTATAAACTATTGCCAAGAGTCAATTATTTCTAAAGCTTAATTGCAATAAATATTTTCCTTAAACTTAACATTTTATAATAAAGTTTGAGAATATGATACAAAGTATATATTTCTGAATGTTTTTATTTTTTTGGACATTAGGATTTTTCTATACACATACTTGTATTAATGCAATCGTGATATAAACCACAAGGTTAGGGTAGTAACCAGATGCATATTAACACACTTCAATATTAATGGGTTTTGAAGGGAAAGAAATCACTGTTAGATAAAACTACAATATATTCACTAATAAACTGTGACTGTTGTTTATCATTTTTATCTGTAAGTTTGACATGTTACTACAAATATTAAATTTCAGCAGGGTAGGATACTTATATTTTCAAAGGGCTCCCTTTTAAAAGATTTCTACATACTAAGATGTTACTGGAGAATTGAGTTTGAATTCTTTGTAAATACTCAACAATCCATGAGGCTGAATTAAATATTATGCAAGACACTATCCTTCAAAACAACTCTCTACTGTAGATAGATCTCAGTTTAGAGAATTTCATATGAAAATGACTTCCAGGGTAAATATTAAAGCATTCCAAAAATGCTTTGCATGGATTGTCACTGTTATAATATATATTAATTGAAGAGTATATGATGTTCATTAATAATAGAGTGGAAACTTCTTTGGCCTTTCCATTTAGGATTTCTTTGTGATGAATGAATTCATTTTAGTCCATTTTGTATTATTTCACAGAACAACTAAGGCTAGCTGTAAGCGTCATTGCATCATGAATTTCAGGGGAGATGCTGAATTAAAATAACTACATCAATATAATGAATAGTATGTTTCTGGAGTTTCTAGTACCATTCATGCCATAACAATGCTCTACTTTAATGTGGCAAATATATGGAGAAAATTTAAAACTTTTTCTAGGAGCACCTGGGTGGCTCTGTGGGTTAAAGCCTCTGCCTTTGGCTCGGGTCATGATCTCAGGGTCCTGGGATTGAGCCCTATATCAGGCTCTCTGCTCAGCAGGGAGCCTGCTTCCCCCTCTCTCTCTGCCTACTTGTGATCTCTCTCTCTCCACGTCAAATAAATAAATAAAATCTTTAAAAAAATAAATAATAAAGAAATAAAACTTTTCTCAGTAATAATCCCTGTTCTTATGATTTCTGGTAGCACTGGTTAAATGTGATGGTGGTGTGTGGGGGAGTGAATTAAACATATATACTGGACTGGAATAAAAAATATTTTTTGTTTATTTGTTTGCATATTTTGGGGTTTTATAGAATGAGAATAACTGTTTTTCCAAAAAACTGTCTAATACTACTTTGTAAAGACAGTCAAGATGAAGGACTGCTCTGAAGCCAGAGGACTAGATTTTGTATCCTATGTCATTTTTTATGTGTGCGATCTTAGGCAAAGATTTGGTATTTCTGTACCACATAATTCTTTTCTGTAACATGGAGATGTTATTAGTGCCCTTTAAGATTTTTATAAAGATTAAAGGTGTTTAAAAGTGTGTAAGTACTTTAAATTTTACTGGTACATAGTAAACAATCAACGAACATGTTATTTAACATATTCACTGGAAAGGAAGCCTTCAAAACAAGTACATTTTATATGATGAGTAATCTTGAAATGTATAATTTCTTCAAATGCATTCAGTGAGACATACAAATTGTGCATTTCTGAAGATTTTTATATTTGTATAAAGAAAATTGGATAAATATATGAAGTGAATATAACTTTATTTTATATCAATCTGTCCATAGTAATACATTTCCTATAAAAATGATTGAAGTGGGTTATTATTGCTTCATTTATTCTTGTGTGATGAATTAGTACACTGAAGAATCAATAATCAAAGAACATTTGCACAGAAGAAATAATAGCTGGATAAGATTATACTGATTATTTTATTTATTTATTTATCATATTTATTAATATGAGAACCACAGGAAAGCAAGTTACTAAGCTCTTTAATTTGATTAGGGAAAAAGAGCATTAAATGTGAAAAAATCCTAATCTCTTACCATTACTACTCTGCATGTAAATGAGAGATTAAACACAAATTTTATGAATAGGTATTTTATAATCTACAATAAATTTAGAAAAGTCGGAAGTATAATTTGCACAAGTATTTCAATAATTGATGGGACATATAGAGCAGCTGGGTTTTTGAAAATATCAGTTGCTAACGTTATATGGATGGAGTTTTAGACAGCAAAGGGCACTTTATGACTGATATTTTACATCACAAAATTTGGAAGTAAATGGATTTTGATTAGTTGCAAAATTATAAAAAGGGCATACAGAAGACAAATGATTAAGTGATTTCTATAAAATTTAGAATAATGTAGTATATATGTATTTTTATTTTTATTGAACTACAATTCACATACCATCAAATTTCCATTTTAAAGTGTTCATCTCCATGATTTTTGATATATTTTCAAACTTATGCAACCATCACTACTACGTAGTTTCAAAATATTTTCACCACCCCAAAATGAAACTTTGCACCATAAGTCCTGCTCCATGCCCTTCTTCTCCAGGCCCTGGCAACCCCTAATCTAATTTCTATCTCTATGGATCTGCCTATCCTGGACATTTCATATAAACACAATCATACAATACAGGACTTTCTGAGTCTGATTTCTTTTACTTAGCATATCATTTTCAAGACGCATTCATGCTGTTGTATGCAACAGAATTTAACTCCTTTTTATGGGCATATAATAGTCTATTGTGTAGATAAACTACCTTGCTTATCCATTCATCAATTGAACATTTGGGTTGTTTCCACATTTTTGGCAATTATGTATAATTCTTATTTGTACATTCATGCACCAGATATGTGTGGATATATATAATTGTGTTCCTATGAATGGGAGTGATGGATCATTTAAAACCTCTGTTTTGCTTTATAAATCTGCTGTGTTGTTCCCCAAAGTGGCTGTACTGTGACAGCCAGAGCAAAATACTGCAAACACAGTGGCTTAGAATAACAGAAATTTATTACCTCACAGATCCAGAAGATAGAAGTCCAAAAGCTAGGCATTAAGAGGTCCATGTTGCCTCTGAAGTATCTGTCCTTGCCTCTGTCAGCTTCTGGTGGCTCCTAGAAGCCTTGGCAGCAGCAGCAAGACTTAGTCTCTGCCTCCATCTTCACAAGGCTTTCCTCTCCCTCTGTGCCTTCTTGTCTCTCCCTGCTGTGTACAAGGACATCAGTTATAAGATTTAAGGGCCACTTTAAATCCAAGATGATTTCATCTTGAAGTCCTTAGTTATAATTGTGAAGGCTCTATTTTTTCCCTTTTTTCTTTCTTTTCTTGCTTTCTTTTCTTTTCTTTCTCTTTCTTTCTTTCTTTTTTTCTTTCTTTCTCTCTCTCTCTCTATCTCCCTCTCTCCCTCCCTTCCTCCCTTCCTTCCTTCCTCCCTTCCTCCCTCCCTCCCTCCCTC
>CM053605.1:132292560-132339677 GCA_028646535.1 Procyon lotor
AACTTATTGTGCTGGCTGAACCTTCTTTACATTTCTACAAGCAAAGTATGAGGGTTCTTCTTCCCTCACATTTGTCCTTAATACTTGTCCCTTTAGGGGCACCTGGGTGGCTCAGTCTATTAAGCATCTGCCTTTGGCTCAGGCTCAGATCATGATCCCAGCGTCCTGGTATCAAGCCCCGCATTATCACTACATTGGGTTCCATGCTTAGCAGGGAGCCTGCTCCTCCTTCTCCCTCTCCCTTCTGCTGCTCCCCCTGCTTGTGCTCTGTCACTCACTCTTTCTCTCTCTCAAATAAATAAATAAAATCTTTAAAAAAATACTTGTCACTATATGAACTTTTTTATTAGAGCCATCATAGTGAGTGTGAAGTGGAATCTCACTGTGGTTTTTATTCACATTTTCCTGACATCTAATGTTAAACATCTTTTCATTTGCTTATTGTGCATTCTGCTTTTGCTCTGGGAGTGTTTTATAGATATCCGTTAGGTCTAGTTGGCTTAAAATTTTCTTCAAGTGTTTGATTTTCTTTTCCATTGTCTGTGTAGTTTTTCTATCCATATTGAAAATGGAGTATTGAGTCTCTTAATACTTTTATTGAATCACCTAGTTCTTATTTCAATTTTGTTTTTCTTCATGTAGTCCAGCTCTCTGTTTGTAGGTGTACGTACATCTACAATTGCTATATCTACCAGACAGATTAACATTTTATGTTTATAAAATATCCCTCTTTGTCTTTAGTAACAATTTTTGCCTTGATTGTCTGACATTAGCATAGCCATCCAGCTGTCTTTTGGTTACTGCTTCCATGATATACACTGTTCCATACTTTTACTTTAAACCAATTTTTAGCAATCTTCTTTGGATTAACATCAATTTAATTTCAGTAGTCTATGAAAACTGGGCTCTTCCATGACTCCCTTAACTCCTCACTCCTTTGTGCTATTATTGTCATAAAAATGAAATCTTTACACATTATAAGCCATCAAAACAGTTTTATAATTTTAAAGCAGCTTTTTGTACAGTTGTCTTTTACACCATACAGGGAAAAAAAAAGAGTTGCAAAAATCACGTTTATACAATCTTTGTATTTTTTTAAGTAGTTACATGTATTCTTTATTACATTTGATCTTTATTTCTTCATCTGAATTTGATCAACTGTCTGGTGCCCTTTTATTTATACCTGAAGAAGTTCCTTTAATTTTTATGAATGTCCTTATCTGTCCTTTATTTTTGAAAGATAGTTATGCTGGGTACAGAATTCTTCGTTGAGTGTTTTCTTGTTTTTTTTTTGGTTTTTGGCTCCCCTTGTATCCCCCAGGATTCTGGATATATCTTCCTATATTGACTTCCATAGTTTCTGATGAAAAATTGGTTGTTAAACATGAGTATTCCTTTTCACATGATGAATCATTTTTCTCTTGTTAATTTTAAGATTCTTTTTTGTATTTGAATTTCAACAGTTTGCTTGCAATGTGTCTATGTTTGGACCTTTTGAAATTATCCTTCTTGAAATTCATTTGAGCTTCTTAGATGTGTAGAGTAATATTTATGAAATTTGCAGGATGCGTGGGTGGCTCAGTCGGTTAAGCAACTGCCTTGGGCTCAGGTCATGATCTCAGGGTCCTTGGATTGAGTCCCACATCAGTACCCTGCTCCTTGAGAAAACTGCTTCCCCTTCATCCCCTCCCCATGCTATTTCTCTCACTCTCTCTCTCAAATACATTTATAAAATCTTTAAAAATATACTTATGAAATTTGAAAAATTGGAGGCACTTTTCAAATATTGTTTCTGCCTCTTCCCCCAATTCTACCCTTTGGGACTTCCATCTTGTGCATGTTGGTATGCTTGATATAGTCACACAAGTCTACAAGACTTGCTTGTTTTCTTAATTCTTTTTTTTTTTTTTTGTCTCTCACACTAGATAATCTAACCTGACCTATCTTTAAGCTTGCTAATCTTTTATTAAGCCAACTCAAATATAGTATTGAGACCTCTAATGATATATATATTTTTTATTTTTAGTCATTTTATTTTCAACTCCAGAATTTCTATTAGGTTCTTTTTCATAATGTCTGTGTCTTTGTTGTGATTCTCTAATTATTCTCACACTTTCCTTTATTTAGATATGGGTTCCTGGTGTCATATTTGAAATATTTGAATGTTTTTGTCTAAAAAAATTGAATATCTGAATTCCTTCTTATTTTTCTATTGATTTCTTTTTTTCTCTTGTGTATAAATATTATAGACTCTAGATTCTTAGCATTTAACATGATTTCTTGTTGAAACTCAGGCACTTTAAATAATTAACATGCAAATTCTTGAATCAGTTTTTTTCCCTTCCTCAGGAATTATTAAGAGCTTCAATGTTCTTATTCTGTAAAGCATTTATTCTTTGTCACATATAATCTCTGAGTTTCTGCTCGTTTAGCTTAATGATTGAAAAGAGATTTTCTGCAATGCCTAAATACAATAAGTCCTTTTGTTTTTCCTGAGGGGTTCTATGTATTAAGGTATGCTGTCATTTCTCAGGTGGAATATTAGTTACAAAACTCTGTCTTAGCATTCACTTCCAGTTTGGCAGACCCTCAAGGAGAGCCAGAGCTGAGAGTGTAGGGACTTTATAGGTCTCTCTTGAAAATGAATACAGCTCTATACATGCACATTGATTTCTTTATTCCCCCAAAATATGTCTTCTTTTTAAATCTCCTAGGAACATCAGACATCTTATTTAGGAGCTTTACCTTTGAAGTTTTTATTGAGTTTTTGTTTGTCCCAAATGTTATTACCACCTTATATAGGTACCATGTTAAACAATTCCTACTGATTGTTTTTGACAAACACCACTGAGAAGGCTGTTCACCCTAGAAGGGTTCTAAGGAAGATGAAATAAAGACAATGCTTGTGAGTGGGGTTTCTAGGAAATCACCAGACAGGTTAGGTTATGAAAATTCTCAGGGAGTGAAGATTTGGGAATGGAGTCTAATTCATTTCTTCCCCTTTCAGTGGCTGCTAGGCTTCTGGTTTTCACTATAACTACAGGTCTGCATGTTTTCAAGGTTACTGTGGAACTGAAGAAAGGAGGATGAGAACAGAGCTGGTTAAATGCCACAAAACTCACTTTTTTCAAAGTGATTTTTCTTCAATAAATGCTCCTTGGAATTCTGCAAGCCATGGGTCAGTTTTCAGAGTTCTGGAACAGTTGGTTTTGGCAATTTTTATCATTGTTCTTATAGCTTCTATGGAGGAGTTTATTTTTGCAGTCTACATTCCATTATTCCTCTGACATTACCCTATATGTAATTTTTGCTTCCTCCATGCCAATATTATCAAGTAATTTTGTTTAACTTAATACCACTTCTGTAATTTAATTTGTTTTATCAATAACAGATTAAGAGATAGTAAAGTATTTTCCAAAACACCTGACATAACAAAACATAGATTGTGATAAAACAACTATTCATCTCCATGATATTCAAATAATTTGGGGGAGTTTAGAAAATTATCTTATAGAATCAACAATTCTGAGCACTAGAGGTTTATAAAGTTTATGTAGAAGTATTTAATTATAAGTATTGAAATAATAATTGGTAAAAAACTTGCACACAGTGTTACAAGTTAAAAAGCAACCAAATAAATCAAATCAAACTAAAACTGGAACATGTCATATACGAACCTCAATAACAGTGAGTGTGGTTATATTCCAAGATATTGTATTAAAGCAGAAAGGTTAAGAATCAAAATCCCTTTGGAAAAAGAAGCAAACCAAGAAAAAGAGTGGGCAAAGTTAGAAAAATCTATCACTTTGACCATATTTAGTAGTAAGGATAAGAGTTGAAGTAATTGGAGACAGTTTTATCAACAGATAATTGTAGAAACGGTTCATCCTAAATATGCCATCCTATATATTTTTATTCAGGACTGATTTTAACTAAAATTATTTATAGATAGTTTCTTGAGATACATGTCCTTTAAAAGGCACTGTAAAGTGGTTATAAATATTTTAACCCATTGGAAACATGTAGAGGGAAAAGGGAAATGGAAAAATTCAAAAAATTCTCAGAAAAATTTGATTGGAAATGAGTAAATAATTTCAATATTTTCCTCAGAAACTTCTCCAAAATGTATTTATCTGAATAAGACACTTCTCAGCTGGGGCTCCTTCTAGAAAAATAGGTAGCTTAAGGGGTTGGCCCCTTTCTGATAATAATATTTTGCCTAACTGCTCAATTATTACTTTATTAGTATGAGGTTTATTATTAGGAACATGAAATTAGAGAGATATATTTATTCTTACCTAATCAATAAAAACCATAAAATCTAAATTTATAAGTAGTATTCATATATACCATAAAATTTTATGTTTGTGACTTACAACAATTTTTATATTTATTAGTTTGGTATAATGATTAAATAAACATCAGGAGGTTATATAACTTTAAAATCAGCTAGAGCTCATAAAGGTAAAAATTTAAATTTATTTGTTATATATGTTTATATGTATATGTATGCATATATGTATACACATGAATATACACATATATACATATATAATACAAACATACATATTATGCATACATCTGTGTATTTATTTACAAACTATTTTTCTTGTAGGGGGATATATATTTTTTTGATTTATTTATTTTGGAGAGAGAGAGAGAGAGAGAGACAGCGTGAGCAGGAGGGGCAGAGGGAGAGGGAGAGAGAATCTCAAGCAAACTCCACACTGAGCATGGAGCCTGATGTGGGGCTTGATCCCACAACCCTGAGATCATGATCTGAGCCAAAACCAAGAGTCGAACACTTAACTGACAGCAGCCACCAAGGTTCCCCCAAAGAGGTTAAAATTTTAAAGATTTTATAGGGCTTATGCTTAGAATGTACATCTACAATGAAATTGCCACTAGCATCTCCTATTGTATGTCTCTTGAAGATACTGTTTTAGCTTTTTCACACTTAAAGGGGTAATATTCAAGGGTATGTTTTTTTTCTAAAATTTCTGGATTATACTGTTGTTCCCCCCACCTTTTGTTCATTTGACTTCAAAATGAGATGTCTTAATTCTCTATTAAAGGTAATAAAGTAAGGATGCCTGGGTGGCTCAGTCAGTTAAGTGTCTACCCTTGGTTCTTGTCATAATCCCGGTTTCCTGGGACCAATTCCTGCATTGGATTCAGGGGAAGCCTGATTCTCCCTCTGCCTGCCACTCCCTCTGCTTCTGCTCTCTCTCTCTCTTTGACAAATAAATAAATAAATAAATAAATAAATAAATAAATAAAATCTTTAAAAAATAATAAATAAAGGTAATAAATATAATTTGAGTTCAGTTAGATCAATGTCCAATCCTTCAACTTAGAGTATAGATACTCTTAGCTTGTCTTTTGAAGAATGGATCTGTATATCAACATTTGAGACTTTTAGGAAAACTAAAAGAAGTTCCTAGTCTAATTTTGGAATCCACACTTGACAGCGGTGAGAGAAGAGGAAATACTTTTCTTGTAAACTCTTGCTTTTCTTCTTTATTCTATTTGGCTTTTTCTTTTCTTTTCTGGTAACAGGTATTGGAAAATACAGCTATTTTTTAATATATATAACACATATAGTTTATATATGTATATGACAAACATGTTATATAAATATTATTTGTATTTGTAGATGTATACAAGTAATTCAAATAATACTTTGCCTATATAGAGGAATTACATGAATTCAGTTAGCTAAAGTGAATATGAAAATATGGAGAGACTCTAACATGTACTGCTTTTTTTATAAAATTCATGGATGGATGGATGGATGTACATATAAATTAATATAGACATTGTAATAATATTTATAGGAAAATCCTAAGTAAAGATAAAACATGATTTCTTCCAGTTATTCAGGGAAGCTGTTTATACTGAGAAAAAATTAGGCATCTTGCTCATCTCCTGGGCCACTTAAATGAAGATAGTTCTGTTATTCTTTGTATCACTTATGTTCTTTATTTTTCATATTCTATGAATTATTAATATATTGAAAATATAATGAAAATTTCATAGATACAATGAAAAAAAATGTTTCTAGACTAACCACACAGAAACATATTATTCAGAGTAGCGAGTTACACAATATACTTTTTCATTGTAAGCACTTTTAACAGCAGGCAGAAAATTATGGTAAAAATTTCCCTAATTTTACATTACTTTTTTTACTGTCCAAGTGAGTTATATGACTACTACTATTAGCTTATTGCTAAGTCATATCCAGTCTTTTACACATTATTATATTCTCTGGTTGATTGGTTAGAAATAAAGACAAGGGTAGTGAATTATATTAAACAACATTATTGGTTTTAGTATTGTTTTGATACATTTACTTCATTGTCTTAAAAATTATCAGATTAGAAACATCATAAACTTGTTCAGAAATGTAGTAACGGTGGAATAGAAAAATATTAAATGCATATTTACCAAATTTCATTGGTTAAAAATAGCACTGCACTGATTATTGTGCTATATAATCATATATCTATATTTATAAATACATCTGTATCTGTAGTCAGAGCTATGTGCATGTCTCATCCTTAACAAAACAAGGAATAAAATCAGTAAGGCAGAATACTCTGAATTAAACATAAGAAGTATCCACAAGAAAGAAAACATAAAGAATTGATATATAGTGCAAAAATTAAAAATTAATGAAGGATTATAGGCAAATGGGTAATTTATTTCTCTATCCTATCTTTGTAAACATAAGAGCTCAATTTTAAAGGATGCCAATGAAATGTCAGCTGACCTCTACATTTCCCCTCCCCCCAAAAGTTCTTTGTAAGTTAAAAAAAATTATAATGTTTTAAGTCTAACTTTATAAGGGAAGTATCATTATTCATGAATGATTATCCATGTTTGTTTTATATCACATTAAAAGTCTTTTTATAATATGAAAGTATTCCTTTAAGGATGAGAGTGGAATCTATAATGTAAGGGATGAAGTATTTGTGGTAGAAAGAATTGCACAAAACAGTTTTTATTTGAAAATTAATCCCCAGTCAGAGACTATTCCCCACTCGTAAAATTGCATCTAGAAGGAATCATGTGACTAAATCTTACCGATTGGATTGCAGGTGGAATCTACATATACTAATTCTAAGCCTGGTTCATTAAAATCTTTAACACTATTCTCTATGCTTTATCTTCTTGTTTTCTAGATGACCATAGGCATCCAAAATGACTTTAAAAATCACATGTTACTAATGACAGAGAATTCATCAGCTTGAATATCTGAGTGATCAGAGTAGAGCACCCCCTTCTCTTCAACTGATTACTTCAAGTTGGACTTCTGGGGAGTGGAAACTAAACATTTATTATGTTAAAATACCAATGTTTCAGACTTACCCAAATACAACAGCTAGTGTCACTAAATTAATACAGACTTAGTGCATATTTTATATTTTAGTAAATTTAAGGATAAACAGCATAGCAGTGTTAGACACTATAACCAGATTAGCTGGGTTCAATGCCTAACTCTGTCAATTACGAGTTAGGTAATCCTAAACGAATTATTTCCCTGAGTTTTAGTTTCTTATTTGTAAAATGGCAACAACAATACTGATATCACATAGCTCAAAGTGAAATTTTCACAGAAATTTGGTACTAGAGAAAGTAGGGTGTTGTTCATGACCTCCCTTCTGAGCTCCATACCCACATTTCAAACACTCTGTGGGACATATCTATCCAAATATAATTTTGTCTCATGTGTCCATCTCTGTCTCTCTCTTTTTTTTTTTTTTTTGCCTGGTGAATTTTGTTAAAGATCAAGGCTCTATTTTATTTTTCTTTTTACTTCTTCTCTCCCATAACCAGACATAGAAGGCGGATCTCCTGGTCTTAAGAAGCATAGGATGACTCAAACTATCCCAGTATACAGGTAAAATTGCAGAATAATTGTGTATATGTCTGTTTCCTCTTTCTCCAAGCATCCAGTAATAATGGAATATATTTCATTTATCTTTATTGCTCCACTCAATGGAATATTATCTGGCATAAAACAGGTTCTCAATAGTGATCAATCAGTTGATGCATTATTTAAAGCCAAGTTTTCCTTGTGGCCTGCTTGTTTTCATATGGTCAGGGGTTAATATCTCATGCAAAGTGATCTTCTCACTTCTTAAAACAACAATAAATGAGGAAACTCATCTCTGGAATTGCTAAGCCTAGCACAAATTTTTGAATTTGGTAATATTCAAATTTTATTGTATTGTTTCTTATTTATTTATTTATTTATTTATTTATTTATTTATTTATTTAAGTTTTGAGTTCTTAGTTAGACTTTTAATTCTTAAAGGTAGGAAACATGTTACATAGTACTCCATGCCTCTCAGTCCAGGATAAGACTCATGTTGACCCTGTGAAACCAAACTGAGTTGTGAGTTCGGAAGGCTGTTATCCCTATTCAGTTTGAGGAAAAAATTTAAAGATTATATTTATTTTGACAGAGAGAGAGAGAGAGAGAGAGAGCACAAAAGGGGTAGTGAGAGAGGGAGAAGCAAACTCCCGGTCACATAGCACGTCGCCAGGCTCTATCCCAGGACACTGGACTCATGACCTGAGCTGAAGGCAAACACTCAACCGACTGAGCCACCCAGGTACCCCCAGTTCGAAAACTTTAAAATTAATTGATTTTATATGAATAAAGCATTATTTCTTCTTTCCGAACTCTAGAACTGCTTTTATAATAATCAATTTAAAAGATATTAGAATTATTTTTTTAAAAATCTCATTTAAGCAAATCATTTATTGAGTATGGCCTATAATTAGCACTCAATTAATGCAAACCATTATTATGGTGGTTTTCATTTTTTATTATTTTCATCATTGCAGTTATAGTGACTATTATTCCTTACATTTAGATTTAATATTCAATGGTTTAACAAACAAAATCATGACACAAAGAATGGTTTATTTATTTTTCCTTTTGACATTAAGAAACTTTCCCAGATTTTCTTTACAGAATGTAGATCATATTATATTTGACCCATTTACATCTTAATTTTTTCCAACCACTTAATAATGAATAAGGTTAAACATTAAATTTTAAATATGTAGTTTTAAACATTTATTTTCCTGATAAATAAGATTGTTTTGAATTTGAGTTTAAAATGATTTTGCTGTAACTCAGATTTTGAAACTCTTAAAAATGAAAAAGAATTGGGGTCAATACAAATTGTTCATAATAAGCTTTGATTCAGGAGGCAGGGACATGAAAGAATTTTTAATTTAAATTCTGCATTAAAGGTAGTGGGTACTCATTTGTGATTTCATATGGTTTCACTGAAAAATAAAAACGAATACTACTGTATCATTTTGGCAGACACTTTAATGCCAGCCATTTAACTATCTTCCTGAGATGGAATGCTTCCTGACCTCTACACTTTCCACTGAAAAGAAATTGTAAAAGCCCAACAAAAATGGAATTTTCTGGCTTTACAATAGGTGAGAAGAGAGAAGAGAAGAGTTAAGAGTAGAATCTGAAAACATAGTAGGAAAAAGTAGTATAAAGTGGAGAGTGTTTTAGATGTATCTGAGAGACGAAGATTATTTCTGATTGATAAAATATCTTGTGGTCCAAACTCAAAATTCATATTTTTATATAGCAAATCATAGTACTTAAAAGAAAACCAGAACTAAACCCTGGAAATCCTCATTTTATCAAAGGTACTCATATAATAAGGGCAATCAGCTAACTACCCCAGGTCGTTTCAATGTCATATCATATTGATTAAGTGGTTTGACGTTGAGAAATCTTTTTAGGTCAAATGTGAAGTTATAGTAGATAATTTTAGATTCTTAATTTATTGAGACAATGACTGAGTATTGACGTTTCCAAGTACCACTAAGAATCTATATAATTACTATGTTAGCCTCAAATTGTGGGTAAACTAAGATATTTTATAGACAGTTTGAGTTATTATTAAAATAATATCATCCTTATTTTCTTCACAGTAATTCATCGTACCCACCATACTCTGCTTTTTAAATGTAAGCCAGGACATTGGGGGTAACTCTCTTTGTGCTCAAGAAAAATACACAGCCATTTAAGTCATTACATTTTTATTAGGTAAAAGTTATTTAACTGTCAATAAGTTAATGGTTCTCTCAAAGTAAATCAGTCATGCTTATGAAATAAGAATAAAACTAACATTAATATGTTTATTTCCAAATAACCAAATGATGAAATTGATAGTTTTTAAATTGGGTGAACAATTCCCTCACATATACATTCTGGGCTTATTTTTGAAATCTATACTATGGTTGCAACAGCTACAAATGGACTCTGAATAATTCCTGATATATCTTCCAATTTGTATATATGGCCTTGGTATTTTAAGCATGTTTAACTGCACTTTTTTACATTCTCAGAGGAAGGTGTGCATTTATTCTAGAAAACTGAAGAGTTAGAGAGGAGAGTTGGAAAAAGAATAACAATGAGGCTTTGATCCATGCACTAAATTTCTTCTAAATATCTTGAAGTGTAATTCCTTAGATTAGCTAAGTTACCTCCTAATAGTTCTAAAAAAAAAAACAGGCAGACGCTAGCAAATTCTCGCAGATAGGAAGTCAAATAGAGTTCTGTCATGATTTGTTCAGTCTTAAAAAATAAATTAAACTTCCAGTAATGGTAGAGTTGTTTTTATTGAACTAATGTTCTTACTGATAGCAATAGTAAACTCTGGGAAAATATGGAAAACAATTTTTGAAGACTTTAAAAGCAGATAAAAAACAGACAGAAACTTTAGTAAATATAACCCTTCTGAGAAAGGAACATATTGGATGAAGTCCATGTTTATATAGCTGTTTCCACGAAAGCTCTGTTCAGTCTGTAGTGTGGAACAGTGCATAGAGTTCAAGTGGAAAGCCAGTGTTATATTGGCCTAAGTCAGAAGATACAGAGTTTGGAGTCATCAAGAGTAGCCAAACTCAAAACTATATACTTAAATTCTGTGCATTTTATTACATGAAAATCATTTCACAATTAAATTAAATGAATTATTGAAGTGGTAATACTAGATTCTAAAACTTCTTGCTTCGCAATATATTTCTCTTAAATATACTGCTTTCTGGAAAATATTTCTGCCCAGAAGTAGTGTGCCGTGATATGGAGACACAATAAGAAAGGTAAGGGAAATGCTTCCTGTTTCCATCTCTACTGCTAATGTACCTTAGATGAAACACTTACCACTTATCCACTTCAGTCTCCCAATCTATAAAGGATAGGTGTATTTTTTTTTGTTGTAAACTCTGTATGTATTCTATGCATTTTATAAACATCTGATGCACTTCATGTCAAATTATCGATAATTTTCATCATCTGACTGTCTGGCCATATACATAGAAAAAGCTGAAAAGATGAAATGTCGGTCCCCAAATTAACTCAGTGTACTTCATGCTGGTGGTGGATGATGTCAGAGTCAATGTTACTTAAATCATATTAGTCAACTTAAGAGGGAGAGGGGAGCATTCAAATAAACTTCTAATTACTAAAGATTTCATTATTCTGCAATAGTTTGATCTAAGGTTGATATAGATTTGATGTGCTCATAGAAAGTAAATCAAATATGTATGGAAATTAGAATGAATAATATCTTATGTAGAAAATAATTATTCTATAAATCTGGATAAAATTTCCCAGAGTGAGCTGCCCTAGAAATCATAATGATGACAAAATCGAATTCATAAAATTGTATAATCAATCCTCTTTATTCCTGGATTTTGTATTTTAAAATTCAAATTTTTGATTTGAGATTATAATCCCTGTGAAATTTATATATATAAAGTATATAAATAAGTAAATATATATCGTATATATACTTATGTTTACATTTATAATGTTTATAAAATACAATTCCCCTACCTCAGGAGCCTTGATCTAGCATTTGCTAATTCAGTGTTAGCAGTGACTTCACAGAACATAACTACCATGAATAAAAAGAATCCACTGTATTCTTAAAAACTCAGTCCATTAATGACACTCTATGCTTTGAAGCATAGAGTTGCTGAATGCTCAATTACGTGTAAATCTCCATAAGCATATCTACTTTAGATCCCCGATTTAGTGAAAATGAATCTCATTCTATTTCACTTATTTTGCGTAAAATAAAACACAGCATGACACAGTGGATATTTAGTGAACATAATTTGTAGGTCATAACAAATGTAAAGAGGAGTGAGAATTATCAAGGAAGCACTAAAAGAAGTAAAAATGTAATACTATGAGAAAAAAAGACTTCACTTGGAATGATGCATCAGATGTACAAACCAGCCTTCAAATGTTTGTGTAATTGTTCCCAAAGCTACCAGGTATTTGAGTGTGCACTTTTCCACTTCCTGTAAGACAGGGTTATTTTCAGCTAAAAGACTAATGTCTATAATCACACGACAAAAAATAAAATCACTTATTCTATTTAGCTCTCCTTAGGGGACTCTTAATATTGCTTTTAAAGGTAGCAGGGTTCATCCTCTACCAAAAATATAGACAGCCATGCTTTAACCCAAGCAACTTGTAAGAAGGTTTCTATGGATACAAAAATTTATTTTTCTGGAAATTTTTTCAATCACTCAAAACTACCAGTAGAGAGTTAGAAGGTTGGAGCTAGTAGAAAACTTGAACGTCTATCCTAGATTTCAGTTGCACCTCTTTTCTTACATTCTCTCCATGGATAAGTAATGTAAGATTTAATTTAGATGCTCCTAGTGCTCACTACTTCCTCTTGCATCTGAGCCTTTGCTATGGAGACAAATCTTGAAACTTTCTTTCCGTTCTGCCATCCATTTAGTTATTATTCAATTTTCAGATATTTACAACTCTAAATTGCATCATACACAAAGTCCCTGAGAAAATGTGACAATAAAAATGCCCCTTTTCAGCGATTCTAAATGGTGATATTTCATTGTGCAAAATGTATAATGCTGCTAATCCATAACCTTTACTTATCAGTTCATATAATGACTATAATTCTCAACTAATTATCTTTCTGTTCACTTCCATTTAGCTCTTTTTTTTTTTTTACTTAAGCCTGTATTTCACTCATCACCTGATCCATGTTTCCTTTAATTTTGATACGTTCAAAATCTTTATAGCATGGCTATCTCTATGCTAATGTATGTTCAGAAAGGTAAGCAATGTAAATTATTGCCCACAGTTGAGGGGTGATTTCTAGTACCACTGGATCTAGTGTTAATCAATGAAACTATTCATTGCCAAATCTGTTAGTTGCTGTGTCATGAGAAAAAAATAACTTGTTCTTTGACTTTATAATTTAATGGAGACCTGCATTAATCAATGTGTGTTGAGAACATATTCTGTGAGAAGTTGACTCAGGAGGGGAAGTTGAAGGTACCCCTTGAGAAAGTGAGGTTAATGTAAGATCTGAAAAAAAGGGTAAGAACTAACTAGATGAGAAGGGGCTACAAAACGTTTCTCATAGAATGAAGAAGATACATAAAAGCCCTTGGACTGAGAGATAACTTGAGGAGGTTTATTTAGGCTGGAGAGTTAGACATAAATCAGGTTATTCAGAGAACTACTCTCCATGTTAGGAATTTACTATGCTTCTCCTAAGTAAAATGGACTATTAATAAAATATTTTTTGGTAGTTTCTTGACATCTGATTTATTGAAACTACTTTAAAATATTTTTACATCTAAGAGAATAAGACAGAACATAACCTTAAAAATTTGTTTATGCATAGTGTGAGTGTACATTTATACTTTATTTTTTCTAAAGGTTTATTCATTTATTTGAAACAGAGTGCAAGCACGCACACACATGAGTGGGGAAGAGGGAGTAAATCTTCAAACAGACACCCCGCTGAGTACAGAGCCCATGTAGGGGGCTCTATCCCAGGACCTATGAGACCATGACCTGAGCCCAAACCGAGTCAGACCCTTAACCAACTGAGCCACTGAGGTTCCTCCATTTTTACTTCATTTTTAAAATCTAGCATACCAAATATATTTACCTACCCTTTCCTCTTTCTTTGGATGAGAGTTAGAGATGGTTAAGAGGAATAGAGCTTTTGTTAGAACTTTCCAGGCCCTTTTTAGTGAAGAATACCACAGTACACTGCAACTGGAAATTTCTAGTGGGTTACTTCACAAGGAGTTTGCTTAGCCTGATCTGTGGAAAAGAGTAAATTATTGGATCTGAGTCACTGAAGGGTTTAGAATTCTTTATGGAAGGGAAAATAGGACTTCTAAATTGAAAGGATCTTGTAAGAAAAACAAAGAATACCTTAACTTAAATTTTTGTTACCGGCAAAAAATCAAATGGCTTGAAGGGAGATACATGCATTTTAGTTTACTTAAAAAAATTATTTCAGCCATTATTTTTGCCTAAACAAATTCTCCTTCACAGCTGAGATTGATTACTGGCAGTGAGAATGTGTCCAAATAAATGATAATTTTGATATAGATAAGCACTCTAGATAAGAGCAAGATCTACGCTAAACTGGAGTTGGGATGGGAGTTGCAGCATGGAACTGGAGGAGGTAGAATTGGGCTAAATGAAATAATTCAAAGAAAAACAAATGTTATTTAAAATAGGCTTCACTATAAACTATGATGGAAAAATCTAAGCAAAGAAAAATAAGCAAGAAAAAGTTCAAAAGAAAAATGCATGTCTGTGGTGCTTGGTGGAACAATAGTAGTTAAAAACTACAATTTGAAGATTTACCTACATACATATACATAAATGTATGCATCTACATACATACCTAAAATTAACCGAGTCAAGTATTTTAGCAGTTATGGAAGAAAAAAGACAAATGTTTCAATCAGAGGAAGAGTTTAGGTTTGAACTTTATGAATTGATTGAATTCATTAATTATTCATTTCTTCATCATTGCATTGCTTGTAATGTCTTGGGTTGTATCTTAAAAAACAAATCTAAGCCAAAATTACATTTCATGTATCTGAAAATTAAATCACAATATATCTGTGAACATCAAAAGTCACAGACTTGTTTGGTGAAAATTAAGAAACCATGTTATATTAATGAGAAATAAATGGCTTCCACAATCATAAGCATCCCCACATTTGTTACAATTGATAAACCTACATGGACACATCATTATCACCCAAAGTCTATGGTTTACATTATGATTTACTCTTGGTATTATGCATTCAGTGAATTAAGACAAATGAATAATGACAAGTATTTATGCTTATTATATCATATAAGTATTTTCACTCCCTAAAAATCCTGTGTTCTTCACAGTCATCCCTCCAAAACCCCTCTTCCCCAACCCCTGGAAGCCATTGATGTTTTTACTGTCTCCGTAGTTTTACTTTTTTAGAGTGTCATATTGTTGGAAACATGCATTATGTAGCCTTTTCAGATTGCCTTTGCTCACTTAGTAATATACAATCAAGGTTCCTTTATGTCTTGTCATGGCTTGGTAGATCGTTTCTTTTTAGTGCTGAATAACATCCCATTCTCTGGATGTACAACAGTTTATTTATCCATTCACTTACAGAAGGACATCATGGTTGCTTCCAAGTTTCGCAATTATGAATAAGGCTGTTACAAACATCTGTACACAGGTTTTGGTGTGAATACGTTTTCAACTCTTATGAGTAAATGCCAAAGAAAGTTATTGCTGGATCACATGGTGAGAATATATTTAGTGGTGTAAAAAACCACCAGACCATCTTCTAAAGTGGGTGTATCATTGTTTCCTTCCCACCACCAATAAATGAGAGTTTCTATTGTTCTACATCCTTTGAGGATTTTTTTTTAAAGATTTTATTTACTTATTTGACAGAGAGAGAGTTCACAAGTAGGCAGAGAGGCAGAGAGAGAGGGGGAAGCAGGCTCCCTGCAGAGCAGAGAGCCTGATGTGGGGCTCAATCCCAGGACCCTGAGATCATGACCTGAGCCGGAGGCAGAGGCTTTAACCCACTGAGCCACCCAGGAGCCCCCCTTTGAGGATTTTTAAGAACTTCCAAACACTATTAATTTTCTTGATATTTTACATTAAAAGAAACAAACAAACAAAAAACCCCTCCAAAACAAACAAAAAGAGAAACTCTAATGAGATATAATTTATCTACAATTAAATGTCTATTTTTTTTAAGATTTTATTTATTTATTTGACAGAGAGAGAGAGAGAGAGAGATCACAAGTAGGCAGAGAGGCAGGCAGAGAGAGAGGGGGAAGCAGGCTCCCCACTGAGCAGAGAGCCCGATGCGGGGCTCGATCCGAGGACCCTAAGATCATGACCTGAGCCAGAGGCAGAGGCTTTAACCCTCTGAGCCACCCAGGCGCCCCTTAAATGTCTATTTTTAAGTGTTAAGTTTAATGAATATACATCTATGTAACCATCACCATAATAAAGTTAGAGAACCTTTTCATCAACTCAAAAGTATCCATGACTTTCTGCACTGAGCCTTTACCCTACTTCAGACCCAGGCAACATTTGATCTGCTTTCTGTTCTATAAATTAGATTTCATATTTTGAGAATTTTGAAAACTGAATAATGCACTGTGACCTCTTTTAAATCATACTCTTTTCATTCTCCATGGTTCCAAGATTCATACATTTTGTGTGTGTATCAGTAGTTCATAACAATTTATTTATTGCTGAGTAGTGTGCAAATACAACACAATTTATCCATCTACCTGATGATACATATTTGGGTTGTTTCCAGTCCAGAACTATCAAGAATGAAACTGCTGCAAATATATATTTACCAGTGGTTTTGTGGACATACATTTTCATTTTGGGAGGGGGCTAATACATCAAAGTGTGAATGAACCCTTTTACTTACTTTTGAAAAACTTTCATCAGCTTACTTTTGTAAAACTCTAATCTTGGTTGCTTTTAAAACAAAGTTGGATCTCATTATTCAAACTCTATAATTCACAAAATGACTTCATTTTTCACTTAAAATAAAATCCAGCCTCTTCATTTACTCTTTAAAGCCTTGCAGGTTTTGCTTCTATCTCCACGTAAAGTTTGGCCCTATCCTTCTTCCCTCTGCTCACTGTGTGTGCTTTAGCGTCATTGCCCTCCTTTATGTTCCTCTATCATAAGTTGTTTCTCATGTAAGTCTTTTTTTTTTTTTAAGATTCATTTATTTATTGGAGAGAGAGAGAATCAGCCGAAAGGGTAGAAGGAGAAGAAGAGAGCATCCAAAGCTGATTCTGTACTGCACCGAGCATGGAGCACCACATAGGACTCAATTGCATGACCCTGAGATCATGACCTGAGCTGAAATCAAGAGTCCTGGTGGTGGGTATTGAGGAGGGCACATACTGCATGGAGCACTGGGTGTGGTGCATGAACAATAAATCTTGGAACCCTGAAAATGTAAAATAAAATTTAAAAAAATTAACATTTAAAAAAATGTTATCTCCATAACATGGAGATATGGATCCTATGCTTAACCAACTGCACCACCTATGCTTAACCAACTGCACCACCCAGACACCTCCCTCATTAAGTTCTTTCTGTCAAATACCTCACTTGCAGGAATGCTCTGCCACCTTATGTTTGCAAGACCAGCCTCTTTTTTTTTTCTTTCACATCTTACCTTAAATACCATCTTAGCAAAGGGAATTTCCTCCCTTGCGATCACATCAGCTTAATTTTTTCATTGTGCTTTTCATCTTCTGATATATTTGTTGTTTATTTGATTGTATATTAGTTTACTGTATCTTTTACCTACTAGAACTAAGGCCCCATGAAATTGTATGAATTGTTTACTGTACTATCTTTAGTGCTTATAACATCCCCTGGACCACAGTTGTTCTTCAGTAAATTATTTAGAGAGCAGCTGAAGAACATAACATAAGCTGACTCTTAATTTATGACCATGCTCCTCATAAGGACCCACAATATGGCTATAAATTCTTAACAAGTTTTTTCCCCCACATTCCTTGTGGCACAGATGACTAACTAGTATTGTATGAATTCTTATCATCATTCTTTTAGTATTAGAAGCCCCATCCCTAAATTTTTAACTGGGGACATAGTTGTTTAGCCTTCAATTGTATTTCTCAGGCCCCCTTGTGTTAGCAGTAGCCACACAAGTGATTTTCAGACAGTAAAATGTGAACACATCTCCAAAGACAAGTTACTCTAGACTTTTACTCTACCCCTCCCAGCAGAGCAAAAGCCATAAGGATGGAAATAATAGTGTAAACTCTTGGTGGCAGGGTTGCACTTTTAGCATATGCCTCTAAAAGACTTTAGGCTGGGGAGTCCACCTACCTGCCCAGATTTTTATATTGGAACAAATATGGGGTGCCAGAATAGCTCTGTGGGGTAAACATCTGACTCTTGATTTTGGCTCAGCTCATGTTCTCAGGGTCATGGGATGGAGTCCCTCGTGGGGCTTCACACTCAGTAGGGAGTCTGCTTGGGATTCTCTCTCACCCTTTCCCTCTGCCCCTTCCTCTGTCCATTCCTATGTGCATGTGCACACCCCCTCCCTCTCTCTCCCTCTCTAAAATAAATAAATAAATCTTTAAAAAAAATTGAAAACTAAAATCTTTTTAAAAATATCCCACACAAAGTGTGTTATTTGTCATACAGTAGAACATTTACTAGAGATTTGGGAAAAAAACCCATGTATTAAGAATGAGCAGGAACTAGCAGGCTGCAGTGAGAACAGTTCTTTAAAGAAAGGAGATAAAGGAGCTAAGAGGCTAGAAATTTGAAAATAGTCAAGGTGCATTTTGAAGACACCCCTAGACAATTGATTGCATGGATTATGGATAAGGACTGTGAGCCAGTTGTTAGATTCTTAAAAAGTATGGATCTTAACTAAAAGTCAGTTGACATCAATAAGTAAATAAAATGAGGGATTAAGAGCAATATAGCCAATTGTTTAGATACAGTGAAACCATGGAACTGGATTTCTTAAAGGAAGGGAAAGGCACGTATGAAATCTACATGGGAGGGACTTCTGAGGAGGTAGGATCACCAAGAGTGAGCCAGATTTCAGTTAAGATCAAAAGGTAAAGGGGCGCCTGGGTGGCTCAGTCGTTGGGCGTCTGCCTTCGGCCCAGGTCAGATCCCAGAGGCCTGGGATCGAGCCCCGCATCGGGCTCTCTGCTCTGCAGGAAGCCTGCTTCTCCCGCTACCATTCCCTCTGCTTGTGTTCCCTCTCTCGCTGTGTTTCTCTCTGTGAAATAAAAAAAAAAAAAAAAAAAAGGTAAGGGAAACTTGTTGAGAAGAGCATAGGGATATGGGAAACTTAATTAATTATAGGATGACGTTCCCAGGGGACAAAGTTGATGGATTTGAGTTTGGGTGAGAAAGAGAAGGTCGGGTCAAGGGTAAGGAAGTTCATAGCAGTTGGCATTGACTGATACAAACAGATTTAAAAGGCATGAAAGATTTAGTCTCAGCAGCCTTTCTTGACTGCGGGTACTAAGTATTGTGGTCAGAACATTGCCTGAGTTGGCTGGGCAATGTTATTATCTTGAAACCGCTAAGTAAACTGATAATGGGCCCAGAAGCTGCAGATGCTGCTTGCAGTGTGGGCTGGATGATGGCTGAGAAACTTCTCGCTCATGGGATGCATGTAAGTGAGTGATGTATATTGCTAATAGTGACTTTATATTTGAATATATGAATTATGAATGGATAGGTGCCTCTGTGTGTGATCTTAGTGTAAAGATGTCTGTAGATTATATTCATGAATTTATCTGGAGCAGCTCAGCTAATTAAAGCAATGTACTTAAAATGCCAAGTCGACAGGTCCATTTCCTGTGGGGGCTTTTTACATCTGCAGAGTACACAAAACATAATAGGGCCTTAATAAATGTTTGTTCATTAAATGAATAAGTGAATAAAGCATCTATGGGGTGAAGAAGAATGTGTCTTTAAGGGTCCCACCACTGTCTAGGCCTTTATGCACAACCCACATGTTCAGAAGTACACGCTTGATCCAGTAAGGGAAATTTTATAAGAAAGTTCAGTAGATCAGCAAAGATTATCTGTACTCTCAGACAAGCAACCAAAAGACTCATTCTTATAAGAGAGTGTGAGTAATAATATCTAGTGTAATGAAAAGAGGAAATGCTTATGTCTTAAATTTTCCATCATCTTGTTAAAAATTAGAAATGTCGTTATAAAAATACAAAATAAATATGATAAAGTTTAATATAAAAATAGAAGTAACCCAAAAAAGGTCCCCAAGAGCCTTATCTTTTCAAATATCTGATAAAAGGATATTCTATTTAAATTGATTAAAATTTGAATATATTCAATTAACAATAAATTAAGATAGCTATTTTGCTAGTTATTTACTTATTTCCTTACTATTATGTACCTTGTGACAATATTTAATACATTTACATATCTTTCCATAGGACATAAATTTTATGTAAACTACAGAAAATAAAATTAACGCATTTGCTTAGAAAGTTGCATAATATTTTTATGTAAATTCTAAAATATTTTTTCCCCTGATGAGTTCTACGTATAAACTCTAAATAGCTCCCCAGCTTGAAAATACACATATGTAATTTAATAAATGTTGTTCATAGAAATGCAGAAGTCAAGAAATAATGTAGAAGAAAAAAGTTATTCTTAATTATCTCAAAAAGAAAATAGTTCTAAATTTCAGGGTTAATTTTCTTCTTACTCTTCTCTGGCAGGATATTTTACCAGGGAATATAATATACCTATACTTCTGTATCCTGTTCTATATTACAACATAAACAGATTTTTATTAACACCATTTGAAATGGTTACCTATATTCCACATACTCCTTTAAACAAAAGGTACCTATCAAATGTTTAGAAACTAATCTCGGGGCGCTTGGGTGGCTCAGTGGGTTAAGCCTCTGCCTTCTGCTCAGGTCATGATCTCGGGGTCCTGGGATGGAGCTCCGCATCTGGCTCTCTGCTCAGTAGGAAGCCTGCTTCCCCCTCTCTCTCTGCCTGCATCTCTGCCCACTTGTGATCTCTCTCTGTCAAATAAATAAATGAAATTAAAAGAAAAAAAGAGTAGAAACTAATCTAAGTGCAGAAATTATAGAGGTAATCTCTATACAGATCAAGTCTCCACATGATTTTCATTAAACAGTCTCATCCTTTTGGAAAATACTTCAACTGACAGTTAATCAAAAGGAACATAACTTTACGAAAGCAATATGCTTGTATTTGAAAGCTTAAAGACAAAAAATTCCATATCAAAGCTTTTACGTTTTAGAGCTTTTCACATCATTTCAATGTAAATATTAGTTTACTTTTCATTTTATTTGAAAGAGTATTACTTTTAAGGAGGCCTATTTCTGAAGCCTGAAATTCAACAAATAAAACTCCAACCACAAACAAAGACAAGCAGAGACTTAATTCTTAAGTATCACTAACTTGATTTTGGATTCCAACTTTTTTAAAATAAATAATGAGCAACCGTAGTGCCCTGTGGCTTCCTGTCTAAAACATTTTTATGTTCATACATCAGACAGACTGTCATTGTCTTACATCTGTTATATTGCAGCAACATTATTCATTATAATTCTTTGTTTGTTCAACCAAAAGGCTCTTTGGGTTTGGTTTTACCCCATATTTTAACAGATGAACTGTGTTATCTATGCACAGAAGTTATTTTTACGCTTTCCTTGTGAAACTTAACTGCTTGCATGTGCAAAAGCAAACAAACTGTTGAGTTCTGCCTCGGTGCCATAAAAAACCTGGACCATCTGGAGCTCATCACTTTCTTGGTCAATTATAGATGAACAGAGTCCTGAAATACTGAAGAGACAATCCATCAAATACAACCAAGGGCATGAGGCTTTCTTAGAGCTATTTCCCAATCAAGGTAGTAGCTCTATTGTTTGACCACGCTCCCAGTTTGATCTCCTTGGGCACAAAAAGACACGTGCAAAAGGCATTAGCCTCCTGAGGGACTCGGTATGGTCATTTCAGTTTCTTAATTAGAAGAAGCTGAGAGTCAACATTAAAAAAAAGTGCCATGTTACACTGCAAAGATTTTATGATTTCTCATGGAGGGTCCCTTCGGTGACTCCGTGATTTCACTTAAAAGAATCAGTACTGGGAAATTAAATTTTATTGACCACCACAAGAAGCTAAGTAGAACAAACTGGCTTTTAAATATATTGGTTTTATGTTATTAATAATATTGAGCTTTACTGTATCTTTACCCTATTTTTATATTTATCATACAACAATAATTTACCATATTATATTTTTACCATTGTGGAAAGTATTGCAGTTGTGTAGTTTTGAAGTTATAAAATACATTTTGGTGTGAGAATGGGAAATTTCTTTAGAAAAGGATTTTTTATGAAAAGGGGATTTTTCATAAATCAAATATAACAAGAAGGAAGTTGGTTTTAAAAGGTCGAAAGGGATTTATATGTTTCCAAACCTTGCTTTATGGAAAATAATTCCTGAGTGATGTGTGCACCAGTTCTGACTCCCTCCACACTGTGCTCACCAAACAACCCAGCTGTTAGTCTTCAGGCTCCTTTTATCTATGCTTCTTTGCATTTTGCACTTTTCCCTCTATCTGTAATTCTTTGTCCTGGGTATTGTCATTGCAGGCCACTTACTGACATTTAAGGCCAAACTCCAAAGTAGATCCTCCCATGACGCCCAATCAAGATCAGACTTTCAATCTCCTCTTGCCAATGGTTCTAAACCACATCAATCTGGGCGGGTTTCCTTCCTTCCTTCCTCCCTCCCTTCTCTCCGTCCTTTATTTTCAGCATATGACACTACTGAACTATCGTGTTTATTTACATCTTTTTGCAGACTAGTCCCCCGCCCTCATGTATATGTTCTGTATTTCTTGTTTACCACTTTATTCTCCACATATAGAATGACACCCAGCCTATAAATATTTATTGAATAAGTGAAGTATAAACAAGAACAAATTCAAACAAAAATTCTTACACATCTTAGACAATAAAAAAAAGATTGTTTCTGAATCGCCTATAGTTGAACCATTCTATACATACATATATATGATATATGTAGTGTTGTTTTTTAATTTACATTTGCTCGTGTAATTTAATTATTATTTTCTAACTATTCTGGATTATCAGCTTTGATTTTTCTTTCATATTAAAGTTATTTAAAACAATTGCTATCAGTATTGTTTTTAATTTCAGATCATTTTCATGTTTATATGTTTGTAACTGACTTTAATGTTTTTTTCTCATTTTATTTACATTATGTTCAGAAAATGTTTATTTTTTTCCTTATCTTTTTAAAGAAAGATTTATTTGTATGAGAGAGAGAAAGATGAAGAAAGAGAGTGAGCGTGCACACACCAAGTATGGGGGAGGGGCAGAGAAAGAGGGAGAGGCAGGCTTCCCCTCAGAGCCCAGAGCCCAGGAGGCACTGGAACCAGGATCCCTGGGATCAAGACCTGAGCCAAAGGCAGACACTTAACTGACTGAGCCACCTAGGCACCCGTAGAAAATGTTAATTGTATTGAATTACTTTCTGAGATGTATGGAAATTTTGTTTTTGGTGTAACATGTGATCATGTTTAGTAAATGTTCCTAATATCTCTAAAAAGGATTATTCCAATATAAAATAAAGTTCAAAATTTACCAATTGGCTTAATACTACTAATTATTTTATATCAGATCCTTTATATTTTATTAACTTCTTTTCTACTAAAACAATGTTTGAGAGGGGTAAACAAAAATATATACTGATACTGAATTTCCTTTGATTTTTTGTATACTTTTATAGATTTTTTATGATGTATTTTCATATTATGATATTTGGCTTTGAACCTAAATTTCATGAAACCAAACCATCCTGATGGACTGAACTTCTCGTGCCTGCCTGTTTCATTTAACATTTGTTGCCTTGAATTTAAACTTGCCTGATATTTATATGAAAGAAACCTAACCTCTTTTTTTTTTCAGAATTATCCTGCTCTTTTCATCTATCCTTGTAATTTCAAACGTTCAAATCACTGTTTTATATCAATATCTTGCACATAATGCAAAATGCCTCTTTTTTTTGATCCAACAGGTGAGTTTATCCCATCTGCATTTATATGTAAATTTCTTTATTTAAATTATGCTTCTTTGTTTTTATGGGAAGTCTTGCTTTCAGTGCTTTAGCATTTGTGGTATTCTAATATGTGGTCTGGGTTTTATTGTTTCCCTTTTATTTTTGCTTTGTTTTCCAGTGTTTTGTCTTTTAACTATTTTAGCAGTTAACCTTTCTTTATACAGTATACTTAAAAAACACACTTTTTCACTTGTTAAACTTTAAGGATATTAAAAATCTTTTTACGAATTATTTGAGAATTATATTTTTTCTTTTTGCACTTTGCCTTCTACTCTATATTCTCCATATTATCATTTTCTAATTATTTTAAATTTAGGAGTAAACTTTTTCATTCTGTTTTGCAATCATAATTCCCATAACTAAGTTTATATGCATCAAATTATTTATGCATCAATATATATCAATATTTACTGCCCATATATTTGGTATAACATTAAATAAATCCTTCAGGGAAAATCCCAAATTTAGCATTAGACCTCAGTAAGCAGGGTGTAATGATTTTTACTTATTAATTAAATAGATAATTCTAATTGACTAAGGTTAAGAGTTCTTAAGCATCATTCTTGGGAAACCATGCCAGGGCCATTGTTCATGAAGAAGCCATTGAAGAACCAATTTGGGGGTGATCATGCCGTCCGATTTTCCTGAGACTGTCCAGTTTTAGCACGGAAAGTCTCATATCTAGGAAACTCCTCAGTCCTAGGAAAATTGGCATGTTGTCTCTGGGTAGTTATTGCACTTTGGTTGTGAGCCTAGAGCCCCTGTTAATCAAGAGCAGCAGTCAAACTGATGAAACAGTAAATAAGACCAAGGTCTCATTCTGCCCATCATTGTATTTGATGACAATGATCTTCTGAGAATAAAGTCTACAGCTTCACATCTATCTTCAAAACCACTTCTTCTCATGTCACCTCCAACCCGGAACCATACAGGGAGGGAGAGTCTAGGAAAAGTTCCCAGGTCAATCACATTGACATTGTACAATAGCACACCTAAGAAGGAAGGCATGAATAAATGGGAATATATGAGTGTTAGGGATATAAGGGAAGGAATTCATAGTGTCAGATTTTACTAATATAGGGTGTATTATTATAATATTAGAGCTTATAATGTTTACACTTCATAATTACACAGGCACAGTGATTTTTGAATAACAAAAACATGTCAGAAGGACAAGGAAGTGGCAAGCTAAGATGTAGTTGAGCTCAACTAGTGAAGATTGATATGGTCAAGGAAGTGACAGGTAGAATTCATTTGCATGATTGCTAATTTATCTTGACCAAAAATATTGCAAATGATGAATTAGAGCTAAATATACATTGGATGGAAAGAAGTGACAAGAAGGGTAAAGAGTGACACGACGTGATAGAAATACAGTGAGGATTCAAGAGACCAAAGATTCCTCTTCTCTAACTTCATGAGAATGAACAGCCCTCCCTTGAGAGGGTGGTGTTCTCGGCATAGGCCTACTTCTTGGCAAAAAAGTTGAGGGACATTTTTAGTGAGAGTTGGCACATGTAAGCACAATTCTTAGTCATGAAACAGGTGTTCTTGCATCTATAATAGAAAAACTTGGATGTAAGCCTGCCATTGAGATGCTTGGTTGGGGCAGAAGTGGTTAAACACTAAGGACATTTAAGTGTATGAGAATAGGTACAATTAAAAGACTTTTTGACTTGATCCGTGATCAAGAGTAACTGAAATGTGAAACATATCTTATCTAAGCTTAAGTTTTAGAGATAATAATAAAAAAATGGGAATAATATGTTTCCTTGTAGATGAAGAGGTACTCAAAAAGATAAAAAACCTTCTGTGGCCTCTGCCTTCGGCTCAGGTCATGATCCCAGGGTGCTGGGATTGAGCCCCACAGCAGGGAGCCTGCTTCCCCCCTCTCTCTGCCTACTTGTGATCTCTCTCTCTCTGTCAAAAATAAATAAATAAAATCTTTAAAAAAATTAATTTAAAAAAAACCTTCTGTGATCTCTCAGGATTCCACACTGTGGATAGATCTTATGACTACTGGTGGAACATTTTTTATTCTTCTGAAACGAGTCCACATTGATCCAGATTAATTATGTGGGCTCCAGAACAGGCATGTAACTTATAGGAATTGTCTTTGTTCAAGTCAAGAGGCAGACACAGTGTTGGTCTGGCTGACTAAGTTAGGTTTTTTTTTTTTTTTTTTAATTTTATTTATGTATTTATTTGATAGAGAGGAGAGAGATCACAAGTAGGCAGAGAGGCAGGCAGAGAGAGAAGGGGAAGCTGGCTCCCTGCTGAGCAGAGAGCCTGATGCAGGGGGCTCGATCCCAGGATACTGAGATCATGACCTGAGCCGAAGGCAGAGGCTTTAATCCACCGAGCCACCCAGGTGTCCCATGACTAAGTTAGTGTTTATGGAAGTTTGCCCATATGCCATAGTCATAGTCCTGGCATCTGGATTTTATGGAAAGAAGATTATCCTTTTTGATTTTATAAATACCAAATAGCCTATCAAGAAAAGATTTTCTAGATATGTAAGACATTGGAAGATTTGTCTAAGTTAAAGAAATTTTAATAGAAATAGAGTCTGAAGCCCAGTAGATTTGCATCTGACAGGGCAGAAAAGCCTTTGTCCTGTATACAGTGGCTTTTGAGGTGGTAGATATCCAAAATAAATAGGTAAAATAAAAAGGTAAAAATAAAAATGTTATTCCTGAAATGGATGACTTTGGCTGATATTTTCCAAAATATTTATTGCTATATAACATAGGTAAAGTATACAGTTCATAAGATTAGAGTTTGATGAAACAAACATAACAATATATCTATTACTAAGATCAAAATATAAAACTGTATCAACACCTAAGAAAACTTCTTTTGTGTTTTCTCCTATCATTAATATTCAAAAGTAATTAATATTCAAAAGTCTCTTATTATTGTTATAATTTAGTGCAAATAATAAAAGAGGATGACAAAATCATTTTATGAGGCCAATAGTACCATGATTTCAAAGTTAAATGAAGACATTACAAGTAAACTAAGCTGCAAAACAATATGCCTTATGAACATAAGGACACTTCATGAACACCCTGGGTTTGAGGTTGCTCAAGCACTATGTTCAATGGAAACATATTAGTGGTATTTGCAGGTGGCAAATTCATGGCTGGGGAGATGGCTAAATGTATTAGAAAATAAAACGAAAGAGAAGGTGAACAAAGAATACTATACTCTTGTCTGCTTTTGTCTGTTTTGGTGAAATGGAAAGTAAGAGAAAAACAGCTCCAGACTTCCAGAGCCACCTTCTTATGGCTAGTAATTCAGTGTCAAAAGGACAGAGATGTGTCCTTAAAGGGATAGGTGCTCTCATGTTAGGTATGTGATCCTGTCTGAATGGTAATCAATGACAGGACTGAATAGTTGACAAGTTCAGCTAATTAATCAAGGAACTACTGAAATATAGGCATATTCAGGCAATATCTAAGTTACTTTGTAGATGTCTATAAGTAACAACCTGCTGAGATATTTTTACTGATCCTCTCTTGGAATGGATTTTCTATATCAGTGATAAGGAAGCTATTTCCTTCTTCTTAGATATTGTCAAATAGAAGGGCTTGTTCAGTCTTTCTCAGGGTCCAAAGTTAGATGCAGTTTTTGCAGAAATATGGATAAGTGGGGAAAAAATCCCAACTGAGTGGGATAAAGGTAGAGTTCAAACATGTGCCTTGATGTGTCTCCTATTCTACCTTTTGATACCAGTAGATTTTCTTTCTAAGATTAGTGAAGTATGGAAAATGTGGTCAATGTTGTAGTTTCTAGATGATGCAAGTAAAGTTTCCCCTAATTCTATGTCTTTGACCCAAGTGGTCCTTGAAGCTGTGATAAAAAGGGGTTCCAACTCAACTCTTCATGAGATTCTGGTTTTGGGGGGAAATAGGGAGAATAATGTGAAAAAGTTGTTGCCAATCTCTTTGTCCAGTTTCAAACTATGGGGATGAATGATGAGAAAGTGTTAATATTATTTATCTTCCCCTTTTTTTCATTTCATTGCTAACCAGCCATCTGAATACTGGTGAAGTTACTAAAATTTTAATGGATCGCCATAAGATGTTAGGTAATCCTGCTGTCCTAAACAACTCTTCAAAATGTTAAAGAATTTTACTGTATTAATATCCTAACCTTGAAATATGAGGATGTCAAAAAAGGAGAAACTTCTTTTTTAGAACCCATGGTTATTAAAATGCATGCAAAGCAAAGGAGAGAATTATGATCCCAGTGACAAGATGCAAGATCTCTTGGGTAACTCCCAATAGAGAACCTAAGGCCATTTGCACGTTTGTGGATAAAAAGAACTAAGGATTGTGAAGACACTTCATAGAGACTATTGGTGTTCATTAACTTGACCAAAGTACAGGTCCCAGTGAATGTGGAAAATTCTTATACAACTTTGATTGCAGTTAATAGAAACATTCTTTCAACAACAAAAAACATATTGTCTCTGACAGCTCTAAAGTTATTGATTGAGATGCTGGTTTCTGGAGAAATCATATAACACATCTGGGAATTTTATTAGCTGCTGTTCACAAAGTTACCAGGAAAAGAACTGAATATAAGAAGGCTCTGAACAACAGAAGGCTTTTGTTAACCTTTCAAAGAGACATCTCACAATCAATCCCTTTGGTACCTTTGGCTGCTCATACTCAAATAATACTGGAAGTGTCTGTATGCTCAGTCATGCTGATTTGAGCCTTTGAAAGAAACCTGTTTGACTTCCAGTCATGACTACTGGGATTTTGGACTAAAAGTAACCTGATGTTTCTTCAATTTACACTTGCCTTTGAATGGCCTACTGTTGGGCTCTTTAGTTGAATTTGATTATATTATGGAAGAACATATAATTATTTTGACACTTGAAGTTACCCTTAGATCCTAGGCTATGCTAAAGCATTAGTCCAGCAGAAAAAAGATTCATAGTAGTGTTTCCATATCACATGGAAATTTATATTGAAGAACACATGTTGAGGTGACCTTTGAATGTACTCCTTATGATTGGTTATCAAAGGAAGGGGCAGGGTTTAGAGATGCTCAGTCCTGTGCAGTCCTATGAATTTTTTCTTCATCCCACTTGGTGTCATTAGTGCAGCACACAACCAAGCAATTCTACTTTATATAGAAGAGAAAGTAAAACCTTCATCCACATGGAAACCTGTCACAAGAGCTTATAGCAACTTTATTTAAAATGGCCAAAAAAGTCCTGCTGTGGGAAGATAGTAGCTGCATTTCATACGTTTTGAAATGGCATGCTTTCAATACAATTCAAATTCATTTCCATCTATTTCCTAAGTTTTCTGGTGTTTTCCTAAGTTTCTGGTGACCCTGGGATCAAGCCCCGCAGGCAAGAAGCCTGCTTCTCCTGCTACCATTCCCTCTATTGTGTTCCCTCTCTCGCTGTGTTTCTCTCTGTCAAATAAATAAAATCTTAAAAAAAAAATACATAGACATTCTCTATGGTCCAGCAACTGGATGCATAACTAATGGATTTGGGGTGTCATGTAGTTAGTTAGTTAGTCGGTTACAAATTCGTTAGCTGTTTGTCAGGTCTGCCACATCTCTACTGATTTTTTTCGGACTGTTCAATGTTAATGAGAAATGTATGTTAAAATCACCAATAGTAAATAAATATATATTTTCTAATTCTTGTTATCAGTTCTGTCAGTTTTCCTTCGTAAAGTTATAGAGAATATATAAAGAGTTATCTCACTCATAAAATGAGTCTTTGTTGTGTGAAATGTCCTCTTTACAATGGTGTGCTTCTTGTCATTAAGTCTTTCTCTACAGTGAGATGGGCACATCAGCTTTTTCCCGTGCTTGCCATGGGAGTTTCCGTACTCCCATTTACATCATCTGCTGTTAAGAAACATCAATTAAAAAAAACAAAAACAAAAACAAAAAAAAACATCAATTTAAACTTGACTTTAGTTCTAATAATTACTTTTCTATAATCTCGGAACAAAATATTTTGAATAACTCAGAACATTTGTATTTCATGAAACTCATGCTGCAATTAGTTTAAGTCTGTCAGTTTTCTTCTAGTTTCTTTTTTTTTTTTTTAAAGATTTTATTTATTTGACAGAGAGAAACACAGCGAGAGAGAGAGGGAACACAAGCAGAGGGAAGAGTAGCGGGAGAAGCAGGCCTCCCGCAGAGCAGAGAGCCCAATGCGGGTCTTGATCCCAGGCCCCTGGGATCTGACCAGTTTTCTTCTAGTTTCTATTTGCTGCAGCTGTGCTTTGTTCTTTCTGGTTTTTTTTTTTTTTTTTTTTTTTGACTTAATCAAGATTTTCTCTCGAAGAACTTCATTTTTCTCATTAACTTGTTCCATACCGATTTACGATATTCTATAATTGATAGCAGACATATTAGTGACTGCTTGAACATTGAACTGCTCTGAACATTTTATGAAAAATGGAAAATCATTAAAATATTTTAAGTTATTTCAACCTGAATTTTGTGTTATTATTAATAGGTATTTTAGTTTTACATATAGTTACAAATACATAATAGACTATTGATACTATTATTACTACTAATACTATAGCTTTCAACAGTGAATATGTTTTTACCATCATTCACATTTTTATCTTTTTCAGCCATCATCATTTCTTTTAAAGTCTAGCTGGCATTATTTTTCCTTCACCTTAAAGAATTCTCCTTAGTTTGCTTTAAAAGGAAGCTTACTGACAATAAGTTCTATCAGCATTTGATTGTTCTAAAACATAAAAGTTTGGGACTTATTTTGAGAAAAAGTTAAAGGATTCATGTTGGCAAAATTTTCTTTTCTCTCATTTTTAACATTCTTAAAATTTTTCTTTTTTTTTTTAAAGAATTCATTTATTTATTTTGTTTTTCATGTGATACCTTCAGGTTTTTAAAATTAAAATCTAGTGTATTATAGTCTTTAATTTTCATAAATATTCTCTTTCTTTGGAATACTAATCAATTTATATTCTTTGCTTCTACAGATATCTGGAGTGTTTAACCATAAATAAAAACATACACATATATAATATATACATATATAAATAAGTTTTGTATATGTTAATATTTATAAATTTATATAAAATTATATAAAATATAATATTTCTAAATTTAATTATTAATATATTTACATAAATTTTTATGCACATATGTAATTTTATCTACTTCTTTCTAGTTTTTACACTGGAAGCATTGATCTACTATGCTCAACTATATCCTTCGTATATGAAGAAGACCCCACAATTCTGGGCTAATATTTTAAAATCAATATCAACAAACCAGTCTCAGTGGCTCAAATTTTATGTATAAATACTCAGACATTGGAATTTCCCACATTTTGAGTAGCAAGTAATTATTTATTGGAGTTCTGTAAATATTAATTATTTCTTACTTGCTGGTATTTATGTGCTAGTCCTGTTCCACCCATCCTTATAACTTTAATTCCACAACACTTTTTTTCCTGAGTCATATTGCTACTAGACAAACTAGTTACAGACAAACTAGTTTCTAGTTACAGTGTTAGGATACCACAATTCTCTTGAAAATAACATCTCCTTGGAAGTATTTTTGTTCAATGCCTTATGAAATTAAAATATTTTAATATGGTTAGGGAAATATTTTAATATATTGAAGAATGTGTTTAATATATTGAGGGATATATATATATATATATATATATATGTATATATGTATATGTATATTTACATACCTGACTGTATTCTAATATGAATTAAGGAAAAGTTGGAAATTTATTATCCAAATTCACAGAAGTAGTTGATAGTTAACAAATATTAAACTCTGAAACCCTAGATCTAAACTTGTAATTGGGAGATGTAAATACAAGTATCTCATGGAATCAGAGATATTTTAGCCAATCAATCTCAAAAGGGCAGAAAGAGTACAATTTGAGGTACTTTGATACCATGAAGCACAGTAATCACATTTTGCTTTAGGTTAGTAAATAGAATCCTATACTCATTAACAATCTTTTCTTTACATCAAACACGAACATACAATGTATCATATAATAGCAAACTTGTTTGATAATACTCTTATTTAATTAGAAGTATCAAGAAGCTCTTGAATAATACTCATTTTATTTCCCTAGAGAGGCAATCTGATAAAACAATGCAGTACAGTATAACAGTAAAATTGGCATTACTCAGTATCAGAGATGTGATTTAGGAGGAAAAGAATCAGGTTAAGTCTATGAGTTTTTAAAACCTAGAGATATTACTACAAAAATCTTTATCATTGGCCTTAGAGAGAAAACTAATGAAAGCCCCATTATCCAGCTTTGCCTCTCCTTACTTTAATAAAAGGTAAAATGCTAAAGAAATAGTTATATCAAAAGCCGATGGCAAGTAAATTAATTTAATCTCCCTCTAGTTATCAACTGTCAGATTTCCTGAAAACTTGTGATAATAGGATCAGTTTTAGCTATTCATCCTAATAAAGATAACAATGTACCTTAAAAGATGTAAAAAGTGAACATATTGGATCAAAAAATTTTTCTTATGATTAAAATAGACTTCAGGAGGAAAAAATCCTTAATCGATGTTATATATAAGAAAATGTAAGTGATTTCACACATACACATTCAAAGATGTCTAATAAAAACATATTAATAGAAAAGTTTCATTAGACTTGGATAAAAATTCAAATCCCTACAGGGGTTACTGTATATTTTAATTATTAGGCTCTGAGGAGCCATGCATATACTTTAATCATTTCAAAATCAGTAGTGGCTGAAAGTCACATGGGATTGATATCCTCCTTGTTATTCAAGTTATTTCCCTTTATTATATTGACAGATTTTTATCTTTATCATTCTCTGTTTATTTACTATAGATCCTAGTTAAAAATCAATATATTTTTTAAGATATTTATTTATTTATTTATTTATTTATTTATTTATTTATTTATTTGACAGAGAAAGAGAGATCACAAGTAGGCAGAGAAGCAGGCAGAAAGAGTGGGAAGCAGGCTCCTGATGCGGGAGTCGATGTGGGGCTCGATTCTAGGACCCTGAGATCATGACCTGAGCTGAAGGCAAAGGCTTTAACTCACTGAGCCACTCAAGCACCCCAGTTAAAAATTAATATTAATGATCACATTTACTATCTCTCAAACATTGCCATATTCTTTAATTATCATTTATGCTAAATCCAACCTAACATTACTGATTTTATTAATAGGGTTTTTTTTTACATTGATATTTATTTTTATGCTAATATTTATCTTAGATTGCTCTTCTTGCATTTTTCATATTTTGGTTTGGGATTATTTTATTTCCTAAATGATTCTCCCTAGACTTTCTTTTAGCAGGTATCTACTGGTGTTGAAGTCTTCCAGCATTTGTTTGGCTGAACATGTCTTTATTTTGACTTCATTTTTGAAAGACATTTTTTGGGGGGATATACAATTCTTTAATACAATTTACTTTGAAGATGTCATCCAGGCACACCTGAGTGGGTCAGTTGGCTAAGCATCTGCTTTCAGCTCAAACCATGATCCTGGGTTCCTGGTAGGGAAAAAGTCACCTGAATTCAACCAAATCAAAATGAGTAAAACTTGTATTATACTTTCAATCCAGACCAAAATGAGTAAAAGTTGTGTTTACTGTGTTATATTTCTACTCTCTGGTTCACCCCTGGTCCCAAAGCCTCCCAGTGGAGCTCTCACTGAGCCTGGGGTGCTCTCCAACTCTGATGCTTGTCCAAACTGCACGGTGATTCACATCCCTCAACTATCTATTTGTTGCCTTTGGGTTTGAAAAACTGTTACAAGATCTTTTTTTCTCTCTCTCTCTGTTTATTAGTATCCCTGGATTCCCCAGGCACTGTGCCGCAGTCCTTATGTAACTTCACTTTGTTCTCAAAAGTGGAAAATACCCCGAGGGGTAGAACCGCTGCAGGGTTACACCCAATTCGGGCACAACTCCAGTCTTTTTCAAATTGTATTCCGTCAAGGTCTTGCTCCCTTTGAGGATTTCTGATGCCTTTGAGTATACTTAATGTTTCGTTTATTGATTCTGCATACTAAAAGCTGTTCACTTTAAATTAGTTAATCTGCTGCAAGGTAATCCCAATCTTTTCCAAAAGCAGAATTATAATGTTTTTGTGAGTTGTTCAAACCATTTATATTATAATTTAAGTATTTTTTTACAAAGAAAAGGACTTTTTTTTTTAAGATTTTTATTTATTTATTTGACAGAAAGGAGAGAGATCACAAGTACCCAGAGAGGCCAGCAGAGAGAGGGGGAAGCAGGCAGAGAGCCCGATGCCGGGCTCGATCCCGAGATCATGATCTGAGCTGAAAGCAGAGGCTTTAACCCACTGAGCCACCCAGGCGCCCCAGGGACTTTATTGTTAACTGTGACAACAAGAGTTTTAGATGTCTACCTGCCATCAGAAGTATATTTCAACTGTTTTTAATTGCAAGGATTAGGTAAAAAGTTTCTACCAAATCTGAGAAAATAACACAATTACGCAAATTTCTCGTGAAATGAGTGGCTACGTTGAAAGAAGAGTTCATCACATCCTCCTGAATAATGTGGTTTGTTTTTTTCCTAAACGCTCTGTATTCTTTCTGAAGAATAAATCGACATGTTTACTTGAATAATTTAGTAAACAGTATTGACCATCTAAAAACCTGCAACTTTTAAAGAGTTCTAAATTCTATTTGAAACAATAATTTATGTTAGATCTCTACTCATAACGTATAAAAACAAACTTGAGCTACTTAATATCTGGAAATAACAAAAGCTAAATGAAAATGCAAGGGGTATGAGATAATGGTTTATCATTTAGTGGAGAGGGACACCTGAGTGGCTCAGTCCGTTAAAAGTCTGCCTTTGGCTCAGTGCAGGATCCTGGTGTTCTGGGGGTCCTGGGTTGAGTCTCTCCTCAAGCTTTCTACTTAGCAAGGAGCCTGCTTCTGCCTGATTTTTCCTCTGCCTGCTGCTTCCCCTGCTTGTGATCACACTCTCTCTGTTAAATAAGTAAATTAAAAAATCTTAAAAAAAAAAGATTTAGTGGGTAGAGGTCTTCCTAAGTCAGACAGGAAATCCAGAAGCCATCACACACAAAAGTGAGAGATGCAACGATACGATACCAATTACTCATATGCATTTCTCTTCCAAACCTTGGTGTAATTGCATCTCTGTGCTTCTAGAGGTAATTTTTTTTCCCTCTTACTGCTGACACTTGCTCCCAAAGTCACATAATTAAATTGTCAGCACCAAAACCGTAAATTCTGAAATCTTGAATCCTCTAGTAATCACTAGAAACATCATTGAAATAATTTCTCAAACCCATTGCAACTTCAAACATGATGATTCAGTCTTGCTTTCAGTATCCTACTACTCTGACTTTCTCAGTGTTTCAATAATGAAATATCTGGTCTATCCTTTTTGTGTTCTTAAATGAACCCAAGGCGGGTCCTCTGCCTTTCCAGAGAGCTTCCTGTAGTGTATCCGCCCAGTGACACAAGACAAGAAAGATTTTGAGCCTGGAAACCTCCCAGGTATGTACCTTTTCTGAACATTGTCAAGAGGCTGAGGACGCTCACCTCCTCACAACTGATGCCCAGCAGGGGATGCACGGAACCCCACATCCCTGAGCGCCCCGGCAGCCTGCTCTTTGCTAAAACCTTTCTTACAGGCTACCTTGTGAAACTCACAATAACTCCAGAGAAAAATGTTAGCATCACCACGTTTTAGGTGCAGAAACTGAGGAAGAGAGGCAGCCTACTTGCTTGGGATGACACGATTGACAGATGTTGTAATTTAAAGGGACTATAAAATTTGGCTGTCCCAGTCGAGTTTAAGGCTTGACTTAAAGTTTAAGGCATCACACCCTGTGCCCATGGCACGGTCGGGTGACCTCAGCCTCCTCGCTCTACCAAAGGTCAGTGTGTGCACACCAGGCCTCACTTTCCTCACAGGCAAAAGGACCAAATGAGATGGGGGGAACGGGGTTGCCTGGCAAGCTCCCATCTCTCTGTGAGGGGAGGCTGGGGCTATCATTGCTGCTATGGCTATTGTTGGTTTTGGTCACATGGGAAGCAGTTTCATATATTGCAACGTGACCCATCTGAATGGGACACAAGCTAGTTCTATCCCTTTTAAATACTTCTTTGTAAACAGCCTCCTTACCTTTGTGCCACACTGCCCTATAAAAATCAATGAACGGAAATAGAACTATGTTTTCTGTGTCTGCACTAAGCATCATTAATGGAGAAAACTGCCTACTCTCTATGTGGAATTTATGTTAAGTTAGTAAGCCCACTCCTCCAGTGAACCCTTAATATTCCCAGTCTTAAAATCTCATAATATTCTGATAAGTGCGGGCTTCTATGCTTAAAAATTATATGTCTGTAGCATTTAAGATTCTCCAGAAAAGAACAACAGTGTATAGACTTTAAATATATTTATAGAAGGGAGGGGTATAGAGGAGAGATATTTAGGAATTGGCTGATGCAACTGCAGGGTTTGGCAAATTTGAGATTTTTAGGGCAAGCCAGCAGGCTGGAAATTCAGGTAACAGGTGATGTTACAGTCTTGAATCCAACACCCACAGCACCAGCCATTAAGCTGGAAACTCAAGCAGGATTTTTTATTTCAGGTTTGAGACACAATTTCTTCTTCTTTAAGCAACTTTGCTCTCTCATCTTAAGATTTTCAACTGATTGAATGAGGCCTACCCACTTTATGGAAGATAATGAAACTGATCTTAGGAAAAAAGAATTTTAAAGATTTTATTTATTTATTTAACAGAGAGAGACACAGTGAGAGAGGGAACACAAGCAGGTGGAATGGGAGAGGGAGAAGCAGGCTTCCCACTGAGCAGGGAGCCCAATGCAGGGCTAAATCCCAGGACCCTGGGATCATGACCTGAGCTGAAGGAACACTTAGCAACTGAGTCACCCAAGTTCCCTTGAAACTGACCATAAATATTAATCATATTTATTTACCTTCACAGTGACATTTAACCTAATTTTGACACAAAATTGGGCACCAGCCACACAAACATATAAAATTAAGCATCAAAATGTTTCTCTTAATTTTTATTAATCTCTCTCTTATTCACTCTTACACTCACACATGCACTTATTATTTATAATTATTGTATGCTTACTCCTATTATACATATGATACACATGATACAGCTATAAAATTTGGAGGAACATATTAAATTGTAAATGGCATGTTTTAATGAGAGAAAGAAGAGAAAGAGAGAGACAAGAATATGCATGAAAGTAAAGACTACCTGGTAACTGGAATATATTCTGAAATTGAGAGCAATATATATTTAATTGAATACATATTTAATGTTTGTATGTTATAAATATACGGCCTATAAGCTATAATATAATAATGTACAGTGTACTATATAACAACGTGAAATATAATATATATATTACTTTTTTTCCCAAAACAGTATTTAATAGGATTTACATTTTCCATCAAAATCAAGGAAATATTTTTGAGAACTACTTAAATAATGATCCAAAATTTATGGAATGCAGTAGCTAAAGGTAGTATGAATAAACAATGATTATCAATGATTATTTTTTAAAATATTTAAATGTATTCTGAAACAGCAATCATTAAAAGATGATGTTGATGTAATGGAATATTTCCATTCCAAAATATTCAAAATATTCAAAAATATTTTGAAGAGAAAAAATTACTAAGCCCAGTGCTGAAATTATAATTGTTTTATGTTTGGAAAGCAGAAAAATAAGGTAACTTTAGTAGGCTCCTAGCATTTCTTTCTTTCTTTTTTTTTTTAAGTTTCCCCTTTAATTAGCTTCAAATTGAAAAAAATAAAAGAATTTCATTATAAAATAGGTTAAATATAGAAGATTTATTGTTAAGGGTTACAGATTGAAAATTGTTTGTTATGCCGAACTAGAAAGTCATACATCTTGGAATCTTTAAATGACACATTCCAACCCAAATAACTTTTAATTGTTTGACAGATGATTATATTTAGAATCTCCTTGTATAAAGTCCTATTAATAATCTTGAACAAATTAGCTAAAATTACATTAGTTAAACCATACACACTTTGAAATATCATTGCTGATATGAACCATTCTTACTCTTGGGTGTGTTTGGTTGAAAGTCCTATATAGCTCCTTCCTTTCTGGATCTGGAGATTTATGAAACAGGAGTTCATGAGTAAAAGGAGGGAATCTAAAGTGCAACTAGACTGGGACAGCAAGAAATGAACAAATACTTGCTCTTGAAATGCAAAGGGAGAAATATATACATTTTACTTGGTTTTATAGTCTTAACATTACTATTCAATCACATTGAGGAGAGTATCTAATTCTACGTTTTGCTCTAATGGCACTGTGCATTCATTATTTCTATGTTTGACTGGTATGAGATTTTTGTTGTCCAGTTGTAAGGTGAGGATAATGTAAAAACCTTTAAAAAGTGTGCTCAGTGCTCTTTCTCTAAGTAAGAAAACCTTTCCATGTCTGAAGAATAGAGAAGCTGGTAGAATGAGGTTTTCAAACCTATTTTAAAGGAGATGATTATAGAAACATAATATTGAGCTAGAAGGCGGGAAATCAGACAGATTAATCTCATTACTAAAAAGTCAACAGGAAGGAATAAATTACATAAACAAAACATCTGGATTATTGAAGAGAAACTAATTAACATAGTAAGAAAAAATGTGCCTGCCCTCTGAATTAGGAAGGCACATTATAAAGGGTATAATCAGAACACTGAAAATGATTGCAGGCACACTCTTGTAGCATACACATGTTCTCCCTAAGGAGACATATAATTACAACAAATTGTATTCTAAATATGTATCTGTAATTTGGCAGGCATGCGTTTTCTTGTGAATTCAAACATTTTTAAGTCACAGAAATGTGTCTTTTAAAAGCTTAACTTATTTGGAAAACTATAGCTTAACATTTCAATCACTGACCAAATCATTAAGTAGTTACTAAAATAAACTGTTTAACATTGTTCTTGATAAGAGATGGAAAGCCCTATTTTATACTAGAATGAAAAATGTTTGAAATTAGAAGTGTAAAAATCAGTCACATAATTAAAGAACCCATTCACACTGTGATGTGAAGATGACCGAATACTCTCATTTTTCTCGTTAGTTGTTAAAGCCAAGAAGTAAAGACCACAGGGAATGCATCAATGTTTAAATAAAATTAGGTTTACTGAGTCTACTGCGGCAAGGAAAATATACCCCAAAGGAAATGAGGATGTCCCAAGAAAGTTGGAGTAGGGAGACCTCTTCTAGGACTTGGGATTGTGGTAGAGAATTTTAAGGAGAGATTAAGTAAAAGAGAGATGGTTTTCAATTTGATAGTGTTAAGGAATGAGGGCAATACAGTGATTGGATTTCTTAATAAGTTTTACTTATAAAACAAGAGGCTAAAATTATGGCTGTTGAATTTGGTTAGTCAGAAAAGAGAGCTCTTTAGTTATTTTTATGGCTGCTAAGTGGCCTTGACAAAAATCAAGATTCTTGTCAGAATCAAGAATCAAGAAGAATATGATTCTGATGTACACTGTTCTGAGTTTCACAGTTTGGTTTCCAACAATGTTATTTTTTGCTAAGAAAAATCCAAATCACCAAAATTTAATTCTCGCTGACTACCTTGTATCTCTATAAATGTGTCCTGACTATTTTGATATTAACATTTACCTAAATATTAGAACCAGTTTTTCAATTCCTACTTAATTTAATTAAAATGCATTGGTTGGATAGATTAATGTGAACTGATCTCTACATTATTAATTCCTGAAGTTAATGAACATGAAATATATCAATAAAGGTTAAAAGTTTTCTGTATTGGTATAATTCAACAATGGCAAATAATCTGTTTTACACATCTTTTGTTAGATTTGTTTCTAGATATTTGATATTTTCATGTCACTGCTCAGTGATTTAATAAAAGCAGGACATTTAAGTGAGCAACACCAAGATAAGTAATATCTTATTACTTGGAACCACCAAAATATCTTTTTTTTTTGTTGGTTTGTTTCAAGTTTTTATTTAAGTTCTAGTTAGTTAACAGATAGTGTAATATTAGCTTCAGAAGTAGAATTTAGTGATTCATCACTTACATATCGTTTTTTAAAGATTATTTATTTATTTATTGGGGTGGGAAGCAGAGGGAGAAGGAAAACTCCCCACTGAGCAGGGAGCCCAAAGCAAGGCTTGATCCCAGGACCCTGAGATCATGACCTGAACCAAAGGCAAATGCTTAACTGACCATATCATTTTCACTCATTATCTCATATTTTGTTCTCAGATTAAGTAATGTCCTCACTTTTATTCATACCTATCTGATGTTCTCTGTAATTTTACCAAATAAACATACATTGCTAAACACTAAAGTTTAGTTTGTTCTGTATTTTGTATTTTCTATAAATACAGTTATGCAATGTGAAGTATTATGCTCAATATTACATTGAGTATCTATGCTTTTGTGATTTTATGTAGTTTTTTTAAATTTTCATTGCTTTTAATTTGCAGTGTTCAATGTATCCATTTTATTCTTGAGGTATAACTGGACTGTTTTCAGCTTGGGGATAATATAAATAATGCTGTTATTGTACTTGTGTATTTCTCTGGGCACACATGTGCATGCGTATCTGTTGAGTATATTCTCAGGGGTGGAATCACTCTGTCATAGCAAATTTCTTTATTTTCCATGTGACTACCCAATTGATCCACTCTGTTTTTTGAAGATAATGTCATTAACCACTTTTCTCTAATGCATATTTGTTTTTATTTTTTCATAAATCAGATATGCAGTTACCTATTTTTGGACCGTACTTTACCCTAATGATCATTCTACCTATTATCATACCAAAACTATACTCTTAATTGCTAACACTTTATAAGAACTTTTGATATGTAGGTAGATTAATAATTCCATCTTGTTTTGTGTAATTGTCTTGGCTATTCTTTACACTTCACATTGACACATAATTTGTAGCCTCTATTGTCCATTTTAGCACACAAACACATAAAAAGCCTTCCATGAGGCCTGCCTGGGTAGTGCAGTTGGTTTTAGCTCAAGCTGTGATCTCATGGTTGTGGGATCTGCTGGTGTTGGTCTCTGCCTTGAGCAGAGTCTGCTGGGGACTCTCTCTCCCTCTCCCTTTCCCTCTGGCCTTCCCCCCACCTCAAATAAATGAATAAACCCTTTTTTTTAAAGATTCTATTTATTTATTTGGGAGAGGGAGCACACACAAATGAGGGGAAGGAAGGGCTGAGGGGAAGGGAGAAGCAGACTCTCCATTGAACAGAGAGCCTGCCTGGGGACTCAATCCCAGGACTCTGAAGTCATGACAAGAGCTGAAGGCAGACACTTAACAGACAAAGCCACCCAGGTGCCTCCAGAAATAAATCTTTAAAAAGAAAAAGAAAAAAGACTTCCATGAATATCATTGCATTTTCCTGGTTTTGTAATTCTGTCTAGAACAAGTTAAAAATTTTGTAATTTGAGTGTTCTGAGCTGTGGGCATGGTGTTTTCCTCCATTATTTAGATCTTCTTAGAGATCTTTTAACAGTATTTTGCAAATTTCTATGAAAAATCATACACATCGCTAGTTACATTTATTCTTATTATTTGACATGTTTTAGTCTTATTTAAAGTGGTGCATTTAAAATTTTAGTTTTTTAAATCTTCATTGCTATTGTTTAAAAGAAAATTTAGGACCTTCTTAAAACAAAGTTCTAGCTCTTTTCCACATGTCTATCATATGCCTGCTATCAGTCATCCTGGACGTAGTTTTACGGATATGGCAATGGAACACAGTGAAATGAAAAATGCACCAATTAACAAGTGCTTTGCATCAGGCCTCTGGTGATGCCTCTATTGACAACTTCCCACTGGGCAAAACAAATCACACAGAAGAGCCCTCCCATTTTCTGGGCCAAGCAATTTTTAACTATCAATGCATCAGTGAAATTGATCTACCTGAATTCACCTTCTAGCCACAATTTCTTATGTCTTTCCCCTATTAGTGTATGTTAACACCTATCCAGGGACCATCTCATCAAATCATAGCACTGAACTTGGAGTCTAAGATCTTGTGATGTACACTTGGCCCAGAACTAGCACCATGTGTGCTGCTCCTCTTGATCTGGGTACTTATGAATTTAAGAAACAAATTCTATGTGACTCAACACTCAAAATGCAATGGACAGTAAGGGAGAGGATCATTTATCAGCACTCCAGCTGAATAGGGGAAAAATGGGAGACAGCTATTGTCACTGGCCCAGAGCGGTTCTGTGGTCCAGCAGGAACATTTGGCAGGTACCTAAACTATGGGGCCAAGGAATGTTAATTTAGTTCAGCCTCTTGGAAATGGATTCTCCAGTCTATTTTTCTTCATAGTCTTTGCTTCTGTGCTCTGAGAAGTCCTTTTCTTAACCTTTCTTGGCCACTTCTGGGTAAAGCATTGGGTTCTATGCTCTTTAAGCAGCATTCCCAGCTTGCTTCCAGCCTGGAGAAATTCGGGGGCCTAAAGTACATTTCCGTCTTGAAACTTTTAGTCCTTTTTCATCCAAGGCGGATGAACGTTTGCTAATACAGTGCCCGTGAAATGTGTTTCTTGTAAATCTGAATTCAGTCCATTCCAAATGTCAACCGCCACATTCACAAACTTTTAAAGTCATGCCTCTCCCTACATATCTACCTAACCATTGCTACTCTTGTGATGCTGCTGGAGACAATGCCCTCAAGTCTCTAGAAACTCTTTTGCCTGGCAGAACATAGCATTTTAACTTCTCCAGTGGTTTTGACAAAGGAACTTACAGCCATGCCTTCAATATGAGCTTCCCCCCAGATTGTATTTTGCTTTGAAGAGTCTTTTTTGTTGAAAGGGGCTAGAGGTAAGAAAGTTTTATTTTCCAATCCAGAGAGCTATGGAGCTCTTTTTATTTTTTTCTAAATGTTGCTTGCAAATTTCTCCCATTCTCTCTTTAGTTTTTCTCTTTTCTTCCAATAATTTATATTCTCCTAGTAAAATCCATATCCTAGGTCAATATTCTTTTCAGAAATATCACTGCTCAAATTTGAAAGTTCATTAGGTACATTTTTTCCCTATGCTTCAAAGTAGCACAAATAGCAATTTTTTTCCTTTGTCTCACAACTCTATCATAAGGGTTACAAGTTTTCCAGCATCCTGTAATAATAGTCTTACCACTTTTTCAGCTCCTGAAAGTATCTCTTCACTACTTTGCCAGATTCTGCTAGTGACCTGGTCTCAAAACCCAAAACTTAAAGTTTTTCATTTTTTATTTTTTCCAGCAGCATCACATTCCTATAATAAATTTCTGCCCGAGATAGCCTATAGCAACCCCCCTCAAAACTCCTTCTCTCACATAATGTATGTGTTTCTACATTAGCAGTTCTCAAAGTGTGCCCCAAGGTCTTTTGGGATCCCCAAGTCACTCTAGGGTCTGGAATGTCAAAATTATTTTTGCCATAATTCTGAAATATCACTTTCCCTTTTCACTCACAAACGCTCAGCAGAGTTTTTCAGAGGTCACATGCAATGTGAGGATATACTTTTTCTAAATGTTAATGGAATGTTTAAATGTGTATTCTTGTTTCTCCCATAATTTTCTAAGTGAGTAAGTTCAGGATATAAATATGGCATTTTCAGAGACTAATTCACTTTGCCCTGAGTATTTTCTATGCTCAGTATTTCTGTGCTTTTATTAAATGTGTTTGGTTATATTTGCTGTGAACTCTGAAACCTCATTACGGTTCAAAAATTTGGAATTTTTGAGTCCCCCAATTTATCTGTGAAATACAACATGAAATAAGTATGTTTCCTCTCCCCTCCACACTCCTTTGGTCTTGATTTTTTACAGTATTTTAAAACATTTAAAAATACTTAAAATTTACCTAAAACTAATGTTATCTTAGAATTTAAAATCTAACATTCCAATTCTCTTAATAATATCAGTCTCTTTTGCAGCTTTAGTCCACTCACTGTTTCTGTACTAACCTTTGTTCAAGACAATAGGTCTTCATATTTCTGGTTCTTCTCAGGGAAAACAATCAATACTTCATATTTCCGAATTCTGGTTCTTCTCAGGTAAAACAACCAGAACTTTCCAAAAACAATTTAGTTTTAATATCATTTACCTAGTTCACCTTTAAAATATAAGATTGAGAAATACTTCGTATTAATAATGGATGTATTATCAGAAATGTTTTTTTGTCTATTTTTTTGGAAAAGGTAAAAGCCCCTGAAAGCACTTTTTAGTTAATTATTAAGGCTTTTATAGCTAAAGCTTTAAACTTTTTATTTTCCATTTTCTTTAAGTAGTACATACTTTAGTATCTTTATGGAATATGTACAAAAGATAGCATGGCACAAAATAGAAATATAAAAGCCAAAATATATTACTCTCCACATGGAAAATGTGTTTGGTTGAATCCATCATTAAATTTTTTCCTAGTATATTTGAAAATGGATGAGACAATATTTGCTTTTAAAATATGCCCATTAAAGATTCTGAGAAGAATAAATCTTTGACTAATGGACATGAAATTAAATATACGTATTATTTCACTATATGCTACTATAATAACGCTGTTAGGTTTTACTTTATGATTTCACCATATAAATCTCAAAATATTATGCAACTCTAATTACAGTATACAAATGACATTGCAGTTTAGTTATATAAGTTTTATAAGATTTATGACATGGAAATTACCTAAAAATGTTTCATATCTTTAAAAACCTTAACGTGTATTTGAGTGTCAGAATTTGTTCTTAAAGAATTCACTTATAGCCAGAGATTGTTCATGTCAGTTTTCTCTTCAGTTCATTCTTTAATCCATCCTCTTCTTTCTCCTCTCCACTTGTATCTTCTGAGCAGGTAAATGTGATTTCCCACCTCACCCAGTGTAGTGCCTTGATAATCAGTTTTCCTGAATCTATTTTTATTTCTTCCAGTCCTTCTCTACATATGAGAGTGATATTTTAAAATTGTAATTTTATTCATTTCATTGCCTCCATTTCTCTAAATTTACTTTGGGTGCTATATATCAATCAAAATTAGATTTAGCTAAATATATCATAAGTATAGCAGTGTCTAAAAATAAAATATCATATATATTTTTCATAAAATAAAATTTGAAGTAAAAGTATCAGGGCTGATTGATTAACTCTATGGTCTCATCAAGAAACTAGGCTCTTGTTTTTTTTTACTGTACCGTCTTAATTTACTGAATGCCTTTCACAAAACAACCTCATAATACAAAATGGCTGATACAGCACCAGCAATTACATCCATATTCCAGGAAGCTGGTAGAAGAAAATGTGCTCCTCACAACTGAGTCAGATTCTTCTAAACAAGCTTTCTACATTTTGTACAAATACTTTATCTTACTGTGATTTGTTAGAATTTAGGCACATTATTACTTAATGATGTAAGAGAGGATGGGTGAAGTCTTTAATCTGTTTTGTTTTAATGTAAGAAATGATAATTGGTAGACAATTAATGATGACCAACATAGTTTCCTTTTTTTTTTATAATAAAGTTAAAATCTCTCCTATGGCTTATGAAGACCTGGATATTCTAGATCTTGGATCATCTCACACATTATTCTTCTAGTAGCTTTCTGTGTTGAAACTATGTTGGCCTTCTTCCAGACCTCAAAGATGGTACATTAACTCCTAACACCTCATTTTCCACCTATTTCTTTAAAATACTTACCCCCACTTTAAAAAAAATTTCCTACTTAACCTACTTAACCTACAGATCTCAGCTAAACAAATTGCTCAAGAGAGTTCCTTGATCCTTCCACTTACATAATTAACTCCCTGTTGGTTATTCTCATTATGCTGTATACATTTTCTTTTTAACATTTATTTTATTGTAATTACCTATATATAATTTTTATGATTTTTTGATCAAAGAGGTATTGATTGTCAAGAGGACAAAAATTATATTTTTTGGTCATAATTGTTTTTCTGGGGTCAATTAGATTGCCTTGTACTTCAGAAATCTGATAATTGATTGGATGAAAGGCTGAGAAAACAAATGAATAGAGCTTGAGATGATACTAATAGAGTGAGTTACTATTTTTGGGCAGATTATATGTTTTTTAAGGTTAATAGACCTGTTTTTCTAAATTATGGAGGAATACTATTGTTATTTTACTCTCCTCAAATTCTAATGGGTTCACCAAAACAAACAAACAAAAGAATAAACTTTGTATATTCTAGGAAGGACAACTGACAAACACTTTATTTTTTTTTAATTTAAATTCAATTAGCCAACATATATTACATCATTAGTTTCAGATTTAGAGTTCAATAATTCATCCAGTTGCATATAACACCCAGGGCTCATTACATTACATGCCCTCCTTAATTCCCATCACTGAATTACTCCATCCTCCCACACACTTCCCTCCAGCAACCTTTAGTTTGTTTCCTATAGTTAAGAATCTCTCATGGTTTTTCTCCCTCTCTGTTAACTTCCCATTCAGTTTCCCCTCTCTTCCCCTATGATCTTCTGTGCTGTTTCTTACATTCCACATATGAGTGAAATCATATGATAATTGTGTTTTTCTGATTGATCTATTTTGCTCAGTATAATATCTTCCAGTTCCACCCACATCATTGTAAATGGTAAGTATTCATCCTTCCTGATGACTAAGTTATATTCTATTGCATATATATGCCACATCTTCCTCATCCATTCATCTATCAATGGACATTTGATCTCTTTCCACAGTTCGGTTGTTGTAGACATCACTGCTATAAATATTGGGGTGCAGGTGCCCCTTTGGATCAATACGTTTGTACCTTTGGGGTAAATACCTGGTAGTGCAATTGTTGGGTCATAGGGTAGCTCTATTTTTAACTGCTTGAGGAACCTCCATAATGTTTTCCAGAGTGGCTGTACCAGCTTGCATTCCCACCAACAGCATGAGAGGGTTCCCCTTTCTCCACATCCTTGCCAATATTTGTTTTTTCCTGACTTGTTAATTTTAGCCATTCTGACAAATAT
>CM053605.1:132340177-132401901 GCA_028646535.1 Procyon lotor
GTGCCTCCTACACCTCCGCCATCTTGTCTTGGTCCCTTCTCATTGTGGTTTTGATTTGTATTTCCCTCATGCCAAGTGATGTCAGGAGCCCTTTTTTATGGGTCTTTTGGCCATTTTTATATCTTTGGAGAAATGTCTGTTCATGTCTTCTGACCATTTTTTGACAGGATTACTTGTCTTTTGGGTGTTGAGCTTGATAAGCTCTTTATAGACGTTGGACACAAATGGCCCTTTATCTGATAGGTCATTTGCAACTATCTTGTCCCATTCTGTAGTTTGCCTTTTAGGTTTGTTGATTATTTCCTTTGCTGTGCAGAAGCTTTGTATCTTGATGAAGTTCCAGTAATTCATGTTTTCTTTTGTTTCCCGTGCTTTTGGAGATGGGTCTAGCAAGAAGTTGCTGTGGTCAAGGTTGAGGAGTTTGCTGTCTGTGTTCTCCAGGATTTTGATGGATTCCTGTCTCACAGTTAGGTCTTTCATCCATTTTGAGTTTATCTTTGTGTATAGTGTAAGAAAATGGTCCACTTTCATTCTTCTACGTGTGGCTATCCAGTTTTCCCAACACCATTTGTTGAAGAGACTGTCCTTTTTCCATTGGATATTCTTCCCTGTTTTGTCAGAAATTAGTTGGTCATAGAGTTGAGGGTACATTTCTAGGTTCTCTACTCTGTTCCACTGATCTATGTATCTGTTTTTGTAGTGTCCACAGTGTCCTGATGATTATAGCCTTGTAATGTAGCTTGAAGTCTGGCATTGTGATGCCACCAACTTTGGTTTTTTTGTTTTGTTTTGTTTTTTAATATTCTTCCTGTTATTCAGGGTCTTTTCTGGTTCCATACAAATTTTAGGATTATTTGTTCCAGCTCTGTAAAAAATGTCAGTGGTAATTTGATAGGGATTGCATTGAGCATACAGATTTCTGTAGGTAGCACAAACATTTTAACAATATTTTTTCTTCCAATCCATGAGCGTGGAACCTTTTTCCATTTCTTTGTGTTTTCTTCAATTTCTTTCATAACAATTCTGTAGTTTGTAGAGTAAAGATATTTTACTTCTTTGGCTAGGTTTATTCCTAGGTATCTTATAGATTTTGGTGCAATTGTAAATGGGATTGATTCCTTAATTTTTCTCTCTTCTGTCTCATTGTTTGTGTATAGTAATGCAACTGATTTCTGGGCATTTATTTTATATCCTGCCACATTGCTGAATTCTTATATGAGTTCTAGAAATTTTGGGGTGGAGACTTTTGGCTTTTCCATATAAAATATCATGTCATCTGTGAAGAGTGAAGTTTTGACTTCTTTGCCAATTGGAACTGAATGAAAAAGAGATCTAATGCTTTGGTTGATATGGAGATTTAGTAGATATTCAGAGTATACTATTTTGTAAACAGTATGCACTTTTCACACATACTAGAACACTTTAACTCAAACTGAGCTTGTATATAGACATAAAGGAAACAATATAAAGAAGGAGCCTATTTGACAGTGCCTACTTATCCAACCCAAACATGTGAAACTACCATGGAGCAGATACTATTCTAGCTATTGAATGCATTAAATGCTAATACTTGCAACCATTCTGTGAGATTGGTACTGTTACCTCTTTTATGAATTAGATAGCTGGGAGAGGTTCAATGGCCTACCCAAGAACACTCAGTCGGACTGTGGTAAAACTACAGCTCAGAGCTAACCAGTCATACTCCAAAGATTTCACTCTTAATCACTATGTTAAGCTGAATGGTAACAGGCTGGGCTATGTCTGTGTAATATTTTCTTCTGGGGTTACCGTAACAAATCGCTTTTTGTGTGAGAGCATGTTACTTCTTAGTAAAACTCTTATCCTCCCTTTCGTCCTGGCTGCACAGTCAGAATGCATCTTTTCAGCCTCTTTTGCACAAGTTGTGCCATTGTTCTTTTTTTTCCCCCCAATGGGTTGTGTCATTGTGATTGAATTCTGGCTAATGGAATGTGAGTGGAAGTAGTTGTGTCAATTTCAGGCCAGTTATAAATACCTCCTACTTGGCCTTCACCTGCTTTGAACACATCCTGAGTTAAGGAATCCCAAGGATCTATTAGAGATCAACCCCAGATTGAAAGATTCTGGTCCCAGAAGTACTGCATGGTTCAGAGCCCCAGGGGACTTTGACTTCTTCTAAGAAATAAATTTTTATTGTGTTAATTCACTGAAATTTGGGAGTATTGCTAATTGTGATAGTAACTAGCTTCCCATAACAAATACACTCTCTCTGAGATATTTTATTCCAGTGAAATTCCTTCCATATGGAAGGACATTTCAAGAATGGAAAATCATCTTCTCGTCAAACATTCCACAACTTTTTCTAATCCAAACCTATTGAACTTAATAATTTTAGATATGATCAATCAGCAACATGGCTGTCTTAATCAGAGGAGTCCAGCAATCTATTAGAGAGTCTTTTAGATATTTTCAAGAAGAAGTCTGACAATATCAAGCACTGCTCCTCTATGTTTCCTCCTAAGACCACCTATGACTAGTGCAAATGCTTCTGAAATTACGTCAGAATAATGTGATAACTAGCATTTTTCTCCAAGTCAGTGAATGTCCAAAGTTAAAATTTTACATCTTTCAATTTCCCATCCAAATTTTTTTAAAGCACTTTGTCCAGTATAGTCTAGCAAAAGATCTGCAAAACATCAAATTATAATGTTATAATAGTCCAGTAATAAAATGTCAACCACAGGATATTTTACTTAAAAAAACCTAATCAAATTCCTGGGGAAAAGGAATCTAAAAACTCAATTATCTTGCAGATGAAAATATAATAATGTCAAACATGAAGGAATTAAAATCTGAAACCAATGTTTAACTATATTTGAGTAAAAAAAAAAGATAAATTTGAGTACATTATAATTTTACCTTCTGCTTGGCTTTATCCTGAAAGGTTCTAATCAACTAAGAGGACTCAAGTCTTTCAGAAGTTGCATATAGTTCCCTCTAAATCTTGGCAGTTGTCTTATTTTAGTTAGAAGTTCTGATAAGTCTTATATTTTAAAAAGCTCAGAGTTAAAATGACACATTTGATTTTTTTCAGCTCTGGCACCACTTCCTCCCAATTGTAGAAAATAAGTCAATTTCTAATCCCTACTGCAGTGATCCAAAGTAGACTTTTCCAGTCAAAAAAAAGAAAAAAGAAAAAAGAAAAAAGAAACAAAAACTTGCTAACCCAGCAATCCAACCTAGTGTTAGCCCAATAGGTTCCAATGACTCAGACTCTGAAAGGAGAAAGCAGACCAGGGGAAAAAAAAAAAGTCAGGATTTGTCAGTGTGAACTCAAACTCAACTAGCACAAATCTCTAAGAGAGTACTTAATTTTGATATTACAGATTTTTAAATAGTGGGATTTGGTTGCCTGCTCTCTATGCATGCTCTCTCTTCCCTCAGCGACTAGAGATATTGCCATCTTCTCCCAAGTTTTAGAAATGAGCCATAATAGGGGCACCTGGGTGGCTCAGTGGGTTAAAGCCTCTGCCTTTGGCTCAGGTCATGATCTCAGGGTCCTGGGATTGAGCCCTGCATGGGGCTCTCTGCTAGCGGGGAGCCTGCTTCCCCTCTCTCTCTCTGCCTGCCTTTCTGCCTACTTGTGGTCTCTCTCTGACAAATAAATAAATAAATAATAATTCTTTAAAAAAAAAAAAAAGAAATGAACCATAATACCAGTTCCAGTCAATGTATTTTCTCTGAATGTTTTTTATTTCCATTTGGTATATTCAAATCTTATTTTTTATTTCCTCTCTGTACTCCATATTTTTGAAATCTCCATCATAAATTATGGGCTTTTGATAATAGCATCACTTCCACACCTAACTGTGAAACATATGTGCTTATTCCTGTGCTATAGTGACTTCCTCTTCTCTCTGGTCAGGAGTTTGTTTAACATTAAAATAACCCTTACGTTGTAGATGCTAAGCCATACAGAGAGCGTAACATGTTACTGTTGAGCCTGTGAATTCAGTTAGGTTTATTCAAATTTCCCTTCTTGGCCCAAACACAATGGAATTCGAACAACCAAAGATGCTTACCTAGGCTTACAATAAAAATTTTCAATAATTTCCCTGTGTTCTTTAGCATAGAAAATTCAGCTGTTTTGAAGTTTAAAGGCAACAGTTATGTTCTGCCAACCCATACCTAAAATGACCTAAGTCAGGCTCAATATCATCTACCATATTAAGGCAAATTTTTCCATGCAGTTCAGAGTCAGCTGCCTGAGAGCTAGATAGTCTATGTCTGCTCAAAATTTGTGCTTGTTAAAAAAAACTTGTCTTTGCGTGGTCAATGCCACTGATTTGCATCTTAGGCTTTTACAACCCAAACTTCCATGGTTTGGTCGCTGGACCCTGACCATTTCGCATTTCTGAAGCTTCCATATGGCCAACTTTTGACTAGTTCCATGTGGTCTTTGCCCTGGCTGTCTTCTTCACTTCCTTCATTGTTGCTCAGAAGCAAACATTGTGTGTGGGAATGGTACCCCTAATCTTCCATGCATGTTGTTCAAAGGTCAATTGTGTGTGTATGTGTGTGTGCGTGTGTGTGTGTATACATACATTCCTATTATATATGTATATATTCCTACATTATAGAATGAAAATGTAAAATTCCTAGATGTTCACAAATGTCCTCAATATCCACAGCTGGTAATTGGAGATGCTTGCAGACTTAAATCTATGTTTCTTTTACTCCAAAGGTCATGATCTTTTTACTCTCCAACTTTTGATCAGAAAATTCAGGAATAGGCATCTCAATACTCATATACTAGAAAAATTTTAGACTAGGTGTATTTAAAATGAAAAATAAAGATTAGTAGAATAAACCCACACTTAACCATCATCACCTTCTAAAATTAGGAACATATTATTTGTCTTATTTAATTGCTACCTACCTCAATCCTTCAATCTAGATTTTAAAGAAAAACAAAGATGTCGTATTATTTTTATCCAGTGTCCTTTTTAGGTATCCCTAAAAGAACTAGTGTTTTAATAAAACCGTCATAATATTCTAAAACAGAGAAGTAATTAACAATAATATCTTAATATTTAGTAGATGTAAAATTTCCTTGATTATTGTGTTACCACTTCTTAGTATATTATTTTTCAACAATTCTTTTGTTAATTAGGTTTGGGATGTCAGAATTCCTCTATACTCTGCTGTACCTTCTCTCTTTGAGTTTCCATTCATTCTTGTATCTTGAATAGTTACATGAACTAAATTTATTTTATTAGTTCCATATTAAGAAAACTACGAAGGTAGTATAAAGAATTACCACTTTTATTTTTCTTTCATCCAGTATTCCATTTCATAATGATCCATTATTCATGAAAGATTATTTTTAATATAAGATAGATAAAAATGCATCTTTATACAGTCATTGATTCCATATATGTTCTTATGGTTATACCTATTTTTACATTAAGTTGTTGAAATAGTAGTACATCAAGAGATTCAACATCTTACAGATTAAGATTGAAGAACAACAGAAAGAGTCACTAAAGCAGTAGTCTGAAAGACTTTTTATCTTGGTATTGTTAATAGTGCAACTAAACTGTCGTTAGATGTTCAAAGTCATATTTGAAATTGTCCTACCAGTGTAAAAAATATATTTTAAATGGCTGTGGTGTTGCTAGAAATGTTAGGATAAAAAAAACACATTAGTCAGCTTCCATGTAATATTTTAGGAATAAGAAAGAATGAAATAAAATAGAAATATGGATTAAAATCACAAGTGTTAAAGATAACTGAATTTATCTATGTGACTAGATGAAAATACCAACTTGAGACATAGAACTAGATAAGAAAGATGAAAAAAATAATCCCAGCTGCACTGTAACCATCAAGATTGAGCAGTATTCTACCTTATAATTGAGTCTCAGTGGCACAATTCTTACATAGTTCACTATGACTGTTCCAATAAGCCCCTGTTAAAGTTAACAGACTTGAACTACACTGAAAATTCATCACCTAAAGGTGAGCATTGGCTTAGTAAAAATGTAACAAAAGAAATTTTTCTATGGAAAGGGGATACTCGATTCTAAAAATTACACTTAATCAGGATTTAAATATCAGTATATGACCTAGAATGTGTTCTAAAGAAAATTAGTTTGTCAGTAAAACTAAAATATAGTCCCAAGTATCCAGATATTCAGAAGTCATTTGTTGCTCTATATTTATAATACATCTTACAACATAAGCCTATATAAAGAAGTATTTAAATGTGAGTGTGTCTACATACATACATTTAATTCATTATCCAATAGATCATGTACTTTGAGACATTTATAGTAATGTTGATAAATTTATGTTTCTGTGATCACATTTTTAAACTAATTTTCTCTCAGTTAAAGTTAGTACTTAAAATTGAACAGAAGTAAACATTGGAATAAAATCTCCTGGAACCTGAAAGTTTTAACTATACTCAAAACATCGCAAAAACAAAACAAAACAAAATAAAAACATCTATTGACTACATTTGACTAAATATAAGACTATTAAAAAGAATCAGAAAATAGAGTTTAAATGAGGGCAGCCTGTGAAGGTGTGATGGCCAACAGACACATGAAAAGATGCTCACCATCACTCATCCTCAAGGATATGCAAAACCACACCAATGTATCACTTCACACCTGTCAGAGTTGCTAAAATCAAGAAGACAAGGAATATTAAGTGCTGAGGAGAGCTTGAAGAACAGGGATCTCTCGTGCTCTGTTGGTGAGAATGTAAAATGGTGTAGCCAATCTGGAAAACAATACGGAGTCTTCTCAAAAAAATTAAAAATAGAAATGCCATATGATCCAGCAATTCCACTGCTGGGTATTTACCTAAAAGAAATGAAAACACTAATTGGAAAGGATATACGCACCCTTATGTTCACTGAAGCATTATTTACAGTAGCAAAGGTAAGGAAGCAACCTAAATGTCCATCAATAGGATGAATGGATAAGGAAGATATGATTATACACACACACACAAACAGCGCACGCGCGCGCACACACACACACACACACACACACACACACACACGAATATTACTTGGCCATAAAAAAAAAATATTGCCATTTGTGACAATATGGATGGACCTAATGTGTATAACTACGTGAAAAAATTTAGATGGAGAAAGACAAATACTGTATGATTTTACTACTATGTAGAAACTCAAAGCAAAACAAAACAAAAACAGACTCAAACTTGTAAATACAGTGAACTGGTGGTGGCTGGTGGCAGGAACTTGGTGGAGGGATGGGTGAAATAGGTGAAGGTGATTAAAAGGTACAAAATTTTAGTTACAAAGTAAATAAGTCACAATACGTAAAGTACAGCAGAGAGACTATAGTCTATAATATTGTAATAACTTTGTAAGGTGAAAGATGGCAAACATTTATCACAGGGAGAGTTTTATAATGTATATAAATGATTTTATTTAATCTTTTTTTTAAAGATTTTATTTATTTATTTGACAGAGAGAGAGAGATCACAAGTAGGCAGAGAGGCAGGCAGAGAGGGGGAAGCAGGCTCCCTGCTGAGCAGAGAGCCCGATGTGGGGCTCAATCCCAGGACCCTGAGATCATGACCTGAGCCGAAGGCAGAGGCTTTAAACCACTGAGCCATCCAGGTGCCCCCATAATGTATATAAATTTTAAATCACTATGTTGTACACCTGAAATTAATATAATATTATATGTCAACCATACTTCAATTTAGAAAAACAAAAGTAAAAAAAGCAAAAAAAAAAACACATCAAAGGAAAATGTAAAAGAAAAAAGAATAGATGAAACTTAACCAAGAGTGCTTGTCTCTTCATGAAAATGACTGAAAATAATTTTAAAATGCTTAAGTATAATTAAAGTTCTTTCCCTTTCTGCTCTACAGCAGTATCCATGTCATGCACTTGTTACTGGCTATGCAGTCATGGAATGCAGCAGGTAGTTATGGAACTAAGAAAAGGTAGCCTTAGGATTGGAAGGTTTAATCTTGGGCTTAGACCCCAAAGAAAGGAAAGTTACTGATGCCATCTAGAAAATGCATCTGGTTACTGGATGCTCCTTATTCTCATTGCTATAATTAAAAATAAGATTATCATTTTGAAGGCTAAAGTATCAGGGTTTTTCTTTTAAGATTATTTATTTATTTATTTGACAGAGAGAGAGAGATCACAAGTAGGCAGAGAGGCAGGCAGAGAGAGAGGGGGAGGAAGCAGGCTCCCCGCTGAGCAGACTCAAAGACTACTTCAGTCTGATTCTTATTTTTTTTTTAAAGATTTTATTTATTTATTTGACACAGAGAGAGAGATCACAAGTAGGCAGAGAGGCAGGCAGAGAGAGAGAGGGAGAAGCAGGCTCTCCGCTGAGCAGAGAGCCCGATGCGAGGCTCCATCCCAGGACCCTGAAATCATGACCTGAGCTGAAGTCAGAGGCTTTAACCCACTGAGCCACCCAGGTGCCCCCAAAATCTCAGTTTTAATTATCTATTTAGAAATATTCAGTCTGTCTGGGCCAAACAAACAAGGAATAATGTATATGAAAAAAAGCAATATGTTGATATGCAGTGATAAAATGATGGTAAAAATTATATCCATTTTTCAAAAATCTCCTACACCTCATAGAATGTTTATACCAGGCTCTCAATCTTTTATTGGGGAATTAAAATAAACCACAATTGTCAAGTATACTACTTTTATATCTATGCCTATTGTACCATAAATGTCTCATCTACCGTAACTTTGGTAAATGTGGCTTACTGTCTTTTTTTTAACTGAAGTATAATTAACATATAATGTTATTTTAATTTCAGGTATATAATATAATGGTTCAACAATTCTACACATGTTCTTAATCCCTTTTATCTGTTTTTCCCATCCCTCTACCTTTCCCTCTGGCAACCACAAATTTACTCTTTGTAAGAGTCCATTTTTTGTTTGTCTCTTTTTTTCTTTGTTTGTCTTATTAAATTCCACATATGAGTGAAATTATATGGCATTTGTCTTTCTCTAACCAATTTATTTCGCTTATCATTATATCTTCTTGGTCCATCCATGACGGGCTTTTATCTAATTTGAGTAGAGTTGACACATGATGTTACATTAGTTTCAGGTGTAAAACATAGTGATTCAACTTCTCTATACGTTATGCTATGTTCACAGTATCACTGACTATATTCCCTATGCTGTTTTCTATGTTCCAGACTACTAGATTCCACGCAAAACCTCCTCGTTCATTTTGTTTACAGATTATTTCTTTAAATATACTTTTAATATTTACTGGGCCAGAATCTTCCTTAACAGCATTTCTCAAGTGTTTTTCAATTTTGTTTGTTTGTTTTGTTTTTTGTATCTATGAGCTGGGTCCTAATGAGAGAGAGACAGAGCAAGTGACTAAAAGATAATATTATAGGGATCTAATAAAAAGTTTATTATTATTTTTTAAAGATTTTATTTGAGGGAGAAAGCAAGCACAAATAGGACAAGAGAGAGAGGGACAAGCAGACTCCCTGTTGAGCAGCGAGCCTGATGTGGGACTCTATACCAGGACGCTAAGATCATGACCTGAGCCTAAGTCAGTCACATAAGCAACTGAGCCAGCCAGGTGCCTAACAGTTTATTATTAACCTTAGGCTGGGAGGGCCTAAGGATAGATTAGAAAACTTTCCATTTGGGGCCAATTATTTCACCAGAAACAAAGCCATGCCTTCTTTATTTGCCATAGAGAAGCTTGGCAGAAAGACCAGAGGGAAAACTAAAAACAGACATGTCCATGGGGCAGGAAAGACATACCAGAATTTCTTATGATTAAATTTATCAACTAGCAGGCAGAAAGCTTTTATAGGATAAAGAATAAAGGATAAGGAAGTTTCTGTTTTCTGTCTGAACCACAGTTGAATCAAGAACCAAAAGGATTGTAAGGTCTTTCTGTAAAATACTACACAACTTTATGGAAAGATAATAAATAACACCTGGATGGAAATAAATATTTTATCAATAATCAGTAAGATGCATAAAAACATCCATTCAATTGATAAAAAGTAAAAGTCTGAAAATACTAAGTAAAGCAACAGGAAATCTATACTCTTTGTGATTGTAAAACTTAGTACTGTTTTAGAAAATAACATAACCTTGGGGCATCTGAGTAGCTCGGTGGGTTATGCAACTGACTCTTGGTTTTGGCTCAGGTCATGATCTCAGGGTTCTGAGATAGAACCCCCAGTCGGGCTCTGCACTCAGCTCAGAGTCTTCTTGAGATTTTTTTCTGCTTCTGATTCTCCCCCTGCTCACACTCTCTCCCTCTCCCTAAAATAAATAAATAAAATCTTAAAAAAATAAGTTAACATAACTTATTAAAATTGCAGTCTTTTTATTTTATGCCTCAGCAGTACTGCTGTTGCATATTTATAATAGAGAAAAATTCTACATGTGCCTCAGTAGACAAGTAATAAATGTCCAAAATGACTTGCCTATAATAGCCAAATATGGAAATAATATAAAATACCATCTACAGTAAATGGAGTGAATGAACTGTAGGATATTCACATCTTTTGTTCACAACTGGTGGTTGTTTTTCATTTCCTATAACAATAATCATTCAATCAAAACTCAATTAAGTGAGCTGAAATAGTGGGGGAAAAATGTTCATCAATATTGTAACTTGTAATTTGAAGGCTATGAGGGGTGGGAGTGGAGCAGATTTTGAGATAGGAGGAACAGGGAGGAGCATTATCCTTTCAAGAAACTTAGGGTAGAATATTATTTTACAGTTACCACATCAAAATATTTATAAAACAATACCTATTATATTAATTATGTTTATGTAATATATTTCATTAAACTTATGTGTTTATTTTATATAAACTATATATTTGTCTTCTCTCCAGCCAAGTGGACTCTAAGTGCTTGAGGGTAGAAGCAGGCATGGATGTACGTATACTTTGTACCATTGAAAACTGATTTATTCATGATTAACAAATAAATATTTATTGTATTTAAATAAAAAGGAGAAAGTCTAAATTTTCCAGAGTGGAGTCAACTTAAAATTTGTAAATGAACACTGCTTTAGTCTTAAAGTCATTTTTGAAAATTTTCTCTTTTATCTATACTTGAGAAAATGTCTGTAGGTTACTGTGGGCATTACTTAATTTAATAGGAAGTTCTTGAGTCGGTGAAGCATGGAGAGACAGAATAACAATTCTCCTACCTTCATTTTCCCATGTCCCAGTAAAAATCAGCATATTTCAACTTAAAAAAAATCAGCTAGGTAAAACCAGTATTTCTCAGTCCAAGTCATAAAAAGCCTAAGTAATATCTTTGTCTATTTTCTTGGTCAAAGAATATGTAGATAAAGATCTTCAGTGTAGGAAAGAGTACAATTCAGAGAAAATACCTAGAAGGAATGGGTGAAAGTTATCTTTCTTACTTAAAATAGAAATTTCTTAATACATCTACTTTCCTCTCTATGGCAACATCTAAGAAACTTTCATAATTTTCCCCCTTATACTAGGTTTTTTAGGAATAATTTCTTCTTCAGAAATGTTTACTTTATCCACTTTTTCTCAATAAAACACTGAGTAGTTCATCATTAGGAAGGGTACAATAAACTCGTACAATAAAACAAGACACATATAGTAGTCAATTGTAAGACTACTATTGTAAAAAATGTATTAACATCTATGTATTATATATAAATATATACATACACACATACAGAGGAAAAAGCTAAATACAATTTAATCTCTTTTAATCCTGATTTAACACAGACTCAAATTTATTTGAGGCCCCAAATGATTAAATCATGGATTTTTCCTTACATAGAATATCAATCTACCACATTGAAATGTCAGCTCTTATTTCATTTTATTTTTTTGCATTAAATGTCATATTAAATGTGAATCTCCATAAGCAAACACTAAGCGATCCTTTATTTAGTAAGCAGGTGTTTATTAGCACCTCGTGTGCATGCCCTCTTACCAAGTCTTTTGCAAGATGTACAGAGAAGTAAAACTAAACACGAATAGTGGTTTTATGTCCATTTACTTTTGAGCCTCGACTTGGAGAAAGTAATTATGGAATGTTAAAAGGGCATTATATGGGACAAGCAGAAGGTAAAGAGAAAAACACTTAAAAAGTAGAAAAATCAGTTTTATATTAGTACCACACACTGATATTTACAGTAGTAAAGAATACATTAGAAATTGGTTTTCTTTTTTTTTTAAGATTTATTTTATTTTATTTCTTTGTCAGAGAAAGAGTGAGAGAGTACAAGCAGGGGTAGCAGGAGGCAGAGGGAGAAGCAAGCCCAGAAATTATTTTTCTGATGCGATAAAGCTGAATGAAAGTTTGTTGGTGATTAAAATCAAATTAAAGCATTTAACGAATACGTATAATATGTCAGACACTCTGCCAGATACTTTTGATTAGAGAATAGAAAAACCATTTCTTATCTCACAGAAATGCATTCTAATGGTAGAGAAAAAGTCATAAATAACTATAATATAAAGTAATATTGATTATAATGGAGCTATTTATATTATTGAAAATAGTATTCAACCTTGGATTTTCAAAATGATATATTAGGAAGATAACATTGGGATGCCTGGGTGGCTCAGTCAGTTAAGTGCATCTGCCTTTGGCTTAGGTCATGACCTCAGGGTCCCGGGATTGAGCACAGGGGCCTGGAGGGTGTCCCTGCTCAGCTGGGAGTCTGCTTGTCTCCATCTCCTTCTGCCTCTCCTCCTGACTCATGCTCTCTCTAATAAAAAAATAATATTTATTTTTTAAAGACAACACTTAAATTGGGCTTTGGATATGAATAGAAAAAGTAAAGGAAATTGAAATGCGATGGAAAGTGGTAAATTTTAAAAATCTATAATAAAGGGCACCTGGGTGGCTCAGTGGGTTAAGCTTCTGCCTTTGGCTCAGGTCATGATCTCTGGGTCCTGGGATCGAAACCCTCATCAGGCTCTTTGCACAGAGGGAGCTTGTTTCCCTCTTTCTCTCTGCCTGCCTCTCTGCCTACTTGTGATCTCTCTCTGTCAAAAAAACAAATAAAATCTTAAAAATATATATATATATAAAATAAAGAAAATTAAACCACTTGATATATCTTCAACAATAGGAGTTGAGACGGGTAAAACATAACTTACATAATTACCTTACATATTGTTAAGCTTGTCTGATTTAATTCTGAAATTCATGTTATCCTTGGTATATTTATAGATAACACTTTCATAATCAAGGCATATTATTTCTATAATCAAGTTATATTAATCCTTTCCATTTGTTTTACTGAGAGCCAGTATACACAGAACCCACTGGCTTCCTAGTCAATACATAGGGCCTCCATTCTTGTGTAAAAATTATAGCAACTTAGGGAAAGAGATAAAGTTTTTAGCAGAATTTTGAACTAGGAAAGATATTTACTTTGGGTTGAATAAAACCTTTTCATTTAGCAGAAATAACTTTTCAGGCTGGAGACAATGGCCATGTATGGAATCCTTTATGCAGACTATCCAACTACATAGAGGTAGACTAAGAGTAACGTGAGAACTAGTTGAGAAATGTGCATCCTTGTAGGAATAAGGATATGCATATATCATGATCTCTACTCTTACAACTATATATCCAGTACAATTATAAAAAAAAATTGTCTTTGGAATTCTTGTTTCATTTCTCTCATTCCCTGTGGTAGCAAACTTTTCCATTTCCAAATATTCCAAACCTATTGTGAGTCTTTCATTGAATAATAAGATGTTACTCTGCATCCTCCAGATTTATCTCCCTTTTACACATTCCATGGATCATTAAATAAACAGCTACCCTCTCAATCAGAGCTAAGTCTGGACTGGCTTATCTTGCTAGACTATATAGCTAAGTCCCCAGTCTGTCATACAATGGGCTAGAATAATATTTTCAGTTTTACAAGAGAAATTCTTAGAAATGAAGCATAGTAAATATTTTTGACATCTGTGTAGAAAAACGAACCGCTTTTCTGTATCAGTAACTTTGATGAAATTGAATTAGTACTCTATTGCATTAGTTCTTTTTCCCACTATTACGTGAGTTCTTAATAAGGTAATTTTGTACTCTATTAGATAAATTTAATATTCATGCATTACGAAGAAACATTGCTAATATGATAGAAAACTGCTAGGAAGAGCAAATGATTTCATTAAAACTTAAATAAAGCTCACTTTGCATTTTTCCCCTCCTTGAATACCTGTCTATACTCATCAGATGGTAGGAAAGGCAGATTGGGCCTTAGAGACTAAATCATACATAATCTATATTCTCATCACAATCGGATGTCACCTTTCAGGCACAAAATCTTTCTACTGGATTGTAGTTGGAAATTTTTAGTACAGAAATATTTAGGATGTTTTAATTTGAAATGATCATGACTTGCTCTACTTTGTCCTGGCCTTGCTAATTTATGTCTGTCATAACGGCAGAAAGAAGACATTTGTGAGCAATACAATAACTCGCTGAATCTTCATAAGCTCTGAGTCAATAAAATGATGACACAAATCTCACATTCTTTTAATGCGACATCTGCTTCATCAGTTGAAAGAATTACACCCTTGCTTTGAAGGAGTCTTAATGACATAGACCAAATCTAAATGGATAAGTAACTAAGATGAGCACACTGTTTTCTTCCATGCATAAAGAGAACACAGTTTTAATTGGAACTGAATTAGAATGTATGCTGGATTTTGTAGATCTTCAAATATTTTATTTCATTTAGGTTTAATAAGATCACATGTAATCCTAAAACTGAAGAAAAATAAGACAAATTATTGGAAAATTAAAATGAGTATATTAATTTGTTTCAGATTTTATTTTAGAAAAATCAAAGATTAAATCATTTTTCTTTCCATAATATTTCAAAGGTTACTTAGCTTTTGTGATTCAGCTACTGCACAGTCAAAATGCAGAAAAATATATTAAAAATAAATTTTAGTTACTATGTTTCACACAGACAGATATTAAGACAATAACACAATTGGGAGTACACCCAAATGGCCAACTGGCCTTTTGTCCTTTGGAATAAAGAAAACTTTTAGTATGGAATAAATTAGGAGGTAGTAGACATGTGCTAATTCTGGGAATTGTGCCTAATAGACTTTGTGGAAAGTTGTTTTTTAATCTGTGTGTATATTTTATAAAACTATCAATGCATAGTGTTTTTCCAAAATTTAAAGCTATTCAAGTTTATTTCTCAACTATAATTTTGTATAAACATATAACCATGTTGCTGACGTTACCAATCAATAAACAACAGAGAAAATGATAGACTAACTATGTTGCATTCACAATGGTTTTTGCAATTTGTAGGTCCTTGGAAACTCATTCAAGATAGGTTTTACTATTCATTAAGGCTTAGGCTCTCAAAACTACTGACCTAAAAAAGCAAGACAAGCACATAAGCACAACATAAGGCTTAGAAGTGCCAAATGCAAATATATATATATATATATATGTATATATACATATATAAAAATATACATATATATAAATTATAAATATAATAAATATATTTATTTATTAAGTACTGGTACCAAATCTTTACCAATTACACATATATAATATATTCATAATTGTTTGTATGTTGGTGGTCAAACACTCAAGTGAAAAAAATCTACTGATAATGGAAATTAAAATCTAACCACAATGACAAATATTTCTATTGCCATTTTATTGCTACTTCAACTCTATGATTTTTCTTCATGCATTCCAGCCAAGGGAAAGTTAATCTCATTACATTAAGAAACATAATTACATTTTTTAAAAGTTCTCAAATGGTATTTTAACTTTTTGATTTCACTTGTTATTATTCTAAGAGATTCTGTTGGATTTAAACAAATCACATATTATCTATATCCTAAATATTCTCAAACACTGTGTTTTTCTCACACATAAAAACTTACTCATCATTGATGCATGATATCCAAACTGCTTACTCTCTTACTCTTAATGTCTTTGTGCTTCTAAATACACTGATAAGGTTATATGAACAAAGAATGCAAAAAAATGTTTATTTTAATCTCTAGAAGAATTTATTAAACAAAATATAGGATCAATTTTATTTATCTGTTTTAATGTTGAGCTCAACAAAATAAAATTTGATTAATTTTTAGGAGTATAGAATCAATACAAAAAAGAAATATTTGTAGGAATAGAGGACAATACCACATATAGGAATGAGTTTAACATTTATTCAAAATAAGGGCACCTGGGTGGCTCAGTGGGTTAAAGCCTCTGCCTTGGGCTCAGGTCATGATCTCAGCGTCCTGGGATCGAGCCCCTCATCGGGCTCTCTGCTCAGCAGGGAGCCTGCTTCCCCCTCTCTCTCTGCCTGCCTCTCTGCCCACTTGTGATCTCTCTTTCTCGGTGTCAAATAAATAAATAAATCTTTAAAAAAAAAACACAAAAAAAACCATTTATTCAAAGTAGAAACATGACAAACCACTACATTGTTGTGAAGTCAAATCATATTTTTGATACTTGATAAATTAGCCAAATGTGATAAATTAGGCAGCTGACAATCATATAAAAGATGTCGGTACACTTCCAGATCTGTTGTAATTTCATTGTTGGGATGAATTTTGAAATACATGATACAGTTTGGAAAAATAATGAGGTTCAGGAGAAAAATCCAGGCCTATCTCCCTATTTCTTAAAGAATAAATGTGATAGTCATGGCATTTAGGTAATCATTTTGTAATTTTTTTCAATCCAACCTTTAAAACTTGAATATATTTTATGCATATATTGTTATTTTGATTATTTATTTATGGTAAGCTGCTCCAATTAGAGCAAATTGTAGCATCTGTGGTTTCATTTATGGTGCCGAAGGAAAGTGATTACTGTATTATGAGGCAGCCATACTCTAGAGTATAACAAAACATGAAATACGACTAGGTTGAGCAAGTTCTTATTTTCCAGCGATGTGGTTTTCTCTGAGGAGCCACATCTTGTAGTTACCAGATGTTCCACAATAACAGTAACTCTGGAGTTTCTTCGTTGTTATAACAAGACGATTTTACTACATAGGAAAAGATTGGCATTTTCTCTGCTGGAAGAAAATGAAATTGGCAATTTGAAAGGCAGTTTTAACTGAGCTATGTGGTTTACATTGATTAATTTATCTCATTAGAATATTAGCCAGCCAATCACAACCCATTTCTATACATTTTCTAATCTATACCATATGTCTAGGTCATAAAAAAGCATTTTCTTTCATTCTGGCTACTATGGAATCTGCATTAGAAAAGAAGTTGACCTTTTCTCTTAGCCACCAAAAGTTTGGAAAATGAGTTTTATTATTTTAGGAAAGGTTTTCATTCTAATTTGAGGTGCTTAGGAAGATAGAAATAAAGACTATTGTGGAAAATCATTTGATTTCTCTATCTAGCTTCCACCATCATCTCTTCCTTTCCTTGGTGGCAGCTGAAGTGACAGAAGTTGTTTATCAGCATCTATGGTCTGTGAACATATACTCATCATACAAATGTAAATGCCTGCCCCATCCGAAACTGTAGGTAGAGGAGACTACTAATCAATTCATCTAGAGAAAAATGTTATGTGATTTACAAAATGGACAAATGTCATAGACCCCAAAAGAAAGAGTTCTCATATTGCATTCTTGTAGATATAGTTTCTTTTAATGATATTGTAGTATGACAACATTATGTGTCTTATTAGTCTGGGACAAAACAGACTAGAAAAGTCCAGTAGAGATTTTCTTAAAGATGTTCAGAGATGGTTCTCCTACTGGTGAACACATGTCATGTCCCAGCTCTTTTATAAAGGACATTGACAATATCTATTTAAATTGCAAAGACATATACACATTGATCCATCAAAAACCTCTATGGAGGGTTGCCTGGGTGGTTCAGTCATTTAAGCATCTGCGTTGGTTCAGGTCATGATCCCAAGGTACTGGGATCCAGTCCTGCACTGGGCTCCCTACTCAGCAGTGAAGTCTATTTCTCCTTCTCCGTCTGTCCCTGCTCGTGTGCTCTCTTGCTCAGTCTCTCTCAAATAAAAAAAATAAAATCTTGGGCGCCTGGGTGGCTCAGTGGGTTAAAGCCTCTGCCTTCGGCTCAGGTCATGATCTCAGGGTCCTGGGATGGACTCTGCTCAGCAGGGAGTCTGCTACCCCCCAACCCCCTCTCTGCCTGCCTCTCTGCCTACTTGTGACCTCTCTCTCTGTCAAATAAATAAATAAGATCTTTTAAAAAAAAAATCTTAAAAACCCCAAAACAAACAAAAATCTCTGTGGATAGATCTCAAAATAAATAAAAGCATTAATACATAAGCTTCATTATAAATATGCTTGATAAATCAGTTTTTCTTACAAAACTGAAAGTTTGTGCCCATCAATAGAGAAATGATTGACATTTTTTCATCACATGGAATATTGCACATTCATTAAATTACATGGGTTAGAATTATGCCATTTATACTAGAGAGGTTTTTCCAAGTTATTTTTTAAACAAGATTTAAACAAGTGTAAACAGCATGGTAAGTAGTTTTTAAAAGCAGTGATATAGGGGTGGCTGGGTGGCTCAGTCAGTTAAGCATGTGACTCTTGATTTCTCCTTTGGTCATGATCTCAGGGTCTTGAGATTGAGCCAGGTGAAGGAAGGGTTCTTCCCTGGGCAAGGAGCCTGCTTAAGATTTTCTCCATCTCGGGGCACCTGGGTGGCTCAGTGGTTTAAAGCCTCTGCCTTCGGCTCAGGTCATGACCTCAGGGTCCTGGGATCAAGCCCCTCAGTGGCTCTCTGCTCAGCAGGGCGTCTGCTTCCCCCTTTCTCTCTGCCTGTCTCTCTGCCTGCTTGTGATCTCTCTCTGTCGAATAAATAAATGAAATCTTAAAAAAAAAAAAAAGGATTTTCTCCCTCTCTTTAGCCCCTCCCCCATCTCTCTCCCCTTCTCTAAAAAAAGTAAAATAAAATAAATAAAAGCAGTGATACATAAATTTAGATACTGTAAAAGCACAGACAAAACTGTGAAAGGATACACTAGGTCAGATATGAAAGGCAGATGATAACCAAAGTGAAGGAAGTATAGGAGCAAAGCAGGAAGAAACTAATAAAAACTAAACAACTTTAAAAGACTACATAAATATGGAGCTCCTGTGTGGTTGAGTCTATTAAGCATCAGACTTGACCTTGGCTCAGATCTCAAGGTTTCAAGTTCCAGCCCTGAGTTAGGCTCCAGGATGGGCATGGAGCTTACTTAAAATTCCGTTTCTCCTTCACCCTCTTCTCCTCTGCCACCCCACTCTATAATCTCTCTCTCAAATAAACAAATAAAATCTTTTTTTAAAAAAAGACTACATAAATATTTTAAAACTCTACATGGTATGATTACTTAATGCATTGGGTATGTCATAACTATAAATGTTAGGGTATACGCATAAGGAAATAAATAAATAAAGTAAAATATTGAATTAAATAATAACTTTAAAATTGAGTCTACCCATTGACTTAATTTAAAATTGTCCTTTTCAATTCATATCTTTCATAGCATTCAGATCTTCTCCTTTACAGCAGCCTTCACAATTTTTATGAATAAGTTTTATTGTTATTTGCCCTTCTCCCTCACTACAGCCTCAGACTGAAAGGGGCAGTGACAATTTTGTTTAGTTCAGCACCTGTGCAGCTTATAAATCCTCATTTTGTGAATATAGTATGAATGAATCAAAGGAAATGTAGCTGTTATGTATATTATAAATGGCAGATAAGTAGTTAATATTAATTATGTCATGAGGAAACTCAAATTTAGGAGATCAAGAGAAAGGGAAGCCACTGGAAAGTCTCAAAGGCAACTCAGAAGGGTGTGGTGTAATGGAGCTTGGAAGGCAGATACCTTCAAGACAGAGGGGGCAGCCACTTGTGATATTATGATAAAGGAAGCTAGATGGGAGAAACAAAAAGTTGCATAAATTTGGCATCATGTACACAACCGGTGACATGGATATAAGCCAAAATAATATTCAGCATAATTAGCAACCAGACTATTACCAAGCAGAATAGATATTGTTCTAGTCCCATAACAGGGTCAAGGAGACCCCCTCTTATGCCAAGTATGAACCATTTAAGTACTAACTTTGGAAGGGGTCTCATATCTTGAGAGAGGAGGTGGGACAACTACAGGATGAGAGGGAACCCAAGAGCTCTTGGCAGCAAAAATGTTCCGGTATGGAAGTGCATGGTTTAGCAAACGGTAAGGATGTGGGTGTGCAGAGCAACTGAATAACAACCAGAAATTAAGCAAGCAGAATGAAGGAGGCAGAGGCCAGACTGAACTCAGTTACAGAGTGAATGTGGAACTCTCTTTTTGACATTTTAGCAGTGTAAATGGCATAAATATTAATGCTAAAATGAACACTGTATAACCAATCTGCCAGATTAAGAAAGAGAACGTCACCAAAGTTTTGAAACTATCTGCTTGGCCACAGTCTCATATTCCTTTCCCTTTTCATGGCCCTTTATTGAATTTATGTTTCTTTGTCCTTTTTATTTTTTTAAAGATTTCCTTAATTTGTTCAGATAATTATAATAGTTTTTTTTTTTTTTTTCTTTTTCCTGGGGGCGGAAGGGTAGGGGCTTTTAAACTTAATACAAATAGAATCATAGTATATAATTCTTTTTTTAATGTATTAATCAAATTAACTCATTCATCCTTTCTCTGGAAGGTTCAAGAATTATTGCTCTGTAAAAGAGTAGACAGTGCATTTTCAGTGCAACAATATCATTTCCAAGGGGATGAACATTAGTTCTTGGCATAGGAAAAAACATTACTATTATGATTAAAGCATACTGTATCTGTAGTACTAAAATTCTGTATGAGAGAGAGATTGGGGGGAGAAAGAATGTAAAGGGTTTTTTAGGTGGGCAGTCATGAAAACAAGGTTAAAAAATTCTTAAGTAGATGTGTAAGAATGGGTAAACATCAAACATCAAGGATGAAAACCAAACAATGCTTTCTTTATAGAAGGAAGGAAGGAAGGAAGGAAGGAAGGAAGGAAGGAAGGAAGGAAGGAAGGAAGGGAGGGAGGGAGGAAGGAAGAAGGAAGGAAGGAAGGAGGAAGGAAAGAAACAAAACAAGGAAGAAGGAAAGAGGCAAAGAAAATAAGGAAAAACAGCCACTCAGCCAGTCAGTTTGGATGGAGTGAGATGAGCAGCCTCAGGACACCCATTGCTGAGAAAAATACCACCTGTTGCTAGAAAAAAAAATGACTTCTTGATGGCAGAACATATTATAAGAAAGGAGGTGGGAAAATTAATGTATATAAAAAATATACATGTCAACATAAAGTAAGACAGATTGAAACACATAAGAGTTGAGGAAAACAAAATTTTGTTTTCTTGGAAGAAAACAAAACAAAACATAACTCAGTGATGCTATCCAGACAAGAAAATAATAATCAAAATGAAAAAATCTTTCATATATACCAGCACTGGTAAAAAAGATCAATTGTGATCTTTGCATTTATTTAAATATACAACTGAGGTTAAACAAAATTGTAGACCAAAACGTCCCCAGAATATGCATGTTGTTAAGCCCAAAAAGATACACAAATATATATTTTTAACAAATATCCAATGTTGGAAAAAGGGAGATGGCAAGAAGAATATCTTTACTATTTTCTAATTTTCAATCAAGAAGGCAACTGATATGATTTTGAGAGGAAAAAAAATTACATATTTTCAGTAAAAAAAGTAAATCCTCCCTTATCTCTCTCTCCATATCACAAGTTGTGGTGAGGGATGGAAATTAGGATTCTCTATTATCTTTTGCCTTGACATCTGAAACCTGGAGAGCTTTGAATGGCAGAGCACGTGTTTCCCTCTCGCACTGATCTCTCCTGGATAAGGACCCCTAGCCAAATAATCCTTCTCATAATGGGATCAAGCATGGCACCTGCTTACTGCTGAAGAGCAGGGTTCAGTTCCCAGCCAGCCTGCTGAATTATTCAGTCAACTGCACCTTCCCATGGGAACCAGGAATCACCTCGCTTTTGGTTCCTGTAAAGCATGCTCCCCCCCAGCTCCTTCTTACTCTCTCATTCCAGAGTGCATGATAAGCGGTGCCCTCCACCCTGGACTGTGAGAATATGTGGCTAAATAAACTGCTGTTGGGGCACCTGGGTGGCTCAGTTGGTTAAGCTTCTGCCCCCACAGTCTTGGGATCTCTTCTCAATGAGGGGGAGTGGGGGTGGGGGGTGTGCTTCTCCCTCTCCTTCTGTCCCTTCTCATGTTCTCTCTCTCTCCCCCCTCTCTCTCTCTCAAATGAAGAAATAAAATCTTTAAAAATAAATAAATAAACTGCTATCAATCTCCTCTGACCAGTGGTGGGTGTCATGTGTTCGGTCATCCCCTTATTCTAGGGAAGGAATCCCTCCCTCATCAGCGGGGTGAAAAGGAGGTAATCAATACACAAGTTCCAGCCAGTCAGATTGCCGTGTTCATTTATGCAGTTGAGATAAAAACAAACAAACAAACAACAAAACAAACAAACAAAAACCCCACCTGTTTTATTCATTTGCAAGATTTAAGGTATATGTCACATATTTTTTCTATAAAAATTTGGGATGTTGATTAATTTCTCTATGAGAAAAAAATTCTCTTTTTTCTTAAAAAATGTGAATGTGAATAGCTGAGTAACTAAAAATATGATCTCATAGTAACCATAAAGGACTTTTAAAACTTTGAGTTTTTAAGGTATTAAGAAGTTGTTTAGTTTTTCGAAACAGATTCAAATACAAATAATCACCAGATAAATAATTCTAAATCATCATTTTCAGACATACAGCTTACCTGTATAAATGGAGTCTATAAACAGAAGATCTCCAGTGCCTATTTTTTAATTACAATAAAGTTCTATATTCTCTCAAAATCTTGAATTTATAGTTTTGATTTGAAACGGAAAGAAAAGAAATACTGTGCTAATAACCATAATAATGTATTTTCCATTTTGTTGAAAGAAGAACAGATACCTCATTTCACCCTTAGAGGCAGCAAGGAGCACATGCGGGGGAGAGGGAAAGGAGAAGTGGGGAAAGGTAGGAGAAGGGGATGGGCTGTGGGGGAGAGGACAGAAGATTCTGAGACAGAGGGACCGAGCAAAAAGTTTCCACCCATTGCAATTTTATTCATCTATTTTAAAATAAAAAATAATGGAAAAGTCACAGTGATTTATTTCTAATCATAAGACTTTCTCTTTGTGAGAGTCACTAGAAAATATCCTTTCAATCCTAAGTGAGGGCATTTTACAAAGGCTACAGAATTGATTTACTATTTCCCATTGATCTTGCTGTCAGTCAATCCTTGCACTAAACACAGAAGAAACAGGCCTTATGAGACAGGCCAGTGGCAACTAAATTGATAATTAAAGTGTGGTTGTACACGTATGACCTGAAAATGTAAGCAGAGTCACCAAGGGAACAATAGAGGGTGATTGATATGGTTTACATTAGCGTGCAATTTGAAAGTAAGAGGTTTGAATTAGGGCATGCCCGCAAGGATATGAGTAGACAGATGTTAAAAAGGAGACACAAATCTCACAGAGCCCAGGAATGCAAGAATTCAGATGAAGGACAAATTCATGATATTGATGCAGAAACCACATTTTATAGGAAGAAATAAAATACTGTGGAAATCTGATCAGAACATAGCAGACAACTGACATTACGCTTCATATCCAAAGCCACAGAACTCCCTTTACTACAATGAACCGGTGAGTTGAGATTTGTCAGAGCCCTTTTTCTCTGGGCTATTTCCATATATTTGCCATTGAATTTATGGGAAAAGAAGCGCTTGTTCTGCTTATGTGGTCAGAGTGACATTCTAGTCATAGAACAGAGTTAGTTGGGACATCACAACATGCATGACTCCGCAGATAAAATTTGAAGACTGTCAAGAAAAAAGATACTTCTACTCATAGAAGTGTTCTATTAATTTGTATTTAGGTAGTCAGAGAGAAAAAAAGATGTGATTTTATTTACTCATCTTTTACCACTGTTAAGGAAATGACATTTCTTTGATGCCCACTTTATAGTTGAAAGTTAACATTATTGCCTAAAAATACCCCCCCAATTTATAATTTTAGACTACATGGATTACTAAAAATCTGTTGCCATGCTAACCAAGAAAGAAAGAAAAACATAACTGCCAAGATTAGGAATGGAACAGAGGAACAGAGGACATCGCATCACTATCGCTTCCTCAGACATTAAAAGTAATACAGGAATATGTTATGAACAACTTTATATCCATAAATTCTACACATAGAACAAATGGACCAGTTCCTTGAAAGTGACGCACTGACAGAACTAACCCAAGAATAATTAAATGATCTGAATTGTTCTATATTTATAAAAGAAATTACATTTGTAGTTAAAAAGCTTTCTGAAAAAGAAAATTTGGAGCCAAGATTCTTTTACTAGTAGATTCTACCGAATACTTAAGGAAGAGAAAAATAGCACTTCTGTAGAAACACTTCCAGAAAATAGGAGAGGAAATATTTCCTATCTGACGCTGTGAGGTTAACATTCCCCTAAAACCACACACACACACACACACACACACACACACACACACACACAGACACGTTAATCCATTCATAAACCATTGGAGGAAGTGCTGATGCAATATTGGTGAATGGTTTAAGTGTGTGGGCCACTTGTCCATACCATTGTCATGTGATACGTGCTGTTCCCACCTGATCCTGGTAATGTCACGTCTGTTTTCCTATTGATTGCTGCTGGGCTAGTCCGACTTTATGACTCCGTGTTTATCATAGGCAGTTTGGGATGCATGATTATTTGATGTCTTCCTGTCAAGTTCACCCTCTCTACCAGAGCTCACTATCAGGTTATCTAGTGTTTTTAAAAAGTGCTTCGCTCTTTACTACTCAGATAACATTGTCTATCTAGCTCCCATAAGCCCAAGAATTTGCACTGTGATTTTTTTCTACTGGGGCTTGCCATGAATTCCACAAGTTATCTTACCATTTATACTAGAAGGTTATATCTTAACCATCTAGGTGCCTCACACTTTAAATGTGCCGGTTTATATAGTTCAAGTGGAATGGTTGCTTGTATCACAACACAGCCTTCCTCCAGTGCACTTCCCTAGAATATGTAGAACTCAGTTGGCAGTTTTGCTTGTCATTTTGTAGATAGATCAGAACAGTTTACCTATGTGTGGAGTACTCTAGAAGCCAAAGAGGATGTCCAGATTTGTGCTAAATTCTTACGGGTTGGAGGAAAAAGTGCAAATTATTTGTATTATAGTAAAATATTTTAAATTGTTAATTTGACTTTTTGATGTACATTTCTACAAATTTTAATATTTGTGCATTAAACATCAGAGTCAGGATACACAAAAGTCCCATCAGCCAATCAAAATTCCCTCATGCTATATTCTTTTACAACACTCTCCATTGATCCATAATCTCTAGCAACTACTGATCTGTTCTTCATCAACATAGGTTTATCTTTTTGACAATGTCCTGTAAATGGAATCATATAGCATATAACCTTTTGAAATTGCCTTCCTTCACTCAGGATAATGCCTTTGAGATTATCCAAGTTATTACATAGTTAATTTTATTAAATTCCAAGAAAATTTCTGTCGTGTGTTGTTTTAAGGTTCCTAGACCTATTCCAACATAGTAGGCAGGGAATAGGGGATCCACACACATTTCTTGGACATCAGTAGGGTATCTAAGAATCCAGCTGATTGAATCTAATTCTTACCCTACCTACCAGGAGATAGTACCAGTTTCCGTAGGTTAAAATGAGGATCCCATAAGACTTGTCCCCATCCTCCATTTCAGATACCAGCTGCAAGCTCCCAGTTCTTACCTGTGCTTATGATTGACTGGCTACAGATTGGAGGTTCCACCAATCTCTTCTTTATGTTTGATTAATTTGCTAGACCAGCTCATAGAACTCAGGGAAACATAATTATCAGTTCATTAAAAGATAGGATAAAGATGATGAATCAACAACCAGATGAAGAGATACATAGGGTAAGGCGTAGGGAAAAGGCTTGGAGTTCCTCAGCCTTCTCCACATGTGCTGCTCTACCTAATCTCCACATGTTTATCCAACCTGGAAGCTCTCTGAACCCCATCCTTTTGCATTTTTATAGGAGCTTCATTGCATAGGCATGATTAACCAAGTCCTTGGCCATTGACTGATTGAACTTCCAGACCTATTCCCCTCCCTGGAGGTAGGAAGGTAGAACTGAAAGTTTCAATCCTCTAAATACATGTTTGGTCCTTCTGGCAATCAGCCCCTGCCCTTGGGTGGAGTCCAAAAGTCACACACGCATTTATGGCCCTTATCATAGGAAATTCTAACCGTTTTAGGAACTGTGAGAAATGAACCATGGAAAAAGACCAAATACATATGAAAAATATATTTTGGTCATCTGAATGACCAAATATATATTTCTTATAAATTGTAATATTGCATGTGGATATATCAGTTTACTTATCCATTCACCAACTGAAGGACATTTGGGCAATTTCCAGTGTATTTTATTACAGTTATGGAGGAGTTGCTCTAAATATTCATGTTAGGTCTTATATAAATATGTATTTTCATTTCTATAGAGTGAATACCCAGGAGTGAGAGTTCTGTGTTGTTCAGTGAGCATACTTATCTTTATAAGAAACTTCAATCATTTTTCAGGATGGTTGCACCAATTTGCATTCCCACCAACAATGTATAATATTCCTAATTCTATAACTTCACCAGCAGTGACTGCCTGGCATGGCCTAAACCACTAACCTCTGAATACTTTACTGATATGACATTATACTGGATCTTTTCATTTTTATTTTTTATTCCATAGAACACATGTTTTTTTAACAAGGCTTCCAAGGCTACTTTTCACTTTTGCTTATTGCCAGTTAACACGGTGCCATCAGAATATCCAGATGGTTTACATCCCTTTGGATAATAATTTGCAGAGGATGGGACAGATGACATAGCCCTTGGGCAATACCATTAGCAAATACTATTGTCTGTATTTTGTTAATGAAAACTGCTCTTGTCCTTCCTTATGGAATATTAGAGAACATATTTGTTTGATTAATGGCCTCTTACCTGCACCTGCAGCCATCTTATTTTGTTCTAGAATTTATCACTGCAACTGCAATTACAATTACTACTTGGTTGACTTTCCTGAAATCCATTGTCATCTTCTAGTATCCATCTTGCTTTCTGGGGCAACAGACAGTGACTAAATGAGGTCCTGACAGAGAACATGAACCCTGCATCCAATAGGTATTCAAGGATGGCAAAAGTCATTCATCCTAGGGTATAAATTTTTATTTTTTTGTTAAATATTCTGGCCAGGTGAGCGAAATATCATAGACTTCCATGTTGCCTTCCCTATTGCAAAAATCCTTACACTATTGGCCAAGTAATCAATGTAGGAATTCTGCCAATTCCCAAATATTTCTGTTATATTTATACATTTGGCAACTAGGGAAATGAATAATGGAAGGGTCTGAGGACCTAGAGAATCTGCTGTGAACTGTATCTCAGCCAAATTCTGCCTTTACTCTAACAAGTAGATTTAATAACCCTTATAAAATTAGAATCATGAAGACAACATAATAAGTGCTTAATAAATGTGTATTATTTCAGTGACATTGTTACAGAGTATCCCAAGCACATCTTAGATTCTTATTGAAGACTTACAATGGCAGCTTGAAAACAAAGTTCACTCCAGATGTGTATAAAATCACTTATCATTGTGTATTTTAAATTAGCTGATGTTTCCTATTGTAGTCTTCCATTCACTTTTATCTTCTTTTTAAGACTGATTTAGCTGAGAGAGAGAGAGAATGAGTGAGTGCAGGGAGGGGCAGAGGGAGAGAATCTTCAAGCTGAGTGTGGAGTCCAGTGTGAGGCTTGGTCTCACCACCCATAAGATCACGACCTTAGCCAAAAGCAAGAGTGGGAGACTTAACCAACTGAGCCATCCAAGTACCCCCCCATTTACTTTTGTCACTGTTGCTATTTCATGCCAAATTTTAAGTTTACATTCAATTAGTTGTTTTTACTCTCTCTGTTTTCTGTCTAGTTTTGCTTTATATTTTTCACTTTCATTTTAGGCATATTTCAAAACCATGAGTAATCAAAATTTAAAGGATGTCACTGCTAGTGGTGTAATTATGAGAATACACAGATGGCTTGTTAAGAGAGGAGAAAAAAAAAAAAGCCTGAGCAAAGCTGTAAATGCAGACTTCCAACCTGAGAATCTTTCTCTCCATAACATAAGTTCACTGCCAGCAAGTTACTGACAGCTATAAATGAGAATTTGGATTTTAATAAGAAACTGATAACCAAAATGCATTGATTCGCAAGTACAGTTATATATCTCTTCTCTACTGAGATAATTTCAAAGTTTTCATTTGACTTTGAAGTATGTTTTATAGAAATCAGTGCATTAAACAACAAAACCCAAACCAAATATCCTGACCTGACTTAAGCAGATGTTCTTAAAAAATTGAAGGGGAAAATATAGCACAAAAAATATTTTATCCTTAACTCTGAAATGAAGGTGACAGTGACTGTGGACGCATTGTTATAGTAGTTAATACATATAATGCTTCAAAAGGCTTTTGTCTTCAGTAATTGATCACTGTTGACATAGGAAGGCATGAGACTTAACTTCCATGTTTTGTTTCACTTTTTATCACATTTAATTAAGTGTATACAAATCAAGTTAGTCAATTTGGCTCTCATTTGCCTGATTTTCCACTAACACAGTCACACACTAAAACAGCAAATGATCACCACAGGGATAAATGTTATTTCAAAGAACAAATATTTACTCCTGAAATTTTAACCCACTATCTTTTTCTATTTCTCTTTTGAATCTTTTAAAATTAAATAGAAAGAAGAAAGGAGATGCGTTTTTCAAGTGATATGTAAGGCAAAAAGTTCTGATATAATTGGGAGTAAGGTAAGAACATAAAGGATATGACTGTAGAGCATTATATTTTATAGATTTGTAAATGATAAAACACTTTCATAAAATGCTTTAATTATTTTTACTTATGTATACTGTCAGTATATATTTCATTCTGTGGGGTCATGTTCATGATATTCCAAATACACACATTAGCATCTATATGATCCATCATCCATCTGATGACTGCTTCTTAGCTGGGGACTGTCATGAAATTTCACCACCAAATTTTACATTTCTATATTATCATAGCTTATCATATACTGCATTAATTATTCAGTGATTAGAAGGAAAATAAACTCATTCTAAACAAGTTGCCCACGAATAACATAACAGTACTTCATCTGTGCCTTTGCTTATGACATTTCAAGTGAGATGATATGATCACACAAATATTTGTTTCAATTAGACAACTGGGGGTTCAAGGCAGATTCAAGAAAGAGTTTTTGTTTGTTTTGTTTTTCTTTCTGTTAACTTGGTCATAACTTCTGCTGGCTGCCATTAGGTATTTGTCATGCCTTATCAGAGTAGGATCAAAGAAATCTTCATAAAATTTCAACTTTCTCTGCAAAAAAAAAAGACATTCATCTCTCTCCAGATATTTTTTGAATGTTGAGAAAAATGTGAAGTCTCTCAAACTCAGCAAAGTAAGGATTAAAGAAGAATGGTTACCTTCTGTGTTTTCACATGCTGTTAGAAATATCCATGAAGATTGAGAAAGAAAAAAAGTATTTGGCTTATTCTTCCTGAAGGATCAACCAAATTTTCTTTGACTAGTCAAATGACTTTGATTGAATGACTTCAACACAAAGGGCACTTTTTTTTTAGAGGTGGCGGAAGTAGGGGCAGAGAGGCAAAAGAAGAACAGAATCTTAAGCACTTTCCTTGCCTAGTGTATAGCCTGATAAAGGTCTTGGTCTCACAACCCTGACATGAGCTGAGCCAAAAGCAAGAGTTGGATGCTTAACCAACTGAGCCACCCAAAAGGCATTTTTTAACATAAAAAAAAAATCCATTTTAAATCATATTAATCCTTTTAAAAGTAAATTTTTCAATCTTGATTAGCTGTAATTACTTAGAAAAACGACCATCTAATGATAACAATATGTAGGGAACTAAAATTTGCCAACTTCATGAGTAAATTCAAATCTGCATTTTTGAAGAGTTACAGTGATTTTCATAAGTGATACATAGCTACCCTGTATACATTCTTTAATCTAAAATATATTGGCCAACAATTTTAATAAATTTAAATAATCCTTATTTTTATAAATGTTATTTGCAATGTAGTTCTCCCTGATGTTTTAGTATAACTCATAATCTTATTCACATTGAATTTTAAACTCCTTCATTTTTTTTTCAATTATCACTGTAATTTTCCCAGATCCCCTCTAGCATTTCTCACTTCTTTCCATGCTTTCTAACTTTGTTTAACCATCATGCTACTAATGTCTAGCTTTGTTACCATTCTTCACCTTTCTTTAAGCTAAAATCACACATCCTTTCCAATTGTTCTATTTCATATCATAGCCTTTCTACTTTCTTTCATTGTCCTCCAGCATGCTTTTCTTTGCAATTATTCATTTGCTTTGCCAGGGACTATCTCCATGAAAAGATTTAGGTTGTGGTGTCCTACATTTTTAGAAAGCTTTTTCCAATCATCAGTTCTTCTGATAATTAGTAAAAATACTTACCAGCAACTTCTTTTGCTTTTTAAAGTCCAGATAATGAATTATTTATGCAGCATATATAGGATGATTTTTGGTTTCCATCTAGTTCTTTTATGAACCAGAGCTGCTATTCAGATACTATATTAAATATCTCATTCAAAATTTACCACATAATTAAAAGGTGAAATGGAATCTAGAGGAGTAAAATCATTTTTTCCCCAAGAATATAGCATGATCTGGTAGAATTAAAAAAGGTAAAAATCACAGATAAAACAAAACTAGCCTCATACTTTCCAAAGCACATTACTATTCCTTATTTTTAAAGGGGCTATCTGTCCTCTACAACTGTTACAGAGAGTTGTTGCTTAAACTAAGTATGTCTTTGAATAAAAACTTATATATTTATATATGTTATATACATTATATATTATGTTACACACACACACACGCAGACACACACACACACAAACATATACGTCTGTTATAACTGATGTTACACCTATGTTTGTTTCCTCTGCAAAATGTTCCTTTCTTTTAGAAGTCAGGTTTTAAATTTCCACGGGAACATTCCTGAAAAGGATACCTCTTCAAAAGAATTAAGCATGATTGTGCAATGACAACTAATGACTGAAGAACAGAAATACGGGACAAAAGGAAGGTGTAACTTTTCAACCCTCTACTGCCACCATCACCCTGTGTATACACATGCATGGCTACTACTACTAACAAAAACTTATTAAATATACAAAATCAAAGAAACTGATTCAAGCCACAGTTATCTTAGTACTTAGCAAATAGGCACTAACATAATGATTAACACTTGAGTTTTAATCATATTATTTTGCATGTATAAATATGCTAAGATAGTCAGGACTAAATCTAAAAGAACAAGAAATAAAAATAAAATAAATGATAGAGAGAGAGAGGGAGAGAATGCAGAGAAATTTCTTACAAGGCTCATGTTTCACACCTAGAAATTTTATTTGACTTTATATCACTTGGTTCCTCATTCTAGAAATTGATTAAATGTAGTATTATCATATTTATACATCCTTCATTAAAAAAATATATATCAAAGTGACATACATTTAAAAAATAATCTTATACATACATTTAAATGAACATTAATATTAGAACAATAAACTGATGGTGTCTAACAGATGAACACAAGGACATAGAAACAATTGTAAGCAGTTGTATAGAATAGTTAGAAGCATGAGTTTTCTAATTAAAATGATGTTGTTTTTGAGCCCCCAGTCACTTTGTGACTTTACATTGAACATATGACATCAGTATAAATTAATATTTATTAATTTCATCTATATTTTTTTAAATGACAAAATTTATTCTCTCACAGTTCTGGATATCAGAAAGTTTTTAAAATGGCTATTAAAAAGTAGAAGTATTTAGACTTGGTGACTAGTACCTGATAAGAACTGAGTGAAGATGAAGCTATTTTATTATTAATAATGTCTCTAGGACCTTCTCTAAACTGTCAGTCAAAAATCCAACCATGATACAAAATTGGAATAAAGCACTTTGAGGTCTTTCAAAGAAAGAGAGGGATTAAAGATGAGGCACATTACAAGATAAGGTCTTTCACCTCAGGGCAATGTCTGTGTCTTTTCCAGCAGCTGGTTGAATCTAACACAATGCTTAACATGCAATAAGTACTAAGTCATTTCTTGGAGGATGAATGAGCTCTTTCATATGAAAGGCAACCCAAGTTACAAAGAATTATGCTTAATAGGATATGCTTTGAATAATAGCTTATCTGAAACAAAACCATACAATAAAACAATGCATATTTTAAAAGGTAGGACGTTTTATTGAAAACTGTGAATTAAGAAAGGAGTGATTTAATATTAATGGAAAAATACGCAGTTCAACTCAGATTTGCCCTCTGTTCAAAACTAAGGACTGAAAGCCATGTTTTCTCTAAGTTTTTCAGTTGTGGATAGAAAACCATGACAAACTGAGCAACAAACTTGGTAAAATGAACAAAATATGCTTTTTCTTCAACTATATATTCAACTATAGTTCAAACCTGACACATATTGATATTCGCAGTCCTAAATATATTAGAGTAATTAGAAAAAAAATGATAAACATTTCAAATAAGTGATTATGATCTATGCTGCCTTTATACAACTAGACCAAAATTTCAGTTTTTCTTATCTCATTTCATTGAGTTTTTAGTATTCCAAACTTTATTGTTGTTAATAGATTCTCAAATATTGCCAAGTGTAATAGTTAGGGTTCTCCAGAGACACAACCAAGAGGATATATAAAAATATGTATAAGGGGAGTGATATTATAGAAATTGGCTCACATGGTATGGAGGTGGAGAGGTCCAGCTATCTGCCAGACATAAACTGGAGAATAAAGAAAGCCAGTGTTATAATCTGGGGCCTGAAGACCTGAGAACTAGGACAGCAGATGTTGAAAGCCAGTCTGAGATGAAAGAAAGGCCTGAAAACAGAGGACCTATGGTATAAATCCTAGAGTCTGAAGGCCCAAGAACTGTGGCTCTGGGGCAGAAGGAGATGGAGGTTCTAGCTCAGGAAGAAAGAGAAAGAAGAGAATTTGTCCTTCCTTTCTATTCTTTCTAGCCTTCAGTGGACTGGAGGATACTCTCATTGGTAAAGGCAGACTTTCTTCATTCAGTCTACTAATACAAATGTTAATCTCTTCCAGAAACACTTTTACAGACACATCGAGAACTAATTGGGCATCCCTTAACCTAGTCAAGCTGACAGAAAATTAATCATTGCACAAGGTAATATCCTCATGTTTCTACTACTACTTCTACTACTACTCCCTTGCAATCCAAACACATACCCATTCACAGATGAACCTACTTTTGTGGAAAGAATGACTGATTCTCATTCCCCATTTTCCCTCTCATCTCACTTTCCAAAATTTCAGGCTCTTGGTTCATATGTGATTTGTTTTCATATGTGATTTATTGATTCTTTCCCCCGTGGAGTCTTTTAGCAGATATTTCTGGCACTCTTTCGTACTTTGGAGTCCATATCTAAAATCGTTATGGACTTGCCCTCTGGTAGAAGGGTGCAGAAGAGAAATAAAGTCATAGCATAATCACTGTGCTTTAGTGCAGGAGGGCAGCTTATCCCTGGCTGAGGTTGTGCTTTGGAAGAGAAATTCCTTATATGAGATTACACACACATACATGCACACACACACAAACAAACCAATCAATTAAAGGGAGAGGAAAGAAAAAGCATATTGGGCTAAAGAAAGTAGGCCCATTTTTGTCCAAATATCTGGATGTTGTATTATTGGGACAAATAGTAGACACGATTTTATGTTAGCCAACATGGAGGCTTATCGCCATCACCTATCTCTCCTCACAGACATATCCTTTTACTTGCTATTGGCTAAGACCTTTGAAAAGTTTTCATATGTTTATTTTCTAAATAAGAAAAGAGGATTAAAGTGAAAATTCTTGGGGTCATTAACATATTGAAGTTACTTTTGTTTTTTAAAACATAAATTATACCTGATTGAAATTTTTTACACAACTTTATTAAGATATAATTCACAATCACACTGCATACATTTAAAGTGAAGAGTCTGTTTATTATTTCATTCCTTCTGCTATCTTTAGGCTTAGTTTGATCCTTTTTCTCTGGTTGGTTAAGGTAGAAGTTTAAGATACTGATTTGGTATTTGAGGGGCAAGAACATCACCTGCTTGGATCAAGAGTCAGAGATTGTACGAAATTAGGAGAGACCTTTGGATCCCCAAAATTCTACTAGCAAGAAGGACACTGAGAGATCTATTCAGTTGTGTCAGTGGCAAATCCTGTTCCCTCACCTCTGTTTTTGAGATCAGCCAAGAAAGAATTCAGAGCCAAATTCTTAAGTAAGCAAACATTTATAGCAGTTAAAGCAAGAGTACACCTGGAGGTGGGGAGAGCAGGAAGGTCCAGAGGTGATAATGACACAGGGGCCAGAGTTGTCTTTTCTTTTTATGTTTGAATAGGTTACGGGTCATAGCCAGGTCAGTCTCTGGCTAAGGTTTCCACCAGTCATCTAAGGGACTCCTCCCACTGACTGGGACAGGGACTTTTTGGCCCTATATGGTGTTTGTTGGAACTGACATGGCAGCCATCTTCTACAATAGGAATCAAAATCTCAAAGTGAATGTATTACAATGAAGCTATAGATTACTATAGGCAGTGGTCATAGGGGAGAGTGCATGTGTGTTCCCCAATGTCTCTCCCAGCTGTTTGAAACTTCTTAACAGTCATAAAACTGTTCATATCTAGCTCATATCTAGCTAACTGCTTACTCTATCATTACAGATGCATGTTATGTTTCATGAAAAAAGGAAAGGAAAAAGGGAACATGACCAAGAGGATGGTACCAAGAACCCTGAAGGCATACTTGGAATTCATAGAAAATTATTCCCTGACCTGAGACCTACTCAAAGAACTACCAATATTTGTCCGATCAGAAGTTACAATTTCTGTGAACTAGTTTCTTTGTCCTCCCAATTTTTCTTTCTTTTGAACTAGAATACTAGTAGGAGCCATCCAATGTTTATTTCGGTATTATATGTTGGGTATTTGTTGGGGAAACGGTGACAGGTTACTTATCTCTCTACCTTCTCAGATCCACAGATTTGGAGAAGTCGCACTTGAGGTGCTGTACTTAAGCAAGTACATTTGGGTTGCTTTGTTTGTATCTGGACCTGATTTAGATGTTGAGCTTATGGACTTTGAACTGATTCCATAAGGACAAAACTCAAGGTGATTTGGAGGGGATAGAGTATATTTTGCATAGTAGCAAGATATGACTCATTGGTTACTTGAGAGAAGACTCTGGTTGGCAGGCTCTAGGATGGCCCCCAAAGAACTTTTTGCCTCTAGGTTCAGGCTCTGATGTAATTTCCTTCACTAAATGTGGGCTGTATCTTTTTTTATCTATTATCTATCTATCTATCTATCTATCTATCTATCTATCTATCTATCTATCATCTATTTTTACTTGCTTCTAATGAACAAAATATGGCAGAAGTAATGGGATATCTGGTATTAGGTTTTAAAAAGAGTCTTCTATCTTGGAAATTCTTTCTTGTTTCTCTCTTACTCTAGCTTTAGTTGTCTCTATCTCTTACTTCACTTTGGAGAAAGAAAATTTGTCACAGCGTCTGTATTCCTGTGGAACTGACCACATGGTAAAGACTTGTTGTTTCAGGCCAACAGCCACATGAGTGTGCTTAAAAGAAATTCCTCCTCCACATGAGCCTGAAATGACAGCAGTCTCAGATAACATCTTGATTAAAGCTTTGTGAAATACCCTTACTTAAATTTATCCAGCTACATTGTTTTCAAATTCTTGCCCTAAAGAAACTATAAGATAATAGGTGGTCTGTGCTTTCAGCTGCTAAATTTTGGACTAATTTGTTACACAGCAATGAATAATGAATATACTGGGTTATGAAATGTCTTACTAAACCTCAGCTCTGACTACTGTAAATCCTTTTAAATAACAAAAGATGAGATAAAATGGCATGTTATGGGTCCCAGAAATTATGGTTCTCTTTAACTGTAATGCATTTTTTTTTGCTAAAATGTAGAACGTGGGCATATTCATTACTCATGACACACATACTAAAGTGATATTTTTGTTTGTAAATACTACAACAAATTTCAAACATGTCATCTAACAGTCTGTTTAGTGTTGTCTTCAGTTGTTCCAGAGGGGATTTTAGAAAAAGATAAAATTCAAGCACAAATAAATTGCTTAGTAATAACACATATTACTTAATCATACATGTATTATATATATATACACACACACAATATATCAATATATATACTTTAAGAGACCAAAATAATAAGATAATCAAACTCTCAGCCTGAATTCATTGGTCACCTGAGAGACTGAATTTCATTGTTCTGTCTTGAAATTTAGAATATTATGTATTTCATTGTGAAGTTACACATAAAAAATGGATCAATTATATCAATGATATTTTAAAATCATTGTTGCCTTGGCTACAGAATAAAAACCAAAATAAAATATGTCACCCTAAATCTGATTAAATTAATATAAAAGTTAAATTAAGATTTCATAAGTTATTTTTTTATATGAAACACTTCATGAATTTGTGTTATTCTTGTGCAGGGACCTTGCAAATCTTCTCTGTATGGTTTCAATTTTAATGTATGTGCTACTGGAGCAAGCATGTTAATTTTTGCCCCAATAGAATCTTTTTCCCTATAGCAATTTGATACAGAATATAATAACAATAGACCATAACTAATTTTAAATTGAATTATTTGCTACTTAGGTTTTTATAGCTACAGTGCTAAATGGGACTATTAGCAATGTGTCTATTATTTGTCTACTTACTTGTTTATAATTTGTTTCTCCACATTGCCTATTTTTAGTATGCCTGGATATTAGGAGATAGATATGTGTATAACTTTTTCTTCCCCCTAGAACGTATTCTTAAATCATTGTTTCTTGTTATAATACATTCTTTCTTATTGATTAGATATCTTTTACTGGACAAGTTGGCTATATCAATAAATCATTGGATTCAGTTATAATATTAGTAGGTAAATAGAACTATAAACATAGATAGTGCTTTCTTAGTGCTAAATAAAGAACTATCAAGTAAATAAGCAGCATCCTTTATCTCAAGAATCATAGTGTCAAGGAAATTAAACAATTAAGCAAACAATCGTGATTAAAGTATGTTAGGGGAATAAGTTAAGTAGAAAAGATTTGATACTACTGATAATGAATTATAAAATTTAAGTGAGTTATGTAAAGAGGTAAAGACAGGATATCTTCATAAATAGTGACCCAATGGTGAAATAAATGGATTAGAGAGATTGACAAAGTCAAAGAATTGTGAACGAAGATCTTAATTTTAGCACAAATTTGCTATGGAAGCTATGTGTCTGGTAGAGCTACCAAAGTAAGGAAAGGCTTCTCATTTATGAGAGAGGGCTTTTTTGTCATGCTAATACTTATAGGGAGATTTGGAATTGTGCTGTGAGTCAAAGAAGGGGAATGTGTGCTTGTTTCACCATTCGAGGAAAAAACAAAGAGGATTCCACTAAGTCATATCTCCACCAAATTGTAGTAGTGGAGATAAAATGTGTGGCCATGACACCATGCGATTTATGTGTTTGCTACCATGATTCTAGAACTAAATTCCCTTAATTTTAAAAAAGATATTCCATTATGCCCAAAATTCCTCTATGCTTTAGCCTCTATCAAAATCATGAAGATCTTTTTTTTCTTTTTGTCAAATGGACTTCTAATTTCATTTCAGTGCTCTAAATTGCGTACTCTCATGCTCCATCTTCCTTCTCAAAACTTACATTATACTTTCTAGAGCTCTTGATCTGTGACCACCTAGCTCTCATTAACTTAGAATAAAGTGACAATAGGGCCAATTCTTGTCAGGCCTGTTTCTGCTTCTCTAATGTTCTCCCCAGCTTACTGTATTCTAGCATCATTGGTTCTCTGATTGACTCTACATCACGCTATCTTCTTTAGTATTTCAGGTATTTTGCATTTGATTTCCCTTATTTCTAGAAACTTATCTCCTGGTTCTTTGGTGATCAACTCCGTCCATTCCTTTGGGTCATAATTTAGGTTATCTCTACAGGAAGTCAGTCCTTAACTTACCTCCCATCACCTTGATTATTAATTATCTATTGAATCCTCTTTCTAATTCCTCTTTGACAGGCTTGATTTTGTAGTGTGTTGTGTGCATTGCTTATTGTTTGTAAGTCTCAATTCATTATGAGAATATAAAATTTAGGAAACATTTAATGCAATATTGCTTTCAATATACTATTAACAAACATTTCTGTATTGTCCATTCTGTGTGAAGTAGTAGACATTGAATAGTAAAAGATACTCAGTTTCTTTCTCAACAGTTAGTCACCAAAAAAAAAGTAAAAATAATTTAATACGTGGAAAACAATATTGCATTAAACATTTCTTAAGGATTCTGAGACAGCTAATATATTCTTGAAACTTAGATTATTATAAATGAGTCATTTCCAGCAGGGGAACATTCTTATTTTTCTGAAAATTAAAGTGTTTTATTCATGATACCATTATCTTTAAGATTCTTAACACTGTGTATTTTTTCTCCTTTTTCTACAAAGACAAATAAATAGGCACTATAAAAGGAATAATCGTATGCTCTCATTCCTTATAATCATTCGAACAAGCAAATTATTAACATGTACCTTTTTGAGCTTTGAATCTCCAAACCCACAAACTTTGAGGGGAAAAAAAATGAACAAATTAGACCTGCTTTCTGTAAATACTGCCATTTATGGAATATATATTATGGGCTATATTGCTAAGTGCTTTGTCCTATTCTCATTCTATGCCATTTAATTCTTGGCTTGAACTGACAAGGTGTGATTACTAATAATGATAAGAAGATAAAGGAAACAAGACAAAAATTATAAGAGGAAACTCAGTTTGAGAGATTAGTTTCTTAAAGGTAGTTATAAAAATGTGTATGATGGTTAATATTCTGTGTCATTTGATTGAGCCATGATGCCCAGACAGTTGGTGAAATATTATTCTCAACATTTCTGGATGTTTCTGTGAAGATGGTTTGGGGTGATGTTAGCATTTAAATCTAAGGGTTGTATGTAAAGCAGATTGCCCTCCATAGTTTGGATGGGACTCATTCAGTCAGTTGAGGGTCTCACTAGAACAAAGACTGAGCTCCTCTGAGCAAGTGGAACTTCTACCCACAGATGACCCTCAGACCAGGACTGTACCATCAGCTCTTTCCTGGGTTTCCAGTCTTTCAGGCTACCCTGCATATTTTGGAGTTATTAGCCTTCATAACAGTATGAATCAGTTCCTTAAAATAAATCTCTTATATATACACATGCTATTGATTCTGTTTCTCTGGAGAACCCTGCATAATACAAAGTGGATCAAGGACTATAACCCATAACTATCTGATCCCAAAGCCCTTACTCTTACCAATGTGCAAGTTGTACCTTGCAAAATATAAACCTCAAAGAATGATTTTATCAGACTTCAGAGTGCAGCATATTTTAGCTGATAGTTTAGTCAATTGCATAGAAACCAGGCTGAAAGATTAAAGTTCTAAATTAATATAAAGGAGGCATAACAGCATGATACAGTAGTTAAGAACACAGAACTGAGAATAGGGAGCTCTGTATTCCAATTCCAGTTCTGCTGTCTAACTGGGAGAACTTGGGCAAGTTATTTAATCTCCTTATAATGAAGCCTGTAGGAACCCACACAGTACTCCTTCGATCTAGATCCCTTTAACTGTTTTGTTCATTCCAGCTTCTCTTATGTGTTATTTGCTACAAACTGCTACAGCAGTGACTCTATTCAGAGGACTCCCATTTGCATGTAAAGCTGTTTTGACTGTAGGTAGAGAGAGAGGATGTGCCTGGAAGCTTATAACTGCCTGGGGTATTGTTAGCCAAGGACTAACTGGTGCAGTAGGGTGAAAATTCAGTTAATTTGCCTTCAGGACAATATATAAGACCTAATTTATATTCTACAACTTCCCTCTGGGATAAGGCCACACTTAGCTAGAAATTAAACCTTACTTAGTTTCTTTACCTTCCCAACCTGCTTCCTCCATTCCTTCTGGTTTCTCCTGGGAGCACTTTCTAGATAAATCATTTGCTTAATAATCTTCATCTCAGTCTCCTTTGGGAGAAATTGAATAAAGACATCAAGTTTCTCATTTCTACAGTTGGAATATGGTCTTTCTCTTTTTAAGATTTTATTTATTTGACAGAGAGAGAGAGAGCACAAGTAAGCTGAGAGGCAGGCAGAGAAAAAGGGGGAAGCAGGCTCCCTGCTGAGCAGAGAGCTGGATGTGGGACTTGATCCCAGGACCCTGAGATCATGACCTGAGCTGAAGGCAGAGGGTTTAACCCTCTGAGCCACCTAGGCATCCCTGGAATATAGTCTTTAAGTCAAAGGCTATTGTGAAGGTTAAATGAATTAGTGCATATGGAATACATATAACAATAACACATATAATGTGATAAATATGTATTAGTATATAAATTATAAAACAGTGAAACAATATATATTCAATTAATACAAAATAACTTGTTAAATGCTTATTATACGATATATGAATTCTTTGCATCAGAAAACAAGTAATCAATTATCCTATATTACTCTAATATATGTTCAATCTATATAGACAAGCCAATATTCATAAATGCAATCTAATCAATATGATGACAGTAGCACATGACAGTGCTAATGGTTTTCTAAAAAGTAATATAAAAGAGATATCTTAGATACAGAACTCATCCCAAGTAATCAAGGAGGAGATTTGTCAGAAAGGCTAAGTAGGGATTACATAACTCAAAAAGCATGAGGGATGATGGGGAGTGAAATAGAGAGAACAATATATGCAACTGTTGAAAGATTTAGAAGAATTTTGCAAATCATTATTGAGTTGAGTACAGATGTGTATCTCTTTATGTGTGTGTATAAGTGTAGAAATATGTGGTGATATATATGTATATGTATGTGTATCTACTTGGCAGCATATTGTGTGTGTGAGAGAGTGAGAGAGAGGATATATGCATGTGTCTGTGTTGAATGTATTTGAGGAAGCAAGACTGGCATCAAGGTTGAAGAGATAGAAGCTGTGTTAGCATTCTCTGCTATAAACAAGAGTTTGTACTTCATTTTAAAGGCAATGTCAAGTCAACAATGGATTTTGGTAGGGGAATGGAATGTTAGAAATATACGTTTGGCAACTGTGTTAAGAATGGAATTGAGGGCAGGCATGGTAAACAGATTTCAACTCACATGCCAACTCTGATCAATTGGTAGTGGCTTCCTAGAGTATTTGTTGAGAAGGATTTTGAGGTCTTGACCATGCTAAGCAGGAAAGAATTCTGTGATTGATTATCAATGTCTTCCATTAATTTCTCATGTTCTAACCCTTTCTTTACTGAATCTGGTCCCTACAGGGCATATCTGTTATAGATATCAGGTGTAGATCAACTGATATCATCATAAAAAATACAGATGAAAAGCTTCTCTGAAAGCTTCTAACTTTGAAAATGTAATAACATTTTTATTTGTTTTAGGAAGAAGTACATGGGTTAGCACAGACATTAGCACATAGGTATTTTAAAATTATTAATTTAATGATTTTAATTTGTAAACACTGTTTAGAAACAGAGCTCTGGTAATCTATATTTATAGTGTCAGAATAAAAAGAAAACCAAATACATAATAAGAGGAAAGTTTTAAGACTAAAGATTATGAGAGATTATTGTATTTGTAAATATATAGACTTTGCCAAAACTTCCCCCCTTGTACTTCAGTTAGACTAAATACCCTCCTGTTATGTGTTTTACATATTACCCTACTGATTTAGATTTAATTGACTAAAAGTTATAAAATATTCCAGATCAGCTTTAAATAATAAATACTCCCCCATAGTGCAAAGAACAAAGCATTTAGAACCAGATGAGCCTGCACTAGAATCCTGACTTTGTCATTACCAACATTTGGATCTCAGGCAAGTTTTCTTCAGTGTGTCTCCTTTGTCAGCATATAATACTAACTTAATAAAGTTTTTAATAATCTCAAATTCAATAATACATATGCATAAAAAATGCACTTGGTAGAATAGTGTAATAACACTCGACAAACTTTGAAAGTATAGTTCTTATGACACATTTTATTAATTGTTAAAAAAAGCCTAGGGGCACCTGGATGGCTCAGTGGGTTAAAGCCTCTGCCTTCGGCTCAGGTCATGATCTCAGGGTCCTGGGATAGAGCCCTGCATTGGGCTCTCTGCTCAGCGGGAGCCTGCTTCCCCCTCTCTCTCTGCCTGCCTCTCTGCCTACTTGTGATCTGTCTCTCTCTGTCAAATTAATAAATAAAATATTTTAAAAAGCCTAAATTAATTTTGAAATCACTTATATGTTAAGAAATGTTTAAAAACAGAAAATCTGTAAAATTTTCATTTATTTTTAGTCCATTATATACTAAAATGTTATATATTGAGGTCACTAATTTAAAAATTGCATGGTTCACCTAATAATAAGCTAGTAGTACAAGCAGATAGATGTGTGCCTCACTCTCCATTAAATAAAGACCAACGTGAGTAAGATTTCCTAAGAACTCCATAAGGAAAATCATGTAGTGAATATTAAATATAAATTTAACTGTAAATGATCTTTATAGAACTATTCCGAATTGCTATTGTAGCACATGGTTATTAATACATGAATTCTGAGATGAAATATGGCTTCAAATATTATTGTACTTTCCAAAATACCCATACAGGGTATCAGATGTGAGAGTAGATAGAACTTCTCACTTTTTAATGGCTAATAATCACCATTCCAAATGGCACCTTAATTGATAGTACCATTTTAATTACAAATTGTGTTTGATTCTTTTAAATAAGATAATGTTGGAAATGGAACTGATGATTTCTTGTACATTAACGATTTTCATTGTGCTTCATGTAACCTAAGAGAACACTGAGTTGTAGTGTAGTTGATTTGAAGTATGTTCAGTTTCTTTCTACTCCATCAGGTACTGCATTAGCATGACCCCCAGGGTCTGGAATTTTAAAACCTGGGAAACAGAGCAAAACTTGTCAAGAAAATGGCCCCTAAAGCAGTCAAAGACTTGGAAAAACATTGCTCTATAAACTAGTGTTCTTGGTCCAGCAATAAATATACAGTAATTTTAATAGAAACAAGGAAAATATGAAATGACTCTTCTAACATTGACGCTCATGTTGTAAAAAAACTCAATTATTCAGAAGGAGTTTCTTTTAATTTTAAAGAATAACCCATTCAATGGATCACCATTTAATACACCATTAGCACATCATTGTTCAATTATATGAAGACCAAACTACTAGAGAAATGACCCATTTTATAAATTCTTTCTATATTTAGAATTAAAATCTGTTGTTTTGTGATCTCTTGCAACTTTATGTCACACATTATCATCTTCTTTTCATTTAGTAGAAGCATGGGGAAAGAAAATGTACTATCTAGTCATGGTTGAGTTTCTTTATGTTTCACTTCAGTTTTCTGGGCATTACTAGTAGCTTTTATTTCACAGTTGTTTCTTGTTTAAGTCTCACACAAGATGACAACAGCATGGGGCAAATCATTTTTGGCTTAATTTGAAATGCTGTTTTCAGGGTATTTTAACAGCAGCAATTCTCATATGAGCAAGTAAAGATCATAAATGTTATCTGTATCTCCCCAGATAAACTACAAATAGAAAAACAAACACACACCAGAATTTGTAAAGTGATAAAGGAATTTAGTATGTCTTAGCCGTGCCAGTAAAGTTTCAACATGGATGAAATCTATACATATGAAGCTTGGTGTACTCTTAAAAGGAACAGGTAAAAACAAGGAAATAAAAAATGCTTACAAATCAGACAAACTCTACAAAGGAAATTCAGTCTAAATATACGCTATCCAGGTGAAATGTATGTTGTGTCACAAAAGTTAACCATTACAAACTCATTGCTGTGTGTGTGTGTGTGTGTGTGTGTGTGTATTGGGGAAGGAGTTTTGTGGGAAGGAGTATTCTTAAGAAGAAACAAAACAAAGAACCAATGAAAGTCATCTGGTTAATTTACTGAAAAAGATACTAAAATTATTGTAACAAAAATAGGTTGATGTAAACTGGGGAGCAGGAACTGTGCTTTGTAGATTCTTATATCCTACGCTTCAAGCAAATGACCAACCATCTCTTGGCTAACAGCAAGAATGAACAAATGGGATGGCCAGGCCACTATCATTTAAACAATCTATCACTAAGATTGTCAATCTTAATCCTAATATTGTTTCAAGTACTTGAAAAGATTATATTGAGCAGATATCATTTTTCTAATGTCGTTAGAAACTTCTCATTTGTCATATTTTAAGTACAAATTCTTGTTAATTCATCCATTTCATCACTGTAAGTTTTTAGAACTTTTACATATGGTATAATTTCTGAGACCTGTCTGTATTTACTGATACTCTGATTTAGAGTGAGTCCTTGAAGGTCATAAGCAAAAGTATTTTTTTTTTTTAAAGATTTTATTTATTTGACAAAGAGAAACACAGCGAGAGAGGGAACACAAGCAGAGGGAATGGTAGCAGGAGAAGCAGGCTTCCTGCCAAGCGGAGAGCCAGATGCAGGGCTCAATCCCAGGACCCTGGGATCATGACCTGGGCCGAAGGCAGACGCTTAACGACTGAGCCACCCAGGCGCCCCAGCAAAAGTATTTTTATGTCCTCACCATCTCAAATTAACATTGGTAGTGAACTCTTTGCATGTAAAATTATAATGAGACTTCATGTAGGTTTTACTATACTATCTCTAGATAAATTCTAACCACCAAACTATATAATGAGGTATCTCCTCGTGAGATCTATATTTTATTCTTGTATAATTTATGTCTAGGATTACATCTGCTTTTTAAAAAAGCCATCAAATTACACTGACAATTCATATTGTTTGCTTTATTTTTTTTTTTTTGAGATTTTCTTTATTTATTTGTCAGAGAGAGACGGAGCACAAGCAGGGGTGCATCAGGCAGAGGAAGAAGCAGGCTCCCTGCTGAGCAAGGAGCCTGATGGGGAACTAGATCCCAGGATCCTGGGATCATAAACTAAGCCGAAGGTAAACACTTGACTGACTGAACCACCCAGGCATGCCGATATTGTTTGTCTTAAACAAAAACCCCAAACTTTTTCACATGAAGAAATCAGGTTACATTTTCTTTTCTGTATATATGAAGTTGATGTTTCTGAAACTCATTATACAAAAAATTATGTTTAAGGGGCGCATGGGTGGCTCAGTCGTTAAGCGTCTGCTTTCGGCCCAGGTCAGATCCCAGGGTCCTGGGATCAAGCCCCGCATCGGGCTCTCTGCTCTGCAGGAAGCCTGCTTCTCCCGCTACCGTTCCCTCTGCTTGCGTTCCCTCTCTGGCTGTGTTTCTCTCTGTCAAATAAATAAAATCTTTAAAAAAAAAAATTATGTTTAAGTCAAATGCAAATTAAAATTTTGGTTGAGAAGCTTATGATCCAAGGCACATAAGTATTTAAAATTCATTTATTTGTAAATATGAACGACACTATTTTTATACTTTATGTATTAATTAAATTATTCTGCTTAGACTGAAGAGAATGAATTTGGAAAAGAGACAATACTTTCAGAGATATTGTCTGAGAGTCAATATCAGCAATATTACTGTACCTCTTCTGACTTTTCATTTGAACTTAACATTTTTTTCTTTCTGAGATTCACAGATAATAGTTGTTGTTTTTCTATCTGTCTCGTGGCTTTTCTAGTATTTATCTTCCTATTTTTATAAAGAGTTCTCAGCTTACTTTGCCAACTCCCTTAACTCTATTAATAAATTGTTTCTATATTAATTCTTTATCTAATAACCATGTTTCCAGAAACAATACATATTCTGAAATATATCTTACTCATTAATAAACGCCTTATGTACTTGAATCGATATTAAAATAAAGATACATATGTCTAGGAGACTAAAAGAAGCCTGCTTAGGGCAGCATTCCAAATTCAAATTCTACATTCACTTCTTTTACTTATTAAGAGTAAAAACAATAAACCCTCTAAAGGAGAGAATTAAATGATATAACTAAATACAAATGCAAATTACAGCTTTGCTTATACACCATATCTTATCTATACAATTGGCAAACATTCAAAAGTTTGCAGAAATACTTTGTTGCCAAGGCTACAGAGAAGCAAGAACTCCTACATTTTTGTTGGGAAAGCAAAATGGTACAACCTTATGGAAGGGAATTTGGCAAATTACATATGCATTTCCCCTTTTACACTGAGATCTCATTTCAAGAAATCTATTCTAAAATACTCTGGCAAAAATCCAAAAATACACATACGCAAGTATATCTTGTTGCAGTAGTGTTTGCAATTTCAAACAGTGCTTGTGGATACAACTTATTATCCATCAATAAATAGAGTGAAAAAATTATGGTACCACACAACAATGGGTTCCATATGGGGACTTCGTCACTGTAAAAAGTAATAGTTTATATGTCTATATACTTTTATGAGGCAATACCTGGGATTAATTATTTTAGGAATAAAAAATAGAGTAAGTAAAGTGTGTATAGAATGTGGGCAAGGTTATCAATTTATTGTCTCTCAACTCCTAATCAACACTGCTTTGTCTAGAGTAATATCCTTTTCCTAAAAATCTCTCACAGCTAGCAAAAGTGCTCAGCTTGGTCAAGAGAAAGCCCTAGAGTGACACTGTAAGGAGGCAGAGATAGGATGCCGCTTCCTTTCCCAGTTCTAGTCCTGCTTCCAGTTTTCTTTTTCTTAAGCATAATTGCTGAGGCCCATTGATGCTCATCTTGTAAGAACAAATACATATGAAAAATAGAGGCTTAACTTTCCTTGTTAAAAATAAGGGAAAAGACTCCCACCTTCCTCCCCTCTTTTTAAAAATGTTTACTTTAGAAAACTTGTACGTTCTTTCTTTGCCTCTTTGAACTGAGTATAAATCTATTTAACGGGTAAAAGACCATCCCCAGGAACCTGGGAATCTGTCAAGGCCTGGGAGCCATCTCTTGAAATGCAAGCTGTCAGCCCTGTCTCCCAGTTTCCTGGCTCCAAGTTCTAAACCTACCCTTTTTCCTGATACAAGAAATATTTTTTTTTTTCTTTTAAAAGTATTTAGCAGAACAAGTGGCTACTCCAATTACGAGATGATTTAGGATGAGCTATATGAAACAAATGGTGCAATAGAGTCCTCTCAATCAAGGACTAGTTATTGTTTATTCTGAAAAAAATGTGTAAAAATGTGTCACTTGGCTATGTACAAGGATAAGATTTTGTAGTGTTTTTTGGCAATCTGTTTAGGAAATGCCTGTGATGCACATCACATTATCGTTTAATACTCTTTCAATAATAAAACCGGTTTTATTTCTCTTCTTTTGTAGTTAGGTTTTCTCGGGTAGCAGGAGATTTCATTTTCAGTTATATTTCCCAAACAATATTAGTGGACCTCACAGACTCTCCCAACACGAGGATGCTTTTATGGCAGGTTTTAGTCAAGCTCAAGGGACATTTGTCTACCTACCCCTAAGGCCCAATGTAAAGAGCATCCCTGCTACAACCTCAGGCCACACTCTCCCAATCAGTGTGCTATTTCTTTTCTATTTTTTTTTTAAGATTTTATTTATTTATTTTACTGCGAGATCACAAATAGGCAGAAGCAGGCAGAGAGAGAGGAGGAAGCAGGCTCCTTGCTCACCAGGGAGCCCAGTGTGGGACTCAGTCCCAGGACCCTGGGATCAGGACCTGAGCTGAAGGCAGAGGCTTTACCCACTGAGCCACCCAGACACCCCCAGTGTGCTATTTCTATGAACAAGTTTCTACCACCACTGAGACAACTACTTCCCTATCTAACAATTACTCCTTACTACCTGCCTTCTCTGTTTCCCTAGCAAGGCTGTGGCAGTAGGCTCCATCAACTATCCGGACCTACTGACCACACGTCTAGAGACCTGGTGTGCCCGACCCACACATGGTGACAACAGTGGGTGACTCCAACAGCATAGCTTCAACTTGTACTCTCAGGGAATTTGCTTTGACACAGTAGGGCTGTTGGCTTCTGAGTCTGTCTAACCCTTTTCAACGAGATTTGAATCTGTCTTTGGGTGGGCCTCTTCCTTTGTCATCGCTCTCTCTTGGTCTATAAATAGTAGCTTTGTGTCTGCCTTCACTAATTTTGGATCTCCTCAAGTATTTCCTTCCCTCTTTAAGTAGTCAACCATCTTTGCCTAATTAAACACTCTTTCTATTACAATTTCCTTTCTCGGGACGTCTGGGTGGCTCAGTGGGTTAAAGCCTCTGCCTTCGGCTCCGGCCGTGATCTCTGGGTCCTGGGATCCCGGGATCGAGCCCTGCATTAGGCTCTCTCCTCCACGGGGAGCCTGCTTCCCCCTCCCCCCACCCCGCACACCTCTTTGCCTACTTGTAATCTCTCTCTCTGTCAAACAAATAAATAAAATTTTAAAAAAATTTCCTTTCTCAAAATAAGCTTTTTCTGACTCCCGATTGGAACTGACGGATGCAGAGTTGACACTGGGAGTGGTTCTGGTAGACAACCTCCCCTCTCCTCTATGTGACTAGATTGGGTTTTAACCACAGTGCGGAGCTCCTTGTAAATGGTCACTGGGAAACTAGTTTGCACAGCATGCAGTGGCTTCCTATTTATCAAATTATCACATGTGGTTGATCATGATAAAATTCTAACAGAAGCAGGTACCTTGGGAGACCAAGAGGTTGCTCCACTTGACAGTTTCTGGGGTAATTATGGACCACTCTCTGACTGTGGGGTTACATACATTCCTTTTAATGTGCTGCTTATAGAAAGAAAATGACCGGGGCGCCTGGGTGGCTCAGTGGGTTGAGGCATCTGCCTTCAGCTCAGGTCATGATCTCAGGCTCCTCGGATTGAGCCCCGCATCGGGCTCTCTGCTCAGCGGGGAGTCTGCTTGACCCCCTCTCTCTCTGCCTGCCTCTCTGCCTACTTGTGATCTCTCTCTCTCTCTCTGTCAAATAAATAAATAAAAATCTTAAAAAAGAAAGAAAGAAAGAAAGAAAGAAAGAGAAAGAAAATGACCAGCTCAAGTCTTTAACTTGAGCTTAAATTGAATCCGAAAACTAAAGAACTTCCACAACAGCCATAAAATGATCGGTTATTTTTTGTATCATCAGAATCAATATTGCTAAAAAGAAATACAAAATTTAATTTTAGGAGCACCTGGGTGGCTCAGTTAAGCGTCTGCTTTTGGCTCAGGTCATAATCCCAGGGTCCTGGGAGTGAGTCCCGCATCCGGCTTCCTGCTCAGCGATGAGTCCATTTTACTCTCTCCCTCTGTCTCTTCCCCCTGCTCATGCTCTCTCTCTCTCACTCACTCTTGCTCTCTCTCTCTCTCAAATAAATAAATAAAATCTTTAAAAAAATTAATTATGTGCAGCAGAAATACAACAGCTAGATTCACAGCCTCAACAAGTTTCTTATGGGACAAGTAGGGTGTAGGTTAGGAAAAATAAGGGACCCTGAAACTTGGAATGGAAACTTTGGACGCAGATGAAACTGAGGATTTTGGCCCCATTAGCATTCCTTGCTAGTGGGAGTGTCATGCCTGGTGTTTCTTCTCAGCAACTTGCTTTCCTATACTTGAAAACCTGTAAAATGTTTTTTTCTGGAGCACATGCCAAGCAAGGGCATGTTCATTCTCCTCAACTCTGTCATAGTCATCTTCTATCATATTGAGACTCCTCCTAATGTCCCCTCCCTACCAAGATAATTAAAAAGAAGCACTGCTACGCCTTGGTGAAACTGTAGGTGTTAATGCCATGATAAATGTATTTAAAAAATCATTGGTAGTGACAACTACTAAATTCAATGTATGTCACCTGTTTAGTCTGCACACAAGTTAGAGGGTACTTGAATAATAACTCTATCATTTCCGGCTTACTATGTTTTTTTTTTTTTTATTTTTTTTTAAGCTTTTTTTTTTTTTTTTTAAAGATTTTATTTATTTGACAGCGAGAAACACAGCGAGAGAGGGAACACAAGCAGAGGGAATGGTAGCGGGAGAAGCAGGCTTCCTGCCGAGCAGGGAGCCCGATGCGGGGCTTGATCCCAGGACCCTGGGATCTGACCTGGGCCGAAGGCAGACGCTTAACGCCTGGGAGCCACCCAGGCGCCCCTCGGCTTACTATGTTTTTAACTCAAGTTGCAACTGCTGTTTTTTTTGTTTTTTTTTTAAGATTTTATTTATTTGACAGAGAGAAACACAGTGAGAGAGGGAACAGAAGCAGAGGGAGTGGTAGCAGGAGAAGCAGGCTTCCTGCTGAGCAGGGAGCTGATGATGCGGGGCTCGATCCCAAGACCCTGGGATCATGACCTGAGCCGAAGGCAGACGCTTAACGACTGAGCCACCCAGGCACCCCGGCAACTGCTGTTTTGATGTAATATCTTTATTGGGCAAATTATCACCCTAGAACTTGGTATGCAGCTATTGGTTTGGCTAATTCTGGCTTCCCTATCCCAATATATAAAAATTATGAGAAGCAATTTTTCCTTACATAGCAGAGCCAAAAGTGTAGCTTCACAATTATCTCAGGGTAATGTCAATTCTATTCCTTGTCATAGTATTGTCTATTTTTTCTATTTGAAAAAAATAAAATATTTTGATTTTTTCCTTTTTTTTTTTTTTCCACATTCCACTGCTCATTACTGATTGCATCATTTTGGTTGGATCTAATCAGTTGGAAGTATTTGAATATCTGAGTATGACATATTCCAACAGGAGGAGAGATTGACAAACTCAATCTTAGAAATAAAGTTTTATTGGAGCAAAGCTATGATCAATATGTTTACATATTGTCTTTGGTTATTTTTATACTAGAGCACCAGAGTAGTTATGACAGACAACAATTCTACCACAGATCTTAAAATATTTATTATATTGTCCTTTGCAGAAAAAGTTTTCCAACCCTTAAAATAGAGGGTAGGAGGTAAACACAACAAAACTTTAGAGTCTTCCTACCTAAATGAAGTTTCTGGAGGTTCAGTGGTCTATAGCATGCCAAGACCACCCCTCTAAGGTAAAGAAAAGTTACTGTACCTTGCAGCATAATGCATAGTAAGCTTTTTTGGATTGAAGGCAACCTATACCATGTTTAAATGTGAGAAAAGATGTAGATTTAATGGGACACCTGGGTGGCTCAGTTGGTTAAGCAGCTGCCTTCGGCTCAGGTCATGATCCCAGGGTCCTGGGATCAAGTCCCACATCGGACTCCTTGCTCAGCAGGGAGCCTGCTTCTCCCTCTGCCTCTGCTTGCCTCTCTGCCTATGTGTGATCTCTCTCTCTCTCTCTCTCTCTGACAAGTAAATAAATAAAATCTTTAAAAAAAAAATTATAAGATGTAGATTTAAAAAAAAATGTACGTAGATGAATCTCTCAGAATAGACACACACTTTAAAGATACTTGAATACTCACGAAAGGGCATCAACTAAATCAGACGATTTTAGTAATCATATAGACAATTAATATGCTCGGTGGATGTGAGTCATACTCTTTCCCCAGATATCTTAAGTGCTTGTTCAACGGGCTCGTAAATAAAGTGGTCATGTTGGCAGAAAGGAGTCTAGTAATGGGTTTAACAATATAGACTTACTTCTTACCACTACCGTTCAGCTACAGATCTACCAAGAGCAGAATCCAATACTGAGCCCATGATATAGAACCATTACTCAGAGAACCAGCCAGCAACCTAGTGGCAGGTTGATTACATTGGATCTCTTCCATCTTTAAGAGGCAGAGATTTATCTTCACTAGAATAGACACATTCGGGATACAATTTTGCCTTCTTTGCCTATAATGCTTCTGCTGGCACCACCATCCATGCACATCCAGAATGCTTACTTATCATTATATACTATACAGAACAGAGTTTCTGGTTAGGAGATTACTTATATAGAAAAGGAAGAAAAGCAATGAGGTCACACCCATTAAATTAACTGATCTTAATACAAATCCCATTACTCAGAACCTTCTAAATGAATAATTTGGACTCAGTTACGGCACCTATCAGGACACAACACTCTGAATAGATGGGGCTTTGACCCACAAATAAGGATAGGCTTTCAATGAAGGACTGTAATATAGTGTGATCTCCCCATAACCTGAATATGGGGGTGTGGGAATCAAGGAATGGAAGTTCATGTAGGTCTTCCATTATTCCTCGTAACCCATTCAGGAAGGTTTTGCTTCCTATACTAATGACATTTACCTCTGACGGTTTGGAGATCTTCTCGCTTGGGCAATGCTTCCACTAATGGACATAGCAATGGTTCCATTGAATTGGAAGATGAGATCAGCACCTAGTCATTTGGGGAACCTTATGCCACTAAAAAAAAAATGTCAAAAAAAGGGTGGTTCTACCACGTAGAAATTAATTTTGGTTACCTAGGAGAAATTGGATTATTTCTGTATGATGAATACAACAAAGAATATGTCTGGAGACCAGGTGATTCTCTTAGGGCACCTTTTAGTACTTCCATTCCCATAGGAAAAATCAACAGGAAGCTATGAATACAAAATAAGGCAGAAATTTTGAAAGCCAGACCATTCAAAAATGAAGATTTATGTAACTCTACAAAGTAAGGAACTCAAACCATTTGAAGATTTTACCAATGTCAAGGGAAATATACAATGGGTGGTTGAAGAATGAAATCATAGCTTTCGACTTTGGCCTCAGAATGATGACCTTAGTAGCTTTGCATATTTTCTCCTTCTTATTATGTTTATATGTATGTGTGTGTGTTTATAAAATTTTATTCTTTATGTTTCTTTCCATTTTTATTTTATTTTTAAAAATATTTTGTTTATTTATTTGAGAGAAAGAGAGCATGAGCAGGATGAGGGGCAGAGGGAGAAGCAAGCTCTCTGCTGAGCAGGGAGCCTGATGTGGGGCTCCATCCTAGAACTCTGGGATCATGACCTGAGTTGAAGGCAGACATTCAACTGAACCACCCAGGCACCCCCCATTTTTATTTTATATATAATTTTTATTAACTTCCACAATTAATTCTTATCAATTTCTCCCAAATTTGTGTTAAAGTACTACTAAATGCCATGTTCAGTAATACTTTGACAGAAACTGAGTAATTATTATAACTGGAGATGGATACAATTACTACTGAGACTTTCTGCCTCCGTATTTTGGGAAGAAAGTAAAACTATCTTTACTTGAAAGAAAAATAGCTGTATCTTATTAGGTTTCAAGAATAGTATATATGGGTGGTGAGTAGTCAAAAGAGTGGACCATGCCAGTTATTGATCTAGTTTCTATTTGTTTCAAATCCATCATTTTCCCATGCTTTATGATCCTAACACTGGACCTATAAACAATTTTTTTTGTTAGTCTTTGTTACTAGAGTGTTGGAATGTCACAGTAATTCAAAAGCCTTGATAATCAGAGAAGAGTAAGCAACCCCTTTCTTTACAATCCTGACTTCTTCCTCTCTCTCTACCCTGATCTAACATTTAACATGCTTTAAGATAATTAGAGATAGGCCAAAGACACATTGTCCATCCACGATGAAGAACTGAAAACCATATACATTGGTCTTTGTACTCTGAGTAACTTTGGGGAGGTGAAGAAATGAAACTTTTGTTATCTCTCTTAGATGCAGGCACCAAAGTTACAATCATGCCTTGTACTATGGGGCAGTAGGGGTGCCCAAATTCAGTGGATGGGGTGTGTCAAATTTCACAGTGGGGAAGGGACACTAACATGACCTTTTATGGGAGATCCTTTAGGCCAAATCAATGTATTATTGTTGCTTCTACATCTGAGGCCATAATGAATTACATATTTGAACTTCACTCTACCATGAGTACCAGGGAGTATTATCATGATAATGAAGAATTTTATGTAGAGAAATGTTAGCGAGACAAATTCTTTCTGGAATTTTTCCCCAATGGGTCAGTCAGAATTTAGGATGAGTATCTCTGATGTTCTAAGTTCTCACTCTATAGACGATGTCCTGTTAGTTGGCAAGTCAGAAACCTCAGCTGCCTCAGTCCTGACTGCATTGTTATCAAACCTCTACCAGCAGAGGTAAATGATAATCCCTGACACATTTCAGAGGCCAGTGCACTAAAGTTCCTTGGGATTACTTGGGCAAATTTATAATGCTTAATTTTCCTGGTAATAAAAAAACAAAAACAAAAACAAAAACCCTGTCACAATCCGATTACTCTTTTCCTTAACTTTTGAAGTGTCTGTCAGAAAAAAAGTTATGGCCCTGGATCCTGTATAACCCCCGCAAAATTCCTGTCAATACCTCAGGATGTTTTTCTCACTCCCATTCTCTTGGCTGTTTCTCTGCCTTTCCATGGGCTGAATGAACATCATTTGGTTCTCAGTTTGGGCGAGTTAGGCAGGTTGGAATAACTATCCCTCCAAAAACAAGAACTGAACTCAATTATTCAATTGAACTGGAATCCCCAAGACCTACTACTCATGAGGTCATGTTAGAGGTATTGCCGACCTGTGCCTCATAGCAAATGTAAGTACAACAAAGATGTAAGGCCCCAATAGTTGTAACCAACACTTTCTTACTATGGCCCTCTGGAACTATGCTTCTCCTAGTTATTCTAGGGCTTCAACCCTAGGAATTAATTTATTTCCCTCCTAAAATCGTGACATGCACCTTACAAGTAGTCAAGAAAGACTTGCAAATATTTTTAAAAAAATTAATAGTAGGTAATGTAGCCCTCACATGACTAGGATGATTTCTCTGAAATGAGCTTAAACATGGCTCCTTGGTGAACTGTTCTCTTGACAAATTCTGCTGCTTGGAGTCCTGTAGAGGACAGCCTTAATTAAGTTCTCTGTGAGACATATAGAACAGATTTGATCTCAGGCACTGTTGGCCACATTATTCAGAATGCCCAACAGCAGTTTACACATGAGGAGATTCAACTGAAGCCAAGTTGTAAAAGCAATAGGTGAATATTACGGGGAGACACTGGAGTCTCTTACATTTCTGCAGGTCTTGTGAGCAAAGACACAAACTGTTCTGTTTTGTTTTGGCTTTTTTTGGGCTATCTTTCTGGTGTATTTGTATAATGAACAACCTTGGAAAATACAGTGTCTCCTTCAGAACAAATGATAGGTATTCTTACTCTTTATTATAAAAGAGTTCTTTATGCTCCCAGTTCTTCTTCTGTAATGTAACAAACTGTGGGTACAGGCATTTTTCTTGGCCAACCAAAGTGTTGCCAAAGTGGGACTCATGTTCAAGCAGAACTGAGGCAAATATGCTCACGTTCATGACTTTTGCTATGCTATCAGTAATAATGTCATTTACCTCTGACCCAGGAGTCTCATGTCTTTAATCAACATACATAATAATGTGGTGAGCTAATGCATTGGTTTGCAAGTGAGATAAACATTTGGACCCATTACAGTTCTTGATATTCCTTTTCCTTTTCCCTATCCTATTTTTTTTCTCTTTGATCTTATCATACGATATATTTTGCTTCTTTATCTTGCTTTCCTCTCCCAAATCTCTTCTTAGAATATGCAATCTATTAAATTAGGGGTTTGTATCTTTTTGATTCACTGATGTAGTCTTAGTTCTTAGAAAAGTATCTTGCACAGAGGGGGTGATGTAAAAATATTTATTGAATGAGTGAACAAACCCTGATCTCAAAAAACCAACTACAAATACTCCTCTCAATAATGAATAAAAAAAATTTAAAACTAACTACCAGGACATGCTAATCTGATCTACACACAAATAGAGTAAAAAAATAAAGTCTTTTTTGAACAGAAAAATAGAAAAAATATATAGTCTACAATAGAAATCAGAATACTTTTGAAACAGAACTGAATTTCAATGAATTAATATATAATAAAAACTACTAGATAAAACAAAGGTATATTACAAACTAGAGATTTCCTTTCTCATAAAGATATATTTATATATCTAAATATGTAAATACATAAATAAATGTGATGATAATAGACATAGAAAGACAAATTAGAAATCTAATTAAAGAAAAAAAAGAAAACAGAGAGACTTCAAAGATTATCTACCACAGCAGAATCTTAATGGAAAGACCTGGGATTTTCCAGCAGTGTGTATGATTACAAGAGGAAATCTATCTAATTTTGAACAGAATTAGCAAGTCTACAGGAATAAGAAAAATAAGCCACAGTGTCCTCTTAGAGTCTCTTTTGGTAATGTTTAAGTAATGATTTGATCTCCTTTAATCTTTCTTCTTAATCTGTTTTAAATTATTTTTTCTACTGGTTTAGATGAAGAAAAGGGGTGTTATTTATTAGCTTTCTAAGAATCCACCCATACCATATCCAGCAGTATTTTTTCTAAGAAAGTAATGATAGATAAACATGAGAACAAATTCATTAATAAATACCACATTAATTGAATAAATATAAACATAGAAATGTAAAAACCAAGGTAAAAAATAACTAAAGCTTAAGTGTATAAGGATTTTTGAATACATTTACTTTATTATTATTATTAGTAGTAGTAGTTTAGATATTTTATTTATCTATTTGGGAGAGAGCGAGAGAGCCCACAGGAGCTGGAGGGAGAGGGAAAGGAGACAGGATGTGAAGCAGAGTTTGCACTCAGTACAGAGCCCCACTAGGGCTAGATCTCATGACAGCAAGATAGGGACCTGAGTCAAAACCAAGAGCGAATGCTTAGCTGACTGAGCCATCCAACACCCTAAAATACATACGCCATTAAAAACTAAAAATAGAAAGGAATTTAGCTTAGTAAAGGGGGTCTTAAAAATGTAGAGCTAAGGTTCTCCACAGTGATCAAACTTTAGAAACATTTCAATTCAGCTCAGTGGGAGCAAAACCTGTTACACCTCAGCCATTTCATATTATAATGGAAGTTAGCTAATTCTCTAAGACAGGAAAAGGGAAACAAGGATCCGGGTTATTGTCAAGAAAGACATGAAAATATCATTTGCAGAAAATATAACTGTCTAAATGGTATATCCAAAAGCATTTTAAAATTTATTTTGTGGATATAAAATAAGCAAATGCAAATGATTATGTATAAAATTGCAAAAACTAATTAAACAATACAATAGAATCTCTTTCTGATCTACTGTGTATGGTGGAACTACCACTAAGATGCAGATTTTCATGAAAACCCTAATGGGGAAGACCGTCATTTTTGAAGTTGAACCCCCAGATACAGTAGAAAATGTAAAGAGCAAGATCCAGGGTAAGGAAGGAATTCCTCCTGATCAGCAGAGACTGATTTTTGCAAGCAACGGGAAGATGCATGTACTTGGTATGAATGCAATATTTAAAGGGTCCACTCTTCATCTTGTGTTGAGACTTCATGGTGGTGTTCAGAAAAGAAAGATTAAGTCTTACACCACTTCTGAGAAGAAGAAGCATAAGAGAAAGAAGATTAAGCTGACTGTTCTGGAATATTTTAAAGTGGATGAGAAGAGTACAATCAGTCGACTTTGTGGGGAGTGCCCTACGGAATGTAGTTGCTGGAGTTTTTATGGCTAGCCACTTTGACAGACATTATTGTGGTAAATGTCTGACTTGTTGCTTCAACAAATTGGAAGACAAGGAATTGTATAGGGTTAATAAAAGACATTAACTAAAGAAAAATAAGCAATAGAATGAATTTCCCATCAACAATAACACAAGCTTCTTAGAAAATATCAAATTTTAGGAGACATTAATGGAGAAATTACAAATATCACTTTAAAAAGAATCTGACTAAAGGGAGAGATTGTCTATGTTAATGGTGACAATATTCAAAGTTATAAACAGATCAATATATCCAAACTTTTGAAAACAATCCAATAAAAATTGCAATGCTGGGGCACCTGGGTGGCTCAGTGGGTTAAAGCCTCTGCCTTCGGCTCAGGTCATGATCTCAGGGTCCTGGGATTGAGCCCCACATTGGGCTTTCTGCTCAGGGGGAGCCTGTTTCCCCCTCTCTCTGTGCCTGCCTCTCTGCCTACTTGTGATCTCTCTCTCTGTCAAATAAATAAATAAAATCTTAAAAAAAAAAAAACATTGCAATGCTACTTTTTCACAACAGAGCAAGATGTATCTTAAAACGAGTAAAGGAAACACAAGTATAAGAGAAACAAGATATTTTTTTAAATTAAAAAGTTGATGTGGAAAATTTCCGCATCTAATAACAAGATATCATAATGCTGTGACACTTTCACTTCAAAAATACACTAAGCTACATGTTTGGAAACCCTCCTATGATAAAAACCTAGTAATACTTGCATAAGGCAAATAGTAGACAAGAAAAATATCCCGTAAAGTGCATATCTAAACAAATTAGAAATTAAGAGCAATTTACAGAAATTAAAATAAAGCTTTGCTGAACCCAGAGGTTTAAGGAGCATTGCGGACATGATTTGTATTGTTGAAAGTGATGGAAGAGAAAGTGAAGCCTCTGGCCCATATCAGATAAAAAGTGAAGATTTAAAAAGAATTCTAGAATGTTTGAAAGGTTACATTTTGAAAGAAAAGGTAAACTTGGAGGAAAAATAATCATATATATATGTATATATATGTATATTTGTGTGTATTTAATATATGGTATGTATATATTTAATTTATTGCATATTTAATTCTATAATTAATATATATTTAATATACTTAACGTATTCAATATACTGTTTATTTCCCATGCACTCCAAGAATTCACAATCATAGTACTACCTTCATGAAGTTTTTATTTTTTCACTTACATTTCTGTCAGGATGCAAGAAAATTCTTAAAGTTGTTGTCAAGGTTGGTAGAACACTAGGTACTTAGCAGAAGGAAATATGGATTTTTTTTCTCAATAGAGTTTTTCTCAATAGAATCTATCTTATACTGTGACATAAGACTTCATGAAATGTTGAAAAATTATTGTAAGGACAAGAAATAAAATAATTTGTCAGTTACAGCTGAATGTTTACTATATTTTAGGACAATATAAATTTTATTTTGCAAATAATTAAATGAAAATTATCTACACATAAAATATTGTTATTCATAGTGGTATTCAGACTACTTTTTAATTCAGCAGCACTAACTAGCCAAGTATGTGTAAGATAAGATGTTCAGTTCTTTGTTTCTTTGTAACTGATCTGTCTTGTTCAGTTTTTGAATGGATATTGTCATACCTGTAGGTACCCAAGTTGAAAAGCACTTCTCCGTTTGGATAGAAACACAAGCATCCTGATAGATAATTGTATTCAGAGCCACTCTTTTACCTATCATCTCTCTCTGCTAAAATGTTTATGGGTGTGCTTACTAAAAACATTTAAAAGCTTACCTACAATGCAATATTTAAGTTGGTAGCATTTTAATTTGTAATTTATTATGGAAAATAAAAATAGTAAAAGAATAAAATTAAGAAATACCATGGGAAATAAAAACAAAAGCCTATTTTTCATTTTCTCAATTTTTTTTCTAATCAAACTACAACTTCATTGTACTCCTAACTATTTTTCACTGTTTATATAACTAATTTACTGTCTGAAGCAGAAGGCAAGACACATGCAAAGTCTTCACCATGTTAAGGTCAGGTAATCAATTTCCTATCCCAAAAGACAAAACTAATAGTACAGAGGATTATAGCTAAATACAAGCAGCTGCTTTTGTAAGACTGGAGCTTTTCTGGGGAATCCTGCAATAATGGAGTGGGTAGGAAACAGAATCCCATATATGTCTATCTTTGAATTATGTGAAAACTGCATAGGTTTTTTTAACTACAGATGAAACAAGGATTAATTTTGCTTTGGTTCAAGTGATTGCTATTAAACATCAATGCATTTGAAGTAAAACATGGAATCATAATGGAGAAAAGAATATTTCTCTTTGTTCTGAATGCCATGCAGGATTTTATTCTTAGTAAGTATAAGTCTAATTCTTACACATTTAAGGATTTTAATTTACCTGATATAAACCATTTAATGCAAGTATTAACTGTCATACTTGCTATCTCTAAATACTATCATCAAAAGCTAACAGATTTTATACCATATTTAATAGAATTGATAACAATCCCATGTATTATTTTCTTTTCATAAGTTCATACAATTTTTAACACGCTGTAAAGACTGATTAAATATAAACAATTCCTAAATTTAATTAATGCTATAGATCAATGTCATTTCATAAGAAAACACATATGCAATTTTATTCTTCTCTAAGGATTTTATCTAAAAATCTATTGATGCAATGTTACTCATTAATATTTCAAATCCTCCTTAGTTTTAATTCTAGGCATGACACATGGAGGCAAATTGTATAAGTCTTTTTCTTGAATATAAACAAAGTAATCAGTAATCTTAATATTGAAATTTTTTTTGCATATTTAGCCAATTAGTTTGACCTCTTAGTAACATTCAACACAACTGAATGAACATTTCTTTTGAAATATTCTCTTTCAAAAAAAAAAAAAGAAATATTCTCTTTCTTTAATCTCCATCAGATTACATTTTTTTTTTTCTCAGTTTTCTTTCATAGCTATTGCTTTCCTATCTGATTTGTCAATACTGGAATTAGACTCTCATGTTTTGTCATGTCCACTCTATTTCTAGGTGAATTAGTTTATTTATGCATTTTAAAAACCATCTGATGTCATCTTTTAATTTTATTTTGCATCTGTGAAATTCCAGACCCATATATTCAACTATATTCTTGATAATTCTGGTGGTACACATATTTCTTAGCTACTTTAAAATTAACATGTTCAGAACTGAGTGCCTGATTTACTTCTCACCCTATCACTCTCCCATCCCCACTCTATAACTGGCCCTTCCCTGACTTAGTAATTTAGTCTACCTGCAGTTTCCATTTCAATAAGTTTCATTTTATCTAACAGGTTGATTCTTCCTAAAAGCTAGGGATTTTCTTTGATATAATGTTATATGTTCATTTCCTTCCTACTTTGGTCTTTAAAATATCACCAATCTGTAGACATCTAACATCTAAAATACATATCCATACCTTCACTGTTCTCCATGGCGCCTGCCACCATTCTAGTACAACGAATATCATCCTGTATCTCTTCGAGGCTTTGGCATGTTTCTCTCATTCTACTCCTAGGTCCAATTCATTCTCCATAAAGCTGAGAGATTTTTCAGAAAGCATAATACTCCAAGCTCTCTGTGATCCAAACAATTCAATTATTTCCCATAGTAATTAGGCTGTTCACAAAGTCTACATGTTTGCTCCTTACTTCTGTGCCATTTTCTGTGTATATGCCTCATTTACCAGTCTTGTCTCTCTTGCTGTTGCTTTCCCCTTCATGTGTTGGTTCTACTTACTGCGGACTTTCTTTCTTTCTTTCTTTCTTTCTTTCTTTCTTTCTTTCTTTCTTTCTTTCTTTCTTTCTTTCTT
>CM053605.1:132402001-132512795 GCA_028646535.1 Procyon lotor
GACCTAATTTGACTCTCAAATTCCAAGGATGTATTCCAGTTACACTCACTTAAATTTATCTATTTACCTTCAGTGTTTACTCACATTGGTTAATCTATCTAACTACACATCTGTGACTTCCTATCCATCTATCCATCTCTCTGTCTGTTCCTCCATCCATGGAGGTAGCTACGATCTATTCATTATCATTTTTTCAGATTCTTGATTAACTTTAAGCATCATGACAGGGTGTTTGTATTTATTTGGTTTATCATTGTTTTTCCAGAGTCTTCCAATGCTGTTGGATAGTCAACATACATTAAGTATTCGTTGAATAAGTGAAAAATTGACAAAGTAAGGAGCAAATTCATGATACACGCATATATATATATATATAGCCAAATTTCCTAATTTCAGCACATTTACACTTACTAATATAATGCTTAAGTTTTCAAAAATTGATTCAATGTAAATATTTATTTTTAAATTTGTTTTTTAAGATTTTATTTATTTGACAGAGAGAAACACAGCGGGAGAGGGAACACAAGCAGAAAGCAGAGGGAATGGTAGCGGAAGAAGCAGGCTTCCTGCAGAGCAGGGAGCCCGATGCAGGGCTCGATCCCAGGACCTTGGGATCATGACCTGAGCCGAAGGCAGACGCTTAACGACTGAGCCACCCAGGTGCCTCTATTTTAAAAAATTTTTATTACTTATTTGAGAGAGAGAGTGAGCAAGAAAGAGATAGAGTGAGAGCATGCTCAAGCTGAGGAATAAGCAGAGGGAGGGAGAAGCAGACTACGTACTGAGCAGGGAGCAGGCTGTGGGGCTTGATGTTGGGCTTGAGACCTGAGCTAAAAGCAGAGGCTTAACTGACTAAGCCACCCAGGTGTCCCCAATGCAAAAATTTAACATAATCAACATCAGCTCTATATTTGATCCCAAAATAGGTCACAAAGAACATTATTAAAGTTCCAAATACAATAAAAATTACATATAAAAGAATACTATAATCTTAAATCACAAGCTTTTTTTACCTTAAATTTGTGAACATCATGGTCTCATGTACTGTTAGTAAAAAGTATAATATCCAGCCAACTTTGTATTTTTTTCTTGACAAATTATTATCTAGTGGGAATAATTGGGAATTTTTCAAGATGTCTTTGGGACTGAAATTTGCAGCATTTATATTCATATAAATATTGGGTGAACATTTTGCTATATAAGAGAATTAGAGAAAATATACACAAATGAATATTTTTGTGTGGTCATCTCAATTTTAAAAATATTTTTAATACTCATCATGCTTTTGTAATCAGCCCAAAATCTATCGTGGAACTAAATAATTACACCTACTTTAGTTGCCAAAAGTAGCAACAATCCTACACGCTTACAGTAAAATGCTTTTATCCTATTAAAACACTGGTTTATTCAGTATTTTAATAAATGTTTACTAATTTAATCATCATTGATAACAAATAAGTCCCAAGTACCCACTAACCTATTTGAAAATATTTTCAGTATTCACTAAGTCAGCAGGAGACTTTGAAGATGTTTTGCATCTGTGCTTGGAGCAGCCACTTCTGTAAATGTTGATATCAGAGATGCATCAAATATGCCTCACAAAACATCAGAAATGCAAATAGGACAAGTTAAGCACCTTGTTTATGACATTGATTCCTCAAAAAAAAAAAAAAGGAAAACAAATTGTAACATTCAATAATAAAGTGTGATTGATTTATTATCATTAAGAGTTTATCATACTTTCCTTAATATAAAACTGTGCATTAATTCAAATTCAATAAAGAATTGATGAAAACATATTAAGCTTGGTACCATGGTTAACAAAATTAAATAATGTAATCTCTGGCTTTGAGGAGCTTAAAATCAGAAATGAGCCATGTAGTCACATAGAGTTAGAGTCAATGTATATTGACTCCTCTCATATATTTCAACAGACAAAAACACGGCACAGAGGGGAAAAATATCTATCTATCTATCTATCTATCTATCTATCTATCTATCTATCTATCATTTATCTATCTATCTATCTATCATCTATCATCTATCTATCTGCAAATTTAGAAGAGCTAGTTTTTGAGCTGAATTTTAATAATGAATGTTGAATAAATAGAAATGATGCATTAGGACATTTTTAGAAATGCAGAACTGTAAATAAAAGCCTGAAAGTGTACAAAAGTAAACAGCAAGTGGCTTAATCTAGTTTTAATTTCAGAATCCAGAAATTCTTAGCAGACAATAAAAACAAAAGGAAAAATTAAAGCTTGATCTTAAAGTTATATTTTATAATAAAGCTTTTGAGTTTTATTTTAGGAGAAATGAGAAGTTAATGAATGCCCTCAAAAGAGAAGTATTTTATCACTTCTGTGTTTTACAGAGGTAACTATGCAAATATGACCATCCTGCAAAAGAAAATAGGTTCATTCCCACACAATTTAACTGGCACTACAATTCTCCATCATTCAGAGGCAGCTGGCATTGGGGAAATGGCCAAACAATATTAATTTAAGAAACTATGTAACTGAGGGGCGCCTGGGTGGCTCAGTCGGGTAAAGCCTCTGCCTTCCGCTCAGGTCATGATCTCAGGGTCCTGGGATTGAGCCACAAATCAGGCTCTCTGCTCGCAGGGAGCCTTCTTCCCCCCCACCCTGCCTGCCTCTCTGCCTGCTTGTGATCTCTCTCTCTCTCTGTCAAATAAATAAATAAAATCATAAAAAAAAGAAACTATGTAACTGACATGCTTTCCCACATGAAAGAGTATATTTTTATATGTATATATATTTTTAAGTTTTTATTTAAATTCCAGTTGGTGAACATACAGTGTAATATTAGTTTCAGGTGTAAAGTTTAGTGATTCAACACTTACATACAAGACCGGGTGCTCATCACAGGTGCCCTCCTTAATGTGTATCACCTATTTTACCCATCCCCACATCCCTTTACCCCTTCTCACCCTCCCCGCCCCACCCGATAACCATCAGTTTGTTCTCTCCAGTTAAGAGTGTGTTTCTTGGTCTTTCCCTTTTATCCCCATCGTGGTCATTTGTTTTATTTCTTAAATTCCACATATGAGTAAAATCATACAGTATTTGTTTCTCTGATTTATTTTGCTTAGCATAATACTGTCTAGCTCCATCCATGTTGTTGCAAATGGAAAGAATTCATTTAGTTTATTGTGGCTGACCAGTCTATCTTTTTAATGCATTTATCAGTCCACAGGTATTTGTAGTCTTTCCATAATTTGGCTATTGTGATATGTTGCTATACACATCAGGGTGCATGTGTCCCTTTGGAACAGTATTTTTGTGCCCTTTGAGTAAATACTTAGTAGTGCGACTGCTGACTGATAGGGTAGTTTTATTTTTAACTTTTTGAGGAACCTCCATACTGTTTTCCATAGCAGCTGCACCAGTTTGTATTCCCACCAACTGTATGTTTATTAGACCGAAGTTCTCTTTATACTGACATCTCTCCCCCATAGAGAATGTATAGAGACCAAGGGGATAAAAAGGATTGGCTCATTACACTATCAAAACAATCATCTGGCGCACCTGGGTGGCTCAGTGGTTGAAGCCTCTGTCTTCGACTCTGGCCCGGGTCTCAGGGTCCTGAGATGGAGCCCCGAGTCAGGTTCTCTGCTCGGTGGGGAGCCTGCTTCCCCCCTCTCTGCCTGCCTCTCTATGTACTTGTGATCTCTCTCTCTCTCTGTCAAATAAATAAATAAAATCTTAAAAAAAAGCCAATCATCTGACTAAAGGAAATATTTTTTTTTCTCCCTACAGTCTTGATGGGAGTAGATTCTAGTGCCAGAAACATGAATTCTTTTCTGAGAGAAATAAATCATATTTCTGACAAAATAGAAGATAAGGCTGTCGTGGACATTTGGGGGTCCTCATCCACTGAGCCTACAACATTGGAGAAGGTTGTATATCAACTGTACTTGGATAAAAATTCCTTCATGATAGGAACAATGAAAAAAAATTTTTTCTAACCAATATAACTCACTGTGGTGCTTTTTAATTCTGTTTGCCCAATAGTCCTAATAAGATGCAACTCAATAAAGATAAGATCCCTAAGGACTCAGATGATACGGGAGTGGAGATTTGGTAAGCAGAAGACCCTGTCCAGCTGAAGTTAAATGGAACATAGAGGAGGGAGATGATGAATATGATCACAATATTAAGCCTTATGACTAAATACAAAAGAGAGGACTATGGCAATATGCTTTATGAAGTAATAAATTATTTCATTTTTTCAACCCCTTCCCATTACTTCATATGAAGAACGCTGGAAAGCTAATATTTTAGGTTTCTGGAAGGAGTATGTTAAAATTAGTATCACTTATGATTGTATAATGAAGGATGAGAGACTGTACTGGGAACACAGTATTTCACCCGAGGGGGGAAAAAAAAGGGTAAAAGAACGGAAAGTATGGAGTATGTGGGATATCATTCACTTGTGGATCTGGATTCACTCTTCATCCTGTTGTATCTTGTTCGGTACCCCAGGGTGCTGGCTGTTTAGTCTATTTAATTTGGCTCCAATGCCTTCTTGCTTTCAATTGATTCAAGCCAACGAGAAAGACCAGAAGTCAAGCAGGAGATCAGAAGATGGGAGGAGTGGAGGTTGCACTAGTGCCCTCCAGTTTCCTGTGTTTGGGTTCACCTAATACAAGCAGAGCCCCACTACCAAAGGGCATAGCCACTGCTTGAAGACTTTTCCAGCTTTCTCTTTCTAGATTTCATCAACCACACCCCCTCCTCACCCTTTTTGACCTCATAATGGTAAGGGCTCTTCCTCCATTCAGCATTTCCCTTCACTGCTACTGTCTCTGTGGCTTCCCTACATCTGTCTCTAAACCTTGTGGGCTCTGTTTCTCCAAGGCATTAATCTTGCAGGATTTTGTTTTGTCTCTTTGTAAAATGATAAAATCAATTACTGGGATCTCTAAATTGACAAAGTTAGGGTCCTTAGGGATAATTTTGTTTTGGCAGCAGTTAATTAGAAGGCTGACAACCTGTAGGATCTCAATATGTATCAAATGAATTTTTTAAAACTCACACAATTTACGGTATCCTTTAAAAATTTAAAGTATGACAAATGTATCTGTGGGTTTTATCTTATAATACACTAATAAGTATTAGAAAACACATATTTATTTGCATAGACCAGTTATTTTTGTATTTATTATGCTGTGGAATCTAAGCTGATGGCTTATCATAAGGAGTATGGAGGAACTTTTTGTGACTTGTCAGTATTTCTTTTTTTAGAAGATTTATTTATTTATTATTTGAGAGAGAGAGAGAGAGAGAGAGAGAGAGAGAAAGCATGTGCAAAAGTACAGGGCCAGGAGGGGCAGAGGGAGAGAAAGAATCTTAAGCAGACTTCCTGATGAGCATGAACCCAATGAGATGACACAGGACTTGATCTCATGACTCTGAGATCATGACCTGAGCTGAGATCAAGAGTTGGATGCTTAACCTACTGAGCCACCCAGGCGCCCTGATTTGTCAGTATTTCCAATGTGGAAACCACTGTTACTGCCTTGCTGAAAATCCACAAAGAATTATTCAATATATTTGAGCTTTCAATTTTTGCTTTCAATCTGACATTATATTAATATACCAAAACTTATTGCATTTGTTATTTTATCAAAGACTATTAAAGGGAATCCTCAAAAGAAATAAAAACAAAATAGAAGTAGGTGTAATAATTTGTAGGATCAACAAACATTATGTTAAAAAATAAAGCCCATTCCTTCTGAAACCAACATTACACTATATGTTATTTAACTATAATTTAAATAAAAACTTGCAACAAAACAAGAAACTAAAAATAAAATAAAGCTCATCCAATATCGGATTTTCAAAGATATACATATTATCTATATTTAGGTTGCCAAAATCTCATTTTACTAATTACTTAATAATTATATTGATTTAATTGAGTATATTTATAAAGAGAAATGAAGAGACAAAAAGATGCAGATACATGCTGAAAGATTATTTTAGAGTACAGATTTGTTTTTGACTTTAGTTGAAACATAGATCTTTTTGTTGAAAAGTAAGCCCCCAGCCTAAATTATCTCTTTTAATTTTAAATTTATTCCAATGTTATTCCTTACAAATTCAATGTTTAATTAAAAAATTATTAGTATGTATTCATTATAGTAATTTGTATATATTTGTAACTATTTTGAATTTATATACATATATTCACTTTTAACATGGTGTCTATAATTTCTCATAAGTGAATGTTACTATTCATATGTATATATATACAGACTCTGACAAGTTTTTTTATCTGTCCCAAGTTTCATGGCATCCTTCAGTATCTATGATTGCACATATTTGTTAAACTAGGAATAAATACATAGTCCAAAAATCTACCTGTTGCCTCTGAGAAGTACATGAGAGAGACAATCTACTAGGGTCCTATTAGTTGGAACAATCACAAGCTTGTAAATTCTTATTTTTCACTTTTCTCTATTATTTCCCCAATGTATAGTATATGAAATATACTGATCTCACATGAGAAATAGAAAAATCTGGACTGATATAATAAAGACATCTGGTGAAAATATAAATTATTTTATTATTAAGCAGGGATATAAAATATACATGAAAAAACATTTTATTATTTGATTTGAAAATAACTTTTTGATGGTGTATATTGTGTATTTCTTTATAATCTCAAAGGCATTTACTTAAAAACAAATTCCAGGAGTGCCATTCTGGCACATGCAACTCAGAAAACTAATTTCCAGAGCAACAGTCTAGCAAAATCCCCCTCAGAAATATCACTGAATAAAAGCAAATTGATGGATGTATAGTTTCCATGCAATTCAAAATCAAATGAATCTGTCACCGAGAATTGGAGGAACTTGGCTGCAGTCATTTTTCCTGTTTATATTATTCTACATTGATAAGTTCTTTCCTTTTTCCAGAATGTCAGTTTCTTAGCAAATTATAGAATCAATTCTCTTGCTTCCCTATTATCTACATTATGTGAAAGTGAGATTCGGTGGCTTTTGATTTTTAAAATTTTTAGCTACTTCATGCAACTTTTACTTTTTGCCAAATGGGCCATATTTTAAAAATTTCTCACTTGCATGCTTGTTGGCTTAACAATGTACCCTTGCAATATCAACAGTATCTGGCACATAGTAGACCATCAATACATTAAATGGATGAATAAATGACATAATTATGCATAAAGCTAATTGTCAAATCGCTTACATTATGAATTGACTTTACAACCTGCCCAAAATATTGACATCCTAATCTCAACACTCTGATATTTCAGAAACAAAATCAAGCTATGATAAAAAAATTCTATCATACACAGGAAGAACCATTTTAAAACTGATTTAGTTTTCCCAATGTAGGTATTTTGAATTCCTTAATAATTTACATTCTGTTGGTTTTAATCTATTCTCTTCTGGATGAAGGAGATACTTTAAAAAGTCAAAATGATTATATCATATTTTATATTTAAAGTTTCAATCTGCAACCTACTCTGGGACTCAGCTTTATTTATTTATATATTTTTAAAGAGTTTATTTATTTGTCAGAGAGAGGGGGAGACAGAGCACAAGTGGAGGGGAGGGAGTGGAGGCAGGGGGGAGTGGAGGCAGAGGGAGAAGCAGGCAGAAGAACAAGAAGCCCCATGTGGGACTCTATACTAGGACCCTGGGATCATGACCTGAGCCAAAGGCTGATGCTTAGCCAACTAAGCCACCCAGGTATCCCAAGGGATCAAGCTTTATTTTAAAAGGACAAAGACAGTTCTTTATATTAAGGGAACAAAACAATTAGCAAGATATTACAAAATCAAGAAAAAATGTTTTAAGTGTGATTGTTATAAATAAATTTTTTTGCAGATATGGAATGAAACACTAAGTTATTCATTTCAACTCTCCTTTTACTGTCCCCTGTGACTCATCCAGGTCCAGATTTAATTTTGAAATCCATAGAAAATATATAGATGGAGTTTAAAGGCATGAACGAAACATTGTAGATGCATAGTAAATGTGACCTTCAATCTTTAAGGCTAAAGTATGAGAAGGAAGACCAGAGAACATGGTAATGGCCTTCTAAGAGAATTCAACTTCAAAGTGACCTAAATTCATAGCCTTAGAAAGAGAACTCTCCTCAAAACAAAAGATTGCATTATGAACAAAATATGCAAAGTTTTGCAGCATTTCTGTCTTAAAAAACATGTTGCACATTTATAGAAAAACAATGAAGATCTAAAATAGATCACTAACACATGTACAAATGAGGAAAATAGCATCTCAGTTTTTATGCTAACTGCAAGGCATGACAGCATTACCACTGAGTCTGAAGAGCAGAGTGAGAAAGTCTCCATCTCCTATATGCCTTTTTTAGTTGCTTGTTAAATAAGTATTCCTTACCCTATCACATTCATATGTACATCTTTACAACCACAACTCTGCCTCGGGCACTTTGTGGTGTCAGAGGCTACCATCTGGAAGATGGTTGTGTACAGTAAATGAGTTTTAACAGAACCAGTTGTGTTGCTTTCCTCCAGAGGCAAGAACCCCTAACTGCAGAAATTCTTAGAACAGCATTGAATTTTGCAGGAGAGTCTGCCCTACCTATTTGCTATGTACACACTTGCCACCAGCTGTTTTATGCACTCTTGGCTCCCCAGCTGAGACAATTAAGGGAACAGGATTTGGCATTCTGTATAAATATGAGATAAGACTGGAGCTGTTTCCAGGTTGGCAGAGCATGGGGTAAAAAACAAGGCTTTGCTCCAGAATAAAGATTTTTTAATCTTATAGCCAATGATCAAGGAATGAAAAAGGCAGATGCTAAGAGGATAATGTGGGAAAATATGGAAGCCTGGCCATCAGCAAAACATTGTAAATGCAATTAAGTACAGAAGAGTAGCTGCATCCTACAAAACAGAAGAGAAAGGAGTGAAAATGCTTAATGTTTGGGTAGGGGGAACAGATTGGGATATTTTGTTCTGTGTGATGATTTTCTTGAACACTGCATCTAGCTAAACATTATCCGTAGTAGCTACATTTCACTTCTGTTTCTATATTGTGTACTGAGCTGTTGAGACTAAAGTCCTATAAAGAAAATAGCGTGGGGGACAGGAATTTGGAAATGATGAGTGAGGTAAGTTTGCCTCTTGAATAGAACCAGTGTTAGAGCTACAGAAAAAAAGAAATAACTTTCTAATTAAATTAAAGTTCTTTGGTGATATTTTAGTTGCAACAATGTTACCAAGTGAACATTCTCGCCTTTATAATTTGTTATAGAAAATCTATAAATAAATACAACAAATTACTAATTGTTATGTTCATTTGTGTTGGGACTGTTGCTTTTTTCCTTACTTTGCTTTAAAATTTCCTGTGATCAATATGCTATATTTAAATGAAAAAAATAAAAAATGGATTTCTTTTTCTCATCTTGTATAAAACCAGTAATTAAACCTATTTTAAGTAAGCTTATGGGTTTGTTTCTTGGGAGAAAAAAGTGCATGCAAGTGAAGATGATTCCAGAGGTATATTTCCTACCCTGACTTGTAGCCCAAACACTAGATACATATCAATAATTACTTGATACCTCAACAAGACAAACATCTCAAAACTGAGAAAGCTCAAACAGGAATTTTGATTCTTCCATCACTGAAATCACTTGCTTACCAGTTTCTCAATTTTGTAAAAGGCAACATTAGCATCCAGTTGTTAAGAAAACACTAGCACCCAGTTGTCAAGCTTTAAGTAATTGTATTCCCCTTGATATTTTTCTTTTCCCAACTACGTACTCTGAAATTTATCTTATCAAAAAATCCCATTTATACTACCTGCAAAAATATATGGACTCTGCCCCTGTCTTTACATATGTTTTACCAAGGTCCTAATAAAAGCCACTGTCAACCCCCGTTGGGATTACTGTAGAAAGGTAAAAAGGAGGAAACAAAGTAAAGGAGGGAAGGAGAGAAAGAGAGAAGGGGGAAGGGAGAAGAGGAGGGAGAGAGGAAGGAAGATTGAAACTCCTTCCCCTAGATTAGAAAGCCTTATGAGGTCTGGCTCCAATCATATACCTCATCACTTTTCATCCTGTCTATTATGTTAAACTCACACTGTAGTTGCAGTTTTTCAAATATGATAAACTTTTAGCCACTTAAGAGTATTTTAAATAGTTGTTCTGATTTTCTGGAATATTATTCCTTCTCCTCTTTCTATGGTTGATTCTTTGACATTCGAATTTCTTCTTAAATGTCAGTGCTTTGCCCATCCAATCTAAGAAAATAAAACAGTCACTATCACCTCAATTAAACTTCCTGTGTACTTAATAGTGTACACTTAACACAATTTCACATAGCACAATCACACATGCACATCCACACCAGTTGGTACCCCCCATTAGCACAGAAGCTCTTTAAGATCAGAGACTTTAACTGCATTGAGTACCACCAAATTCTGCTCATTTAGAAGAGTGACAGGCAAATACTGTTTATTCAATAAATATATGTTGGGTAAGTGAATGAGTAAGAATGGAGAAATATTATTCTAATACCTTAAAATTTTATACAATTTTGATAACTGGACTAACACCGTTATATTTAATTCTAATTTTCAATTCAAGCCAGGCATATCAGAAATATTTTTTTCAATGAGAAAATTGTAAAAAAGTACCCATTTTAACAAATGTTATGCAACTTCTAATATTGGGATGGATTATTTTAGACCTACTTTATTTCATTCACCTAACATAAGGTAACCAAATTATATGGTTGTAAATATAGTATATTAAAACATTTTGATATTTGCTTGAGTATCCATATTACTAACTTTTTAAAATCTTAGTTTTGAAATTCCAGTTGCTTTAATGTTTTTCCTAACTAACATGCATTAAGTGTTTTTATAAAACAAATTACACTAATATATAGCTTGCATTTCTCAGAGTTCTATGCTTTCTCCTAAATAGATTTGCTGGGCTGGAAACAGGCATAAATTAGATGGTAACTACAGCTATTGTAAAAGAGATTGAAGCATGCCAAACTTAAGCAGAATAGATAAATTTAATTAGTGGCACAGAAATACAAACTACTAGGAAATATCAAAGTAGCCTAGTGTATCAGATCAGAAACTGATCAAAATATTTTCTTCTAGAAGGTATTTGGTAAACAATAGATGTTAATGTCCCATGATTAACTGTGCTTATCAGCTAAATATAGGTCAACATATTACATTTTGTTTCCCTATTTTGTACATGACTTAGCTCTTTCTCTCAAGGCAATATCAATAACTTGTATTTCATGACATAAAGTAATAATTAAGAAATTATTTTTATAAAGTGCTTTCAATCTCCATTGATAAAAAATACATTAGTTTTAAAGATTATCAGCAACTGAAGAGCAATTAAATGAAATGTTCCCACTTAAATGAAGCACTTCTGGCAATTAGCACAAAGAAAATGATTTCTTAAGACATAGTGACAGTACAAAAAGACAAATCCCTTAATGCTGTGAGAAAGCAACAGTGTGTATAAAGTAATTATTTTAAAGTGACATTAATGCCTGTAGTCATTTTGACCTATCTTCATAGACCTTCATAGCTATACTGTCTAAAATTGTCATTACCAGTGTTATAAAAGATAAATTTCATTGTGTTAATTGCTCAAAAAGTAAGCTAGATGGTGCTAAAGAACACCATTCTATTTATTATGTGATCATATTTACAACATAATTGTTGGTAAGAATGAATAAAAAGGTTGAGACCCATTACATTGACCTGCAATTTGGTATTGCGCGGTGAATTAAACACAGAAGTTTACAAAGAACCCAGACTCAGTAATGGTGTGAGACTAAGAGGTAGTCCATATCGACAACCTTGTATTAAACACATCGAACCCATGATCACAAAATAATAATCGTCACTGTATAACAAGCCTATGCCAAATTTCTACTGCAGATATGTAAACTGTTCTTCTGATAAATCTGTGGTATGTGAATATTTTCATTCTTTTGGAATAACTTTTCCTCTCACATCATTTAAAAGTTGAACAGTGGGGTTTAAAGTGATAAACTACAACTTGGACATGCCAAATGTCTAGATATCTGTAGCTCATCTTGGTATTGCTTTTAACCCCATTTATATTTATATCTGAAGGAAAACTGATGTTCCATTAAAAGTAACTCATCATTTTCTCAAATTAAAGAGCCCCTTTTGGATTAAATCAGCCTCCCTGATGCTGCCTCACGAGCACCATTTGCTAGTTTGAATGAATGCCATAGTCTGAGAAGAGTTCCCAAGAGTAGTTGGCTGCATGGGATTTGCCTCTTTAGCTTTCTGGGATTCACACAGTCTTTAAACCCAGAAGAAGATTTTGTGACAGCACTTTTTTTTTTCAGTTTACCCATTTTTATAGGTATACAGCAGTATTTTGTTATGGCTTTATTTTTTATTTCCATAATGGTTATTGCTCTTGAACATATTTTTACTGAATATAGTTTTTTTTAACACCAGACACTGACATAGTGCTATATACACTGTACGTGTGGCATACGTATTTGTTGAAGTGAATAATAACTCTTCTAATCCATGGACAAAGTGTATTATCTTATGCTCAGAAGGCCATCCATGGTGATGTAATACCCACTTCTGAAGATGGCCTTGGTTCAGAAGAAATTGAGAATCTTTGTAATGGTTGCTGAAAAAGTAACAACTCACCATCAGCATCAGGAGTTACAAGACTGTGCTGTTTTTCAAATAAGTGGGAAATTATTATGTAATTTTTGTAAGGAAATAGGCTGCCTCTATATGCTATATTCTTAAATAGACTAGCAATTGGCTTTGGGAGAGAGGGACAGGGAATTGAGGAAATAAATACTTCCCTAAGAATAGCCCATGTTCTACTATTGGAAACATGGACTCTATTCCCTTGTGAGTTTTGCTGTGAAAAATCTTAAAAATTAAATTAAAACTCTGGTTACTTAGGGTTATTCTTGCTTAAAAATTGCATAGAATACTTTGGCAACAGTTACACAATTCCTGTGCAGTACTTGAAAACGAAGAGATAAAGAATAAATGCAAGGACAAGCAGATTTTTGAGTTGTGTTGAAATTTTCACCTAATGAAACATACTCTTATGTAGTATGGTCATTAAATCCGCCTCCCCACCCACCCACTGTAAACACCACAGTTGAGGCTGTTTTTGTACTTATTTTGATTTTGTTTCATTCAATACAGTTGTAGGAAGTTTTCCAAAATAGAAATCTGTAATTACTTTCTCCAGTCTTTCTTGGTCCTCTACATGGAGAAACAGATGAATAAACTGACGGCATCTCTTACTGTGTTTGAAAGGTAAACCAAGCTTTTTGCAGAAGCCAGAATGTGAATGAAGCACACACAGACACATATACAAGTGAATTATAAAGTGCAAGAAATTGAGAGCAGATGGATCAGTTCTGCTAGTAAAACCATAACAGAATCATCTTCTCAGAGTCGGGGCTGTTGTTTTTTCATTCAAAGCATGTATCACAGACCATCCCAGAAGTTTAAAATCAAATATACAGATTAAGCTGGGTGAAATGTTAATCATGTAAAGCAAAACCGAAGGATTTGGGTTTCACACAGCAGTATTCACCATATGCATGTTAAATATTGGAAGACAAAATTCCATCCAGCTAATTGAAAAATAGATATTGAATAAATTTAACATTAAGGAACGTATAATTATAGTGATACCCCAAATGCTTGATTTACTTAATGAGAAGCTGTTTAGCAAGATGAACTCTTACAATGGAGTGAATATTATTACAGATCATTTCTGTATCATTATTTTCCTTTTATGACTTGCACCTATCAAGACATCTTTGAAAAATACAAACAATGATGGCAAAATTGAGCTGTATTAATCTTTCTAAAATTGTAAGAATATTTAAAATTAATGTATCTTCAGTCCTCATATAAATAGTTTAAATAATATAAGCCTTTCTAAGACGGTGAAATCTGAAAAAAAAAAAAAAAAAACAACTTAACCATGTTCTAAAGTGCCAAACAGACCCAAGTACACTAAAGCAATGAAACTTAATTTGTAATGGTAGTGATAAATCAGAAAATTATAGACCATATTAGTTACTTGATTAGTTTTGGACCAAGTACTGAGAAACAATAATAGAGCTCCCTATACATTGCTTAAATAGGGTAAGACTAGTAAGTGTACTTCGTGTAACAGAAAAGTTAATTCAGGATTCTCTTCCACCTTTAGGGCATTTCCTTACTAGATAATGGAAGAGAATTTGGTAACATTATAAATCATAGCTTATCTAAATGCATTTAATTCCAATTGCATTCAATAAATACCTTCCTTCTTATGTAGAAGCTATAAAAATCCTTAGAAAATTGTTTAACAGATTGAAACATGTATGAGGGAGTGGTGTTTTGACTTAATTTTGTTTCCCCCTACCTAAATCTGCAATTTATTTTATCTATTGGAGGAACTACATGTCATTTCACATGAAAAATATTAAGTGCTTAACTGACTACGATATTCTAAAAACAACAGTGAATCATTTATAAAGTAAACACTTTGTTAGAGTTGCATGGTTACTTTCCTGAAACTATAATCTTAATCATATCATTAAAAAAATTTCTTTTAAGCTTACATGGAAGGCAGAATTCTAAGATGACAACAAGATTTCTACCCCCTGGTGTCTGTGCCCTGTATAATTCCCTTCTGTTGAGTACAGGCCAGAATGTGAATATAATGTCATAGTCCTCCTTTGCTTAAATTACATTACATGGGAAGTGTAAATGGATTTCGCAGATGTAATTAAGATCTCTCATCAGTTGACTCTGAGTTAATCAACAGAGAGATTATCTCTGGTTGTGGTTGTAACACAATCAGGAGAGACTGTTAAAGAAACTCTAGGAGTAAAAGATAGGAAGCAGCAGTCGCTGGTCTTGACTGTGAAAGAACAGACTGTCATGTTGTGGAGAAGGTCATGTGGCAGGAAATAATAGGTGATCTCCCGAAACTGAGAGCCTCAGTCCTGCAACTTCAAGAAACTTACAATAACCAGTGAACTTGGAAGAGGACTCTGAGCCTGAGATGAGATTGCAGCCCAGGCTATCACCTTCGACTGAAGATTAAGGAAGACACTGGGTAGCCAAGTAATGTCCACGCTTCTGCCCCACGGAATCTAAATTTTGTTTTAAGCCACAAAATTGGTGGTATTTTATGATCACAGCAAAGATAACTAGTACCACTTTTCTTTAAAAACAAAATATTAATAAACTAATATCATTCATATGTCAGGGACTTCAAAAGGACATTCCAGCAAAAGATCAGTATTGATGAAAATATAAACACTCCAGGAAATTTTGAGAATTCTGAATGAAATAGCAATTTACAGCTAGGGGGCCTGGGTGGCTCAGTGGGTTAAAGCCTCTGCCTTCGGCTCAGGTCATGATCTCAGGGTCCTGGGATCAAGCCCCACATCAGGCTCTCTGCTCAGCAGAGAGCCTGCTTCCCTCTCTCTCTCTCTGCCTTCTTCTGCCTACTTGTGATCTCTCTCTCTGTCAAATAAATAAATAAAATCTTTAAAAAAAAAGAAATTACAACTATTTTTTTCCTGGGATTTAAACTGTATTCTTATTGATACTCATATGAAGTAAGGGTCAGAAATCCAGAACATAAGTAAATATGATTTTTCAGTTTGATGGTCTGTATAGGTTTACTTTAAATTTCTTCTGGTGTATGTGAAAATCCCTAAATATAAGCCTTATATAAACTTATATAAACAAAAGATATAAACTTATCTTTTGAGTATATACACAAAGCATGAAATAAACAGAAGTAAATTCTACTCTCAGAATCAGGAGAAGGGAAACACACAGCTATTCATGCGTTTGTTAATCACCTTTAACTAAATACTTACATATTTGACTGAGTAAAGGTAATGAGGAATTTCAATTTTTACCTTCCATTTCTTATTTTTTCTGCTTATTTCAGAAATTAATGTATTCAATCTCACTGAAAAAATATTACTCGGTTTTTGGTTTGTTTTTTGGTTTTTTTTTGAGAGAGGGAGAGTGGGGAGGGGCACAAGGAGAATGAGAGAGAGAATCTTAAGCAGACTCTGTGCCCAGCATGAAGCCTGACTCAGGGCTCGGTCTCACAATCCTGAGATTAAGACCTAAACTGAAATGAGTTTCAGACCTAAATTGAAATTAAGAATCAGACACTTTACACAGACTGAGCCACCCAGGCACCCCTGATGTTTTTCTTTTTTTTTTTTTTTAAGTTTTTATTTAAGTAATCCCTACATCCAATTTGGGGCTTGAATTCACAACCCTGAGACCGGAGTTGCATGCTCTTCCAACTGAGCCAGCCCAGTGCTGCAAATATTACCAGATATTTTATTTCAGATGATTCAAATATCATGAGGGCATTCTGATTTGTATTTAAAAAGCAAAATTTTGTATGTTGGTAGTTACCATGTATCCTCTGATCTGAATTTGAGCTTAGTTGTTTACAGGTTCTAGAAGAGAAAGCTTAAAAAAAGAGCAAAGAGGGAAAATTTTATGATGGATGGATAGATGATAGATGATAAATAGGCAGATCTGTTCATTTATTGCACTTATTTTCCTGCTAGTAGAAAAGGATAAAATCCAAGGAGAACAATTGTTCAAAGCACAGGAGTGTCAGCAAAAGCAGGTTGAAGTTGGAGGAAATTCCACCTTTGAATGAAGAGAAGCGTCATGGATGATATCCAAATGCAGCTGATCTTGCCCAGGTTGGCACTACCACCAGAGCATCAGCACCAGAAGCTAGCCCAATTGGGCTGAGGAGGTAGAGAGCAACAGCCACTGCATCAGAACACAGTAGGAAGCATATCCTTCCCCATTCTGAACAGGTGAAGTTTCCTTTTTTATTAGATATCTGGGAATAATTTGGTGAAACAAAGTCGTCTGGAATTGGACTAACACTACATGGCTCACGAACCTTCATGAAAGCTTCCCCTTTTCTAGTCCGCATCCCCCTGGCCTCCTTACACTGTTTCCCTGGGTTCTTCTCCTTACACTCCAGAGCCTGTTTGCATGCTGACCCCTTCACTTAAGTATTCATTTTCAGATCTCAGTTAGCCATTCATTTCTGTGGGGAATTTCCCTCGACAGCTCCTTCAAGGACTGACTGGTTTCATAGTGTCAGGTACTTCTTATTAAAAAGCTTATAATAGTTTTCATTTAAATTCATTTAAGTGATAGTTTTGATGAATGCCTCTGTTCCCTACTGTCCTAGAACTCCTATAGCATGATCTTGCATATGGTATAAATACTAAATTATAACCGCTAATTCACTATTTCTTCTATGTTTCTTTGTCATTTTCGTCCTTTCCAACAAACATGTAATGTATCTGTACTTGTAAGAAAAATTAAGTACATTTAAATTCATCATTAGAGGTAAGAACATATATGCATTCGTTCTGGACGAAAATAAGGAAGACTTTGAAGTACGGGGTTATAAATTTAGAATAGGACCCATTTACTCTCTTAGGGAGTTTTCTTTGTTAGAGCTTAGCTGCTTTGGTGATAACACGGAAAAGAACAGACAGGTAAGTTTATGGGAAATAAAATTTCTCCAACAGGTGCACCAAAAGATAGAAAGCCCTAGAGCTTATATTGCTGTCTCTCTCTTAAGTTTTTCTTAACATAATCATACTGCAACATTATCTCAATTTTTATGCTCTTCCACTTACATAAACAGAATCGTAAACAATATATGCAGTTTACAAGTAACTAATCTGTAGAGCAACACACACATAAAATGTTTGCCATGTTTGTCCTATGGGCATCATTAGAGATGTGGTTTTGCCATGCATATGTAATTCTTTGTGCTCAGAGGTGCAAATTTTGAATCATAGACTTTCCAAAAATATAATTTTGAGAACACTATCCAATCCAAACTTTACTTATTTCTACACAATTGGCGGTGAAGAATATAAGACTAGCTCACACAAGCAAAAAGCGTGGTTCATTATAAATACTAACTCTTCATAAAACAAGACCTCTTCAACCATCACAATCCCTGTTCATTTACACTGAACTCTCTCCTAACCGTCATAAGAAACCACAGATGTCAGGGTTTAGTTTTCAAACTACCACTCATTGGAACATTTAAGTGTTTCAGGAGGTTTCCAACTGTCCTGAAATATTTTTCATCAGCTGTAGGGAACTCAAGAGGATCCACTTTATTCTAAGTTCCACAAATCAATGGAGAATTCTTTGGGTCTGATTGTTGGTAAATATAAACTTACAACCACCAGAGTGAACACACTCCTTTAATTACACTCTTAGAAAGAGCACACTCTAATGCCTAGCAGTTCGAATGACCTGTGTGAAATCTTAAGTTACTGTAATGCCAAATCACAGTGATAGATTTTGTCTGAAATGATCTTTTATTCTTATTGCTGAATATTCATAATGAAAACATGTATTTTAAACCTGATCGTTTTTAAGCATCCCTTAGAATAGATTAAAAATATTAAGAAATCCAAAGTTTATGAGCATTCTTCATTTTTTAATATAAGCAAATTACAAATTTCAGGAATCCCTTACCAAGATCTTCAAAGCAAAACAACAACACATTCCATTTAGTTTTAGTTTATTGCATGACCTCCACCTACTTAAAAAAGCGGCAATTCAAAATATTTTCACTTATTGAAAAAATATTAACCTGATCACCATAACTAGCAGATGCTGAAGATGAGAACATATGGTTCATTCATAGTACCTAAAATTAAACCTTCAAACTCTGTTTGTCTCATTTTTTTTCTATGGAGAATCCCCTTCTAGCTTTTATATCTCAACATTACATTGTTATGTTTCATTGTCTACTTAGAGAAAGGATCTTTTCAATGACTTCATCAGTAATACTTTAAACAATCACAGAGAAAAATGATATACTTGAAGTTAATAAGAAACAGTTAGAAATTATCCTTTTAAATCCTGGCTGCTTATTTAACTTTAATGCTATTACATTGAATTAATGTAATAAAAATCAATCATTATATATTATGGCTGTGTTGTAGAAGATAATAGAAACTTAAGAAAATCAATTCAGCTTTTGTGCCATTTGATATGATACATGTGGCTTGTGATAGCTAAAGAAGTAAAAAAAGGTCTCTGGTAACTACTAAGTGATAATTCAAATCCATATTATTCTAAACAACCTGTGTTATAATCTGATCTTTTGTCAGTTAAAAAGAAAAATCCCTTTGTATTGTGTAAATCACTTAATTTCACATACTGCAGATGCCTTTTTAAAGACTATAGTTTAGTAATCATATTCAGGCATATTGTTTTAATTTGTATTCAAAGTAATCAAAGATACTGGTTTTACTGGCAATTACAGTGCCTAGGGAAAGATAAACTAGCTGAAGTTTCTGATAATGGCTTGACTTTTAATTTAGTTTATTGAGTGATATTTAAATAGAATTATAGATTAGGAAGTGATTTGAAGAATTCATTTTGTCTATTATCTTTTCTTCAGATAGGAAAATACTTAAATGTATTTCCAGCATAACTATGATTCTGAATTGTAGCCAATAAATAATGTTTAACAAGTTATTTTATATATGTAATATTGTCCATTTTAAATATGCAAGTAGCAAAATTTTATGGTTACATGTATTTACAAATAATTCTTGATATTTACAGATAATGATGTTAGTAAAGTATGTTATTCTCAATTTTTTTTTATTTTCTCCACTTGGAGTATACAGATAAACATTTGTGGTAGAGAAATCCCAGGTACTTTCTTTGAGAGATCATAGTGTAGAAATTCAAAAAAGAAGAAGGAAGGAAGGAAGGAAGGGAGGGAGGGAGGACAGAAGGAAGGTGGAAGAGAGGAGGGAGAGGGAAAATGATTTTTAATTTAAAAAATTTACATCAATACTGCTAACAATTATTTATTGTCTTTTTTTATTAACATATAATGTATTATTTGTTTCAGGGGTACAAGTCTATGATTCATTAGTCTCACACAATTCGCAGCACTCACCATAACAGATATCCTCCCCAGTGTCCATCACCCGGCCACCCCATCTCTACACCCCCCTCCCCTCCAGCAACTCTCAGTTTGTTTCCTGAGAATAAGTATCTCTTACGGTTTATCTCCCTCTCTGGTTTCATCTTGTTTCATTTTTCCCTTCCTTCCCTTATGATCCTCTGTATTGTTTCTCAAATTCCTCATAGCAGTGAGATCATATGATAATTGTGTTTGCGTAACTTAATATTTTTACATTAATTTGTAATACTATAAGCTGTTCCTCCTCTCCTGATGACAGACTTGTATGTTTCCTATCCATTACTAAGTCTATTTAATTATTTTCTTTATTACTGAAAGAATGCTTTCTAATTTCTTAATTCAGAAATTCATTTGTGAACATTTACTATTAAATTATCTGTCTTGATCTATAATAAACATCATTTAAAATTAACAATAACATTAACACATTATCTGGTGATACTATACTTATTGCTATTGATCTTAATTCTATCGGTCATTAATCGACTACTAAAATGCCTAGATTTTACTGAGGCAACGATTTCAGAGGAGACCTAAGACATTATCTTTATAGCACAGTGTATCATTCATATACATTATTTTTCTCATCAAAAACACTCAAAGCATCAGACCAGGAAATCAAGTATTTATTGTATACAAATTGGTAGGTAAATATCATCGGTATAGAGAGTTAACAAAACACAGATAATAAAAGAAAAATATCATGAAATATTTTGGATAATAGTTCTTTACCAGATATATATTATGCAAACATTTTCTCACAGTGTGGCTTATATTTTTATTTTCTTAACAATACTTTTCAAGGAGCTCAGCATTTTAATTTTAGTGATGTCAGGCTTATCCATTCTCTCTTTAATGGATCATGCTTTGGGTGTTATATCCAAAAAAAATGTCATCACTAAACTCAAGATCATCTAGATTTTCTCTTATGTTTTCTTAAGGAGTTTTAGGTTCTGGGATTTTGCATTCAATTCTGCAATATATTTTGAGTTAATTTTTATGAAATATATAAGAGCTCTGTCTGGATTTACCTTTTCCCCCCGTGGTTGTCAGTTGTTCTAGCACCATGTGTTGGAAAGATTATCTTCCTCCGTTGTATTGCCATTCTTCCTTTGTTAAATATCAGTTGACTATATTTATGTGGACCCATTTCTTGGCTCTCTGTTGCATTATACATTTGTTTATTCTTTTTGCAATATCACATTTTCTTCATTATTATAGCTTTATTAGTCTTAAAGTTGGGTTGCATCAATGTTTCACCTTTATGCTTCTCCCTTCAAAGTATGGGCTATTCTGTCTTGCCTCTCCATATAAATTTTATATGGAGTTTATCGATTTTCACAAAATAACTTGCTCGGATTTTGAATGGAATTGCATTGAATCTATAGATCAAGTTGGGAAAACTTCTTGACCCCTTTGAGTCTTTCTATCCATAATCATGCAATATCTCTCCATTTTTTTTAGTTCTTTGATTCTTATTAGAGTTTCATAGTTTTCCTCATATAGATCCTGTAATTTTTTTAGATATATACTTAAATAGCTCATATTTTGGAGTGCAATTGTAAATCATTATTATGTTTTCAATTTCAACTTCCACTTGTTCATTGCTGGTATATAGGAAAGTGATTTGACTTTTATGTATGAATGTTTTATCCTGCAGCTGTACTGTACTCATTTATTAGTATGAGGAGTTTTTAAATTGATTCCCTTGGATTTTCCATATGGAGAATTATTTTATCTATATATAAAGACAGTTTTATTTCTTCTTTTCTACTCAGTATATATTTTATTTCTTTTTCTTGCCTTATTGTATTAGCCAGGACTTCCAGTATGATGTTGAAAAGAAATGGTGAGATAGAATGTTCTTGCCTTATTCCTAAGGTTAGTGGGAAAATTTTTATTTTCTTACCATTAGTTATGATATTATATGTAGATTTTTGTAGGTATTCTTTATCAAGTTAAGGAAGTTCCCCTAGTTTACCAGTAACTTTATCATTAATGAGTTAGATTTTATCAAATACTTTTTCTGTATCTGCTGATATGATCATTTGATTTTTATTATTTTACCTATTGATGTGATAGATTACCTTAATTGATTTTCAAATGTTGAACCAGAATTGCATACCTGGGATAAATTCAAATTGATGGGCGTGAATAATTATTTGTACTCAATGTTTGATTCAATTGTTAATATTCTGTTGAGGATATTAGTCTATAGTTTCCTTTACTTATATTTTCTTGGTTTTGATATTTAAGTAATAATGGCCTCATAGGAAGTATTACCTCTGCTTCTTTCTTCTGAAATAAATTGTAGAAAATAATTTATTCCTTAAATGTTTGGTAGAATTCAGTAGTGAACTCATTTGGGCCTAGTGCTTTCAGTTTGGAAAGATATTAATTATCTATACAATTTCTTTAACAGATATAAGTATATTTGGACTGTCTAATTTTTCTTATGTGAGTTTAAGAAGATTGTCTTTTCAGGAATTGGTGCATTTCATCTGTGTTATTAAATTTGTGAGCATAAAGTTGTTCACTGTATTCCTTTATTATTCTTTTAATGGCCATCCATGGGATCTGTAGTTATATCCCCTCTTTCATTCTGAAATTAGAAATTTTTGTCTTTTTTTCTTACTCAGGCTGGCTAGAGACATTGATTTTATTGATCTTTTCATTGATTATCTGTATTGAATTCCTTTTTCATATTTATTGATTCCCACTCTAATTTTAATTCTTTTCTGAATACATTGAACATAATTTGTCCCTATTTATATAGGTGGAGGCTTAGTTTATTGATTTTACATCCTTCTTTTCTAGTATATGTATTTATTGCTATAAATTTCCCTCTAAGTGCTGCTTTCCCTGAATCCCACAAATTTTGACAAGTTGTGTTTTTATTTTCATTTTGTTCAAAACATTTGTAATTTGTCTTGAGATTTATGCGTTTATACCTCTGTTATTTAGAGGTGTGTGGTTTAATCTTCAGGAATTGGAGAATGTTCCACTTATCTTTGGATTATTAATTTCCACTTTAATTGTATTGTGGTCTTAGAGAAGATAGTATTATTTTTATTCTTTTAAACTTATTAAAGTGTGTTTTATAACCCAGAATGTGGTGTGTCTTGATAAATGCTCCTTACGAGCTTGAGAAGAATGTGTAATCTGCATTTGTTAGATAAATAGTTTAAAGATAATCAATTCTATCCCGCTGATTGATAAATTAAAATGTCAACAGTATTTTTTCCACCTGATGAGCCTAAATTTTAATCAATCTTTTCCAAAAAATATAACAAATGCAAATTACATTTAAGAACTGATGATTAATTTCAGCTTTAATTGTAAGTTATACAAGTTAATATTCTACCCTTAAAGAACATGTTAGCAATCTATTTCTACATTTTATCACCAAAATTGAAATTTCTCCAACTTCTAAGAGAAACATCTGTAATTTCTAACTATAATTTCCTATTTTATTTTTGGTTTTATCAAAGTTGAGGTAGAAACATGGTTTGCAGAGTTGGCAGATATCACAAATATTTACACATTGCATTCTGTTATACATTATACACTATCTAAAATTACATTTATTAATACCACTATTGATCATTTTCAGAAAACTTAAGCATTGAGAAGCTTGAACACTCCCACTGTATTATTGGCAACAAACACTGTGATCGTTTTCTGTGAAGTGACTGTTTAATCTTGTTCATTTTTAAGAAAATGTCTGCCAAAGACCCACAAGTGGATAATCATAGTTTTTGGCTTTTTTTTATCAAGTTGTTTTTTGGAATAAAAACAGGCGGCCTTGGGTGAGGGAGAGGGGAATGTGTTTGAGCTTGCAACTCAAGCAATGTCTTATATACTCTCTCTGGAGAGAACTACTATAATTTGTTATGCAACAGAAGCACATTTCCTCACAGAATATTTTAAAGTTAAAAGATATTAAAAGTTTGGTATTTAAAACAACAAAACAAAACAAAAATTTGATATTTAAAGAAATTAATAAAAAATGTGTATTCAATACTGAGATTTTAAATTAATATTTGTTTCTGTCTCAAAGGATTATTAAGTGAATGTATATTATATATTTTATATACATAAAATATAGAATATAAATTATATACATACATATATATATGAAGGTAGTCAGTACTATGTTTGCATCCAGCAAAAATATCAACAAAATGAAAAAGACAAGTAATTCTTCCCATTACTATTTTAAAAGTTTCGACTTTGTGACCACCTCCTAGAGACTCAGGATCCTACAGTCATAAATTTTGAGATCCATAATAAAAGCACAGCTTTGTGATTTTTTTAAAGTTTTACAGAAGTTATTTGTATCTTTTCTGGACAAAAATAATATATAACATATTTATGTTTTAAACATTAATATAAAGTATGGATTTGTGGTCCTAAGTAATAATAAATTTTAAGATTAGCAAGCACACCTCTTTGCAAAGGATAATTGGAGACTATTATGAACAACTTATGATTACAATCACAAATGTAGTTAAACACAAATTCCTAAGAAAGTATAAATAATCATGTTTGAAGTAAAAAATAGAAAACTAGAATGTTGCTATAAACTTTAAACAATTGAATCAATAATTTAAATGCATTTTCCAAGATAATGCCACCACCCTTTTTTGATGATGTATTCTTTTAAATATGTAGTGAAGAATCAATTTCAATTTTACGTAAACTCAGAAAGAAAACAATTGGAAAGTACATATAAAAAGATTGAAGTAAAAAACAGACTTCAAATATTAACGTTTACTGAGCAGAAAATAATAAATATCAATTACTAAAACTTACCTCTCGTCTTCCCAAGATGATTATATCTAAAATGAGTTAATGAAGAGCACTTTTGTAGAAACATCTGACACACATTCACCACATACATTCACACACATATATACCATATATACCTATCAACAATACAGTAGAAGCATCCAAATGCCAATGCCAACTTTTCTGTTACGTGCTTTGCAACACTCTGTGTAGTGCAGATGCATCACCTTGGTCCCCATTCAAAGAAAGACTTATCCTAATTACTGAGAACTGTCAGCAGACTTTTTATAGCTATCAGTGCCTCAAGAATTGCCTCCACTGCACAGGCCACCATACCCTACATCACATCACATCCTTTTAAGGATTTCCCCTGTCCCAATGACCAAGAGGCCATTTTACCTCCACAAGTTTATGTGAGGTCAGCAAAAACTGTTGCACCTGCACTGCATTCATTTTCTCTTTGCCTGGTCCTGTTTCCTTGTGTCCCTTTCATGGGTGTGGATCTTAATGAATATTTGCACATTCAACTTGACAAAATGTGTTTCCCAAGGATCCAAATATCAGTACTTATGCCTGACTAAATAGGCAAAAGAGATACATAAATATATACCCATATAAAACTCACAATGAGGGGTGCCTGTATGGCTCAGTTGGTGAGCATCTACCTTTGACTCAGGTCATGATTCCCAGGATACTGGGACCAAGTCCCATGTTGTCAGGCACCCTGCTAGGTGAGGAGCCCGCCTCTCCACCTTCTGCCCCCTCCGCCCCACTTATACTCTCTCTCTTGCTCTGGTCTCCTCTCTTTTTCTTTCTCAAACAAATAAATAAAATCTTTTTAAAAAATCACAGTGAAATTGTGAATAGATTCTTTGCACTTCCCCTCCCTTCAAAATTAAAAAAAAAAAGCCATCCAAGAAAAAATATATATTTGAGACAGATATCAAATATGTAGTACTTTCTGTTATGAAAAAAGGCTTTGATAGGGGAATGTTCTTTTTAGAAGCTGTTTTTAGAAGAGTTGATGATAGCATGGAAAAGAGACTTCTCAATTTCAAGATGCATGATTTATAAGATTCCATCTGCGAAAAAAAAACTCATTTTATTATAGAAGGAGTAAAAAATTAAGTAGTAACAATGCTTTCAAAGACCATCCTATTGGTTATATACAAGAAACCTTCAACTAGTACTAGATAGAAGTAAACACTAGAAATAGATTCTAATTTTTTAAAACTGTTGAGACTTTATGTAGAACTCTCACACACTTTTATTCCACACTATTATTTTCAATGAATGCTTCGATCTTAAAGTAAAAATATATTGAACATATTACCTATATTTTACTAATATTCATATAACATATAATTTGCATTCTGGTTTAAAATATATTTTGAAACGTGTAATATTGTCTCTTTCAAAAAGAAATATAGGTTTGTAAGAGCACTTAATTAAAAATTAAACTAGCTGGCACCATCTAAATTTGATGTTTTAGAATAAAAGCATTGAGGAAAAAGTGAGAAGCTCTCAGGAGATAAAAAGCAACTTTTTAGCAAATACTCTGAGTTTGTATAGTATAATATGCTATTTATGTTTCTATACTATCTAAATTCCTAAGCCAAAATTTTAAGCTAGTTTAACACAAAATTGTGGGGGCCAGGTGATTTATGCAAAACCTATGACTTATGCAAAAATAAGTTCCTATTCCAATATTTGAAATTAGATTTTCTTATTCCAAATATAGTACCCTTAAATTCATCCAGTGGTTGAATAAATAAAAAGCTTCCGGGGATAAGTATGGTAAAAAGTTGGGATTTTGCATCATATATTGACATATCAATAATTAAAAATAAAATAAAGTTTTTGCTTATGAAGATTGGCATTTTAAATAAAATATTTCTCTTTTTTTCTTGTACATGATATTGGTGTCTATTGTATTCTCAATAGATATTTTTGCCTATTTACCATAATTAAAAATGCCCATTAGGCTATTTTAATAATTATTTGATCAACTGAAACATGTTCTTAGATATTACAGAAGCCAACAATATGCAAATGTAAGAAATATCAGTTGCATAAATATAACACACTTAATCCTTTAGGTTACGGCATTCTTTTTAAATGTGTGCACCATTGTTTAGGGTTTGCTCCTTCAGCTCTACGTAACTGATTTTTTATAGGTTGTCACAACAGGCAATAAATCATAACTCTTCTTCATTCTTTGTGGTGTCAAGAAAATAATGCAGCTATTTATATCAATATAAAATATATGCAGATATGCAATTAGAAAGTGATTCTAATTAGTATCTTTCTTGCTATTAACAATAAACGTAGTCAGTTGATGACATAATGTATCCCAACACAATTCTTCTAATAATTACTAATAGTATACAGCTATAATTAATCATTATAAATATGACTTTACAGGTATATCCCACTTCCCATACACAAAACGATTTTTGTTATGTATGTTTTCTATAATATAAAAATATGGAGTAAATGAAACATTTAGGATACAAAAGTAGAAAATTCACTTCTTGGTAATCATTATTTTAATTGATAAAATACCATTTTTAGTTGTAATATTTACCATCAATGGAAAAATAAGGGGCAGATGAAATTTAGCATACATAAAATTTCTTTACTTGCCAACAGATGTACTTTAACTCAAACATCTGTTTGCTTTATTTTTTTTTGGTGTCTATTCATGTGTGTGAGTATATAATTTATATTAATTTATAAAATTATCTTAGGAAAACACTAAATGTTTTAAAGGAATTGCAGCTTTGGAGAAATTGTGTGATATTTTAAATGAATTCTATACAGTGGAGAAGCAGATCTCAGAAAAATTTTCAAGATGTTTATATATGTTTGAAGTGTTAGGAATGTATTAAATATGGGTACAGTCCATTCATGACTAGAAAGTATTAGTATTTGTGTGGAGTTACGATTTCAGTTTGATAGGAAATTTTAATGTTTTTAGTATCATTTTCTTTTTTTTTTAAAGATTTTATTTACTTATTCCAGAAAGAGAAAAAGTGCTGTGAGAATGCTCACTCACATAATCTGGGAAAGAGGCAGAGAGAGAGGGAGAGGAACAATAAGAATCCACAGAGAGCATGAAGCCCAACTGGGGGCTCAAACCCATGACCCTGAGATCACAACCTGAGCCAAAAACCAAGAATTGAACGCTCAACCGCCTGAGCCACTCAGGCACCCCGTTAGTAGTTATTATCTATAAAATCTTCCTAAAGAAGGTGAATCACAATAAATTTATACTTCATTTGAATCTCAAGTAGTAAGAGTTTTTTAATCATTATGTTAAAATGGAGACAATTTATTTTTAAAACTTCACTGTTTTTTAAAAAGAAAATACTTCTGTCATATCCTGTAATGAACTTCTTCAAAATTTTCTGTAAATTCAACATCAACAAGACAGCAGTCAATGAAAAAGAATACTTCAAATGATATATCTTTAAAGTTTGATGACTGTGAAGTGTCCTAAAATAATTCTCAAACTCACAAAAAACATTATTCCAATTTGACATTATTGGAGTTTCCTCATTTATTGTCTGCAACCTGTCTTCTCCACTTACAACAGATATTTTCAAAATATGATCTCCTAGATAGTCCCAACGTACAGGTTACAAATGAGAAAATTTTGATTCTTCTGGAATTTATTTCAGGACCAACATTGCCTTGTTCATTATTCTGAAACTTCTAACTATTTGCTCTGGCTATTTAGTAAATAATTAATTTTCTTCTTAAGTAGTAAGTGCCTTTAACCAGTTCTACACTCCTTCTCGGGCACACCAGAAAATTGCTCTTGCATTTATGTGGAACACATGACTTAGCTTTGCATTTTCCTTCAATTTAAGGTGTCCTAAAGATACAACTTAAGAGTGGCAATTTTCCTGCAATATTCTTCTCCCCTTGTCTCCCCACCACAACTCCTCACTAACTCATTCTCAGCCATTCCATTCCATGTATAGATCTTGGAAAGATCTTGGAAGGAAACCTCCGATGTAACAGTGTGTGGGGGCCATGGCACTGTTAGTGTCCAGCTGGAGAGAAAACTTCAACGGCATCCCTGAAGTATTTATTTCCCTAGCCTTCATATTCCCCTAGAGTATTTTGCCTTATATGTTTTCTCATTTAACTTCCTTTCTGCTAAATTCCTGTTTACAGAAGGAGATAATTAACTCTGGGTGATGATGATAATTTTGTTTCACTCTCCAGTTATTTTCCCAATGGGACACACACACACACACACATACACACACACACACACACGCAAATTGAGTAGTTTTTCATGCCTTGTGGAAAAATGCAAACTTTAAGAGTAGCTTCTGTCATTAGGATGTTTGGGATTTGTGTATCTATCCCCTGAATTACTGCCTAATGTAACCATCTACTTCACTCCAAATTAGGAGTAAAAAAAAATTCAGGATTTCTATCTGATTCTATGTGAGGTCTATGTGAGGAAACAGTGGGCAGGATTCAAAGGTAAGAAATTTATCTTTGCCTTTCCTTGTTTACCAAATTACCCTGGGAAAGGAGACAATGAGATCCATTTTCCTTTGTTTGCTGCTTGGATTATTGTGATCTATTAATATAGATGTAGATGTAGATATATAGATAAAGAGTTATAGATATACAGATTTAAAATTTCACTTTTCACCCTTTTCCCCAATTTTTAGCAGTGTCAAGTAGGGTTTATTTTACGTGGCTTACTCTGCCAACATAAACCATAATTTGGCAATAAATTTGGGTTTACAGAACTTCTTTTAATTAGACTCAGATCTCTTAATTTTGTACTGTGTGAATTGTTCTTTTATTTATATGTATCAATACAGTTTATAGAAGCCTTTAGGCATATATACCACCCAAACATGTCTGTGAACCAACACTGTTCTTATTGCTATTTTGACAGAGTCCCCATAAGACGCCAAAGCAAGGGGGGCAAAGTCATGATAATCTTGGTTTTGAGTCAAAACTCGTTTAAATTCAGTCTCCGAACACAGGGACTTGATTAAGTTTGGGTAAGAATCATAATAAAATTGAGTATTAGTGGACATAATAAAACAAAGATTTTGACTTGAGTGTTTAAAAAAGTCTTGGAGAATAAATAGTCACTTGATATGCCACCTTTAAAAATGGAAAACTTTAAAGGGCACATGGGTGGTATAGTTGGTTAGGCATCAGTCTCTTGGTTTCAGGTCAGGTCATGATCTCAGGGTCCTGAGATCGAGCCCTGTATTAGGCTCCATGCTCAGCACAGAGTCTGCTTAAGACTTTCTCTCCTTCTGCCCCTCCCCCTCCTCTCATATAAAAACATAAATCTTAAAAAAAATAGAAAGCTTTAATGTTGATACACATGGGTTTTTCAGAACAAAGCAGTTATCTACAAGTTGTATCTCCCTTACCAAGAATTTCCTGAAGTAGAAGTATAATTTCATATTGATGAAGATAGTATACAATAATCAATTAATGTTGGATGAAACTAAGAGCTCTGTGGCTGTGGATAGTTTCGATTATCATAATGCATCAATTAAAAAAATATTTAATCCTTTCATTTATAGTAAGTAGGTTAATGTATTACCCTAGTATATCCAGTTTAATTTAGCCCTTAATGAAAATAATTAAATAATAAAATAAAACTTAGAACTAAAAGGGAATTTAGTAATCTTCTTTCCAGAGCAGAAATCTGCTCTGCCAAATTCTTGATATTCGACTGTCCAGTGCTGGCAAAAAAAAAAAAAAAATTTGCCACTTTACCCCCATTTGATCCTTGTTTGGATACTTCCTTTCTTTCATGTATTCAATTTGCCATTCTTTCATCTATTTGTTATAGGATTCTGTATACATATTTATTCATAATTTTTAATCTTGTATTGCAATTTATTCATTTTTGTCTGCCTCCTTTCACTAGATTCTGAGTTCACAAAAGAGGAACTATGTTTATTTCTTGGTTGCTTACCCATCATCTAGAATGCCACATAGTAGGTACTTGCAAGAAAATAGGGTTATTTATTTGATATAAGTATAATTTTATCAATATTTCTATTAAAATGCAATGCCTAGAACAGAAAGTGTTGCCCCAGTGCAAAGTATGGACCATACTTTTTTTTTTTTTAAAGATTTTTTATTTATTTGACAGAGAGAGAGACAGCGAGAGAGGGAACACAAGCAGGAGGAGTGGAAGAGGGAGAAGCAGGCTTCCCACCGAGCAGGAAGCCTGATGTGGGGCTCGATCCCAGGACCCTAGGATCATGACCTGAGCCGAAGGCAGATTTTTAGCAACTGAGCCACCCAGGTGCCCCTGGACCATACTTTTTGAACGTCACACACTTTGCTGAAATTCCCAAGCCTTTGGAAACATTGATTTTTCTACTTCTAGGAGCATCATGAATGATTACGCTCTTGCAACTGATCGTGCTTACCCCGAACTTTTTAACTTCTATTTGCTTGCATTAGCATGGACTAATACATTTTTCATTGAAAACTGCATCTAATGCTCATTTCATACTTATTTTTCCTCTATTAATGGTTTTTATGTTTTGAGACCCAAGCAATCTAAGGACTGGGTAATTGTATAAATGGAGGATTATCAGTGTGATGCACAAATCATTTTTGATCCAATGCTATAAATGTTTAATTTCTATGATTTCTGATGTGACCTCTCCACTAACAGAGCTTAATTGCACTTTTAAGGGCAGCAACATATATCAGCTGGAATAGAGGTACTGCCTTCTAAATTAGAATCTGCTTCCACATAATAAGAAAGATTTAGAAGCTGCAAATGTCTTCAAACTGTTTTTAGTTTGGAACAATAGGGACTTTTTACTTAAGCTTTGATTGAAATGAGTATTTATAGCATGGTGTGGACAGCTATTCTTCTGGGTTTTTCTAACAGAAAAAGACAAAAATGTGTGGAGATGTGACATGAACAATGTGAGAACAATTGGAGAGAAAATGGGATATAGAGCCACAACTTAAGATGTCTTAATGCCTTAGAGAAGACACATGTTTGGGAAATTTTTCACTTAAAGACAAAGTATAGGGGTGCCCAGATGACTCAGTCAGTTAGGCAGCTGACTCTTGGTTTTGGCTCAAGTCATGATCTCATGGGTTGTGAGAGCCCTGTGTTTGGCTCTGCTCTCAGTTCTCAGCAGGGAGTCTGCTTGAAGATTGTCTCCCTATGCCCCTCCTTCCCACTCATGTGTGTGTTTTCTCTCTCCCTCTAAAATAAATAAATCTTAAAAAAAAACTAAAAAAAACCTATAATGTCATTCCACTGTCTTATATTCACATGTAAATATTGAAATGCCACAGGAGTATGAACTATTAACGAAAGCTAAAATATTTTCTAACATCCCCAACTAAAATTTCAATAAATATATAGAAGGTACTGCTAAAAACTGGAATGTCATTATTTAAAACAATGTTATACATAATACCAAATTAAAGAACTTCAGACTCTATGTAAATAGATGCTAATGCATGAAACAATATAAAAGGATTAAAATTTTTATCCTGGTTTTTCTAGGAACTATCCAAAATTATTGCAATGTAAAATATGTAAGACAAGTTAATTTTTATTAAAACATTTTATAAAATGGAGTAAACGTTTAATAAATGTTTTTAGAATGAGATTTTAGAGGGAATGCTTGATCTCTTTCTGTTATTAAAATTTCAGCAGTACCTGCTACAGAAAGTGTACCATTAATCTATCTGACTGTAATTTTCAATTTTGAAATTTTTATCTTTAGCTGTTTTAAGAATATAAGATTAGAAGTGGCATTTAAGGAAAGATTTGGTGAGTAAAATGTCAAGAGCTAGGAATGCTTATGAGGAGTAGTTTTAGCAAAGTCAAAACGTCCCCCAGATCTGGCTGTTATGAGTTTAGAGTAAATTAAGACAGCCACATTGACATGTATGTAAGTAGCTAGAAAAATGGAATTAGACCTTTAGTGAATTATACGGTGAAAATATCCAAAACAATGAAATCGGGTTCTCCTTATTCAATTTGTTGACTAACCCTGAGTCAAACAAAATTGACAGGGTGTGAGCGCTGGATGTTTCTGTGACTAGGTTAAAATATATTGTGGTAGCCCAGCAATGTCAGTTTGTATTAAGGCCTCATCTAATCATCTCCAGGTATACTTCCCAACAGAAAGAAAGATGGATTTCAAAGGAACTTTTGAGATAATATTAGATTTTATTTTATTTTTTGGCCAATACTAACATCTCCTTCAGTCCCGTATACTTTTTTGTTAAATAAACCAGGCGCATATACACAAGCATAATTATCTTCTACCCTTTACAAAGCACTGGCTTGCCATGTAAGAGGATTTGTGCTTGAAAAAGCATTAAGCACAATGCCCAATGCTATTGATTTAAAGCATACCAATTGGTTTAGAAAATTCAAAAAAGTAAAGTCAATTAAAGATTACATTATCATTCATGTGACTCAATGTAATTTCATAGATAAACACAAGTGTTTTTGATTCAGACTTCGTTTCAATGCTTGCTATCATTTGCTAGTGTCCACTGACTAGATATATCTCCTGAGCAAATTCTTAAAACTTTCATCCAGTTTTCATATGTATTAAATAATAATAACTAATGTTATTAGATGGATAGCAATAGAGTTGTTATGATTTTTTTCTTTTTCTTTTTTTATTTACTAATTCATGTATACATTTCTTTTTTATTGATTTTTTAAAATTTTATTTATTTATTTTTTTCAGTGTTACAAGATTTATTGTTTTGCACCACCACCACACCCAGTGCTCCATGCAATACGTGCCCTCCTCAATACCCACCACCAGGCTCGCCCAACCCCCACCCCCCTCCCCTCCAAAACCCTCAGTTGGTTGCTCATAGTCCAGTCTCTCATGGTTCATCTCCCCCTCTGGTTTCCCCCCATTCACCCCTCCCTTCCTTCTCATAATGCCCTCCATGTTTTTCTTTACGCTCAGCACGTACGTGAGACCATAAGGTAATTGGTTCTCTCTGCTTGACTTATTTCACTCCGCATAATCTCTTCCAGTCCATTTTTTTAATGAAATACCAATATTTTACATTTTAAGTATCATTTAAATATTAATTATTGCCAATAAGATTTTAAAATGAGTTAGGTAAAGAATGAAGCCCATCCTGTAACATGAACATGTAAACATGAAGTTAGATGTTCATAAAGTAAATTTTGTTCTATTTCTTCAAAAAACATCAAGAGGCATAATGTCATCTGTCATTAAACATTAGTCAAAAATGAGAGAAAAAGGAGCATTTAGATATATTAAAAGCCTTTTTAAAAAACTGATGGACAGGTAGGGTCAAAACAAAATGGAAAAATGACTCAAAAAGGACAACCTATGGTGAAAAAAATTTTCATCTCTCACTGGACTGAATAGAATACAGAGAAAATTATAGAAGAATTTTCTTTATAAATAACACAAGTAATTAAAATATATGATATATATTATAATATGAATAACTGCTGGTGGCTATTAGCCAACTATATTCTTTGTGTCAGGCTCTCTTTTGAAGGATATCTGAGTGACACAATTCCAAGTCTACGATAACCATAAACCCATCACAGTGTCTACAGCTAACCTACAAAAATAATCATTAAACTCTCACATATTACTTGATGGCGGTATAAATTGGCTTAAATATTTTGAAAAAACTGTTTGACAGAATCTACTAAATTCATACAACGTCAAATATGTAAACAATCCAAATTTGTATTAGTGATACACAAATTTTGGTATATTCATTCACATAATGGAATATTGCACAGCAAGAATGAATAAAATACTTACTTTGCACAGTAACATGCAGGAATCTTAAAAATCATTAGGTTAACATTGGGCGAAAAACCCAGGTGCCAAATGTTAATGATATATGAGATATATGATTTTATTTAAATGAAATACAAAATAAGCAAGTAGTCCAGCTTTTAGATCTTATCACTCAGTTACCATGCTACTGTGATATATATATATATATATATATATATATATATATATATATATATATATATCCTTCCCTGAAATAATGTAGGTTCTTCAGCAATAGCACCTTTTCTGTATGAACATTTCCGAACACATCAATCATGTATTTCACGTGTGTGCTGAACTCTCTCTAGAAAGAAATTCCCAGTTTCAACATTCTTCCATTCCTTGACGGGTTAAATTATTTTAACTCTGAAAAGTTTGATTTTAAAGTTACTTCATTTAGCAAAATTTATAAACCCTGAGAAGAATAATATGCTCCCCTACATGCCTTCCTAGAAAAGATTATGAGATTCTATTCTAAGCACTTTACATATACTATCTCTGTTAGTCATCATACAAATACACTACTATCAGATAGCTAATATTGTCATTGCCATTTCGCATTAGGAAAATTAAATCACAGAAAAATAGAAAACTTTCAAAATGCATACATTTATTTATTTCTAAGTACGCTTCATATCCTATGTGGGACTTGAACTCACAATCCTGAGATTAAGGATTCCATGCTCTACGGACTGAGCCAGCCAGGTGCCATTGCATACATTGTTTTTAAATGGTGAATCTTTGTGTTATTATTCCCTTTAACATTTACTGGTAATTCTCACTCACTCACATTCCTCTCTCCCTCTAACTTTACTGCTGCAGTCTAAGATGTTAGGTACTAGAGACTTTTCTAATGTTTCATTATAGTCACACTGGCTATCCTCAAGTGCCTCATATGTATTAGGTCTGTATCAGCTATTTAAATTCCACTGAATGTATTCAGGGAATAAAAGTCATTTCTTTATCTTAATGGATAGTAATATGTGAAATTGTTTACTTACCTACAAGAATTCACACTAAATGCATGAAAACTTGGTTTTATATGTCTTACTTGTGACCTTATTTGATAGTAATCAATTTAGTTTCTATAGCATTTTCTTTAGTCATGGATTACCAATATATTTCTGTCAGAAAGACTTAGTAAAAGAGGAGAGCACTTATGAAGCGATACCCAGGGACCAAAGATACAATGGTTAATGTGCAAGATCATTATAATTACATTCTATTATAGCATTGATTAGAGTGCTTCTGTGAATTAAATGTATCATCATTCATTGGGACTTACCATTATGGAAATAGATGACACTCTAGCATGATGTCTTACTGTACCGATTTTTAAACAAAAGGTCAAATTTACTGATAGCTAAAATTAAATGTATCTAAAGAAAATTATTAAGATTTTATGTACATCTCCATATATACATTTATTCAATTATTTACTTTGCATATCCATTTAAGTGCTGTCTTCAAAGTATTAGTTAAGATGTAATATATCATGCTAATGAACTTATTTTTTAAAATGCTCTACTTTCCCTTGATATGGTATTGATGAATTTACGCAGGAACTTTCCTTTAGAGACGTGATGTTATAATTCCAAATCAAAGTCAGCTCAAGGTCATCCTGCTTATAAGTAACCAAACATTCACCTGTATTTTGTTTACAAGTACCAGCATCATTTTCTTTCCAAGCTATTACTATTCTCCATGAAAGGCTCAACTGCAATCCAAGTAAGAAAAGAGAATGTTGTTTTATTCTGATGTATGGTGAAATATTTTATGATAAATTTCATTTTGTAATTCTATAAAAAGTTTCATCAATATGAAAATGCTAAAAATAGCAGATATAAAAATATCCTATTAAGTATTAAATTGACCTTTCTGAGTGTTCATGTATCTTTCATTAATAAATGACACATTAAGCACTAGAGGAAACAACAACATCCTTAATTAAATGACTCTGTAGATGGATGCTGATAGCCTAAGCCACTGAAACACAAACTATTCTTCATATCTTCAAAGCATTCCACAAACTGACATGCATTGCTGAAGCAATGTTCATTTTGTCAAATTTATCCTATATATATGCAATTTTATCATGTTATGAATAACAAAACCTATCTTTGTGAAAAGTATGAGTTTAAAATTTGAGTGATCTGGGGGTGCCTGGGTGGCTCAGTGGGTTAAAGCCTCTGCCTTTGGCTCAGGTCATGATCTCAGGGTCCTGGGATCGAGCCCCACATCAGGCTCTCTGCTCAGTGGGGAGCCTGCTTCCTCCTCTCTCTCTGCCTGCCTCTCTGCCTACTTGTGATCTCTCTCTGTTGAATAAATAAATAAAAATCTTTAAAATTTGAGTAATCTATGCTTTCCTCTGGTTACTACTTTTAAGTACAATGTCAGCATGTTGGGGAAATTATTTCTCCCATGTAAGTTAGTTTCAACTTTATTTGTTTCAATGAACATAGGTTATTTTTCATTGGGAAGATTAAGTGTACTTAATTTTTTTAGAGACTTTATTTATTTACTTAATTATTTAATTGACAGAGGGAGAGGAGAGAGCACAAGTAGGGGGAGCCACAGAGGGAAAGGGAGAAGCAGGCTCCACGCGGAGCAGGAAGCCCAGTTTGGGGCTCAATGCACAACTGGATCTGAGGACTCCAGGTTCATGACCTGGGCTGAAGGCAGATGCTTAACCTACTGAGCCACCCAGGCGCCCAGATTGGATGTATTTAATCATTAATACATCTGATTTCAATTTTACATAGGAAGTGAGAATATGATTAAACTCAGAAAAAAAATGTTGGACACTGCAATTAATTATATTAATTTTTACCAGCTATCAAGAGGAACAACCATGAGACCTAAGTTTATATTGTAATATTCCCATTACTATACTTTGGGGACTGATATTTAAGTTAATCTTATTTTCTTTTTGAAAAGTAGCCAATAGGTTGCTGACACCAAATTGTACTTATAGAGTTGGTTCATTTTATGTATATCAAAAAATGAATTAAGATTGTTACGCTGCTGCTTTATTCTTTTCATCACAACAGGTATATCCACCACATTTAATCAAGTCAAATTATCAAATCAACATTACTGCCTTGCAACTTAGGCATCAGCTCAATTCAATGTAATTGAACTGCATTGATACTCATTAAGAACTTATGTGTAATTATTTATAAAGCATATAAGGATACACAAAAATAACTCATGCTTTGTGCTTATTATTCAAATGCTGTGTTGGTATCATTTTAGTAATGAAAATTAATTAGGTGTCTTTGATGTAAGTCTGTACCAGGCTGAGTTATTAAATTTCAGTTAATCACTATGAACACAAGCTCCCAGAATGTCTTCTGAACAAAGAACAATATATGAAGTGGTCTCACTCTCAATCACAAAACAAAGATACAGGCATCTTGTATCAGATAACTTTCCAAGAAGAATAGACATCTCAGAGAGCCTGTGACTCTCTAACTAAGGCTTACTCATTTATAGTCAAACATAAGAAAGAACGAAGAGGGGGCACCTGGGTGGCTCAGTCCTTAAGCATCTGCCTTCGGCTCAGGTCATGATCCCAGGGTCCTGGGATTGAGCCCCACATCGGGTTCCCTGCTTGGAGGGAAGCCTGCTTCTCCCGCTACCATTCCCTCTGCTTGTGTTCCCTCTCTCGCTGTGTTTCTCTCCGTCAAATAAATAAAATCTTAAAAAAAAAAAAAAAAAAAAAGAACTAGGAGATCTTGGGTTCTCTTGAATAAGAAAGATATTTCAAAAGTAAATTATTGGGGCACCTGGTGGCTCAGTTGTTAAGCGTCTGCCCAAGGCTCGGGTCATGATCCCAGGTTCCTAGGATCGAGCCCCACATTGGGCTCCTTGCTCGGCAGGAGGCCTGCTTCTCCCTCTCCCACTCCACCTTCTTGTGTTCCTGCTCTTGCTATCTCTCTCTCTGTCAAATAAATAAAATCTTTAAAAAAAAAGTAAATTATTTCAAGGCTTCTAATAAAGATTGACAAAGAAATGGACAAATAGCTTTTATTCCTTAACAAAGTAGTTTGAACAAGGCAAATATTTCTACAATTTTGATATAAAAATCAAGTTCAGCAGCAGAAATTCCCCAGGTCGCATATGTTGAGTGCACTAAACTAGTCTTCTCTTAAATGTTTGAGAAATAGCAGGGAGCCTGCCTTGATTGGTTTTTGGTAATGGATCCATTCAGAACCTAACATTCACAATCACATTTACTTTTTGGTTATTTGTTGTTTGCTTTTATTTTTTTTTTTAATTTTTAAGGATTTTTTTAATTGATTTACTTGACAGAGAGAGAGAGAGAGAGAAAGAGAAAGAGAGCAAGTGGGTGGAACAACAGGCAGAGGGAGAGGGAGAACCAGACTCCCCACCCAGGAGGGAACCCGACACAGGACTCGATCCAAGGACCCCGGGATCACGACCTGAGTCTAAGGCAGCTGCTCAACCGACTGAGCCACCTAGGTGTCCCATGTTGTTTGTTTTCAACCAAGAGATATTTAAGTCTTCTGAAGTCTAATTTATAAATGTAAGTGCAATTTAGGACAATATGTTGAATTAACCAAGACTTCCAGGTTCAATCTAGAAGCAAACCAAAGAAAGCAGGAGGAAGAAGAGGATAAAGAAGTAGAGAATATTTTCTAAGAAACAACAAAAACAGTGGCAATGATAAATTGATGATAAACCTTTGGGAAATGCAAAGTGGATAATTCTTGACTGAAAAATTGGGGAGTGGGAACTCAGCTAAAAACAGGGGAGACCAGGAGAACCAGAGATGTGGGGGGACATTCATGAAGAAGAAAAATAATCTAACGATAAATTGTTAAGAGGCTTCATAATAAAGAACAACAATGAAATTGGCCAGTGGTTATGGTTTAAAGTTTCTGGAGCCAAAAACTCGAATGAAATAGAAGGTGATTTTATTAACCTGAAAAAAAGTTATTTATCAAAAATACCATAGTGCCATACAAAATGAAACAATTTTAAAAGTATTGCTCAATGTTTGCAGCAAAACAGAGTTGTTCATTGTCACTACTACATTCAGAAATGTATACTGTATACTGAGAAATATAATAAACATACTGATCTTGTCACTAAAAAAACAAAACAATCTTAAGTAGTATAATGTTTGGAAGTGCAAAATCAAAAGATTTGTTATTTGGAGACATTGTACTCCTTAAACAGAAAACCCAAGAGAATCAAATGGACCAAAGAGTAGACCAATAACAGAGTTCAGCAACTTTGACTGATAAAACATCAATATTAAAAAGCCAAAAGTGTTTATACCAAAAATAACCAATATACAGAAAAGAAACACAACGTTTGCAACAGTAACACTAAAATGTATATAAATATTAAAATTGTGTCTGTATAGAAAATACTTTAAGGCTCTAATATACCATATAAAGAATATTTTAATACTAGAAGAGACATATTGTCCTAGGATGACTAAATACTGTAAATGTGTCAAATTTTCCTAACCCAGTCAATAAAAGGAATTAATTTAATATCAGAATTCTAAAAAATTTTTGATAAGCTAGACTCTAAGACTTATATCAAGTAAAAACGGACAATATAAAGGTGATACAATTTTGAAAAAAATAGTAAATGATAAAAGACACCACTTACATATGAAGATGCATTAGCCATCATTCAGTATGGCTAGGATTAATTAAATAAATAAAATAGAAGGTCAGAGTTATAATTTGTAATCAGGGGCGCCTGGGTGGCTCAGAGGGTTGAAGCCTCTGCTTTCAGCCCAGGTCATGGTCTCAGGGTCCTGGGATGGAGCCCCACATCGGGGTCTCTGCTCAGTGGGGAACCTGCTTCCCCCACTCTCTCTTCCTACTTGTGATCTCTCTCTCTCTCTGTGTCAAATAAATAAAATTAAAAAAATAATTTGTAATCAATGTATGGGCTTCATTTGTATGGGCCCAGTCAATGAATGGGCTTCATTTTAATCAATGTCACATTACAAAATCACAAATGTTTATAGAAATGGAATAATTTCTATAAACAAATGTTTATAGAAATTTGAATTCTAATAGCATCCAAGCACTGCTTTACAACAATTAGGTTAGCAAAAAATTAAAATGTGGGATAATTAAGAGTGGGTAAGAGTATATAGAAATTATTTCAGCAGTATGGATAGGTAACATAATCTCTGAATACAGTCCCAGTTACCAAAATGATGGATACAAATACCTACATACCAGCAATCCCATTCTCAGGTATTTACCAGAGAGAAACTACCAGAGATCTTTAAGATGACTCATCACAGAATTGTTAATGAAAGAAAAGAGTTGGATACAGTGTAAGTTTTCATCCATAAATGATAAGCACACTATGTATCTGTTTGATGGGCATTATGTAGCAGATAGAAGGACTGAGTTAGATTTAAATAGAGTTAAACTACCTGATTTCAAAATGAAATATTGAGAGTACAACATGTAACCCAATTTACCTTTTGTAAATTAAAAAACACATATAAAAAATAAACATAATTTTTAAGAATATACCTCCAGGTAGCTACATGTATTTTAATTATATGCATACATGCATATCTTGACTTCTATGAGTGTTATATGTATATAGATTCTGTATATATAAATATTTTATAATATCCATGTACATAGAATTTTTAGAATACAATTATTCATATACTCTCTGTGTATACAGTAAAAACTGAAATTGATTGCAGCCTTTTTCACAGTGACATAAATCACTCCAATACGTGATGGAATAAACACTTTTCCAAATTAAGCATCCCTTCTGTCCTTCAAATATAGTGACTGATTTAGTGTTTATTCATGAACTCCCACATGTAGAAAGAACAATGTTCCCAAACATTTGTGTTCCATTTGAGTCAGAAAAATTACAATATTTAAATTTTAAAACTACTTATTCCAGGCTTCTATTTCAGACCTATTGAATTTGAATCTCTAAATGGGGCCCAGAAACCGGTATAATCTTAATACATCCTGGGTGACTGGTAAGCAACCATTTTTGGACAACAGGTATTACAAATACTTACATTAAATACTTCAAACAATAACAATAAAGAAATATTCTTTCCCTTTTGAAAATATGGTAATTTTAAGTGTTGTTTTCTTAATTCGTATTGTAATTAAATATATCTTGAATTTAAAATATTAGAAAAATTAAACATCAATATATTAACGTGTTTTAATTTCACTCATATCTAGAATATCTATTACATTACAATATGAATTATATAGCTAACTTTTATTATATAAACATGAAATATCCTTTTTTGAGGAGGCATATGTTTAAGGAAAAGATATATTGGCAATTTTACTAAGTGAAGTTGACATAGCCTCAGGAAAAAAAAGTGATTTCTCCCAAAGTCAGGTACTTGTGCTTTTGTATCAAAGTTTTAGGGATGCATAATTGCCAATTATTTATCTTCTAGTCTTCACACCAATTTCATGTTTAAAACACACACATATGCACAAACACAAATATTTTCTATTTTAAAGAGGAGAGAAGCTTAAGGTCAAGGGATAATTTTGTTCATAGAAAATGTGTACATGTGTAGGAAAAACTGATCAAAAGAGTTTGTTAGTGGGGAAAAATATTGGCCAGAAATGGAAAATTATACAACAAAGAGAATGAAATTTTAAGCCAAAATTTGAGAAAAGAGTTGTTTGAATAAGTGAGTTAAATATATATTTTTTTAAAATATGCCATATTGTGATTATATTGATATTTGACAATAGCGAATTTGGAGAGGTATACAACTCTATTGACAATATAAAGGCAAATTAGTAAGAGAAAACTAAATATGTATTTTATATATTTTATAAGTAAATAAATACCATGATTTATAAAGACTTCCAATAAATACAGACGTGTATTTTCCTTGCCTAACTAAATCAAGGTTTTAGTTTACCATCTTAATATTACTAAGCTAGTAAATGAACATATTTCAAGCAGGCCCTTATAAAAGCTTCCTTGGAAGAAAAGTAGAAAAACTGGAATATAATTTAATCATTCATTGATTTTTTTTTTTTTTTTTTTTTACTGGTATTTACTGAGTATTTTTTAGGTTCCAATCACCATATGAGATTTAGGAACTACAGAGACGAAGAGAGAAGTATCCTGCCATCTACAACCTTACAGACCAATGTGGAAGACCTACTAATAAAAAAAAACATATAGGGGTGCCTGGGTGGCTCAGTTTGTTGGTTAAGCAGGTGACTCAGGGTTTCACTCAGGACATAATCTTAGGGTCTTCTGATTGGGCCCTGAGTTGGGCTCTGCAGGCACCGAGAGTCTATCTACTGGAAGATTCTCTATCTCTCTCTCCCTCCACCCAACCTTATGCCCCCCCCCCCCGCTCACGCTCTCTCTCTCTCTCAAATAAATAAATCTTTAAAAAAATATGATAATGACAATTAATACTTGTAATGAGAACAAATAATTTCACATTGTTGTGCAATGTGTGATTACAGAGACACAAACACAACAGTATATATGATTTATTCATAATGTAAATATACTGGAGATATATATCCAATGGAACTTGACTGTGAGGGTGTGAAGATTGTGGATTATGAGACTTAAACTTAAGAAAGAGTTTTAGACAAGGTAATATTTGATATATGTCATTGAAACTAAAGAGAGTTTTGTCACAAGATCAAAAATATGAGCCTATTTCAGATAAGGAAGAGCGCAAACAGATGAAAAGAGGTGAGAAACATCATGGGAAATTTGAGGAATTATATTAACTCAATTACGGATATAAGCAAAGTACTCAGGACCATGAAGCATGTCTTATTCTTCTATCTACGACACTTAGTAGGTGCTGCCAAAATGTATCGTTGGCAACAGGAAAATAAGTTACAGCATACCCAGGAAGGTAAGTATACAGATGCATGAAACAGTAGAAACCGTGAAGAAGCCAAAACTAACAGTTTGCAAAGCTAGGAAGCAGTAAAAAATAGTAGAAAATCAGTAATTGCTGCCCCCCATCCCCCTAAAAAAAGCCAATAAACACCATCTACTGAACGTATGAAATGTGATCCTGAATAAGCTCTATTCTAAAACCGTGTCCACCCAAAAATTTAAAAAAAATTAAAAAATAAAACATGTCCCATTTTCCCTTGGGTACTATCTGTGCTGCTCCTCTCTGCAGTCACTTCTTTGTGTTTATGAACATTTTTAAAACTGACTCCTATTTCTGAGAAAATCTGAGTAAATCTGTTTCTTACTGTCATGAAAACCTATAAGAAAAAGGGTATGGTAGGAAGCCTAAGAGTGAGGAATTCAAACCAGACAGACTGGAATTTATATCTCACTGCTTGCAAATACTAGATATTCAACTTTGGCCATATACTATTTCAAAGCCTTAATTTTCTGCTCTGTAGAATGGGGATAATAATAGGCATTTCATAAAATTTCATTATCAGTGATTATATTTTAAGCTTGATATCTGGCATATAATAAGCTGGTAATAAATGTTATTCAGTTCAACTAACAATATTTATTAAAGGAAAAAAAAAACTGGGTAGAGGATATTTATATTCAGGCCCAGAGCAAAATCATTAATCCTATCTTTTTTTATTTCACATATTGTCATGGTCTTAGTTGAGATTTATATGGCATGAATATCAGATTTGCCCATCACACAGAGCTAGTCACATCAGTTAATGCTGGGTAGTAATTACATTTTCAGAAAGATCTTGAAGCAGACTAACAATGAAAAATTAAAGTCATATCTTGGGAATTTTTTTAAAGGAAAGGGAAGTTTTTGGTGCTGATAAAAGTTTTAAATGTGCCTACTCTTTAAACCAATTGTTGACCAGAAAACTTTCTTACAAAAATAATCACAGGGGCATGAAGAATATATGTTCATAAATGCTTATTGCAGTGTTATTTATAGTGAAAAACTGAAGACAACCTAAAGGTCCATTCACTAGGAGCGTCTTAAATCCATTGTGATGTGTCTATATTGTGCAGTGACAAACAGCTATGAAAAGGATGAGGGTGACTCCCGTATGCAGAAAGAGTTAACAAATAATACTCATTATGGAAGAAAGGAAGTACAGTGCAGTATTTAAGAGCAAGTTCCCTGGAGCTAGATTACCTGGGATCCAATCTCAGCTAGTGATCGTGGGGTAGTTACTTAAGCTCTCTGTGCTTCTGTTTCCTCATCTATAAGATAACAGACCTACCTAATAAGGTTACTATGATGTTCATATGGATTAATATACATATAAAACTTCAGCACAGCACCTGAAATATATAGTAAGTGATCTATGTCTGTCCTCATTTATGAATAGTGTTAGTGTGGAAAATGATCACAATATAGGGAATGAAAAATGGAAATTCTGAACAATTTATAGTTGGACTCCTTTTCTGTTTAAAAATAGAAGGGTGACGGTGCCTGTATAAAATAAGTATAAATATAGAATCAGACAAGGTTAGAGATGGAGAATTAAATGTAAATAAAATATAAGTACAGGTATGAAATTAAAATGAGAGCGATTAATGACATTAAAGAAGATATTATAGCTTCCATAATGGATATTATTTTTTAACTCTTTCTGCATCCTAGGGTTCCCTGGAGTGCTTTCAAACTAGAGTGAAACCCATGTCAAGAATGACTATTTACCTTGTTTGGCAGGAAGATAAAAATGAAAAGATTTGGTGACAAGCAGGTAAATAAATACAAGAAAGGTAAATAAATACAAGAAAAGAAGAAACATTTCATGAGTGGTATAGTTTTCATAGAAAAATTAATACAAACAGGCAGAGATTATCACCTTTTTTACAAAAGGTATCTTTTTAAAAAATATTTTATTTATCTTTTTGTCAGAGAAAGAGAGAGAGAGCACAAGCAGGGGGAGCAGCACGTAGAGGGAGAAGCAGTCCCCGCCCATGCAGGATCCAATCCCAGGACTAGATCCCAGGACTCTGGGATCATGACCTGAGCTAAAGGCAGAGGCTTAACCAACTGAGCCACCCAGGTGCCCCACAAAAGCTATCTTTTATAAAATTTTTGCAAAGAACAGGGTAAGCTGGGAACATGCAATGACATTACTCATAAATACAGTTTTACTTACTTTAAAGGAATCTTTACAGGGGATCGAGTTTTTCCTTTTTCTTTCCTTCCTATTAGCAGCAATTTTTAGAATTAAAACAAGCTTGGTGAAACATAGGTTTTCACTCAGAACCACTGAGGTTGTCTTTTGCTCAATAAAGTGAAACAGGGTTAGTGTGTTCTGGTTCTTTCTACAAACATGTTCATTTGTGCAGTGGATCCTCAGACTTAATAGGAAAGGTGACTATGTCAAAATGCTGCAGAAAAACAGCTAAATGATTATTACAGGTCACTTAGGGTATAATTAGCATTAATGCCATTCACAAATTAGAGACCTCTGGCAGCTACCTATGCCCGATCAAAATCTATTTTGTCTCTTTGACAGTGGAGCAATAAAAAATCTGCTGAAAGTTTGGCCCACAGAGAGGAAACACATTTATCCTTGGTCAATACATATTACTGGACTCAGTGGGGCTTGAGTAATGGCAACGACACCCTCTGTAATCAGCTATTTGTGTACTTACCCAGACGCCTATCGTGCAATGACGGCATGCCTTTTGGCTTTTCTGTTAGAAGAACTATTTATTCTGCTGTGTAAATCAGATAAGTCAAATATGACACGACACAAGGGCAAATTGTGGCTCATGTTCTCCCTCTATAGGAATTATTGAAAAGGAAAAGGGTTTTTTTTTATAAAAAGTAAATTAACCCCCCCCAAAAAAGTAAATTAACCCAAAAGCATGGCGTGTATTAAATGATTATGTCACAATACAAATGAAGCAATAGGAGGCCAGCGAAAGACGTTCATGTCATTGACGGGGTTAAACACTAAAGTTCACAGATGAAAACATTAAATTTGTAAACATTTGTTTAAAGCAGTTGTGATTTCTAATTGTAATTATGTCATTACCTAGGTGGAATGTTCTGAATTAATAAAAATGTAAATTCTATAGTCAGTCTTCCATAACAGTATAAGAAATTAACAACATAAAGTAGTAAATATAAAAAATTAACAACATAAATACTGCAAATTAAAAAATATATAAATGGTTTATGATAGACAGCGTATTTTATTAAAAAATTATTTGCAGGTCACTGGTTCAATCATTTAATATTCTGAGACTTTAAGGGCCTTTAATTGATTCATGTGAAGTATTGCCCATACTCAATGTTAAAAACACACTTACATAAAATAGTACACCCGGTACAGAAGTGACTGTGTATTGTATTTTCACCTCCTTTTAAAGTCTCAGTGGGTAGTAGTTTTCATTTAGCTTTCCAGTCTTTACTATGGATGTTTTCCATGTATAAGTCATCTTTAAAATTTCTAATATACATGCTTAATAAAAATGAAGTCAATTCTTCGGTGAAAATATTTCATATCACTACAAGTTAGGTAAACTTTTCTCTTAATTTTCTATTCATTTGTTTGAACTATAGGTAAATGCTCGATACCATATAAGGAATAGCTACTCTCACACAGTTAAAATCTCATTAACACAATCAAGAACATTTGCTGATACTTTTTTTCTGACTAGAAGACAGAATTTAAATCATAAAAGCCTCATTACTAGAATTTCAGAGGGGGCAAATCCATATATTGACTTTTAAACCTGGAAACTAGGTAATTTTTTACGCTTGTATTTTTCATTTCATTTATAAGTTTCACATAATCTATTGTGGTTTCAGATAGAGAAAAGGAAAATGCCAATTCTCCAAGTGCTATAATGAAATAGACTCAAGGTCATGCAGAGCTTTCAATTTATTTAGTTATCATATTTTTTAATTAAAAAAATTCATTTAATTTTTCTTTTAGCAAACACTTTGAAGTCCTTACTATAAGCCAAACAATAGATTTGGTTCTGGGCACACCAAGATGTGGACTCTGTCTTACAGAAATTTGTAGTCTAGATCCACAGTCTCTAAGCATAAGAAACGGACATCTGACCTACACATTTTTATTCATTCATTCATCCATTCATTCATTCATGTGTTATATCTTTATCTAAGACCATGCGTTAGTCTTTATTAATTTATGTGTAGCTCAGTATGCATCATGTCCTATGCTAAGCATTTCACAAATATGAAATATTTAAATGTTCCAACTGTCTGAAGTAGAAACAATTTTTGTCCTAATTATATGGGAAAAAAAGAGCCTTAGGAAATTTAAGTTATTTACCCAGGATTATATAGTTAGTGGATAGCAAGGAACTATTTACATCTTTTACTTAACAAATTTTACAAAGAGAATAGTACAATAGAATTTTCCAAATCTAGTCATAAGAAATCTAGATCCTGATTCGTAGACATGTTTCATGGAAGAATAAATATGTGCATGGTCAAATAATTTCTTAAAATAAACATTTTTTCCTCTCCATACACAATTTATGTTAGTATTCATAAGGCTATGGGAATATTGTACTGAAAACACCTGCATGACTTTTTTTTCAAATCCTCCATAAACCCATTTTTTATGTCAAATGCACATTAATTTTCCCTGCCACTGGTAATACACAAACAGATAAGCATTGATCTACAGGAACAGTTAAGATTGCAAACTCTCCTTATGGAAAATGAAAACAGAAGAACAAAGAAAACCAGCTGGATTCTCCGGCATAAATCCAAAAATCAGTGACCTATAAATTCACTGGGTAAACAATAATAAATATGTATCCTGATCCTTCCAGTCTTGGGAAGTTTTGTGACAGAATTAAAAACAAGCAAACAAAGTTTGATCATCACTAGTTGCTGAACTGTACTCTATTACATAACCTTAGACTCTCCTCTGATATCCAGGATGTCTCCTTGTGAAGGTGAGCTTTTAATTACTAGAAGCAGTGGGGGAAAGTGTGCAGATGACTAATTAACAAGCTAGCACCACCACCAAAAACGAAGTTAAATTACTTGTATCTCTAATAGAGACCAATAGATCCATCATCTTTACATAAATAAGACTGAACCTTCTTGTTACTTTACTTTTATTATTGTACCCAAGATCATTGATCTGGTAGACAGCACTCAGTTCACTCTATATGGCCATCTGTTACTTTAACATTGCACTATGTGGCAAGCAAGGATCAAGGGTAGGGTGATGCTGAGCAGTCCTCTAAAATAATGGCAAAGAAAGTGAACTTATTACCCCCATTTTAAAAGATACGATTTAATCATTTATCAAGTCCAAAATGATAATGCCTCACTAAAAAATCCATCCTAAGTAACTCACCATCTTTATGCTCAATCACTCCCAGTTTCTTAGGATCGGTGTCATTCTTTACTCCTTGAAGGGCGAGTTTACCAAGTTTATTTCCCATTACTCCTTTTCTGAAAGGACCTAATAGCAGCACTTTTCTTTCTACATTTTTGTAGATTGCCCTGTGTTTCTCTCTTTCCCTCACTCTCTCTTCCTCTCATAGGCTAAAATGTATGGTTTTTCAATTTCCTGCTCCTGTGCAATCATTTGCCTCTCTTTAATCTACACTAAAACAAATGGGAGGCAATGCCTAAGAAATTATTCTGCAGTGTCTTAAGCACCCTTGCTTTAAAATTTAAGAGAGGGTTATAATGAGGTTCCTACTGTCATGCAAGATAGGTGAATCTGTAATTTCATGACACATTCAAGAATTATTTTCCATTTCGGTGGACTAAAAGAAGTGTTTCTCATTCCTGGAAACCAAGGGACTATTTGCTGGCTTCTTACAAAATGTGTTATGAGTAAATTTAGCTCAATGAGCTGAGGGAAAAATGTGGAAGTAAGTCACGCTGATAGACAAAATGGAATAGAGCCCTTTGTAGTGCATTAGGAGGTACTCTCCTTTTTACTCATTACCTCTATTTTCTCTCACTGTGTTCAGAAAAACCTAAGTAATGAATGTGTTGGAGGCTTTTAGTAAAGACATGATTTCTGAAAGGTGAAAAGAATTCAAAAGGAAAAGCGGTGTGGAGTTTTGCACTAGTTTGGGGAGTATAGGAGGTTGCACTAACCAGTGAATTAACCAGATAAATTAATACTCTTACATTCTTTGGAACTTTAATATCTTATGAAAATAGCATTGCATGTCTGCCTTAGTCTGTTTGGGCTGCTATAATGAACTACCACAGACTCAGTGGTTTATAAATGAAAAAATGTAATTTTCACAAATAGGGAAGTTGAAAGTTCAAACTCCGTGCCAGTGTGGTAAGTTTGTGATGAGTGCCCACTTCTTACCCAGTACTGACATGGTGGAAAGGGCAAAGGTGATGTCTGAGGTCTCTCTATAAGGACAATAATCCCACCTACTAGTGTTCCACCCTCATGACCTAATTAACTGTCAGAAGGCCCCACCTTCAAATACTATCATGTTGGGGATTAGGTTTCAGCTTATGAATTTTGTGGGGTTGGGAGATGCACAAATATACAGTGGCTAGCAATGCTTTCCACAGATACTTCTCATGGAAAAAAATACAAATGCATCCCAAAGATGATTTCTTGCATAGATAATTAACACTGCTTTTTATTTATATTAAGGAGAATTTTTTCACATCTAATGTCATTCATGAGTTATATCAGTATATCATCAAAATTTCATATACTAAGTGATAAAAAACATCTAGGTAGAGTTTTCTCAAGCCATTAATATGCAATACTTTCTAATAATAGAATATTTTTAATTACAAATACATGAAACAGAGAGTTGGGAGAAAAAGGTATATATAAGTCATTAAATAGAAGTATTTTAATATGTAGGTAATTCATAAGGTGAAAAAGTTCAAATATTTTAGACTATTAATCTCTCTAATAGGTCTGAATGAAAGCAAAGAGTTTCCAGGAAATACAATAAAATATAAAAGTGTATTTTCAATATATTTTCTGTGTTTCAAGGCAATCTTTTCCCCTCTAGATTTGATAATTAATATTTATAAAAAGCACTGAAATGTGTTCAACTTTTCTAAATTTCACAGCTTACATCTTTCTTTTGTCTGGTTATCCATAGCGAAGATTTCCTCTATATACTAAGTGAGAATTTGTATAGAACATTCATTGTGTATTACAAAACAACCAGACTTGATTTCTCATAGCATTCAATGACAACTTTATTCCATTATTATATTGTATTCTACAATTGTCTTTTCACTTCCCTTTCCTCTCTGAATTCTTAAAATGACAAAACAACATTCCATGTATCCACAAAATGGTTCTGGACCTGAAAAGAATGCCTTAAATTTCCAGCATTAAAAAGATTTAAAATGAAGTAAAATCCCCAAGGATTTAAAGCCATATTTTGATTTAAGACTTTTTTTTCCTTTCATTTTCATAGGGAGAAGTGTCTAAGAGATTAATGTTTTACTGGCTTAAAAGGGTATTTTTTCCCCCACTTCCATTGATAACAAAGACTGAATAGCAAAGGGATTGTTTGTATTGTCTTTAAGATTGGAAGTTCCCATGGGAAAATATTTCCTTCACACATTATTTTGGGCATGAAGAAAATAATATATTCACCGATGGTTTAGAAAGGCCCCTGGACTAACATCTTGATTACAGAAGGGAAATATCTTTGATGTTGAAGAGAGTTTAATGTATTTTTTTTTCTTTACAAAGTACCTGATGATGTCTTAACCTTCTACTTTATTTTCTTAAGTAGTAGTCCAAAAATTTATAAATCAAAAAATATCTTATACTAATTCTACTCACATTGCCTGTATGACCTTGAAAAAGATAAATAGATCCTTCTGGTGTTCGAGGTTCATTTGTAAAATGATTGGTTATAATTTAAAGAGTTCCCTCTTTCTTACACATAATGATTCTAGGGGGCTATGTGCATCATGAGTTTATGTAAATAAAAGTTAGGGTAGACATGAACAGATGTGATATGTTAAGATAGACTCAAACTTTTGGATATTTATGTTCCCTTCAGAACTCCAAATTATGGTAACACATACTACATTTTTTTCTTCTGCCAGTTGGCATTACTCTAACTAGGGAAGATGATCAGGAGTTAGAAACCCACAGTTCAGGCATTCAAAATATAGACACCTTCATTCCAGTCCACTTTTAGGAAACCTTTCATGAATATCCTCGAGGATTGTTGTTAAATATATTTAGAAATGGTCAAGAGGGGAGGTCGGTAGAGGGATAGGCAAAATGGATGAAGGCAAGTGAGGTTTCTAGTCACGGAATGAATAGGTTATAAAGATATAAGGTACAACATAGGGAGTACAGTCAATAATATTATAATAATACTGTACCTGACAGATGATGGATAGACCTGTGGTAAGGATTGCATAATGTATAGAGATAATGAATCATTATATTGTACACCTGAAACCATTGTAAGATTGTGTGTCAACTATACTTCAATAAAAACATAAAAATAATAAAAATTAAAATGGTGAACTCTTACGATGCCTGGGTGGCTCAGTCACGGAAGTACCTGCCTTCAGCTCAGGTCAATATCCCAGGGTCCTGGGATGGAGCCTTGCATTGGGCTGCTTGCTCAGCGGGGAACCTGCTTCTCCCTCTTCCTGCCACTCCCCCAGCTTGTGCTCTCTTTCTCTGACAAATAAATAAATAAAATCTTTAAAAAAAAAAAATGCTCAACATTCTGAAGTGAGTCCAATCAAATAAATCTAGAAATTGCGAAACTTTGGGCTTTTGCAGTTGAATTAAATTCAAGGAAGGTATTCCTTATCATCTTTATGGTCATTGTAATAGGGTTACTTTTTTATCACTCTTTTCCTAATTCATCTTCCTTGGGTCTCAAATTATACATGAACAAACATGGAACATATGGATCTCATTAACCAAATAAAGTTATTTAGCAGAGAACTTGTGGAGGAAAATGTTTACACATTTATATTCCATAAACCAAATCCAAGCAAAAGAATTAGTTGAGAGTGACTGAAGATATTACTAGGTACATAATTAGTTACTGAAGGTATTACTAGGAACATAATTAGTTACTGAAGATATTACTAGGAACATAATTAGTTACTGAAGATATTACTAGGAACATAATCAGTTCCAAAAGGTGTCCCTGTAATCTTAATATGATTTTTTTTTTAAATAAGGATACCTTTTATACAGAAATAAGAATGATTCTCTTTCTGTCCAGGTGATTTTAACATTGTAAGCCATTTAATGATTTTAAAAAGTAAACTGAATGCAAAACTGAGGAGTGCATAGGTGGCAGCACTCTAAACTGTAATTTGTACAAAAAACAATAACCTAAAAATTATGAGACACTAAGATTCTTGACTTTACTAAGGCAGAGCAGGAATACAGAGACTTCAAGGAGAAAGTTACATTGTTTTTATGTAGGGGTTATCTTTCTCATGAAGTATTACTCTTTTGTCTCTTTTATTTTGGTTTTTTGTTTTACCAGAAAACAGAGCCGATTTTTGTGGTTGTTTACCTTTTCAATTTCAGGTAAGAACAACAGGAAATGAAGGACAAAAGAATGAAGCAGGGGAAAAAGAATCCCTTCAGGCAAATCTTGAACTCACCTTGTTATGTTATTAATGTATTAACCTCAAAGGAATCAATACTCCTTTGAGGCTAACACATTAGCAAATCTAATCTCTTTTTTTATTTGAAGCTGTTATAGAAATACTAGTTATGTGAACTATGGTTTTGGAATTTTAATTCCTCTGTATTTGCATAGGCAATTTAAAGTTGATAAAATACTTTTAATATGTATGATTTAATTTTTATTTTTATCTGTTTAAAGACTGTGAGAGGAAGGCAGGGTAGCCATTACTATCGGAAGTTTTTATGGAACAGAAGAATGAAACTGATAGACTGGATATATCTTGCTCAAGTTTATGAAGCAAAGAAGTGAATGCAGATTCCGTGGATCCGAACCCATCACCTCTCATGGCTTCTTCTCACAGTCCACTGGTCAAAGGCACTTTTTAAACACACCCATGCTCAAAGTCCATTTCTTATATATGCATTCAGTTTTTTCATGAAAACATTTCATAGAAGAAAAAAATGTATTTCATAGCTTGAAAGATAAGAAATAGAAGTTAATTGGATGTCTTGCTAAAAATGTTTCTTCTAATACTTGGTAATAAGTTTTTAAATTTTCCATAGATATTCATATGCTATCTTACTTTAGTGGGAAATTCCTATATCTTCCTAAAATCTACAAATGTCTGTTGCACTATACTGACAAACACAAGTAAACTTGGGAGAGTAAAGCACTTTCAGTAATTGTACTTTGTTAATTTCAAGCTGTCTTTCCCTTGGCAGCATTAATATATTAATACACAGACTAAACAAGAAATAATTAAAATTCAGAAAGATAATGTGCATGTTTTTAATGTTAAATAAAATTAAACGGTAATCCACAATATTGTTGCTCTTCTTTAATGATAGTTTAGAAGTAGAAAAAATGAGAGAAGAATTACATTTTATTCAATCTCATTCTCCGTGTGTGAAGCTTCGTGAATGTTGGTAAACTGACTTTGTGTAATCGTATTTCAATAGGTTAATGAATCTAATTCCCATCTTCTGAATTGAACTACATCTAAAAGTACCTCATATTTTATATGATCAATTGATATCAGGTCTGAAAATTATTTATATTGAACAATATTTTCATGACAGTTTGAATAAAATTATAATATTTATAAATTTAATGTTAATATTGTGTCTGACAACATCAGTATTTGTAAATTTAATATAAATTTGTTATTTTAAGTTTATAATTTGGTTGGAGTATTGTTCCAGTTACAACACATAAATACAGTAAATGTTTCTTGAATTTATCAAAACTTGGGACATAGACTGAGTGCAACAAAAGCATTGAAATGATGTACACTGATTTGTGTGACAAAGAACAATCCCAAACCCACACATCCATATTATACAGACCTTCTACACAGATAGTCTTTAGCTTTGGAATATGTGAAGCCCTAAACTGATGTATGTCTTATTCAGCCAAACAGAAGTGGTCTCCAAAGTGGTTGTTTCTAGTATACCTGAAACCTTATACTCTCTTTAAAAAGTTTGCCAATATGCAAAGTAGAAAAGGAAACTTTGCATAAAGCATGTTTATAAAATTTTAGTGGGAGTAAGAATTCTGAATGGATAGAAGATAATTTCTCTCTCTGATCATACACATGCATATGTATGTGTGTTTATGCATAAATCTTTCAAAATAAAGACTCGCAAATGACACCAAAATTATTTCAATTTAACATCGGTTCAGTGAAAAGCATTCTCCTCAACCTGGCCTACCTAAACAGAATCTCATTGTTTATTGTAGCATACTTTGTGAAAATAAGATACTTAATGAAAAGTCACCTACATTAATATGTATTCACATATTTATTTCCATGCTAATATGTACACTCATCTATACATTTTAATTGGTGACTAATATCTGGATAAAATACAATTATAATATTTAACTAAATTATTGGATAAAATTACTAAAAGTAAAAGTTTTATCGTATCATTTAGAAATTTGAGCATTTATGTCACTAGGCTTTATAGGCTATTAATTTTGATAGAATTAATAGCTAGAATTTTAATAGTGTGGCTTCTCATTATCTTTTTTATTCCTCTGAATTTTTATGAATTAATTTTTAAATAGTATATTTTTACCATCATTGAACTTATTAGTGTCTTCATGCCAAGTGCACACTTGTATAGATGTATATTTGTAAGTTTATAAAATATTGTGACAAAACAGCTCATAAAATCAAAATACAAATGTTCCTTTTTATTTTTTCCCAGCAGTGAAAACTTAGCAAAGCAAGGAACTTGGAACAAAGAGTAATTGGGTAGGTAGCTGACAATTAGAAAGCAATACAAAAAAAACCCCTTATTTATGTTATGACTTCAAATTCACATTTTGCCTAATAAATAAGCATAACCAGGCATTAGCATAATCAACCAACCAAGAAATAATTATTAAACACCTACCACATGTCAGACAATATTTTAGAAGTTTAGTTCAGGGAATGAATAAACTAGACAAAAATCTCTGTTATCATAGAGTTTATATTCTAGTAGAAGTACACAGACAATTAAAAAAACGTGCACTTTCAAATGGTGATGAACACCTTGGAGAAAATTAAGTGAGGGTCCTAGGATATCCTAGGTGTTCGTGTGTTTGTGGTGGCTTGGGGTTTGTCTGCTACGTTCAAAAATGAGTAGAGGTATAGGTAGGAAGGTGGGAGGTGAACAGTAGAAATCACGTCACACAGAGCCTCTAGGACATTGTAAGTCCTTGGCATTTTACTCAAAGTGACATCGAAGTGGTGGAGCAGAGGAGTGCCTTGGTCTAACTTAATTTCATAGATAAACCAGAGTAGAGCTATTGAAACACGGCAGAATTCTGAATGCATTTTGATTTTGAATTTGAACTCATTTGATTAAGCATTATGCCAACAATCAATTTTTAACCCATGTAACTCCTGCCAAAGCCATCCGTGAGGAGTGAAAACATGTAGTAGGAACGTGTTATGTTAAGCTTGTTTCATTGTAATGTAGGCAAGAGACTATTAATTATGTAAGTTTTGAATTAATTTGTATAGTATTATGCCACAGAAATATTTGTGCCCAATCACATTGTCAATAAATAAAGCAAATCTATTTCAGTTTAGGACTTCTTACATTTAAACTTTGCTATTTGCATTTTTCTTTTGTATTAATCCTTGATTGAAGTTGATAGAACTCAAGAAAATACTGGCACTAGTCTTATTCAACATAACTACATGATGTTACCTAGTGGAATTACACATATCAAAATGGAAAATATTCAGTGAGTTATTTATACAATATGTGAATTCTATATATTTTTCTAAAGATGTTAAAAGATATCATATCATGAAAAGTGGGAAGAAAATGATTCAGAATACCCTTTCATTTCACCATAGTTCTGTACTGAATTGTCCTCAGGTATTCTAACGTCTGTACATTGTGCCAAACAGCAAGCCTCATGAGAGTGTTTGTGAGCTTTGATTAGGAGCCAGTATATGGCCGTTTTCATCTAATGCATCCCTATAGCGGAAAACCTAAAATGAGCGCACACTGTTATCTGCTCTGAAAACAACATCCTATAATAACCAGAGGTCATCTTCCAGACAAGTCTATCAGCAGGAACGTTGGGGTCCAATGAGAATCCAACAGAGAAGCAGTCATGGCATGCAAGTTGCAAGCTGAGCACTTCTTCACTTAAGTGTACTACAGTAGATCTGACCTTGCCTCTGGGTACCAACAAATTCATACTTTACATGAGCTATTTTATGTTAACCACAGACTCTGTGATTCTCACTGTTTGGTTTTTTAGGTCTTAATGCTTTTCTGCAGCGTTATTTCCTTTACAAGACATGATTATACAGTAGTAGAAAGCATTTAGAATACACACAAGAATGGATAACTGAGATGCAGTTTTCTTTTTACAGGGAGAGTTCCCCTTAACTTTCAAATTTCATGTGAATTTAAGCTTCCTTCTTGCTCTACTGCTGTGCAATTGTAAAGCAGTGATGAATTTTTCATCAGTTACTTTTTTATTAGAGCACAGGTAATGGGTCACTGGAGTAGAAATCAAAATAAATAATTACTTATTTTGGTCTTGTGAATTATTACCCATGTGACCTTGGGGAATCTCTTTGACCTACAATTTCTTATGTTGTAGAAAGGGGACAATATCTGTCTTGTTTAACTCAGAGAGATATGGTGAAATATTTTTCAATTGTAAAATGTTAACATGTGAAAGGTGTTTTAAGTACAGATATTTTTGGTTTGTTTTTTTACCATGTGTGTCATGTGCAAAGCCAGTCCTTAATTGAGTAATAAAATGTGACATTTTTCAAACATAAAATGTATTTCACTTGTTTCAGATATTATCCAATGTAACCTTGTTGAATGTCTTCCACAGACATCAGGCTTTGGATTTCTGCCTCAATTCCAACATTAAATATCTGATATTATTACTAGTTACCCTATTACTAAGTGTTTAAAAAATTAATTTCTTGAATAAATTCATAAATGTGTGAGGAATTAATCAATCATTCATTTATTTTTTTCAATACTTATATATTTGTCCATACAAAACTGTGGATAAAATCATTTGAATTTATATATTGATAAGGAAATTTATTTTATTTTCTTAAGATTTTATTTATTTATTTGAGAGAAAGAGAGAACAAAGCAGTGGGTGTGGGGAAGGAAGAAGCAGACTCCCTGCTGATCAGGGAGCCCAACATAGGGTTCCATCCCAGGACCCTGCCACCTTGACCTGAGCCAAAGGCAGATGATTAACCAACTGAGCCACCCAGGCATCCCTTGACAAAGCAATTTAAAAATGCCTAATTCTACATAAAAAATTGGAGGTCTATGTATTTATTTTTTTAGACTAAGATATAAATTATTTTTTAAAGATTTTATTTATTTATTTGACAGAGACAGACACAGTGAGAGAGGGAACAGAAGCAGGGAGAAAGGGAGAGGGAGAAGCAGGCTTCCCGCGGAGCAGAGAGCCCGATGCGGGGCTCCATCCTGGGACCCTGGGATATCGACCTGAGTGGAAGGCAGATGCTTAATGCCTGAGCCATCCAGGCCCCCCTAAGAATTAAATTTTGATTCTATTTATTTCCTGCAAACTGCTAGGCAGGTTTTTATTTTATTGAACCCATATCTCACTCTCTGATTTCCTGTCCCAAAAGAGTTTAGATGGTCACTTCATAAATCTGTACTTTCTGAAGTTTACATGGGACTATATAGTCCAAATAATTTATAGTAAATAAAAGAATCAGGTAAACTACTTTTTAAAATTGATATGCTTTCTGAGATAAATAAGTTAAGAAATATAGAATGAGGGTTGTGATTTCCATAGAAAGTTGAGTGATTCCTTAAACTGATAAATGCTTTTATTTGTTGTTATCTTTCTGGTTAGTTGATATATTGGTGCATAACCATGAAACTATCCATTGATTGATGAATAATTGAAACTTGCTGATCAAGAAACATCATTGTGAATAAATATATCTCAACAAGCCAAATGGGGAAAGTGTACCCATACCTATCCTGCAAGATTATGTGAATATGTGTTAAAATAGAGCACAGGCAGTATTTGTCAGAGATGACATCTCTGTTTGAAACAAAACAAAGCCTGCTAAGTACAAAAAGGGGTCAATTTTAGCCTAGGACCACCTGTCCAGATTGAATGCATAATTTCATTTTTAATATATATAAACTATAATATTTAAGTATAATAGTAAAATCATTTTATATTTTATAATGCTTTACAGTATTTCCAAGCTTTCCTGCTTTAGATGAGTAAATTCACCTCTAGTTTTAACTAAATATAAGTCATAACCATTAGCGAAGTCCTGAGAAAATATGATTAAGTATCTAATTGAGACCAATAGATACCTGACAAAACATGTGCCATTTCCATATTTACATAGATCTTAATATGACCATTCAGAACCTTCAAATTGAGGATTCTGTGAATATATATATATGTGTGTGTGCACATATCTATTTACATATGTATATACATACATAGACAATGCAAACACACATACATATGACTTTTCCAGAAACATCTGTTCTTTCCTGTAAGTGTAATTGTGGCACATGCCACATGTCACCTTCAGAGATTATGTCCCAACAGTACTGAGAATCAGGAGAACTGAAATATATCCACACGTTAATGGAAAGAGAGGAAGAGAGATTTGAACAGTAATAAATAATTTGTCTAATCCTATTCAGTTATGAGGACAGCTGGTTCAGAAACTAAGCTGATCTCTGAATTAGTTTTGGTGTGCTTAGATAAATTAGCTTGAGAAGAGCAGAAATAGCTGCCAAATTGAAATCATTTAAGTCTCTTTATAACATATCTGATCCTCCCTATCTGTTCCTCTCTGCAGTTATTGATACCAATACCTGAACATAAATCTTAGAAATTTATACCACAGTTTATACCTGTCTTAAAAGTAATAAGTGGCTAGTTATTTGATAAATAAAACTATTTTTTCAAACTTCAAAATAAAAAAAAAATTATTTATCCAGGCTTCTAAGGAAATTGATTCTGTATACAATTGTTGACCTCTGCTACTGGAGTATGTAAGTTCCAATAGTCTTTTCCTAGGTATGTTATAAAAAAAGTTTAGTAGAAGAATAGGCACTCTTTTCATATGATGTTGTTCCAAAAGCTTCTAATATGATCTAAAACTGCAACTTTCTCTTTAGAAACTGTCTAATGTTTAATTTACCTATTACATTTATCAGGGAAATTAGATTTTTATGGCTTTTGAAGAGACACTTTTCAAGTATAATCAATGAAAACAACCTCAAAATATTGTCATACCCCATATTTTTTTTTTAAAGATTTTACTTATTTGAGAAGGAGAGAAAAGAGAGAGAGAACAGCAGAGGGAAAGGAAGAAGTAGACTCCCTACCAAGCAGGGATCCCTATGCGGGACTCAATCCAGGATCCCATGATCATGACCTGAGCCGAAGGCAGATGCTTAATTGACTGAGCCACCCAGGTGCCCTCAATATTATTTTCAAAACAAAATACCATTTCTAATATTCATTGTAAAATGTGACTCTTATATGTAGAAAAATTGTCTCCCAGTGAATACATATCTAAATTCAGAACACAATTATTTTAGGTTTTCAGAGATTCATTTCTTAATTTGTATGTATTTAGAAGAGTTAGAAGTTTTGCTTATTTTGATAAGATGATATAATTGCTTTGATAATTACTTGAGACTATTATGCTAAATGTGAATGGAAGTCATTATGTAGAAAGTTTTTTTTTTTTTGATAAGCAAAAATAACACCTCAGTAACACCATATGGAGGATTTTAATTAAATTTAATTAAATGTAAACTTCAACTAACCTATTTTCCTTAATACATATTTTTCTTCTAAATTATTTTGTAATATTTTAAATTATTTTTGAAAATTTCCCATAAATCTGATTACAAATATTAAATTTACAAAATAATTTGTATAAAGGAAATATGGCTTGAGGCAAAAATTTAACTCTACCAGATTTGGAGGGCTGTTTTTTTTGTTTTGGGGTTTTTTTTTGCATAATTTTCCCAAAAACACCTATGGCATCGGCTGTCATTTTTTATTCTGAGTTTGTAGTGTGAGAACTCAATACTTATTTTTCCTCATTTATCCTCTCCAGAGGTGTGGTTAGTTGTTAGTAATTTGAATAGGTTTTTCAAGTCATAGGGCACAAATTTTGCAAAAGAGTCATTGAAGAATGAATATTTTTCAAACAAAGAAGAAAACTTGGTTAAAAATGACCGAATGTTACCACAGTGAAAACTTTACATACTCTTCAGGTGAATTTTTTGTCACTTTGACTATTTTTTTGGTTGTAGTTTGATTTAATCCTTATTGCTTACTGATTTATTTCTTGCAAGATTACAGTAAAACCTCTCTTAATGTAAAGAAATTATGAGGATTGGTACACATCTCTGGAATTTCAGCTTCTTTTGGCTACTACATGCGGGCAATCTATCTTAGGAGACATTTCTGGGGATGTCATTATTCATGTTATGCCACAGAAATAATTGCTACAGATTTTGACTCAAAACACAGGCCCTAGAGAAAATGGTTTCAAATGAGACTAACTCTGACTCTAATTACACATAATTTAATTTTTCCAAATTTCATAAATCTTAAATGTAAAATGAAAATGATAATTCTTACCTTACATTAAGAATAATGTTTCTAAAGCACATGATGTATAATTGCACATAGTTTTCCTTCACATTTTTCCTCGGGCAAAATCAAATTTTGTTAATTTATTTTTAAGTACATATAGCTTTTTTCTTTAATATACAAATTAAATTTATTAAATTATATAATAAATAGGATAAACATCACATTAACCCTTAAGAAGACTAGGCAGTGTCTCTGGTTTGTAAAATTCAGGGGACATTAGCCTGATACCATCAGTGTAAAGATAAAAGAAATGCGTACCTTTAGACAGATAAGGCTGAGTTTACTAGAGAGATACATACCTCAAGAATTTTTTTAGGTTAAGAAACTGAAGATGACAAATTACAAATATAAAACAATTGATTATAAACTGTAATAAAAAAGTTAATAAAAAAGTGGTTAAGCTATTAAAAGTCTAAGGATTAAAATGAGTCAGATAGATTAGATTAAGCACCTTCACTAGGTAGACATTTTATATTGTTTAGTCTTGGCCTCTACGTAGTATTCTTATTGATTTAGTAATATTGTGGGGGTTCTTATACAGTTGGCTATAAATTGCTTATTGGTGGAGGTAGGGGTGTTAAGCATGAGAGCACAGCCAGCACTCATAAATCCTCGAGAGGATATAAGGAATGGAGCGCTTCCATAACAAGGCGACAGGGAGTGCAACTTCCAGAATGGTGATGTGAGGAATTCTGCAGACCCTCTCCAGCAAAACTAACTTAACTGTTGAAAATTATTAAAAACAAAACAAAACATACAAACAACCATTTATAGCCTTTAGGAATTGTTCTATGGGCATAGAGCAGATTAAGAAGTATTCATCAGGGGGTGCCTGGGTGGCTCAGTGGGTTAAAGCCTCTGGCTTTCGCTCAGGTCCTGATCTAGGAGTGCTGGGATCGAGCCCCACATTGGGCTCTCTGCTTGATGGGAAGCCTGCCTCTCTGCCTACTTGTGATCTCTCTCCTTGTCAAATAAAAATCTTAAAAAAAAAAGAAAAGAAAAAGTTTTCATCAGGAAAATCTACTAAATCTCCCACTCGCTTCTCCCATCAATTCATTGCAATGGAAGTTGTAATATGGATTGGAACGTTCGAGAACCACAGTGCTCACTTTTCCCTTCCATATCAGATAAGAGATAATTTATCTCCACAGAAGTGGAAAGTCACCAGTTCAGCTTTCCCCACTCCCACAGCTCCATGTTTTGGAAGTTCTATTGCAAACAAGGCAATCAGAGCCACTTGAGACTTCTTTCTCCACCCAGCCCCACTCCTAGGGCAGAAACTCCAAACTGAGAATATCACAGTCCCAATCACCTTTACTAATAGCACATGAGGAGAGTAAACCTGAGAGGACTAGAGGCTAATGTCCTGGACCAGCAAAGAAATAGACAAATATCCACACACTCATCTCCAGAACAGTAGCACTGAGTTATGACTAGGAAGAGGCAGGTTATAAGAACAGAGAGTTTGTTAAAACTCTCTGTTTTGTTTGTTAAAAAGCACACTTCTTTTTAAATAAGTGTGGAAATGTCAAAAACAATAGAGACTTTGGTAGTAGATAATTAGGAGTAAGCTCGTCAGTCTATGAGAGCAAGAACTTTAGAACATCTGGAATTTTAATAGAGAACCGAAGAAAAAGCCAGCTAAGAATGATTGTTCTATATGGATTTGTATGTCTTCTAGAAGAATTAACCCACACACACACACACACACAAAATTGATCCTTTTATTGTTCTGCAATGCCTCTCTTTATCCCTGATAACTTGTTGCTTTTAGGTCCATCTGAAATTACCAACTCTTTCTTTTGATTAGTGTTAGCATCATATATCTTTCTCTGTTTCTTTATTTTCAGTCTATATGTGTCTTTCCATTTACAGTAGTCTTTATTGACAAACTAGAGTTGAATCTTATTTTTTCTTTCCTTTTTTTTAGTCCACTATAAAATTTCTATTTGGTGCATGTCAATCATTGATGTTTAAAATGATTATTAATGTAATTAGGCTAAATCTACCAAATTTGTTACCCCTTTTCTGTTTTTATTTTTGTCTTCTACTGTTTTTCTGCTTCTTGCTGTTTTAATTAAGAATTTTATTTAATTACATTTTCTCTCCTTTAGCCTATCAGTTATACTTCTATTTTTAAAAACATTTTTAGTGGCTATACTGGAGCTTGCAATATGCATTTACAATGAATACAAATCTACTTTTAAATAATACTGTAATACTTTATGGGTAGTGCAAGTACAGTATAACAAAATATTTCTAATTATTCCCACCTGTCCCTTGTATGATTGCTGTCATTCATTTCACTGTTTAAAAACAAACCAAAGCATATATATTTATTTTGAACATTTATCAGTTTGATGAGTTGAATAAGAAAGTTAAGTTTTTATTTTATATTCACTTATTCATTTTAGATATTTTTCCTTTATGTGGGTAATAGTTTCCAATTTTCTTTTTAACTAAAGAAACTTTTTTACTTGTTTTTATTTTTTTTCTCTTTCAAATTTTTTTTTTAAAATTCTAGTTCATTAGCATATAGTGTAATATTAGTTTCAGGAGTAGAATTTAATGATTCATCACTAATATATAACACCAAACGCTCATCACAAGTGACCTTCTTAATGCCCATCACCCATTTAGCCCATCCCACACCCACCTCCTCTCTAGTAACTCTCAATTTTTCTCTCTATAGTTAAGAGTCTCTTATGGTTTGCTTCCCTTTTTTTTTTTTTCGCCTATGTTCATCTGTTTTGTTTCTTAAATTCTACATTCTACATGAGTGAAATCATATGATATTTTTATTTCTCTGACTTTTTAAACATCTATAATAAGGCAATTCTCCTGGCAATAAAGTCTTTCAATTTTTGTTTCTCTGAGAGTGTTTCATTTTATCTTACTTTTGAAGGATAATCTCACAGGGTACAGAATTCCAGGTTGGTGGGGTTTTTTTCTTGCAACACTTCATAATTTTAGTCCACTCTCATCTTCCTTACACAGTGAGGAGAAACTGTAATTATTATTGTTACACCTTCAGAGTTAAGGTGTTTTTTTTCTCTATGGCTTCATTCAAGACTTTTCCTTTGTTTTTGATTTTCCATAGTTTGAATATGACATGCTGTTGGGGGGCACATTTTGTTTTGTTTTGTTTTTGTTTTTTGGTATTAATTGAGCTTGGTGCTCAATGAGCTTGGTGCTCTCTGCTTCCAGGATCTGTGATTTGTTGTCTGACATTAATTTGGGGAAAATTCTCAGTTATTATTGCTTCAAAATTATTTTCTTTCTTTCTCTTTATCTTTTCTTTCTTTCTTTCTTTCTTTCTTTCTTTCTTTCTTTCTTTCTTTCTTTCTTCTCCTCCTTTTAGTATTCCTACTTTGCCTATGTTACTCCTTTTGTAGTTGTAGTTGTCCTATAGTTTTTGGGAATTCTTTTCTTCAGTATTTTTTCACTTTGCTTTTCAGGTTTGGAAGTTTCTATCATATACTTACTTTCAGAAATTCTTTTCTCAGCCATGTCCAGTCTACTAATAATACCATCAGAGACATTTCTGTTACAATGTATACTACAAAGCTATGGTAATAAAGACAATATGTTAGTGGATATAAGCACAGACAAACCAATGGGACAGAATAGGGAATCTAGATATAATCCTATATCAATACAGTCAATTGATCTTTGAAAAAAGATTAAATACAATACAATGGAGCAAAAATAGTCTCTTCAACAAACAGTGCTGGAACAACTAGACATCCACTTATTAAAATAAAAAGTAGACACAGACCTTATGTCCTTCCTGAATATTAAATCAAAATGGACATAGACTAAATCTATATAAACCTTAGAAGATAACATAAATAAAATATAACTGATTTTGTGTATGGTGATGACTTTTTAGATACAGCACAGAAGGCACAATCCATGAAAGAAATAATTGACAAGCTGTACATCATGAAAATTAAAACTTCTGCTCTGTGAAAGTCAATGTTAAGAATATTAAAAGACATACCAAAAACTGGGAGAAAATATTTGCAAAATCACATGCAATAAAGGACTGTTATTATTAAAAAAAATAAAGGACTGGGGGCGCCTGGGTGGCTCAGTCGTTAAGCGTCTGCCTTCGGCCCAGGTCATGATCCCAGAGTCCTGGGATCGAGGCCCACATCGGGCTCTCTGCTCAGCGGGGAGCCTGCTTCTCCCGCTCCCATTCCCTCTGCTTGTGTTCCCTCTCTCGCTGAGTTTCTCTCTGTCAAATAAATAAAATCTTTAAAAAAAAAATAAAGGACTGTTATTAAAATACACAAAGAACTCTTAAAATCAACTACGAGAAAAGAAACAACCCTAGAACTAAATGAATAAAACACCCTAATAGAAACCTCATCAAAAATTTATACAGAATGCAAGTAAGCCAATGAAAAGATGTTCAATATCATGTCATTAGATTATTGCAAATTAAAATAACAATGAAATACCACTATACACCTGCTAGAATGCCCAAAATCCAAAACAATGAAAACAATAAATGCTGGGGAGAATGTGGAGTAACAGAAAATCCTATTCATTGCTGATGGGAAAACGAAAATAGTATGGTAACTTTGGAAATCAGTTTGGTGATTTATTACAAAACTAAATAAACTCTTAACATATGACACAACAATCATGCTCCTTGGTGCTTACATAAATATACAATCTACATGCTGATGTATATAGCAACTTTACTAATAATTGCTAAAACTAGGAAACAATCAAAATATCCATCAGTAGGTAAATGAATAAACAAACTGTGGCACATTCAGACAATGGAGTATCATCCAGTACTGAAAAGAAATGAACTCAAGTCATTGAAAGACATGGTGGGAACTTGAGTACATATTACTAAGTGAAAGAAGCCAATCCGAGCAATCTATATACTGTATGACTCCCAGCTATAGAACATTCTGGAAAAGGCAAAGCTATAGAGGTCAAACAAACACCAGTGGTTGCCAGAGGTGGTTTGGTGAAGGAGGTTGGAGGAGGTGAGTAGGCAGAGCACAAAGGATTTTTGGGGAAATAAAACTACCTTTATGATACTCTAATGGAAGACACATGTTATTATACATTTATCTAGATCAATAGAATGTATAATAACAAGATTAAACTCTATTAGAAATTTTGGACCTTGGGTGACATGATGTGTCAATGTAGGCTCATCTGTTTTAACAAATGTGCCACTGTGTTGGGAGATGTTGATAATAGGAGAGGTTGTTCGTTTGTGGGGACATAGGAACTCTGTACCTTCTGCCCAGTTTTGCTGAATATCGAAAACTGTTCTTAAAAATGTTTATTGATTTAAAAAAATCCTCAATAGTACTTCAAATAGTTCAATTGATAAATTACCCTTAAGTTAAAGGGCTACTGTTATATAATATGAAGCAGATCTGAGATATGCATTTAGCTTTTAAGTGTGCTCTCATTGCATTATACCATTGCTTCTCAAAAGTGTGGGACCCTAGCAGCACCATAAAAGTCATCTGGCAACTTGTTAGAAATGCACATTTTGGACCTTTTCCCAGACATACTGAATCAGCAACTCTGGGAGTGAGGCCCAGCAATCTGTTTATTATAGAAGTCTTCCAGGACTTTTATGTAGGCTGAAGTTTGAGAACTGATTCACTACACCATATTATAGAATGAGTTCAACTGTTGCATCTCCTTGAAAGGTTGACATACCACATACTGCAGAATGCTTCTTCTCCACCTTCCATTTATGTAACCACACTGGAAGCGAGCTTGACTCAGCCCCAGGCCAGAGCTTATGGTGAATTAATATGACAATATTAGTCCATTAGAAAGGCACCTCACTGGAGATTGACCAATAAAAGCCCCTTACTTGGAAATGCAGCTTTAAGATTCACTCGAATAAAGAACCTAAGTTAGCATTCCTGCATGAATTCCATGTTCAAAGATAGTCTGGAAAGGATAAGATGATCTGCCGAGCAGGAAGGAAAATGAAGCCAAAATGCAGAGGTATTTCAACGATCAATTGAGACACATGTTTTCCTGCTTTTCCTACTATCCTGTGTCAGTGGTTCTGGTCTATTCCTGAAGTAAAACTAAACTCCCAACTTTGAGTTCTTTGTGGAACTTATGCACTATTTTAATTAGACAGCAATTTTACTTAAGAAAGCTTGATTGGTTTTTCTGATTTAAAAAAGTTAACCACCATCATGGTAGGTAGAAGACTGCATCCTCATTATTTGGAATCATAGATTTCACCTATAATACTTTCTAAGATTTATTTAACAAAAGACAGAATATTTTATTTGTAATTTAGAAATAAAAATTCAGAAACTTAAGAGGAAGAGATTATACATGACTATGTTTATGTGTTCTAGCGAAAGGGCATGTTGTAAAAAAGGATGCATCCTCGTATATACTCGATCAGAGTACTGACTGCTCTTAGTCCAGTGGCAGCAAATGTACACATATGGGTAAGCCTTTCTGCACTGCAGGAGCATCTGTAGAAAAACACCACACACACACACACACACACGCACTCACCTATCTTTCTGCTATTGTCTTAAATGCCTGTGTACATTACACATTAGACTTGTAAGTGCTGAAATATCTGTCTTTGTACCAGATGTCTACCTCTCTTTCAATCCAGACACAAATGCAGAGTTATAGAAAACCTATATGACAGGTGTATATATAATACAAACAGCTCACATGCATATTTACTTACATGTGTAACTTATAATATATATGTAATTTAGTACATATAATTTAGTACGATGTGGGAAAGTTTCATGGCTTATTGCAATATATTTTCTCAAGTAATATCTAAAGCCCTGGAAATACAGATACCAAACTAATGTAAAACTAAAATGTAATACATCAGGGAGTTTCAAGAGCTATTTTGCCAAGTACAAGCAAGCCAAGCAGAGCCATTTTTTTATTTTGTCTCTCGTTAGGTCCTTTTTCAGTAAGGCATTCCCAATAAATCCCAAAAGAAGAAAAGCATTATGATCTGATATTTACTGCTGCTTATTGAAATACAAAAAATTCCTTCAACTCTCTTATAGGACAGCTGTTATGAATGCTTGTTGCCCATCAGCATGGAGCAGAATAAATATCTAAATCCTAAACTATAAGCAAATTGTGATATTGTAGTTGCAGTTTTCTTAATTCATAGCCTAGCTACTGGTTTAGAAAAATGAAGAAGCTTTTAAATTAAAAAATATTGTGGTAAATGTTATTTATAATATTAAGTTATGACTTTAGATATTTTTAGATGTACAGTTTAGTAGTGTTAAGTATATTCACATTTTTGTACAACAGATTTCAAAATATTTTCATCTTATAAAACTGAAAGTCTACACCCATTAAACAGTAACTCTTCCTCTTTCATTTGCCCAGCCTATTGCAACCAGATTTCTACTTTTTTTCTATCATTTTTTACTACTTTGGATACTTTATACTAGTGGACTCCTACAGTATTTGTCTTGGAGTGACTAACTTATTTCACTTAGCATAATGTCCTAGAGGTTCAACCATGCTATAGCATGTAACAGGATTTCCATTTTTTAAAGGCTGCATGATACAACATTGTATTTATATGTCACATTTTTTATCCATTCATATCTCTGGACATTTGGGTTATTTCCTTCTCTTGGCTATTGTAAATAATGCTACAATGAACATGATTCTGCAAATACCTCTTCAAAATACTGCTTCCAATATTTTTGAGTCTAACTCAGAAGCAGGACTGCTGGATTCTATCATAATGCTATTTTCAATTTTTTGAGGAAACTCCTTACTGTTTTCCATAACGGCTGCACCAATTTGCATTCCTACCAGCAGTCATAAAGGTTCTAAAGTCTTTGTATCTCCACCAACACTTGTCATTTTCTGTTCTTTTGGTAGTGCTCATCCTAATGGGTGTACAATAATATCTGAATGTGGTTTTGATTTACATTTCTTTTATGATTAGTGATAATGAGCATATTTTCATAACTTAGCTGAAGACTTGTCTATCTTCTTTGAACAATTGTCTATTCCAGTCTTTGTATAATTTTTAATTGGATAATTTGAGATTTTTAATCGTTGTTTTAGGAGTTCCTTACCTATTCTTATAATTAATGCCTTGTCCGATATTTGAAAAAATTGTACCCTATTTTGTAGGTTATCTTTTTCCTCTTGGTGATGTCTTTTGATGTACAGAGTTTTAAAGTTTGGTGTAGTCCTGTTTGTCTATTTTTGGCTTTGTTGTTTGTGTTTTTGGTGTCATGTTCAAGAAACCATTGCCAAATACAATGTCCTGAAGATTTTCTACTACGTTTTCTTCTAAGATTTTGAAAAGTTTAGGTCTTATATTTAGGTTATTAATACATTTTGAGTTAATTTTTGTATATGGAGTAAGGTAAGGGTCCAGCTTCATTCTTCTGTATGTGGATATCGAGTTCTACCAACACCATTTTTTGAAAAGAATGCACATTCCCCATTGGGTAATACTGGCACCTTTACTGAAGATAAACTGACCCTATACAGGATTTACTTCTGAACTCCCTTTTCTGTTCCACTGGTCTATACGTCTGCTTTGATGCCAATCCTACACCTTCATGATCACAGTTTCTTTGTAGGATAGTCTGGAATCAGGAATTGTGAGGCTTCCAACTTTGTTCTTATTGCTATTATTACTGCTACTATTCATGAAAAGCACTAAATTGGATGTGATTACAAAATTACATGACAGGCCACTAGAAAAAGCCTATGTTGAAGGAAGCAATTGGGAATTCTAATTTTGGAGGACAAATACTACCAATTATAACCACAAAAAAGCCTGTTTATTGTGTACTTGGGCATCAAAATTGGTTGAAATGAACAAAATTTTTCTTTATTATCTATTTCTGTCCCTCCAATTTTTTTAGTAGGTACTTCCTTTCCATTACTGACATTCTTATTTCCTGAACTTTCCATTCTGAACCTTCCTCTGACAATCCCAAGTCCCTGATTTTAGAATGTTTTCATGAGTCTCTTCCTATTTTGTCATCTATACATAATCAAAACTTGTCAATGCTTATATTTCTCATCTCTGCCAGTTTCCCGTGGAAATAAATAGACCTATAAAATTATGTATTACCCATTCTCATTAAGGTCCCCTTAATGTATACATGTATACATTCATGCACACCCGTATATATGTATATATGTACATGTGTGTGTATGTATGTATGTATCTATCTATCTATCTCTCTAGTAGATTAACATGTCTACCTTCTTAGTGAATGCTTTCTAAGAAAATATTAAACCATACACTGCTGGTGCCCAAGCTCTGGTAAATGGATGAAAATATGTTTTGGTATAGTTGGGTTTTTAGTGGCCAAATTATGACCACATAGGTTAATTTACAAATTCTCCCCACATGTTTGTTATACATGCTCACTATCATCCTTGAGACCATCTCCATTCAGGGAAATTGGTGGTTTCAGATTATTAGCAAATATGCTCTATGTTTTCCATGTTGTAAAATGTAAATTGACTCCTGCCATCCTTAAAGCTTTTTGAAAATACTAATATCTGAATTTTTTCTAAGATTCTGTTAAACCATTTGGTCTAGGGTAGAAACTGTACATTCTTTTTATTAAAAAAAAAAAAGAAAAGAAAGGTGACAAGTTAATTTTGTTGGACAGAGTTAAGTGACTGATCTAGGAATTAAATATAGGGAATAATTTTTGTTCACATTCAGAGTTCCCCATCTTAATATTGGAACTCACATAAATGCAGTGTTTTTCTTTTTTTTTTTTTAAGATTTTATTTATTTATTTATTTGATAGAGAGCATGACTGTGTGGAGGAGGGGTAGAGGGATAAGGGGGAAGCTGAGCAGGAAGCCAGAGGACCCTGAGATCAGGACCTGAGCCCAAGGCAGATGCTTAACAGACTGAGCCACCCAGGCACCCTGGAGGCATCAAAGTATAAGCAAGAACAGTGCCAAACTATGTCAGGGAGAAAATATGGATTATAATCAGTCTTTTTCCCTTAAATTTCTTTACATCAGTGCTTCATAATATGCCTGCATAAAAATGCAGATTCTGATTCACTAGGTTTGGGGTGAAATGTGATTCTGCATTTCTTACAAGCTTTCATGGAGCTGCTGCCAGACACCAGGCCATAACCTGAGCTTTTCAAGGAGAAGTAATCTAAATTCAAGTAAATTTTATAATGTCATTGTAAAAATATTCAGCAAAAATAAAGGGGAGCTCAAATCTCTGTTTTAAATAATACAAAATGTATTCCCATGGAAATCGAACACTCAATTGAGACAACTGAATATTCATTAATACATATTATACAGGGGCGCCTGGGTGGATCAGTCTTTAAGTGTCTGCCTTCGGCTCAGGTCATGATTCCGGGGTTCTGGGATCCAACCCTACATCGGGCTTTCTGCTCAGCGGGGAGCCTGCTTCTCCCTTTTCCCCTCCCCCTGCTTGTGTTCCCTCCCTCACTGTGTCTCTATCAAATAAATAAAATCTTTAAAAAAATACATGTTATACAAAGAAATGTCTTCTAGTTTTTTTTATTTAAAATTTTTTTTTAAATTTTATTTTTATTCATTTGACGGAGAGAAAGAGATCACAAGCAGACAGAGAGGCAGGCAGAGAGACAAGAGGAAGCAGGCTCCCCGCCAAGCAGAGAGCCCCATGCGGGGTTCGATCCCAGGACCCCAAAATCATGACCTGAGCCGAAGGCAGAGGCTTTAACCCACTGAGCCACCCAGGTGCCCCATGTCTTTTAGTGTTTGAGTTTAGGTGTCTTTTGCCTGATATATCATGGTATAGTGCTTTACATTATGCTAGAAGGTTAACAATGGTGAGTTGATCATTTGCCAGAAATAGTTTCAAATATTTTTAGTGACTATGTTATCAAACGAGATCCTCGTTAGGAAAATCAGATTGCCTTACTTTATGAAATATATTTTGAACTATTTCCAACCAATGTGAACACCATAATTTGCATTACATAACCAAACATTATTTTATTTATTTATATTAAAATTAAGTTAAATTAAATAAAATATTTGGATTTACAAGGTGGTGATCTGTGTATAAGTAAGGTATGGCAAATCCTTGAAATTAATTATTTTTTAAAAGTAATTCATTTCTTTAAAAGATGCCCGAGGGAAAAAATGTAATATGTTAGATACATGAGAAACTTTACGCCTAATATTTTTTATACTTCTCTATTATCTACATTTTAAACCACTGACAAGCACAGTAAGATGATCTTTTAAATCACTCATTATACATGATACTCTATTATCTTACATCCATTATAACTTGTTAGAAACTTTTAATAATGCATGACTCCAGAAGGCAATTCCCCATAATAGATACAGATACTTAAATATTACTCCATCCATATTTTATTATTTTATGAAGCATACTGGCAACTGAGCCAGTAATTTTGTCAGATATGAAGGGTTACTAAGCAGTTTCAAAATTATCTAAAATATTGAATATGACAGCATAAAATAGCAAATCAATTTCATTTTCTTTTTTTTTTAATTTTATTTTCCCAGTAAAGAAAGAGTTACTTGAAGCACTATTATGGAATTGAAAACTCAATACAAAGGTAAGATAATAACTTAGATTTGATAAATATCCAGTATATGTCATATTACTTCAACGAAGATGCTACAATTTAATGATTTTTTTATTTGAAACATTCATTTCTGACAGAATTTCTTTTTTTATATTCTCTGATCAGCATAAAGACCAATGTTAAATTATACTATACTAACTATAATGTTAAATTATACTATATGTATATATATATATTATATTAATAAAACTTCAACTATTTAAATTGGTTTTTAGTTGGAAAAGAGGAAGAACTCTGATTTTATTTTAATCTGTTGATATAAAATCATTCCATTGTGGAAATATTTGTAGAACCATTTTCCAAAAGGAAGTTAATATACACTGTATAGAGAGGGCATATGGGTGGCTCAGTTTTTAAGCATCTGCCTTCCACTTAGGTCATGATCCCAGGGTCCTAAGATCCAGCCTCTCATGGGGAGCAGGGAAGGTAACCCTGCTCAGCAGGGAGCCTGCATCTCCCTCTCCATGTGCCCCTCCACCCCACTCATGCTCCCTCTCTTAAATAAATAAAATCTTTAAAAAGGTTAACTCTATAGAGAAAAAATGTGTCAGGACATGACTAAAACAGCCTTTGTAAGAAATATTAAAATCCACATTGCTAGTTCTGAATAACGCTGTGAAATTATTTTTAGTAAAGCTAATCTAAGAGTTTACTTGCTACTTACAAAATAGTGATTTTACATTTTATGTTTAATAAAGAAATGTTACATAGACTGGAAAAAGATGCTTGTAATAATCGTTACTGTTTATGAAACTGACAAAAGAGTAAACAGATAAATCAGTATTAATGAGGTATTGTTAATACCTTTTCCAGAAACATGAATAAAGTGAGTTAACTCTAAATTAAGAATTTCTGTGGTAGTATAGAAGATGCTGCATCTTCCTTGATAACCCACTCTTACATTTAATTTTCTAGTCAATAGATTTACTGTGTATTTTAAATATGCTTTGATACTTTTTTAGTCCTGGATGTAAATAATAAACTAATTCAACCTTCCACATAATTACCATTTACATCGTCAGATCAAATAAACACCATGGCAGTTCTGTTTTTTTGGTTTTTTTTTTTTTAAGATTTTATTCATTTATTTGGCAGAGAGAGAGATCACAAGTAAGCAGAGAGGCAGGCAGAGAGAGGGGGAAGCAGGCTCCCTGCTGAGCAGAGAGCCTGATGTGGAGCTCAGTCCCACTGCTGAAGACAGAGGCTTTAACCCACTGAGCCACCCAGGCGCCCCCACACTGAGGTAGTTTCTAACAACACACACCATATATCTGCAACTTATGGGAATCGGTATTTTATATTTCAAGCTCAATCTTAAATTATCTTTATTAGTTAGAATTTTTGTCTTAATGGTAAGTTAATGGTTTTATGCATGCTTCTTGAAAAGCCTTCCTTCTAAAAGTACATTGTATATACATACATGGACAAAGTACCTTTGTGTTCCGTATGGTGGCAGCAACATTCTCTAACACTAGAGTTATAAAGGGGACTTCTAGAAATGGTATGATAGGCATTATTATATGATGTTATTCCAACAAATAAATCATTTTAAGTATAATTTTGCTAGGAAAGTAATTTTTGTAACTCTCTTGTAGACTTTCTTCAAATTATTTTAATCCATTTTAAAGTATTGCTACTCCCTCCAGCACATTGTTTTGCCTGAATCTTTTAAACATTTTTTTTTCTTTTAAGTATTAAGTTTTCATAGGTTATATTATACAGACTTCTGGTTACCTTGACACATGGCATTCTGGATAAAAAAAATTGAAGTTTTGTTCAATGGAAACATAAAGAAGTTTTACACAAATCAAAATACATTCTGAACTGAAAATATGGATAGTAAAATCCATTTTGATACCACTGTCTGGTTATAATGATACTTGTGTTTTACAAATTGTATATTTAGTGTAAAACAGATGCATGATGTTGATCCAGGGATTGTAATTTAATATGTAACATAACTGAATATGATACCTGGTGAAGTAATTTATCATAAGGTTTTACTCTATGTTTACATGAAATTCAAATTATTGTAATCTAATGTCCATCTCTGGTTCAGAATGTAATCATTGATCCTAGGTGGTGATTAATTTAGTCTACAGACTTTAATTTGATTCTATAGATGCAACTTAATACTTCTGTCATGTTCACTTTTCCAAGAATTAGATTAAAATATTTTAAGAATTTCTCCTGTGAAAAATGTAGCACGCAGCTTCACAGAACAATAAAATAGTCAGTACAGCATTCTTCATACGTTTATATGGCTTCCTTTGTATTTTAATTTAATTAAATAATTAAATAGTCAAAGAAAACTATTAGGAGGAAAAGTATGCAATTCATTTAAATATTTACATCTCAAGCCAGTACAAAGTTTGCCTAGTCTTAGAAAGATATATTGTGGAAGACTGGGTTCAATGTAAGTTTTCAGAGCTGTTTCACTTTTTTATTAGAAAAAGAGAACTAATCCAACTTATAAATATTAATAAAGTCATACACTAACAGTAGAGCTAAAAAAAAAGTCTGTCGGTGTTTTCTGCAATTCTTTAAAGCACATAGTCTAAATATATGAGAATAGAATTCTTGGCTCTCTTTCCTCTTTTTGCCCTACCCTGAGATTAAATTTGCAGATTTTCCACATCTAAGCATTACTAGAAAAATGTGTGTAATGTTCAATAAAATTGTACTACATTAGTGACTGTGAACAGCATTCAATAAATGGTTTTAATATTAAGCATGTTTAGCAAATATGCATAAAATTATATTAAAACTGAATTATTCACAGAGGACTAGTTTTCTAAATTTGAATAAGATACATTAAGACACCAATTTTGGCACATACCTTCATTTTCCCTTTGCTTTGCCCTACAATTGGCTAATGCAGCAGCAAGTAGTGAGATTGTGTTGCATTGCTTTATTAATTCAGGGAGAGTAAACAATAAACAAAATCCATTAAGAATATAAATTGGAAAACATAAATATATATGCATACATCTAACAAATATATGCATATGTTAGACAGATGTAGGTAAATATATTGCTATATGTATTAGAGGTAGCCTTGTGTAGTGTCATGATATAAATACTCTCTTAATTAGCAATGGGATATTATCTACTGAAAATTGTTAAAAGAGAAACTCAAGCGACTTTTCAATATGATTAAACTTATTTAGCCTATAGATTACCAAAATAATAAAAAATCAGTAAGAACTGAAAGTACTTGTTACATATCCAGCATGATGTTAAACTCTGCTTGGAACATGTGGTTTCTTATTTATTTACTTTGAATTTATCCATGAAATTTAATAAAATTGTTTGCAAGAGTATCTGTATGCAAAAAATATGTTTACATAATCTTCACTGGGTTATAAGCTAAATAATATAAATAAAATGTTGTGCTGTAGCATGGACAGATATATGTGGGCTTCAAAAGGATTATTAACTGACTGTGTTCTGGTTCTCTCTAAACACATTTCACCTCATGCAGAAAGGCTGATTTTATTTAATTATGCTTAGTCGATAGTCTATCAACCAATATTTAGAAAAGTAGTTTACAAGTCCTCTCAAAGTTATACCATATTGAGAACTTTTTATATTACAATTTTCTTATTAAAAGATTTCCAGTAGAATTTCTCCTTTTTATTTTTCAGAAATAGTTATATTTTTGAAAAGTGTATTTACTTTTGTCATAAGGTCATGGTAAACTCAAAACTAATCATGTTTAGTCTTTTCTATTGACTTCTGGGAAAGAAAGTTAAAATTTTCTCAAAGTTTTCTGATTTCCTCAAATGATTAAATATTTTAATTCAAATAAATAAATAAATAAATAAATAAATAAATAAATAAATTATTTTTATTTCTTTGTCTTAGAAGTTATTAAGGTGTAAAAATTAGATCAAGGTAATATAAATCACAACAGAAAGGGGAAAAAAGGTAGTTAGTGGCATTAAAATAAAATTGAATACGTAGTTATGATGGTAAACAATTCTCCAGAGATGATGTTAGCTTTCTAGAGCAGCCAGTCCTCAATGTTACACAACTCACTTTAGGCACAATTTAAATTCAGATAATTTCTTAGTCATAGCATTGCCATTCTTGGTCCATAATCAACTAAATACATGTTTTAAAATATTTAAAAATAAAATAGTCTATACTGCAATCATCATTATCTTTATTGAAAATATAGCAACAGGGGCACCTGGGTGGCTAAGTCAGTTTAGTACTTGACTTTGGCTCAGGTCATGAGCCAAAGTCTCATGGGTCCTGGGATTGAGCCCCATATCAGGCTTCCTACTCATCTCTTTCCCTCTTCCCCTTCCCCAAGTTATCCTTTCTCTCACTCTCTCTCTCTCTCTCAGATAAATAAGTAAAATCTTTTTTTTTAAAAAGAAATATAGCAAAAGATTTCTTAAGACTAATTTTTTGGAGAGTTTCTCAACATGGGTTGATGATATCTAAGGAAAGTATAATTCAATCAAAGGAAATTTACTATAAGAACAATATGATATTGTACCAGTCTGAAGGGCTGGTAAAACCTAGAGGTGTATTTCATGGAAACCAGAAGAACACATGAATTGTTACATCCTTCAGGCAATCCTCCACAAATATTGTTTCTTTGAACTGAGCTTTTGATAAACATTGAATGGTTGTAAGCTTGAAATTATCCCCCCTGGCTAATGCCTGGAGTGCAGCTCTTCTCTACTGTTCGTGGGTTGAAATCTGTCTCATGTGCCTGACCAGATGTCCTCATTCTGAAAAGGTAAGCACGCTTTAATGAAAACTGAGGAAGCTAACAAGGGATTAGGATAAAAGAACGTGTATACTATCTCAACATGATTTCTATTCTGAATTGAGTTAAGGAATGTCATATATATAGGACTTGTTATTTTTTCAAGATTTATTTATTCATTTGAGAGAGAGAAAGAAAGCATGAACAGAAGCATAAAGAAAGAGAATCTCCAGCAGACTCCATGCTGAGCAAGGAGCCCGATGTGTGGCTTGGTCTCATGACCCTGAAACCATGACCTGAGCCAAAATCAGGATCCCATGCTTAGCCAACTGAGCAACCCAGTGACCCTATAAGATTTTATTTTATTTTTAAAATGTTAATCCTTACCCATGGAAACATTAATTAAATTATTAATGTTCCATATTTCTTCACCATATGTAATATGGACATAATATTTTGATATAACTCTATTTCAGGCAGTAGTAATAAAAGGTCCCACTCCTCTAGAAAGTCAAATTTCAGTAAAATATTAACATAATAGCTTGGAAGGGAAACATGATGGTGGATAAATAGGCGTAGAAATAGCTGTCATGAAAACCAGAAGCAGGGAAGAGCTGCAGTGAGATGGATGATGTTATGTCTTAGTAGTAAAAAGTATGGCTTTGAGGTCCACTGCTTGTGTTCAAACCCAAATTTATGTGATTGTCATGGGAAATTTGCTAAATCTTATTAAGCCTCAGTTCCTTCATCCAAATATCAAAATGATAATTAATTTCAGGCTTAGATAAGATAGTATCTGAAAAGTATCTAACATGGTCTCTCAAAGGGATGCATATGAACTTTTTGAGAGAAAACATACAGTTAAAAACATCTAAGGTTAACATTCATTCCAAATCAAATTAAAATAATGATAACTAAATAAATCAAATGGATATCCTGAAACAGGTACAGGTGAACAAATACTGGTAGAAAGTCAGCTCCCTAAGGGCGCCTGGGCGGCTTAGTTAGCTAAGCATTGGACTTTATTTTTTTTTAATTTTATTAACATATAATGTGTTATTTGCCCCAGGGGTACAGGTCTGTGAATCATCAGGCTTACTACATTTCACAGCACTAACCATAGCACATACCCTTCCCAATGCCCAAAACCCAGCCACACTATCCCTACCCCCTTACCCCCCAGAAATCCTCAGTTGTTTTGTTTTTGAGATTGAGAGTCTCTTATGGTTTTTCTTCCTCCCATCTTGTTTCATTTCCCCCTCTACCCCCCACAACCCCTGCCCTGTCTCTCGAATTCTTCATATCAGAGGGATCATGATAATTGCCTATCTCTGACTGACTTATTTAGTTTAGCATAATACCCTCTAGTTCCATCCATGTCGTTGCAAATGGCAAGATTTTGTTTCTCTTGATGGCTGCATAGTATTCCATTGTATATATATACCACATCTTTATTCATTCATCTGTTGATGGACATCCAGGTTCTTTCCATAGTTTGGCTATTGTGGCTCTTGATTTCAGCTCAGTTCATGATCTCAGGGTAGTGAGATCGAGCTCAACATCAGTCTCCCCATTCAGTGGGGAGTTTGCTGGAGACTCTCTCTTTCTCTTTCCCTCTGCCCCTCCCTCTGCTTTCTCTCAGATAAATATGTCTAAAAGAAAGAAAGAAAGAGAGAGAGAGAGAGAGAGAGAGAGAGAGAGAAAGAAAGAAAGAAAGAAAGAAAGAAAGAAAGAAAGAAAGAAAGACAGACAGTTGGCTTCCTAAAGAAAAACTTTCCTGATTCCAACATTTTGAAGGTCTTTCAACTCATCTTATCAGAAAAGCCTCTTTAATCACTCTAAATTAGAAGAAGCCCATCAGGTAATCAATATGCTCTAGGCATATACAGGTTTTAGTCATCTTTCTCATTCTGTTAAATGATTACTAAAGAAAGATTATTCACTTATACAACAAGGAAGTCAAACCAAACTTCATCAAATATAAGAATGTGCTACCTAGGATTGATATGTGCTTGAAGAAAACTCAGGGGATAAAAAATAAACTTAAAAAGTTGAAATAAATAATAAAATGAATCCCAGGAGACAAAAATATAAGATAATTTAGAAAATCAAGAGCAGACTGCTAGCTATCAAATTGACAGGAACTAACAGAATAAGGAAAAGCTCCTGAGATTTAAAAGAAATGTTTAGAAATAACAAAAATTCAGTTGTGTTAAAGATTAAATTTTACATTATTTCACAGAGCACCGAACAAAAACACAGAGTTAGAAAGTATGAGATAAGATGAGAAATATAGAAACTATTCAGCATATATAACAGCCAATTAATATGAGTGCAATAAATAAATGCAGGGGGGAAATTATCAAGGCAAAAAATTCCAAAGATGAAATTCACACATCTTACAATAAAAGAATTCACTGAAAATAAAGCAGGGTAAATAAAAAAGAAGCTAGAATTTGTGTTGAGAAATATTGGTGGGAGTGAGTGATTAACAATACAAAAATGAAAATACAAAACAAGTGACAAACAAAAATTAAAGATCAAAATAAGCTTTAGATTTTTAATTTATGTTAAAAAAAAAAAAGGCCCCACATTCAAAGTTCTGAAGGAAAATATTTTTGTATCTCTACAGGTCAAATTATCAATTAAATGTAAGGAAAAATAAATACATGTTAGACCCTTATTAAAACGCAAGTTAATGTATATATGGATCTTTTTGCATTACAAAATTAAAACAAAAATTTATATTTGACATGTATATTTAACATTTATAACATCTATAACACTCTGGCCTGAATCTGGATAAATCATTACCATTCACATTGGCCGTGGTGGTAAAGGGGCTTAACACTGAGGATCCAACCTCTCTTCAGTCATTGTGTTCTTTGACGGTTCATAATTCAGCTTGAGCCGCCCTTTCTCCACCTATCACTCATTCACTGCTTCACTTACTAGTTTGCCATAGCGATGCTGGGTAGCCATCCATACTGTCCACGATATCGCAGGAAGCACTCCCACAGCACCTGGCTGGTTGATCCTCTCTGCCTACAATTTTAATGCCCCCGTTCATCACTGTAATTGCTCCCACCTTTCTTCTGACAGTTAAACTTTGAAGCTTCGGCCTCTATTATCTCACGATTCTCTATCTCTCACCATTAGCGTCATCTGCCATCCCTGGAGTCCCCCACAAAGGGACCAGTCACCACTGCATGTCTCCGCGGTGCTTCCGCTCCCCTCCCACTCCATGTCTCATCCCCCTAGTCTCTAGTAAAGGGATGGACTCTGAGGTCCTCCAGCAGACACGGACATCTGGTCAGTTTCCCAGCTTTACTAATCCAGCACGCCGGCTTCCCTGAGCATTTAAATCTGTTCTGCCAACAGCTGCCCTGGAAATCCTGGCATTTCTACTTCCCCTAGTGTGTGGCACTGCTTTCTTCAAGCTTCCAAGAGCTATTTTCACGGTGTGTGAGCATTGACTCCACAGGTGTTTGCCAAGGAATTAACCCTATATCATAGGAAACCTCTCTCAAAATTTCACTCAGCACCCTTATGTTTGGCCCAGTTGATTCAGTACCTTCAGACCCATATTTTCCCTATGTTCCTGCTGTTACATGTTGAGTAGGTTCTGAACCCTCTCTAGGATGGGGTTACTTTTCTCTTTCACTAGATGTAGACTTAGATTATGTCACGTGACCTGGCCTGAGTAGCTAAGTGAGTTTACAATAATTATTGGTTTGGTGGCCAGGATGAGAAGTATCTCTTACCTTGTCTTTTACATGCCATCTTGCAGAACAGCAACCTTGGCCTCATGTTCAAGCTAGAGTGGAGTGCAAGTCTTCAGAGAGCGGGGAGGCCCCCTCCATAGACACCATATGAATTCTGAGGATTCCATATTTTTATGTGCACAAACCCAATTGCCCACCATACCCAAGCTCAGAGTCTTAGTCTTTCCTGATTAGACCTCAGGGTTGGGTGCAGGGAACTTGCCAAGATTGAGAACTCAAACTTTTTTAGATCTCTATAAATGATATAAATCCTAGGCTTGAACATCAGCTTTATTTACCTTCTCAAGCTACAGGAAATGATAATCTCTTTATGCTACTAAGCAAAACTTCTAATTTTTACTGTTAACCTTTAACTGGTGATTAATCCTCCCCAATCTTTTATTGTCTTTCTTCAGTGAATCCAATTTTTTCTGGTAAATATCATCTAATCATAATTTTTACAATTAGTTTTTTGCTCTAAGTCCTTTTCTCGTATATGAGGTTCCTTATATCCACAGATGTATTCCTTTCCCCTAGTATTTCATTCTGGTTCACTGTAAATGAAAATTTCAAGAATTGCATTACTGCCACAAGCCAAGGGTTATCATTTCTTCACTTCCTATGAGGACTTTGTCCTTAACTACCAGCTGGGGAATAGATGATCTAGCTCCAGTTACCATTGTATTGTTGCTTCCACAGCCCATTTGGGTTTTGATTTTCTTTTGATTTTGTTCCTTAGGAAACAAACACAGAGGCATTCTTCTATAAGAAGTTTTGGGAGGCATGCTTTCATATATGAGTGCTTTCATGTATGAGGCATGCTTTCTTATATATGGGTCAACATATATGAGTGAAAGAACGCAACAGGATTCTGCAGAGGGAGAAACTGAACAGGTGTGACAGGGTTCAGATGAGGGGCTCAACCAATCCCAAAAACATTTCAGGAAGGCCTTTCAGAGCTATCCGGAATGAAACAAGTAGACCAAAACTTTATGCTTTTCCATCAAATAAGCATTATCTTTGAGCTTCCTCCAGGCAGGCACACGAATTTGGGTGAGGTGACTTGTCAATAGAAGGTGATTCTGGGAGAGAGATTCAGTTGAGAGCTCTTAGTCAATCCAGGATATGAAGACTTTCATCTTACAAGGAGAGTCTGGGTGGCACATCATCACATGAACAAGTGGTATGTGTGTACATATACATTTGTAATGTATATAAATGCCTAGTAACATAAAGGCCTTAATGATGCAAGTGCTTATTTCTAGGGAGAAAATCAGAAATTGTGGCAATCAGGGATCACTGATAGGTTTGCATATATAAACATATGTATGTTTAAAACATATAAACATATCTGTTTAGGTAAATGTTTTCATAGTGAAAATATATTGGTATACCCATTTATTATTCAAAAAAATACCATTTTATTAGCAACTGGTACAAATTTCAAAAGAAACGTTCTCTGAATGAAGTGAGATATGGATATGATTCAATAAAATACATGAATAAAAACCTAGAAGATCTTATGGATATTGTTAAAATAAAGTGCATTTTTCTCCAAGTCAAATAAATCATGCAATAACAAATAAAGAAAAAACAAAATCATAACAACCCCAGTTTTTGTAAAAGAAATTGTCATGCAATATGGCACAGATGCTTTTTAACAACTGATAATATTTAGAAAAAAATACCTTCCTTTAAGCAATTTCCCCTTCCATTATCATTGGATCCATAGAGGAGTATATGTATGATCTTTGCATCTTCATTTTCTTTGCCATAAATTGTATTCAACTAATGTACATGTTAGATGTTGGCTTTTAATTAGACATTCAATGTGCTGTAAAGGCAAAGTCAGAAGGCTTACATGAGGTTAATAGGAAGTGTTATATTATTATAATACTACTTCATTATTGGTGTTTTTCCTTATTATAACAGTCCATTGTTAGTACTGTTATTGCTATTTTATTATAATTTTTACATTAGTCTTATATATATTACATATATGTGTGGGCATGGAAAATGCTAATAAACTGTTAAGGGAAACAAAATTGATTTGATTTCAACTTTTATTGTGTGGAGACAAAACATATTCTAGAAAATCAGACAGAATAATAAATAGTTTTAAGTACATTATTCAAATTCAAATCAGGGAGGAATTTAAAATTATTTTTTAAAAAAATAGTAACAGTTGAGGGAAATTAAAGTAGTGTAATTGGGCTAAATACTCATCTTACATGGTATGGACACAATCAAGAATACCTAGGTTGATAGATCACATGTTATTTAAAATGATAAGAAATCACAAGAAGATCCACTCCCCACCCCTTCAAAAAAAGTTAACATTGAGTATAGGTAATCTGACTGATGGTAGAAAAGTTGGGTGAGTGACCATTGATTCTTACAGAAAGTCCTTCTATCTAATATTATTTACACTGTGTGTATACTACTTCTAGTAAAACAAAATGTTGGCAAAGTGGAGAGTTATGTTACAAATAACTCATTTTACCCCTATGGTGGTGGTAAAATTCAACTACCCTCTTCTCGAATCTCTGAGTCTTTTGCAAGCATGGCAAGACTTTCGGGCATTCATCAAATGGGATCATTTCATTCCTGGCTTCATTAAAAATCTACATTCATCCTTGATTCCCTGTGCTTTATAGTTTTAGTTCTTTTTCAAGTTAGCTCTCCATATTTTATGAATATCTGCAAGATGACTAAACTACTTTCTGGATCCGGGCAGAGTAAACTAAATATTTTAAATTTGTTTCCCTGAATCTCTCCTTTGATATCACAGTGGGGATTACAGCATTGCCGCTCTGTCTATGCAATATGATGGATAATCCTCTCTCTCTGCATTAGTAATCCTTCAAGCAGGTAGGAAAGGTCACAGTTTTTTGAATAAATTGGAAAACATGCTCATTCCGAATATTCTATGTGCAATAGAAATAACTATTATTATTTATCATTTCACATTTGCATACTATATTAAGAGCATGCCCCGCCACTTCACATGTTTTTCAACTGACAATTTTTTTTGAGAAAGGATTTAAGTTTTGCATATAATTGAAAGCATGCCTTAAAACTTAACATGAAGAGTGTCACTAATGACTACTCTTCCATTAAACCACCACAGTCATCTCTGAGACTCAATTCTTTGTCAAAAGAAAAAGAGTAATTAAGCTTTGGTATACCTGTTCAGCTGAGGTTAACACTCAGTACCTCTGATTCTGATTTTTGCAACAGCCAACCCATCCTGGGTGACAGTGAGGGATGCTACAGAAAAGCATCTGATAGAAAGGAATTATTAGAAAGCGTATAATGACACAATTTCAATAGGTTGCTTGAGATTATATTTGTTCTGAAAATATTTTGATCGTAAATTTATGGATTTCTAAACATTTTCTTTTATATGGAAACATACATAGTCTTTTCATCTCTTATGCAAGTTGTTTCACTACCATTTTTCTACAAAGGCTTGGATTAATGCAATAATCCACTAAAGTAAGTAGCCAATCTAAATCCTCTTCACTGCACAGAATTCTTATAAAGCCAGTATTGTTTCTTTAATATTGTTTTGCTAATCACATAAATCTACCTGTCTAAAGAAAGGCTGTTGGAACATTTCAGACAGTGGTTTCACTAAACTTGATTCTCCTCTAATTGTGCTTTAATGATAGTTTTCCATTTTGTGGATAACTGTGTTTAAATATTCAGAGAACAGATTATTAAAATTTTTGCTGAATGACTCATACAGAAACACTAATTAGAACAAGAAAAACAGAGTTGCAATTTTCCAAAATAGTAACTGTGCCAGGTGAACTCAAGAAATGCTTCTGCTAACCAAAACTTTTATATAGAAACTGGCAAATAATACATGTAATAATGATTAATGGTTTCTTCTAGATATTTAAAGTGAATTGCTTACTATGAGTTGGAACTGCTGGTTCTTAATTCTAAGTGCTGTCACTCACAATTTACTGATTGACCTTTAGTTGGTATTCTGACTTATTTTTTCCTTAATTCTTTTCTCAAAGTATAATTTGGGAATTATAATTAAAAATAAATAAATACACTTGGCAAAGTTACAAGGTGCAAAATATTTTCTGGTTAAGAGGTGCTGACTTAAATTTTGTTTGTTTTTCACATCTAATAATAATTAGACCCCATAGCACGAACCACTGTAAACAGAATGTCATACCATCAAGGTGCTTACACTAAACAGGAAATAACCTTGCGTTATTCTTTCTTTAAATATTTCCCTCTTCTAAGAGAATAACTAATTAAAGTACATCATGAGTTGTAAAATTCCAAATTATAAGTCTGAATTTCCAATATTATATATAAGCATAAAAGCCTGTAACTATTTACTAAAGTATATAACAGGGAAAGTACATTTTTTACAGCAGTTGGAACAGAAAGTAAAGCCACCAATACACCTTTCCGATTATTTCAAATCAAATATTTTAAAATTAATACCTGAAATAGCTACAGCCTCTTATTAAGGGTTTCTTTTCATGTTCTCCTTCACAGCACCAAGTGCCAATATTTTTTCTGTTATGACATCATGTGTCATAATGGACATCATTTCAGTTCAAATTACCTAATATCCCTAACATGAGCCCATCAGGTTTTTGTTAACAATTAAGCAAGCCTCTTGTCACTTTGTCTTCTCCATTCACTCTGTTGCATTTTTTTTTTTTTTTTTTGGTGCCGTTTCCAACGGGCACTGCCACCAGGTTCCGTAACTCTCTGTGCTCATGACATTTCCAGGTGAAGACTTCAAAGATCATTTCTCCCAACACTAACATCTTTAGAGAGATGGGAAGTTTACTTAAGATCACACTGCCCCTTGTTCAATCTTTGCTAATGCTGCAGCATTTGGAAGTCTTCCTGAAAATAAATTGTCTGATGTTTTTCTATAGTATGCAGAAAGTACCGTACCTGAAAAATTGTACTAGTCAACTCAGCACATAAAATTCCTTTTCTGGCACCAAACTAAGCTCCAAGGAAATAAAATGATCTGCCCTCTTTACAATGCCTTGCACATATAGTTACTCATTAACTATTTGGAGCTGGAGAAACTTTTATTCCCTATCCATATTGCAGGTAGCAATGCCCCTGCCATTGACTATTTGGTTCATCTAATTTTTCAGTAGAACTCTCGGGGCCATTAAAAATACCACCAGCCAAGTTATAATTTATCTGTAGATTTACAATAAATTCAGCAACTTGACTTCATTTGTTAGCAGATGCTGAACTATACTGGAATGAACTGATTCTGTTGTACTATCTTGTAGCAATTACATTTGCGGTTTTTTTTGACGAGTGGAAAGCTCTAATTTTTCATTTACATAATTATTTCCTCCACTTAAAGAGTTGTTCAAAATCAGATATTACATAAATAGATGTAAGGAAATAAAAAAAAACCATTAAATAAATAGGCAGCTCTGTGGTTGAAGGAAACCTACTGAGTTTATAGTCATCCTAAACTTTTATTAAATTTGCACAGATTCAAACAACAAGGATTTTCTGAGTTTAAACTTATTAACAGCTTAGATTTTCACATATCATTTATTTTAAGTGAGGCAAAACGAGGACTAGTGGAAAGAAAGCTGTACATCTGAATCACACAAATAATTCACAGCGATAGAAAAAAATCGCAGAAACAAATGCCTTTTTTTATGTCAAAACAAATTGCTCTCTTTTTTTTTTTTTAAAGATTTTATTTATTTGACAGCGAGAAAGGGAACACAAGCAGACGGAATGGTAGAATGGTAGCGGGAGAAGCAGGCTTCCCTCAGAGCAAAGAGCCTGATGCGGGGCTCGATCCCAGGCCCCTGGGATCTGACCTGGGCCGAAGGCAGACGCTTAACGACTGAGCCACCCAGGCACCCCAACAAATTGCTCTCTTCTGGCTTCTGACTTTATTCTCTTTCCTGTTTGTTAGTACCCTGCTCCCTGCTCCTTTCATTTAGGATTACACTGCTGCTCTGGGGTTTTGCATCCTCACAGGCAGGAGCACGACTTACCCCAATCAGTAGCCTGACGATTTCCTTATCCTCGTGAGAGAGTGAAGTATAAAAAACTCACCCTAACCTTTACCAAATGCAGTTCCTTAACATGACTGTAGCCATTCATTGCCTTAGCATGGACATACCCACTTAGTGCCTTGACATGGGCATAACCACTTAATGTTGTAGTATAGACATACACATTCAACCCCTGAGCATAGATTCATAAACTGCATTCCTTAGCATGGGCATACCACTAACTGCCTTAGTGTGGACATAACCACTAAATTCCTTACCATGGACACACACAATGCTGTGACATAGATATACACACTCAAGATCTTTGTATGGATGTACAAACTCCATTCCTAACGTGGGCATATCCACCCAATGCCTTAGAACACACAGGCTATTTCAAGGAGAATATGTACATTTCTAGGAATACTATTTGAGAAGTCACAGAACATCTTTAGTCTCACCAAATATCTCCCCTTCTTCTATTAATATTGTTGCCTGAAATTTCCAAAATTCATTTATCCAAGGTAATTTCTTCTTCTTGGTTTAAATAAAAATACACAGCAGTTTCATCACAGTCTTCTTGGTCAAGATTATCATCTTTAATTGCATTGGTTCAGAATTTTTTCAAACTGTTACTTAACTAGAATCAGACTAATTTAACCATAAACATATTGAGAGCTTGGCCTACAGGCAACAAAATTGTTCAGGTAAGGTTGCATGAATGGGAAGAAGAAAAAAAATGAACAAGTTATAGGAGTTGAACAGGCAGGCGATAGATGAGAGAAGAGAAAAATACATCACCAAAAAAACTGTCAACTTTGATATTTTGCCAAGTCAATCCCAACATATTCCTACACAATTGTAGTCAAAAATGTCTCTTGATATATTCATATAACTAACTTAGTGGGATCCCTGTTAAGTGTTCCTACATGCACCTCTAAATTAATTTTTTTTATTTTATTAAGGAAAAATTGAAATATATACCAAGTAGGATAGTACAATATGACATGCATGTGTCTGTCACCTAGCTCCATTAGCTGTGAGTTCTTGGCTTATCCTGTTTCATCTGTACCCAGAACTACTTCCCACACTTATTTCCCCTAACCCAGATTATTTTGAATAAAATAACAGATACCAGATTATTTACTCTAAAATTATTTTAATCTATATCATCAAAATATTAGAAATACTAGAAATATGCTTATCTTACCTAGAATATCATTATCACACCTAAAAATAATTGCCAAAAATTTTTGTTTGCTTTATAATGTTTTTAGTTTCTTTATTCAGATTTATAGTCCAATATAAGTCCCTACATTTAGATTAATCTATAAGCCTTGTAACTGTCTTTTAATACATAGGTTATTTCCTTCCCCCTTCATTTTTTTTCTTTCTTATAATATGTTTTGAAAAAAAAATGTTTGTCCTTTAGTATCTACTAGAGTATGGATTTTGCTGATTTTCTCTTTATTGTGTTTTTAACATGTTTTTCTGTTCCTTGCATTTTCTGAAGTTGCTAGCTAAAAAAAGAGTAGAAAGTGGCAAACTATAGCCTGTAACCAAATTCAAATTCAGCCAGCAGCTTATTTTTTTGCAAATAAAGATTTATTGGAGCACAGCCATAACCATTCACTTATGTATTGCCTATGGTTGTGTTCACTTGAAAAGGCAGAGTTGAGCAGTCTTGATAGAAACCACACGGCCCACAAAACCGAAAATTTACTTGAGGGTTCTTTACAGAAAACATTTGCTATTTCCTAATTTTGAGGATTGAATTTTTTTTTTTTGGAAGGGTTTTTTTTTGTTTGTTTTTGAATACTTTATATTTGTAGCTGTGTGCTTCCTATGAAGTAAATAATGTCCACTTGTCTCCCTTTTTGTGAATTTAAAAAACACTGAAGATCGTTTCTTGGATCTAAGTTATCCAGGGGCTGAAAATGCTTAAGGATATACAAGCTGATTCTTTTTTTTTTTTTTTTTTAATTTCTTTAAGATTTATTTGTTTATTTTAGAGATAGATAGAGAGTACAAACAGGAAAGGCAGAAGAAAAGGGAGAGAGAATCTCAAATAGACTGCACTTGAAGCACAGAGCCCTATGCGGGGTTCCATCCCAGGACCCTGAGATCAGGACCTGAGCCAAAACCAAGAGTCTGATACTTAACCAACTGCACCACCCAGGTGCTCTCAAGGTGGTTCTTTTAATACAATGACCTAAAACTATTCCCTTGAGATCTGATTTTCATAAAGAGCACTGCAAATACTGTACTAAAACAACTCATTGCTTTATTTTATGAGAGAATTCACAAAGCTTTTTGAAAAAACTTTAATCAAAGACTGTCACGTTGAATTGATAGTCAATCCTAGTTTCAGAAATACAAGTTCTCATGTTACTTAGCATCTATTTCCTAATAGGTGAAATAGAAATATCAGAACCTAGAAGACAGAAACATGGTGATTATTACAAATTATATTCATAATTACTTTGTTATATTAATATTATTATATTAAAATTATATTTATTGTTAATTATAATTATATATGATACATAATAGACATTCATTAAATGTTAGCCCATTTGTAGTACCATAATTCATGAAAATGTACTTTTTTCATATTTAAGTATCTCCGAAATTGGACTTCATTATATAATTGATGGATCTTAGATTTGATGAAATAAGACAGTAGCAATGTTAATATGACAGCGATTTCTTGTGTAACTGTATTAATTCTGGGTCACTGATGTTGCTACTCAGAAATCAAATAATTGTCTTTTGGGATAGAATTTTCTCAGATGACCAAATTCTGTTAAGAATTTCTATTGGTCATTGAATTTTCTAAAATTTCATGGAAGCAGTGTATTGTGGTATTTCAGGTGTCAATTCCATGTATCTGGTTCATATTAACAAAGGGGAATTTTCAGAAATATTTGAAACTCTAATATCATCATCAGGCATCTAAGAGACAAAAGAAAATTTAGAATTTAAAGAGTGATTTTCTACTTTCCTATTTTATATTTTGAGCCTTTATTACTTTGGATAATGTGTATTTTTGAAATGTTATGTGGAGGAAAAACTGAAATTCTAGTGTTTCACCTAAATCATTACTAGCATAAAATATTTTACCACCACCTATGCATACTCTAAAATAAACATCAGAAACTCTTGAGTTTTCCTGAGAATTCTATGTTAACCTAATTCAATTATATAATTTTTAATTTCCTAATTCTCTGTATTCTAATATACAAATTATAGCATTTTAGCATCTCACACATTTTTATTATAAATTTTGTTTACATTTAAAATTTGAAAAAAAAACAAATTTTTTTTTTAAGATTTTATTTATTTATTTGACAGAGAGAGAGATCACAAGTAGGCAGAGAGGCAAGCAGAGAGAGAGGGGGAAGCAGGCTCCCTGCTGAGCAGAGAGCCCAATGCAGGGCTTGATCCCAGGACCCTGAGATCATGACCTGAGCTGAAAGCAGAGGCTTTAACCCACTGAGCCACCCAGGTGCCCCAAAAGAAACAAATTCTTTACAACGTCATTAGCCAAATTAAATAATATTGCCTTGTTACATTTCCTTCCAACTTACTTTTCTTAATTTTTTTGAAGATTTTATTTATTTGACAGAGAGGAGAAAGATCACAAGTAAGCAGAGAGGCAGGCAGAGAGAGAGGAGGAAGTAGGCTCCCTGATGAGCAGAGAGCCCCATGCGGGTGCTCGATCCCAGGATCCTGAGATCATGACCTGAGCTGAAGGCAGAGGCTTTAACCCACTGAGCCACCCAGGCACCCCCAACTTACTTTTCTTATGTAGAAATGATCTTAATAAATATATCATTCGACCTAGCACTTTTTTCTTTTTCCACGTTATTTTTAATTTTTTTTTTATTATGTTCAGTTAGCCACTGTAAAATACATCTTTAGTTTTTGATGTAGTGTTCAATGATTCATTAGTTACATATAACACCCAGTACGTACATCACAACACATGCCTTCCTCAATACCCATTACGCTGTTACCCCTCCAAAACCCTTCCCTCTGAAACCCTCAGTTTGTTTCCCACGGTCCATAGTTTCTCATGGTTCATCTCCCTCAATCCAGCATTTAAACATGTTCTTACACCATAATCTTTCCATTTTCTATGTTATTCTAATTATTAAATGTTAAAGTTAATAGTAAAATATTATTCACTTGGACATAATTCAGCTTATCATTATTCTATGCTGAATACTTTTCTCATGTTTTCTGCTAAAACACCTTGCACTGAACAGAGTTAAGCCCTAAATTTTCTCTTCTTTTGGACCAATGTTCTTGTCTTCATCTCCAACACTTGGATCATCAATGCATCTCTTTCCTTTAACAAAATTTTTAAAAATTCTGTGTGTACTACATCTTGATACATCTTGCCAAGTTTTATTCTTATGTGTAAAGAACAATGGAGGTAAAGTAGATTGTGTGCGATTGTGTATTTGTGTCTAAGTATGTATCCTCTCCACCCCTATTCGTAGAGAACACTCTTCTGTAAGAGTGATTAAAGTTGATCAGTTTGACACTGATCATTGGGAGTGAACTGCTTAGGGATGTGACTGGAGTTTTGATCCTTTTAGGACATTCTTGAAAATTCAAACACTACAGGTCTAAGGGGATCTCTTTGCTATCCCCTATACCTCCATTTTATGTCTCCATGAACATACAATCCATTTTTATAATCACCATGAGACAAAATTGCAGCATACTCCTACTAGTACTAAACACAAAGCAATTATATAAGCTTACTATTTTCTGAGCACAATGACAAACATTTTACGTACTAACTTATTTAATCCTTACAACAATTCTATATGGTAAGATATATTATTATCCTGTTTACAGATGAGGAAGGTTAACTAATTAGGCTGAAAATCATGCTGAAAATCAGATAGATACAAGTAGTAGAGGAAAATATTATATATGTTAAATATTTGAGGAAATAGCAGGGTGAGTTTTTTATTGTTGTTGTTTTGATTTTTTAAAAATAAAACAGAGATTTGGTTTTAAGCCCCAAAGCTGTCTGGAAACAGGCAATAACTCTTGGTATCTATATTCCCCAGGCCTGCAAGTGTGCAAGGAAAACAGGTTTTCAACCTGCAGACTCAGTAAGAAAACTAAATTAAAAGAAAACCAAATTAACCTTAGCTGAGTCCTGGCGGATTTGTGCCAGTTCACCTCCTTTCTGAACACATAGGAAAATTGTACTACTTTATTTCCCAAATTTAATCATGACCATATGATTTGCATTGGCCACCAAAAAGTAAACAAAAATGACATGTATCCCTTCAGTTCAAACTATTCATGATCCAGAGAAACTCTTGCCATAGCATCTTGTATGAATCCTTCTGTCAGGCTCATGAATGATGACACGAGAAACACACATGGCTGCCGAGCTGCAATGGATGTATTTAATGAGTAAGAGTAAATCTTTATCTTTAAGATCACTGTGGTTTGAGGGTTGTTACCATAGCTTAGTTTATCCTTATTAGTATAGTTGGAGTTAATTTTTGTCAACACACACTGAACTTGAATAAACCTCTATGATTTGGCCTAGGTCACACAGCTATATATGAATCCAACAGTAAACACCCCAAAGAACTTTCTACTTCTCGGCCATTTGTTTTAATTAAGCTTATTGTAAAATATATGGAAATTTCAGATATTTTTTTCAAAAATGAAGAAAATTGGAAATAAGACAATAACCATTATACATAATCCCCCCAAATCTGTTACTATGTTAATGTGCTTGCTTACTTTTTTATCCCAGTAGTCCAAATATGAAGTTTGAATGGGTGTAAATATGAAAATATTTAAAAATTAACCATTTCTACAAATTTTTTTTAAAAAACATCTTCCTCTGCTCCATCTTCCATTATTCACCAGAAACAGCCACTTTCACATAATTTAGGAATTATTTTAGGAGTTGTTTTAGTCCCTTAATAAGATAGTGTTACTAAGTTTATTTTTGTTAAATACATCTATTCTCTACCCCCTCAATGAAGAATTAGAGTTTAACTTCTTTTTGTTTTGCTGTAACCACAATACACACTCATCACTTTGGGTCCACCATTCCATCATTTATCATAACATTCATCATAATTTGTGTGAGGTCAATATTTGTTTATATTTCATGATTACTATTTTCATACTATTCAAATCTGAGTAATCGGCTTTCATCTTTTGAGTCCTTACATATCTATAAAAACATATATCCTACATTGACATTTGAGTGATTGCTTGGTTATGGACCTAGATTTCACTTTTCTTCAGAATTTTTAAGGCATTTCTGATTCTTTTTAGCTTCTATTGGTATGGCCTGAAGCCATACCAATGACTAAGACTCAGCAGGTAAACCGTTTTTTTAATCCAAAATAATGTAGGATTTTTCGCTGAATCCAATATTCTAAATTTCAAAATGATGTACCTTGGCATTGGTCTGATTTTCTTTACTATTATAAACACCTAGTGGATCCTTCAAATATGAAAATGCCTATTCTTAGTAATAGGTGTGAAAATTTCTCAAAAATTGTATTTAATAATTTTAAAAATATCTCATTTTAAAGTTTCTTTCTCAAACTCCTATTATTTGGATATTTGAATTAATGGAGTATGTCACGTCTTTTCTTACACTCTCCTATCCTCTTCTCCTCGTGTATCTTTCATTGTTTTTCTCTTCTTTCTGTGAGATTTTCTCAACTACATCTTTCAACCACACTATTGAACTTTTCATTTTTAATTGCAAATCAGTGTCCTTTTATTCATTTATAATTACACAGACACACACACACACATTATATATAGTCATCTTATTTGCTTCAGGAATGTAGTATTTTCCTTTGTTTCTTGTTTTTTATACATTTTAGATACTAACCCTTTGTCAGATATGTCATTTGCAAATATCTTCTCCCATCCACTAGGTTGTCTTTTAATTTTGTTGACTATTTCTTTGCTGTACAGAAGTTTTTTATTTTAATGTAGTCTCAATAGTTTATTTTTGCTTTTGTTTCCCTTGCCTCAGTAGACATATCTAGAAAAAAATGCTGCGATGGCTGTCAGAGAAATTACTGTTTGTGCTATCTGCAAAGATTTTTATGGTTTCAGGTCTCACATTTAGGTCTTTAATCCATTTTGAGTTTATTTTTGTATAAGGTGTAAGAAAGTGGTCCAGTTTCATTCTTTTGCGTGTAGTTATCCAGTTTTCCCAGCACCACTTGTTGAAGAGACTGTGTGTGTGTCTGTGTGTGTGTGTGTCTGTGTGTGTGTGTGTGTGTGTGTGTGTGTGTGTGTGTGTCTTCCTCATTGCATCCTATTGCCTACTTGGTTGAAGATTAATGGGACTTAAAATGAGTTTATTTCTGGGCTCTCTATTCTGTTCTATTGATCTATGTGTCTATTTTTGGCATTATGGAAGAATATTGAGGTATAAGCACAGTCATTTCTTAGCTTTCCTCACTGCTAGCCAAAGATGCATTTTAGATAGGTTTTCTAAGTGGTTTTAGAGCAGATTCATTTTATTTCCAACATCAATAGTTTGCTGATGATGTGTCATTTAGCATTCTCCTTCTTTGTCTGTATTTACTATAAACATAGAAAAAACAAGGGTGCCTGTGGGTTAAAACAGGGTAGCTCAGTTGGTTAAGTGTCCAACTCCAGATTTTAGCTTAGGACACAATCTCAGGGTCGTGAGATCAAGCTTCATGTTGGGCTCTGTGCTCCACAGGGGTCTGCTTGGGATTCTCTCTCTCCCTCTCCCCATCCCTCATTCATGCTCTCTCTTTCTCTCTCTCTCTCCCTCTCTTTGTCCAATAAATAAATAAAAATTTCTAAAAAACAAAGAAATTCATAAATAAAGTTTGTTTATTTTTGCTATGACTATAAATTGTATTATTGTTTATTTGGTTTTCAAGAAAGAGCAAGATTAGATATATCCAAATTTCTTTTTAATAGTTTTTCTGATTTTCTTTTACATTGCATTGTAAAAATCTGTACAAAACTTTAATTCTAGGAAAACTTAGTTTTAATATTGTCCTGTTATTCCATCATGCCAAAATGGTTTTATTTTTTATTTTTTTAAGATTTTATTTATTTATTCATGAGAGAGAGAGAAGCAGAGACAGAGGGAGAAGCAGGCTCCCCAAAGAGCAGGGAGCCCGATGTGGGACTCGATCCAGGACCTCAGGATCATGACCTGAGCTAAAGGCAAATGCTTAACCATCTGAACCGCCCAGGCGCCCCCATGCTGAAATGGTTTTAGAATTTATTTAACCCTTTCTACTTGTTGAATAAATAGTTTGTTTCCCAACTCTCATTAAAGGCAATTTAAAGTATATTAATGTATTTTGAAAAATATGAATCCTTTAGCATTTATCCAGTCCCAAATTTGTCCATTCATAATTATTCACATTATCATCAACTTTCTCCCTTATACCTAACCTTAATCTTAAAGATAATCAACTCCATTTTAGGAGCTTAAAGATAAATTATAATTTATTTCTAGAAAAATACCAATTGAGGACATCAACAAAATGGCAGAGTAGGCAGCTCCAAGCTCTTCTCCTTCCACAGAAATATTGAAAAATAAGGAGAAGCTACCAGAGCCAACTTTGTCAGAATTCAGAAAAGGGTCAAAGGTATTCAACAGCCAAGTGAACACTGAGTCATGAAAAAGGCAACTTGATAAGAGTAGGAAAGTGTTGTGGTGTTTTATTTGTCCTTGTTCCACCACCTTCACAGTGCAGGAGGCTTGTCCAGAGTTGCAGAGGGAGCAGAGCAGAATTTATTTACAAAATGTTGTGCATGTTCATTCTTATCTCTCTGGAGACTACCTGAAGGACCTGGTGCTTGTCTCTGTTTTGTCTAACTTGTAGCTCAGGCTGGTAAGGAGGAATTGCTCAAAAGTACTGCCAGTAGAACAGATGACTTGTAGTCACCTACTGTGAAAAGAAATTATAATGGAAACAAGATAGAACACTTAATGCCTGAAAGAAAAAAAATGGTGAACATTTCTTTGTGAATTTAGGGCATTCAAATGTATCCATGTACATGGGAGAATTCAGAAGGTCATATACATGCCTAGGAAAGACCAAAGAAAAACCTAAACTTCCCCTTAGGCTGATACTTAGGCTTAGTGGAAGCCTAAGAATTGAATGAGTGCTTCAGCACAGAGCTTACCTGCAAACATTGGGAGAAGGGTTTGCTTAATTTTTTTCACAGAGAATAGAACAGAAAGCTAATAGATCTAGTAAACAAATACATCAAAATTGTAGGGCATAAGATCAACACACTAAAATCAGTTATGTTTTTTTGTACCACCAATAAACGATCTGAGAAGGAAGGTAAGAAAAAAATATTACCTTTATTAGAAACAATAGTTTCTAAAATGATAAAGCAGCTAGTAATAAAGAAATACTTGTAAATAATTTGTGTAGTGATGTGTAATGATTCTGTATTCATGAATAATTGATATTGTTCTACCCAATACAATCCAGTTTCAATCTATTCATATTAAAATTTCAACATTTTTTTGGTGAAATCAAAAAGCCAATCATCATATTTACATGGAGTTGCAAGGGGCTTAGAGAACCAAAATAATCAGAAAAATGTCAGAAGATTCACATTTACAGATTTCAAAACATTTTTTTTAAAGATTTAATTTATTTGGGAGAGACAGAAAGAAAGAGTGAGTGCACATGAGCTGAGCAGGGGAGAAACAGAAGGAGAGGAGAGAGAGACTCCCAAGCAGACTCCATACTGAATACAGAGCCCCAGTGAGGGGCTTGATCCCATGAGCCATGAGATCACCATCTGAGCTGAAACTAAGAGCTGGAGGCTCAACCAACTGAACTACCGACGTGCCTCCCAGATTTCAAAACTTGATACAAAGCTACAGCAATTAAAAACAGTATTTCACTGGCATAAGAATAGACATACACATCATGGAATATAATTGAGATTCCAGAAATAAATCCACATTGTACACCTTAAACTTACACAATGTTATATGTCAATTATACCTCAATTAAAAAAAATAGACCAATGACCTAGAGATAAGAACTAAAACTATAAAACTCTTAGAAGAAAACACGGGTAAATCCTCATGATGCTGGATTTTGCAGTGGATTCTTCAAAATGGTATGAAAAGCAGGAGTAACAAAAGAAAAAATATGTAAACTAAACCACTAAAATTAAAAAGCTGTGAGTAAGGACCTCATCAAAAAAGTTAAAAGGCACACAACAGAATGGTAGGAAATATTTGCAAATAATTTCTCTGTGAAGAGTTTAATATCCAGATTATATTTAAAAAATCTCTACAAGTCAACAACAAAAGGGCAAACTATTCAATGCCACTGAATTGCACAATTTAAATTGGTTGAAATGGAAGATATTATGGTGTATATACTTTATACCATAGTAAAGATCTTTTTTGGTGTTTTTGGTAAACAAAAATTGTTTAAATTACTTTAGACGGATATTATAGAATCAGATTTTAAATTGCTCTGAACTGCATGTTTTTGTGGGCTCCTGTGATATTTTCTATAAGGTATAAAAGAGAGCAAAGAACAGATTTTCATTTAAATTTGTAAATTTGGGGTGCCTAGGTGGCTCAGTTGGTTAAGAGGCTGCCTTTGGCTCACATCATGATCCCAGGGTTCTGGGATCAAGCCCCCACATTGGGCTCCGTGCTCCTTGGAGAGCCTACTTCTCCCTCTCCCTCTGCCTGCTACTCTGCCTACTTGTGCGATCTCTCTGTCAAATAAATAAATAAAATCTTTAAAAAATTTAAAAAAAACAAAAAATAAATAAATTTGTAAATTCAAGGATCAGACTGCCGTTAAAAGCAGTTAAAAGTTTGGGACTACCCCTTACTAGGTTGACATACTTTAGGTACTTATATTGCTGGTTTTTTGGTTTTTTTTTTTTTCAGTTTTCTCATCTGTGAAATGCAGTTTTAAAAATGCCCATACACGATTATTTTGAGAATATAATAGCAAAACACATGCATAACCTTCAGGACAGTACACAGCAAGCTCAAAAATGTTAGCAATTTTTATATTTCCTGCATTTACACTAGAGGATATTCTTAAGCTCTTGACAAAATATTCAAGATAACAAAACGACATTGGCTTTCAAGTAAAGACATTTTTATTAATACACATATACATAACAAGTTAACACATTAGAAAATCTAGTTATCTGATGGATTTTAGTCCCCTTATTTAACTGATAATGTAAAATCATACTAGGACAAAAATCTACCACCCACACACTAATTTATCTCAAAATCCTCATAAACCTTCAGTTGATTTCATGAGTATAAATAATTTTTCAACTATATGAACAATATGGAGCAAAACAAATAATATATAAACATAAACATAAAACAGATTCATAAACCAATGAATTTATAATATACTTTAAGTACACCTACCAAACTTTAATGTTAAGACTTTATATTTTTAAATATATACCTATTAAAAATTATTACACCTTCAAGATGGCAGAAGTTTGAAAACAAATATTATTAAGTTCTTTTTTTTTTACATAGATTCATATAGTTTCTAGCAAGTTACCTCATCTGAACAAATGGCAAGATGCAATCTCTGATAACTGAGCAATTAAACAACCTGCTGTGTCGCAGATGCACAAATCCTAATACATGCAGAATATAATCTTACCAAATACAGAGATTTCCTGTTAATTACTTTTTTCCTTCTGTAAGTTATATTTACATTTTTTTGCAGGTTCTTAAATGGCTGAAGGTTTACCCCCTGGATATTATGTTGATTTATTTTTCATCTATGTGTGATACCAGCTTTAGAATTCTTCTTTTGGAAAGTATATTATTTTAGTCTTTAAAAACACAATGCTTTCACAGAAAATTAGTATTTTCTTGGTAACGTATAATGTGTATAATGTATTGGAGTTGCTTTTGCAGTTTCCAAAAAAGAGACAGATTCTGTGTAGTTATGACCACAGTATTGTAATTCTGATGTATTGCTGATGAACATATTTCTTAAAAAATTAGTAGTATATCAGTTTAATATTTAGCAATCACTTTTCATACTCGCAAGTTATGATAGCATTCACTATCAGACATCTTTTTAAGACTTGCTAGAGAAGATATAAAAATCATACTCCCTGATTCAAACTATACTACAAAGCTATAGTAATCAAAACAGTGTACTATTGTCATAAAAACAGACATATAGATCAAAGAAAAACAATAGAGGGCCCAGAAATAAACCCACACATATATGGTCAATTGGAGCCACAAATATATGATGGGAAAATGACAGTCTCTTCAATAGATGATGTTGGGAAAACTGGACATCTGTATGCAAAAGAATGAATCTTGACCAATATCTTACATCACTTATAAATATTAACTCAAAATGTATTAAAAACTTGGAAAAGAGACCTGCAACCATAAAACTTTTAGAGGAATAGAAAGGCAGCAAGCTTCTTCACATTGGCCATGTCATTGAATTTTTAAATCTGACTCCAAAAGCAAATGCAACAAAAGCAAAATAAATAAATAAATAAGTAAAAGGACAATATCAACCTAAAAATTTGCACAGCAAAGGAAGCCATCAACAAAATGAAAGGCAATATACTAAATGGAAAAGAAATACTAGCAAATCATATATTGAATAAGGGGTTAATAATCAAAATATATGAAAAAAACTCATACAGCTCAATAGCAAAAAACAAAACAAAATAAAATAAGAAATTTAAAAATGAGCAGAGGATCTAATAAATTTTTAAAAGACACACAAATGACCATTAGGCACAGGAAAAGATGCTCAGCATCACTGAATCTTCAGAGAGAAGCAAATCATAACCACAATGAGATACCACCTCTCACCTGTTCGACTGCCTAAAATTAACAACATAGGAAACAGCAGGTGTTGGGGAGGATATGGAGAAAAGGACACGCTTGTCCACTGTTGGTGGAAATGTAAATTAGTTCAGCCGCTATGGAAAATAGTCTGGAGGTTCTTCAAAAAAAATAAAAATGCACTTATCATATGATAGAGCATTCAACTACTGAATGTTTACCTAAAGAAAACAGAAGTACTAATCTGAGAGAATATGTGCACCCATGTGTTTATTGCAGTATTATGTTTGTGCACCCTTATGTTTATTGCAGCATTATTTACAATAGCCAAGATAGGAAAACAACCTCAGTGTCCATCAATGGAAGAATGAATAAAGATGTGGTATGTACATACAACAGAATGTTATTCAGCCATAAAACAATGCAATCTTGCCATTTGCAACAACATGGATGGATCTCGAGGGTAGCATTCTACGTGAAATAAGCCAGACAAAGAAAGACAAATACAATATAATTTCACTTAAATGTGAAATCTAAAAAAACAAAACAAATAAACCAAACAAAACCAAACAAAATCAAACTCATAGATACAGAGAACAAATTGGTAGTTGACAGAGGGGTAAAGGAGTTGCAGCATGAGTGAAAAGGGTAGAGAGAGTCAAATGTATGATGATGAATGGCAACTAGACTTATTGGGGTGATCACTCTATAGCATATATGAAAATCAAAATATGTTGTACACCTGAAATTACTGTAATGTTACACACCAATTTTACCTGCGTAATAAAAAGAACACACAGAAATTCAGCATTACGTAAATAGAATTAGTTATTAAAAAAAACACTGTAACATAGTTAAAACATCCACCTTAATTCCATAGTAGAATAGTTAAAAAAATATGTTTATAATTGTATCTAGAAAATGCATCTAAAATAATATAAATATTTAAAATCGTTTTATTTACCTTACTTAAAAAAGAATTAGGTTATTTTAATGATGCATTAATTCTCTGACTACTTCAAGGATGTGTTAAAGTAACTTTTGTTTGCGTATGTATGAGTTTGTAGATTTTGCCAAAACTTAATAGCACATTACACTCTGATTGTTTCAGAAAACAATCACAGAAAAGCCATTTTTGCCAAAATATTTTAGGGTTTCATCAATTTTCCCAAGGACTTCTCTCAGTTCTTTGATATTCAAATCATTCTTTTTTTGAAGCACATATTCTATCATCATACTTCCCAATATTTTTCTTCAATTTTTAACCAGTCTCACTCTGCTACAACCTCATTTGTCAAAGCCTTTCTTTGCTTGTGAGTCAAGTAATTCTAACTTGACTTCATTGGCTTTATGAAATCATGCAGTTTTTTAAAGATTGCAATTTCACTTTGTATTATACTGTATGGCTTTGTCAGGTACATACCACATTCTAAAACCAAAAGGAAAATGACTGAAAAAGATGTTGCCCAAAAAAAATATTGGGATAAATATTATTGGGAAGCAGAAGGCAATTTGAGGTGGAAACCAGTTAAATCAGTGGTATTAGTAAATAATGTCATGTTATGACAACTTTTGTTCTCTAATAAAATTATAGATAATGACTCAGTGGGTACTAAATAATTCCTATGTACCTGGAAATTTAAATAGGGTTTTCAAATCAAAGTTTGATTTATCATATTTTTTGGATGATAAAATCACCAACGACATCTAGAAGACCTTTAACTATGTCTTACAATGGCTAGTGCTTTAGGCACCTTTGCTTGTCATGGAAATTTTGAAGATGTCTATGAAGTCTAGTAGTTGAAACAATCTAAAACATTTATGCATTATACATTTATGTATAATATTTCTGGGGAATGGTCAACCCTCCTTTATTTGAATACCAATCTTCAAGTGCTATTTATTACCAAAGTATTAGGCCATTTTACTTTTAATTTTTCACTGTTAGAAAATACACACATTTTTCCCCATTTTTGAAAGCAGACTGCCCTAAACACATCCTTTGTTGATCCTAGTTAAGAATTCTGTACCAATGCAGATTAAGTCAAATTTCCATTTTATAAGACAATATTTTATATTCTCATATATTGTATAAAAAGCCTACAATCTGATATACTTTAGGTGTTGTCTCTTCCAGGCTAAAGTTTTCCAGTTCCTGGTATCATTCCTCATGACATCTTTATGCCCTATTGTTACAAGGTCTGGATTCAATTTGGTTGTAGATGTCCATCTTAAAATGAGGTATCCAGAACTAATCAAGTCCGTTAAGAGACATCCCTCAAGGGTATAAAAGGCTTGGACTATTTTGTGATGGCTCTCTCAAAGAATAAAACATTCTTATTTTCTAAAGTTCCTGCTTGTGCTGCAACTGACAAGGGGTGATATATTACAGCCCTCTCTTAAGGTGACTTATGCCTCATGTCATTTCTCTTACCTCCAATCCTACTTGAGAAAAAGGAGAGTGTCTTTTTTGAAATGACTATATCTTATCTCTACTGCCACACTGTGTCTCTTTTTAATCGGTTTGTGTCTGTAAAGCACTGAGGTACATTACACATATGTATTATGCAAGTACACTTAAAACAAATTTTCCTAAAAACATCTAGTCATGAAGTAATGCTTATGCTCCCTCTAATTTTATTATATGAATTTAAATTTTTAAGATTTTATATGATGTATATACCCTAAAAAATTCTCCATTCCTAAAAGTGGGTCACAATTTTCTCATATTTCCTAATAAAAATCTGATTTAAATATGTTTTCTGGAAAAGAACAAGAATGATAACACACATTCTCTTAATTTACAAGTTATTTGATTTTCTGGATTTTTATTTGAATATTTACCTAGACCACATACTCCCAAAGAATAAAAAGAGTATAGAAGTAAGGCAGTTATAATTGCAAAAAAATTCTAGTTACTGCAGTCAGCCGAGGACACCCAATATCAATAAGCAAACAGAGTACCTAAACTCAAAGAATTTATATTGTAAAGGAGGAGAGAACAAAAATTGTTTTAATTTGTAATAAATATTATAAAATATAAACAGAAATGTAGTAGCATATTGATTATTAACTTTTACTAGGATCCTCAAACATTATTTCACTAGGAAACATTCAATTGAAATCTAAATAATGATGAATATCTAGTCCAAGATGCATATTCTAGAAATAAAGAGAGCATTTGTAAAACTATCCAGTCTTAGCTTATGAGATATTTTTAAATTTCTGTGGAAAAGAACTCTAACAAAATGAAACTCTAGACTCAGAAAAAATGTTATTCAAGATTGAGGACAGATTAAAAATATATTTATGTGAACTAAATGGGAAGGTTTACCATTCACGGATACTGGAAAAATAATTACACCTATTCTTAGGAATAAGGTGAAATACTGAATATACAAATAGTGGCCAGATCATATATGAAAATGAAACTCCGACCCACATATTCTGTAGCAACCATTTCAGAAAACCAAATGACAATTCTGGAATGATTTGCCCAGAATGGTCAAAACCTGGTCACCAGCTACCAACTTGCCTATATTTCGCCTCTACTGCTAATAAAGTACAAAATAGATAAACTCACTTCTACTTTGTCTTCTTCCAGCTTCCCCGTGCCAACAATTTCCAAAGAGAGCACCCTTGAGGTCTTCTTCTTTTATTTTTCATTATAAATTTTGCCCACGTTCCTGCTTTTGAGTCTCTGCCAAAGCAAATGGTGGTAGTTTACTCACTTTCTATCATAACCTCTGACCAAATAGTCTCTGCTTATCTCAACTGTATGATTCTAGTTTATTTTCAGCAAGGAAATAAAAAATTTAACACAGACTGATATTAAGGGGTGAAAGAAGAAATAGTCAACAAGTACTGGTAAAGACATAGACAAAGTAAAATAGGTGCTGTTAATAGAACAACAATCCAAATAATTATATTAACTAAGGATTTAGAAAAAAAGGCAGAACTAGATTTCAAGATGGTAATAGTATCAATGGCTTAAACCACGCAAATGTCTTCATATTATTCCAGTAGAAGGGTAACATTTACACATTAATATATTTTTTTAAAGATTTTATTTATTTATTTGACAGAGAGAGAGAGAGAGATCACAAGTAGGCAGAGAGGCAGGCAGATGGAGAGGGAGAAGCAGGCTCCCTGCTGAACAGAGAGCCCCATGTGGGGCTCAATCCCAGGATCTTGAGATCATGACCTGATCTAAAGGCAGAAGCTTTAACCCACTGAGCCACCCAGGTGCCCCACATTTACACCTTAATAAATCAAGTGTATATTTGAACAATTTAAAAATTTATATTTACAGCTTATGAGACATTTGAGAAAATCAGAGTAGAAAGTAAAAAAATTGAAACAATCCATTTGATGGCAGAAACGGATAAAGATACAGGTAGAGATTTAGCTGAATCCTAGAAATATGTGAGGAGGCGAAGAGCTAAGGTTGTGAGTCTTATTTTTTTTCCCTTCTCCTCCAAAGAATTTGATATTTCTGTTTACCCTTTTATCATGATTGCCATGGATGTTAGTACTCTTCCTTCTCACCATCCATGACCATGTCAGTTTATTTTTTGCAACATGCATCCTTCATTTACAAGTAGATTTCATTTGAACTTGACATGTACATGTGACAGAGAACAATTACTATAATGTCCATTATTATATAGATGAGAGTCCTAAGCTATACCTAATTTAAGCAAATTCTGTAAATATTTAAGTAATACAAATTGATATTAGTAGACTAGTTCCTAGTTCTCTGGTAGATCTTAATACACTACCTACCATTCTTTTCAGCATTATAGTTGCTCTCAGGTTGACAGCCAATGAATCATACTCATCATTTTTGAAACAAAGAAGACTAAGAGCAAGAAATCTTCAGTACACTAGGAACTTAAAGAACAGTCTCTGTATTGAAAGAAAGTGGCATTTTAACATTATGATTCAATTAGAAAAACTCCATATTAGCATTACGAAAGTCACTAGAGACAGTGTTGCCGGTGATATCCACCAGCATGTTAATCAGACATGATCTGATTGTCCCAAGCACTTCTTGCCCCGGTTGAACTTGATCCTTTGCCCAGATGGAATTTAAAGGAAAAAATGCTGGAATAAGCACTACAAACCTTGCAAACTGCAAAGTGGATAATTCAATCTTGAGACAACCTTTCAAAGTAATATTCTTTCATAGATAGGTGATGGGAATATTTCCATAGTTTATGCATATTTTAAAGTGAAATCTTATTTTCTGAACTTATCACTGTTCTTCTTACCACAAATATGCATTTTCCTTTGTTTTTAACCTAAAAATATGTATTTTGTTGTGTATAATGTGTTTCATCTGTACCTATTTTATTGAGAGGTTTATTATACTTAAAATACTGTATTTGAAATAAGTTAATTCCAAGATAATTTTTTTTTTTTAAAATTACTTCTTTGCCTTCACAGTTATTGTTAAGTCTAAATTTTCAAATTCAGTATTCCAGGTTACCAATTTTATTATTTTTTCTGAGGTATTATTTACATACAATATTATGTAGTTTCAGGTGTACAACTAGTGATTTGGCATTTGTGTACATTGTGAAATAGTCACCACAATAAGTATATTAGTTGAAATCTGTCACCTCACAGTTAATACAGTATTATTGACTATATTTTCCATGCTCTACTTTATACATCATGACTTATTTGTTTTATAAGTGGGACTTTGTTATTCTTAATCCCTTTCACCCATATTGCCACCCACCACAACCCATTCCCCTCTGGCAACCATAGTTGTTTTCTGTATCTCTGAATGTAGGTTTTGTTTCATCGGTTTTATTTTTTAGATTTCACATGTAGGTGAAATCATATGGTATTTGTCTTTGTCTGTCTAATTTCACATAGCACAATACCCTCAAGATCCAACCATGTTGTTGCAAATGCCAAGATTTCATTCCTTTTTAAGTTTAAGTAGTATTCCATCTTCTTGTGTGTGTGTCACATCTTCTTTATCCATTTATCCATCACTAGACACTTAGGCTATTTCCCTACCTTGGTTATTATGAATAATCTGAAATGAGCAAAGAGGTGCATATAGCTTTTTAAATAAATGTTTTTATTTTCTTTGGATACATACTCAGTAGTGGAATTGCTGGCTTATATAGTAGCTTTATCTGTAATCTTTTGAGGAATGTCCAGACTGTTTTCCATAGTGGCTGCACCAATTTACATTTCCAATAACAGTGCACATGGGCTCCCTTATCATCAAATCCTCTCCAACACTTGTTTTTTGCCTTTTTGTAATCGTCATTCTGACCCATGCAAGGTAATATTGCATTGTGATTTTGATTTGCATTTTCCTAATGATTAGTGATATTGAGCATCTTTTCATATACCTCTTGGCCATTTATGTGTCTTCTCTGGAAAGATATCTATTAGATCCTCTGGCATTTTTTTACATTGCATTTTTGTTGTTGTTGTTGTGTTGTATGAATTCTTTATGTATTTTAGATATGAACTCAATTAAGGCTTCTATATCAATGCTTAAGATTCTGGTGAGTGGGTGCAGCCTTATCGGTAAGTTTCCCTTGCTAATTAAACCTGCTACCTACCAATCTGGAGAGGTCTGTCTCTGGACTCTGCTTGCCCTTCCTTTTTGTACAGGGACTGGTTTCAATGTATACTGGGAAGCTCCTGAAGAGGTTGTGAATCAACAGCGAGACATATTAAACAGTAATGAAGAAGATAAATTTATGAATGTATGCTATGATTTCAAAAAATCTAAAGCATCATCATTTTTAACTACTTTAATAAGATTGCACTATTTTTTTCAAAGATTTTATTTATTTGACAGAGAGAAACACAGCAGGAGAGGGCACAAGCAGAGGGAATGGTAGCGGGAGAAGCAGGCCTGCTGAGCAGGGAGCCCGATGTGGGGCTCGATCCCAAGACCCTGGGATCATGACCTGAGCTGAGGCAGATGCTTAAAGACTGAGCCACCCAGGTGCTCCATAAAATTGCACTATTAAGTAAATTTCAGCCATCTCACCCAGTGAACATGAGAAATAAATACATACCCACTTTTGAGGATTCACTTATTATATATCATATATGAATATATTTTCTGAAGTGAATAAATATAAAACCCACATTTACTTCCTGCTTTTGGAAATTTAATACTATATCAGATTCATACACAACCATCTAGATGTATAATTCATTTCTCTATATAAATTTCCAAATTTTTTATAAAACAAAGTATGAGGAAATATTTGTAATTTTATTAGCTAGCAATGCTCTTCATTTACTCTATTGCAAAATGATTTTATCCTTGGGATTCCAAAGTTTATTGGTCTGCAGTAAAATGATCAGAAATATGTATATATACATATATATGAGTGTCTTAATTTTTATGAACAATATGACATATAATATTAAATAATATTAACATAAAATATATATGAAAGTTTTATACATGCAAGTTTTCCTTTGATTACTAATCCTTCACGATTCTTCAGTTTTATTATATGCTTTACGAAAATACTTTTAAAGCACAGAAATTTGTAATTAAAAATTTTCGCAAAATTTAAAATTATTTTGTTCTAAGCCTTCCACCAAATGGGAGTTGGTTAAAAGAAGCGAAAGGCAACGAAATTATCCCTACTGTAGTATAGGTTTGATAAATGTGCAGTTTAAAAATTATTTTAAACTTGTATTTGTGCCACATATACTTCTAAGCCTCATATCAAACTCTGTGCTCTATGGAGATACATCTATGGGTTTAGTTTTAACAGAGACACCTGTTTAGACACAGTCACTGTTACCACTCACATTGCAAGTAAGTAAAGCAAAGAAAATTTCACTCTAATCTTAACTTTATATTTTAAGAAGGAATAAAATAAGGGCCTGGGTGCTCAGTCATGATCCCAGAGTCCTAGGATCATGCTCTGCATCCGGCTTTCTGCCCAGCAAGGAGTTTTTTCTCCCCCACTTTGCTCTTGTGCTCATTCTCTTTCTCCTTCTCAAATAAAGTCTTTTTTTTTTTTTAAGGACTAAAACAGCTATAGTCACAATGATAAACATTTTGACTTCACAATAAGCAGAACTTTTGAAATACGTCATGAGGTGATCAGTTATAATTTTTCTTTTATACAACCTGACATTTAGGATATTAATATATTGAAAAGGGTAAGGTAAGTGACTTAATTTCATCCAGAGATTTAAAGCAGTCTCTTGCTTTTTGTTAAAATTCTTATTCAGATAGAACAGTGGTTATATTTTAATTTTATTAATTTTTTAAAGATTCTGTTTTTAAGTCATCTCTACACCCAACAGGGGGCTCGAACTTACAATCTCGAGATTGAGTCACGTATTCTACTGACTGAGCCAGTTAGGCACTCCTGTGGTCATTTTTTTTTTTTTAATTAAAAGAAATTTGGAAGCTGAGGGTTCATCTTTTGTTGATAAAGCTCTCCTTTTTCCTTTTGAAATTTTTAATTGGTCACAACAGCACCTCTTAAATTTATTAACCAATGTCTTTTTTTTAAACAACATCATTTCACTTTGCTTACTGTTTTTCTAATTGTCTACTCTAGATTTCTTCCACAATTAAGAAAAATATACTTATTAAAAAAAGTGGGGGGAGTATTCCTAAGAGAATATAGCAAAGAAATCTCAACTCTTTTCATTTAATAACTATTGCTCCCAAATAGATAAACCCGCAAAGTAGTTTATGCTAAAGAACAAAAATTTCCTATAACAAAAAAAAAAAAAAATTCCTGTAACAATCTGAGTTCTAATGTTTACTAGATATAAACAGATGTGACAATAAAAAAAAACAGATGTGACATTATTTCCTTCTGTACAGGTCTTTACCTCTTCCTAGGTCAATCTTCAGCATTTCTTGGCTTGCAACTACCTGACCTTACATTCTGGCTTCCTTGTCACATGGTATTCCCCTGTGAATCTGTCTTCACATAGTCTTTTTGTTATGAGATACTAATCATATTGTAGTAAGGGTCCACCCTACGCAAATATAAACGTACTTTAAGGAATTACATCAATCCTTTTCCAGATAGTCACATTCCAATGTACTTCGGGTTAGGACTTTGACATACATTTGTTTGAGAGACAAAAGTCAACCTATCGAAGACAGAGCTCACTTAATGCAAATGAACAGTGGATCATGTCAGGTAGAAAGAAAATGTTAAAAAAAAGTAAAAGAATTATAAGAATAAGCTTACTAATCAGGCTAGGTTATAATATACGGATAAGCTAGGCAGCAAAATTGCCTCAATGTGGAGCCTTAATACTGGATCCCTCCTAAAGAGAAACAATCCTCAAAAGCCTGAGAGTTTTAACTGTGGGGCTTGAATCTTCAAAGGTAGAAGGCGGGCAGTGCAAACAACAAAGAGAAGAAAAACACAGATCCTGTTCCATACAATTTATAGTGCTGAAGGTTGAAAAGGGCATAGGAAAAAAATGCAGCTAACTGATGATAATAATCACAAAATATGATAAGTGTCATCAGGAATGACTATAAAGATTAAGAAGACAGGATAGCAAGGATAGCATACTCTGTCACTTTGTCTCATTTTTCAGGAAATTGAGCAGGCTCTGTGGAGCCTGGCTTTTCAAGCTGTTTGGTCACAAGCTACATTGTATTTCCTAGGAGTTTGCTTGAACCTCGCTTTTCTTTGTAGGATTTTCTTGGAGTCCATATGTAACATTCAACTTTGAGAAGTACGACTTCACTGTTTTGAGGTGGAGAAATAAGAATTCCAACTTCTATACTGCTACAAATTTGTTGTTTTAACTGAAAGTATGTTTCTGCATCTGTGAAAGAGTCAAGGGAACTGGTTATCTTTGGGATATTCAAATTTTGTAAATCCGCATATAAAAAGTTTTCCTCCCAAGTTTTCAACTTTATGCTAAAAAATAATTGTCCTGTCCAAAGCATTAATAAAATGTACTTCTCTGCTAACCAGAACAGGATATTTTTCTTGGAGAGGCGCCTAGGTGGCTCAGTCATTAAGTATCTGTGTTCTGCTTGGGTCATGATCCCAGGGTCCTGGGATAGGGCCCCACACCAGGCTCCCTGCTCGGCAGGAACCCTGCTTCTCCCTCTCCCACTCCCCCTGCTTGTGTTACCTCTCTAGTTGTATCTCTGTCAAATAAATAAATAAAATCTTTAAAAAAAAGATATTTTTCTTGGAAAAAAAAGTTGTAAAAAGTTGTGCTTTTTAATTTGGCTCATTGTGTTAAGGAAATACTAAAGTTTAGGTAGCATTTTCACTGAACAGAATAGATGAAC